>OX451738.1:493498752-494698752 GCA_948472305.1 Vicia faba
TAATCCCTGTATGGAACTAAATTAGGGTGCCGTGTATCCCAATAACCCCGTACTTGATGTATCACTAAGGCAGAGTCCCCATAAACTTCAAGAATCTTGATCTTCAAATCAATGGCGGCTTCAAGGCCCATCACACAAGCTTCGTACTCAACGACATTATTCGTGCAATCAAAACATAATCGGGCAGTGAAGGGTATATGAGTGTTGCGTGGAGAGGTCAGAACTGCCCCAATATCGTGACCCATAGAATTTGACGCACCATCGAACGTGAGAGTCCATCGCTCCCCTGGTTCAGGTCCTTCATTGTCATCAAGTTTCATAATATCCTCATCCGGAAAGTCGAACTTCATGGGCTGATATTCTTCCAATGGTTGGTGAGCGAGATGATCAGCAAGAATGCTACCTTTGATGGCCTTTTGTGTGATGTACTGGATGTCATACTCGGACAAAAGCATTTGCCACCGAGCCAATCTACCTGTAAGTGCTGGTTTCTCGAAGATGTACTTTATCGGGTCCATCTTAGATATCAGAAGTGTAGAATGTGTCAACATATATTGCCTCAAATGTCGGGCTGCCCACGTAAGAGCACAACAAGTCTTCTCAAGTAAGGAATAACTTGATTCACAATCAGTAAACTTCTTGCTCAAATAGTAAATGGCGTGTTCTTTTTGTCCAGTATCATCATGTTGTCCAAGCACACAACCCATAGATCCTTCAAGCACAGTCAAATACATAATGAGGAGTCTCCCTGGAACTGGTGGTGTGAGTATTGGTGGTTCTTGAAGATACTGCTTTATCTTCTCGAAAGCTTCTTGACAACTCTCATCCCAGTGGACATCCTGATTCTTGCGTAACAGTTTAAAGATGGGTTCACAGGTAGCAGTAAGATGGGAAATGAACCTAGCTATGTAATTCAACCTTCCAAGGAAACCTCGTACTTCCTTCTCATTTTTCGGCGCCGGCATATCTTGTATTGCTTTTACTTTGTCTGGATCTACTTCAATTCCTCGTTGACTCACGATAAAACCAAGTAACTTGCCCGACCGAACCCCAAAGGTGCATTTGTTGGGATTAAGCCTTAACCTGAACTTTCACAAACGATCAAACAACTTCTTCAAATGAACCAAATGTTTTCTTCAGTCTGTGACTTCGCAATCATGTCATCCACATACACCTCGACTTCTTTATGAATCATGTCGTGAAAGAGAGTCACCATAGCTCGCTGACATGTCGCACCAGCGTTTTTAAGACCAAAAGACATGACTTTATAGCAAGAGGTACCCCAAGGAGTTGTGAAAGTTGTTTTATCCATGTCTTCCGGAGCCATCTTTATCTGATTGTATCCAGAGAAACCATCCATAAAGGAAAACACTGAAGACTGAGCAGTATTATCAACCAATACATCAATATGAGGCAGCGGGAAATCATCCTTCGGGCTTGCTCTATTCAAGTCTCGGTAGTCAACACACATACGTACCTTGCCATCCTTCTTTGGTATGGGCACAATGTTAGCAATCCAAGGCGGGTAATTTATCACAGACAGGAAACCTGCTTCGAGTTGTTTCTGAACCTCTTCTTTGATCTTCAAGGCCATGTCGGGTCTGGTCCTTCTTTGTTTTTGCTTTACAGGAGGACATTCTGGCTTGAGTGGCAATCTGTGCATTACTATATCAGTGTCTAAGCCGGGCATGTCTTCATACGACCAAGCGAAGATGTCAGCATACTCTTGAAGCAATTCAATCAACCCCTTCTTCTCTTTACTTTGCAAGGCAGCCCCTATCTTGACTTCTCTTTTTACCTCTTCAGTACCGAGATTGACAACTTCTGTTTCTTCTTGATACGGCTGGATGACTTTCTCTTCCTGTCTCAAGAGCCTGGCTAGTTCTTCAGGGACTTCAAAATCTTCCCCATTATCTTCGTTAGCATGATCAACTGAATTCTCAAGGATATAAGGAACCATAGCATTATCATTTCCAACAGAGTCCGAGATGGATCTGCATGATCGATGATTTTATGTTTTATTTTTAGAAAGTGCAAAGGAAAATTTAAAGTAGGAAAAGAAAAGTATTGCCATTTTTAAAAAAAAAGTAAAAGAAAAAGAAAAGACAGAGAACAAAATTGTATGCGAAAGTGCGATTTTTTTATTCATGGTTAAACAAAGATTGAAACATAAGGGGCCCCTTCTACAAGCCGTCAGTATGCCTTGGGAAGGACATATGACTTAAAATGGAAACAGAAAATTACACATCAAGGAAAACAACTTCAGGGATGTCGGTGGCGGTCCAATTTCTAAGCTCCTGGTCTGGCGCAACTTGATAGATAAATCTTGAAATATCCTCCTTGTCACCTTCAGCATCTGTGGCGAGTACCTATCCTTCTTTGCTCACACCAGCACTGACGAACACTTCAGAAATTGGAGGAACCTGCTGCCCTTTGAGAGGAACCCAACCAGCTTGTACGGAGGATGATGGCTGATACCCAAGACCGAAACGATCTTTCTTCTCTGGAACCTCAATCAAATTGCCCCAACTGTCATGGGGAGGTCTAGCTTCTATGAGGGCTTTGGCATCCTTCAAAGAGGCCAGGGGTATCTCAGTCTTCTTACATTCCATGACGGGGATTTTGTCAACAGTAACAATCTCCAAAGCTTGAAAGGGCAACTCTTGTACCTCACCTTCCACTTCTACATAACGGTAGGTAGTCAGATTATTGATCACTATGTCCTCTTCACCGCAAACGACGTCAACTTGGTCATTCACAACAAACTTTAGGCGTTGATGAAGGGTAGATGTCATAGCTCCTGCTACATGAATCCACGGACGACCCAAGAGGCAAGTATAGGATGGACGAATGTCCATAACATAGAAGGACAAATAGAAAGTGTGGGGACCAATCTTGACAGGAAAATCGACTTCTCCATCCACCGATCTTCTCGAACCATCAAACGCCCGAACATTTAGAGTGGAGGGCCTCATCATTACTCCGTCCATATTCAGCTTAAACAAGGTAACCTTAGGCATCACATTGAGCGAAGAACCTGTATCCACCAAAACTCGAGATAAAACAGTGTCCAAACACTTCATAGAAACATGTAGCGCTTTATTGTGGGCTCTGCCTTCAATTGGGAGTTCATCATCGCAGAAACCCAAACAATTTCCCACAGCAATATTAGTGACTATTCCTTCAAACTGGGCCACAGAGATGTCTTGGGTAACATGAGTGGAACATAAGGTCTTCAATAAGGCGTTGCGGTGGGCCTCTGAACACAAAAGGAGAGACAAGATGGAAATCTTAGATGGTGTCTGATTGAGGTGGTCCACTACTTTGTAATCACTCCGCTTGAGAATTCTCAAAAGATGCTCCGCTTCTTGTCCTTCCGAAAGTCCAGGTTGGTTATCCATTGCTTGCTTTCCCTTAGCCTTAGCTGGAGCTTCACTGTTAGTTTCCTTAGGAGGTGGGGTGGAGGAGAAAAGATCCGACCACTGCGAGTCATGTTACTTATTCCTGCAATGTTGGTAACATTCTTGTCACCTACCAGAGGACACTCATACCTCTTTCCATGAATGTAGACTATGTTGTACTCCCATGGCACTGCCTTCAAGTTGCTGCTTGTATGGGGAATATGAGCTTGAATCATTATGGGGGTAATAGGAACCTGAATTGTTAAAGGAATACCGGGGGTGGCTGAAAAACTTCTCGGATAGTAGGGGATTTCCAGAACATCAATTTCTTCTTCTTGGAACACTTTCTCTATCTGTAAAACACCTTCATCGATCAACTGTTGGATGGCCATCTTCAACTCAGCACACTCTTCTGGTTTGGAAGAACAGGTTAAGCAGAAGTCATGGAGTTCTTGTAGCACTCCATGCTTTAACAAATGTTCTTTGACAGTTTCCAAAGATATCTTAATTTCATCAACCTTTGACACCAAAACCCGTTCATTAACTTCTTCAATAGCATGGACTGTTCCCCCTTGATGAGGAGGCATGGGATTATTTTGGATATTCGGACCAACAGGGTTGAAGTTGATGGCTTTTGCATCGATGAGATCTTGAACTTTGCACTTGAAAGCCCTGCAATTTTCAATGGTATGGCCTGGGGCACCAGAATGGAATTCACGATGAGCATTATTATCATATCCCCTAGGGAGAGGAATTGGCGGTGGACCGAGTTTGTGCAATTGAACCAATTGGCTAGAAAGTAACTGTGGGAGAAGCTGATAGGACATGGGAATGAGATCAAACCTTCTTTCAGGGGCTCTCTGTCTTGGAGGAGCTCTTTTTCCTTGGAGATGTTGATTCGGTTGTTGATAAGTTGTAAGAGGTGCAAACTATTGTTGCGGAACATAATGCGGTTGCGGAGAGAAAGGCCATTGTTGGGCCATCCAAGGTGTTGGAGTTGTAGCAGCATATACTTGTGGAACAAACTGGTTGGGAACAGAAGCGGGTGTAGGAAAATAAGGGAATCAGACTTGAGGAAATGTGGGAGCTCTTCCTTGGTTGACGGTGATGGCACTGGTCTCGCCCTCTTTTGGCTTGACAAAACCAGAAAATGGTTTCCTATTAACGCCTGCATTGTTGTTAGAATTATTAGGAACACCTTGAATCGTTCCGGACTTAATACATGTCTCAACACGTTCACCAATGATGACCATATCAGAAAATGAAGTAGAAGTGCTACTGAGCATATGCTGGAGATAAGGGCCTCGTAGAGTACCCATAAACAGATCAATCAACTCACAGTCCAAAAGAGGAGGTTGGACCCTTGCAGCTAGTTCACGCCATCTCTGAGCGTATTCTTTGAAAGATTCTTCAGACTTTTGTACCATCCCCTGGAGCTGAATACGGCTCGGAGCCATAGTAGTATTGTAATGGTAATGTTTCAGAAAAGCATCGACAAGCTCTCCCCAAGTACCGACATGGGATCTCTCCAATTGCATATACCAATCAAAGGATGCCCCGGTCAAACTATCCTGAAAGAAATGCATGAGCAAAGGTTAATTTCCAGCATAGGCCGCCATTTTGCGACAATAGGAACGAAGATGTGTCTCTGGGCAAGAAGTGACTTTGTACTTGTCGAACTCTAGGACTTTGAACTTAGGAGGAATGACTACCCCAGGCACGAGGCACATTGCAGCAGTGTTGAATCCGGACGCCTTGATTCCTTCCATGGCTCTAAGTCGCTCTTCAAGGGCATGATACATCTTCGTATTTTCGGCAACCCCGACAGCAAGATTCACTTGGGGTTCATCGAGATCAATAACATCATGATGATCGTCGACATCATTCCTAGGAGCACCGGTAGGAGTCTCAACATTATCATTGTCATTTCTCACATTAGCAGAAGTGGAAGGAGCGGAAGTAGTAAGCTTGGCAAAACTCTGGTGTAGTTCTTCTTGACCCTTCATCACGGCATGCAGAGTTTCCATGAGTTGATCCATGCGGGTACCCATAATGTCCATATCCCGACGGAGTGCATTCTGATTCTCTTCAAAAAGATCCATTAGCCTTTGTTGGTTGCCTCTGGTGCGGTAAGAATGTGGATGAGTTGTCTTTGCTGTTTACTGGATTCTGTGAAAGGGGACCCCAATGAGTTTTTACTGTGAAAAATGAATGCATGGTAGTATGGATGAATGATTTATCTTCATTTCTAAGGAGACCCAAAGACTCGTCTATCCCCCCCCCCCTTTTTTTTTAAATTTCCATTTTGAAAAGATATATCGACGAGACTTGTATTTAGATTTCCCTAGATATGAGATGTATATGATGTCATGGTATGCTATGGCATGAAGTCTCAGCTCCACATATTCTGGATAACCATTGCGTAGTCTGTTGCACAGGTTGAAAGTAACAGGATCAAAAGTCTGACGTCACAGGCATGGAGTCAGAGTAACTACCCATAAGGTATGTACTAGGGGTTTATCACCTGCCGAACAAGGTTTTAAAGAGTTCCCGAAGTCTACATTCTTCCTTTGGATATTACTGACGTCCCAATTACTTTGTAATCGATAATATTCGCAGGAAAAACTCGTCTAAGCGCAATATCGCGTGACAACTACTTTTGGATTACTCCGTTATAGTCTCTGCATTGCACCTAAAAGGCCAAGATGGGTTAATGGTTCTACGTCCCTCAGCTTCTCGAGCTCCCAGGTCGAAAGCAACAGCGTCTTCCCGATTACTCGGTAAACATAATTACTTTCAAGGGGACCTCCACTGAGTGGGGGATTCTCATGCCTCCTTCTTCGGGATTACTCCCTCAAAGTTAACATGACTATACCGCCCGTCCTAATCCTATGTGTAACCCAAGTCCGGGTAGAGGACTTATCAAAAGTAAACATCAAACCCAACAACACAATATATCCAGTATATGTGAGTAGCAACAAATATGCAATATATACAAAAGAATAAATAAAGAAATAAAACAGTAAAGCAAGATAAAGCAAATAAATAAACACCCAAAAAGACAAGTAAACAAAACTAGGAGAGACTCGCTAAAACGTCCCCAGCAGAGTCGCCAGCTGAAGCTACCGGCAGAAAACACAGAGCCGCCACCGAACTTTATTTATCCCGAACGAAGGGGAAATATCGATAAAACCACAAGGGAATGGATAAGATGATCTTGCGACCAAGAGAGAGGGTAAGGGAGTCGGTTATGCGAGGGGAAGGTATTAGCACCCCTCACATCCGTTGTACTCAACGGGATCCGTTTTGTTTGTTTGTCTTAAAGGGTGTGTTTATCTACAACTATGCTTTCTAAAGGGAAATGTATGGTTTTTATTATTGCGTTCGTGAGGGTTTCGCGACCCTTTGCCTACGTATCCAATGAAGGAATCAGAACACCGTAGTTCCTCCCAGAAAATGGTTGGTTTGTTTGTGTTTTTTAGTGGGCGACATTAACGCACGCCTTCTAGCAATAGGCACGGCCGGTATCGCGGTAGAACGGAGATAACATGCCCTTTGGGGGAGTTTTGATTTGTTGAGTGTTTTTGTGGGTTTTAAAATAAATTCAAATAGTGATTAAAGAATGTTTTTTGGATTTTTGATTGGTTTTTTTATTTGTTGATTTTTATCTTGCATAATTACTAGCATTTGTACAAAGTAAATAAAGTGCAGAAAAGATAAAATCCTACGCTATTACAACCATATCAAAAGGCATAAAAAAATGAAGGAAAAACAAGACAAAAGTAAGAAAAAAGGTGTCTTTTGATTCTGGCAGGAGCAGCCTTCGACTGGCATTCTGTTGGCCTCCTTCGATTGGGGCTGGCAACAGCAAAGTCACGTCTTTCAATTGGGCCTTGGCAAAGGCGAAGTCCTGTCCTTCGATTGGGCAAAGGCAGCAGCAAGTTGTATCCTTCGACTGGGCCTTGGCAGAGGCGAAGTCCTGTCCTTCGATTGGGCTTTGGCACCAGTCAGGTCCTGTACTTTGATTGGGGGCTGGCACCAGCATGAGAGTGTCTTTCGTCTGGGTCAGGGCTTAGTAAGCGTGCCATCTGCCTTTCTGCCTCCTTCGACTGGGGACTGAAAACAGTGAGGGAATGCCTTTCGATTGAGCCTGGAAGTCAGTGAAGGCAAGCTTTTCGTTTGGGCCCAGAAGTCAACATGGTGAAGCCTTCTGGTTCTCTTTCGTTTGACCTGGAGAGAGAAGGTAGAATCCAGAGGCTTCATTTCCTATTTCCTATTTCCTGTTTCCTGTTTCTTTCGTTTGAACTTTTTGAACAGCAACAGGGCATAAGGCCATGCTAAAAGTGCCTTACAATCAATTAACACTTAATGCATATTTAAATAAACAAACAGCAAAACGAAGGGGTTAACTCTGATAACATATTAAGTAGGTGGAAACGAAAAGAACCAAAGTGTTATGTACATGTTATTCTAGAAATGAAGGGGTTCAAGGTTAAGAATGACTTACCTTGCTTGTGGCTGGAACGTGTGCTGGGCCTTTAAATGGTTTCCTTGAATGCTTCTGGATTCGGAAGGAGGAACCAGGGGTTATGTCTTGGATACTGGATTTGAAAGAGTAGAACAAGGGTGAGGTTCTTCCTACTGGATTTGGATATGTGTTTGGATTCTGGATAAGTGTTTGATTCTGGATGTGTGTTTGAAATCTGGATGTGTTTGAATTTCTCAAGTGTTGATGAACTTGAGAGTTTTGTGGTTTGAGAAATTTTCTTGCAGAGATTCGTCTGGCCCTTCAGTCCTCTCTTCAAACATGCATTAGAGTCTTATTTATAGGCAGATTGGCTGAAGCATTTGGGGGGAAAACAAAATAATTTGAACAGTTTGGGAATGCTGTTTCGATCCTTTCTTATGTTTCTTTTGTGTTTTTCCATTTTTGTACAAGTTACAGGCGTCAGGCCTGGCTCTGCATAGCAGGTTTTTGGACTGTTGTAGCAGGTTGGTGCAGGTTTTTCTGTTTTGTTTTGGCACCTTACAGCAGGCGTGGGAGCAATAAACTTGTCCAGATCGAAGGCTTGCATGAAGAGATATTTTCTTTATGGATGCTAGCATGAAGGGAAGCCATTGACTTGTGTGTTGAAGGCAAGCACAGAGGAAGCCATAACTTGGTCAATGTTTTCCTGTAGGAGGTTGCTGCTTGGTGAATTAAGACAAACTTGCAGGAGGCCAATGTTTTATGAATTGGAGCAAAAACAAATGAAAGAAATAATTTCTTAATCGAAGCTTATGGATCAGAGCTTGCTCTAAGGAAACCAGATGCTCAATCGAAGCCCCTGAATCCAACTGGCTCGAAGGAAACCAGATGCTCAATTGAAGCCTCGAAATCCAGCTTGATCGAAAGAAGCCATATGCTCAATCGAAGCCCCTAAATCCAGCTTGCTCGAAGGAAGCCAGATGCTCAATCGAAACCTCTAAATCCAGCTTAATCGAAGGAATCCATACGCTCAATCGAAGCCCTTAAATCCTGCTTGCTCGAAGGAAGCCAGATGCTCAATCGAAACTTCTAAATCGAAGCAAACTTGCTCTTCTCCAATTTTGTCAAAAAAACAAATTTATCTGCTTTGCTCCTTCAATAGTTTCCTCTTTGCCTGATAAGAAAACCTCAAAACAAGATTAGACAAAAAGAGGGCACACCCCTAATACTTCAAACCAAAGCGTCTGATTCCATGAGATGTGGGATATGCAAATGACTGAATGATAACATGATGCAAATGGAATGCAAAGCTTGAAGCCAGACAAGAATAAAAGAGATAGGGCAAATTTGGGGTACGACAAAGGTCACTGCCATATTCTCAATATGCAGTCTAATAATGTTAGGTGTTCTCATATCCCCGACGGAGCAAGAATCTCTAAACTACTGCTCTAACATCTAAAAATTTCCCAATGAAGTCACCAAGCTTCTCAGGATTCCCCAACGGGATCTCACAAAATCCCCAAGCATATTATGGAGTTTCCCTTCCCCAACGGATTTCTTCTAAAAACAACAAAACAAGAATTCTTGACAGAAACATTCTAAATAAAGCAGATTATCATCTAGAAATGGTTCAGGCACGATCCAGAGACGAATGTCACCATGAAACATATTCCAGATTTTCCTCTAGCAACAGTTCAGGTACGATCCAGAGATAAATTTCATCCTTATACTTATTCAGATCATCTTCTAGCAATAATTCATGTACGATCCAGATACGGATTTCATCCTGATACTTATTCCAGACTCTCTTCTAGCAACAGTTCAGGTACGATCCAGAGACGAATGTCATCCTGATACTTATTTTAGACTATATTCTAGCAACATTTCAGGTATGATCCAGAGACGGATGTCATCATGATACTTATTCCAGACTATCTTCTAGCACCAGTTCAGATACGATCCAGAAACGGATGTCATCCTGATACTTATTCAGATCATCTTCTAGAAATGGTTCAAGTACGATCCAAAGACGGATGTCATCCTGACACTTAATCCAGATTTTCATCTAGAAACAGTTCATGTACGATCCAGAGACGGATGTCATCATGATACTTATTCAGATCATCTTCTAGCAATAGTTCAGGTACGATCTAGAGAAGGATGTCATCCTGATACTTATTCAAATCATCTTCTAGAAACAGTTCAGGAATGATCTAGAGACGGGTGTCATCCTGATACCTATTCCAAACTATCTTCTAGAAACACTTCAGGTATGATCCAGAGACGGGTTTCATCCTGATACTTATTCAGATCATCTTTTAGAAACAATTCAGGTATGATCCAGAGACGGGTTTCATCCTGACACTTAATCCAGATTCTCATCTAGAAACAATTCAGGTACGATCCAAAGATGGATTTCATCGTGATACTTATTCTAGACTATCTTCTAGCAACAGTTCAGATACAATCATGACATATATTCACTCTGATAATCCTCAAACATTTCACAGAGTTTACCTTCCCCAACAAATTTTATTTCTCTAAACAACGGAAGTTCATCTCCCAACGTTTTATCTTCCAAATTTGAAGACCTACATTCTTCCCCCTAGCAACAGTCAGGGATTTATTTTCCCTAATTCAACAATATAACAATGGAACAACTGACACATTCATACATTGCATTCATACATCATTTCTACAAACATCATAGCATATGCAGCACAAATGCATATATAACAATCTCATTTATTTTGAGAGCATCGTGCAATTCATACATCATGACATCGTATGAAACTGATTTTACCTTTTTAGGTTTAATTAACAGACAGACAAACACTATCTACATGACCATGTGGTATGAACTCCTGGAACAAGACGAGTTTACCAACAAATACAACAGGTCACAGATCAGTGCCCGAAACCGAACGGGGAAACTATCTATGTGACGGACAAAAAACCAAGTTCCAGATTAATACCTGTAACAATCCAGGAGAACTATCTGTGGACGACCGACTGTAGATTAATACTTGTAACAAGTCAGGAGAGCTATCTACATGAGGAGGTTGAAGATTAATACCTGTAACAAGCCAGGAAAACTATATTTCTTTCTCAGGTCAATAATTAATACTTGTAACAAGCCAGGACAACTATCTCAGCAACTGACAATTTTCAAGTTCCAGATTAATACCTGTAACAAGCCTGGAAAACTATTTGTGGACGACCGACTATAGTTTAATACCTGTAACAAGCCAGGAAAACTATCTACATGAAGAGATTGAAGATTAATACCTGTAACAAGCCAGGAAAACTATCTTTCTTTTTCAGTTCCAAATTAATACTTGAAACCAACCAGGACAACTATCTACGAACAACTGATTTGTAGATTAACACTTGAAACCAGACAGGAAAACTATCTACATGACCAGATGAAGCAATCTTAAACAGGTTCCTTCTCATCATCCGGATGCGGTCTAAACGGACTTATCCTGAAGTAATCTTACATGGATTCCTTCTCAACTTTCTAGTTGTGGTCTAACACAGACTCTTCCTGAAGCAATCTTACACGGATTCCTTCTCAAACTTTCCAGATGCAGTCTAACACAGACTCATCCAGAAGAAGCCCCACACAAGCTCCTTCTCATATATCTCAAGATGCAGTCTAACAGGGACTCATCCTGAAACATCCAAACACGGGATCTTTTTAATACATTTTTTTGGTAACGGTTAATTCCATTATCCCCAGCAAGTTACTGTGAAACCTGGACTTCAACCAGAAAATATTAAACTCTCATCTCTCCAGTACATAGATAACTCCTTAATAGAGCCTTAGACAACTGAAGTTCCTAGATTCTATTCCCCATAGAGCTTTCCTCAAGCAGGAGAACAACAAAAATCCACATTCCCCAGCGGAGTCCTCAGACAGCAGGAACAGGAATCCCCACAAGGAGACCTCTTAGGAAGTAATTATCTACTGTGGATGACATCTTTAAACCCATCTCCAACAACTCTCAGTCATCTCCAAATGGCATCTGCAAGCCCATTCCCGACATCATCAACCACCAGTGTTACTTTATGTGAGTGCAAATTTCTAGACACTCTAGTGTTCAATGCTCTTCCACCTTCAGATCAAGAAAGGAAAACAATCCAATCTAAATCTTCAGGTTTAAGAAGATTGAATAGGTGCAGCTGTTGTACCCCAAAATTTTCCCTCTCATGTTTTCCAGGATATTTCCTTACATGGTTGGTTACAAAAACTTGTCTAAATAAAATGAATTTTTTTGAAGATAATCAAGTGTCTTTCAATTGAAATCTTGATAAGCTTCGATTGGGCATCTAAATCCTTCGAGTAAGCTTTGTTTCAAAGTCTTCGATTAGGAATTTGAAACTCTTCGATGCAGGTCTAATTCACAAGCTTCGAGTGGGCATTGGGTCCCCCTTTGATTACGTTCAAATTACAAGGCTTCGACTGCGCATTGGCTACTTCAGGCTTTCCTTCAATTCACAAGGATAACAACCTCTACAAGTGCCTTTTAATTCACAAGGCTAAAGGCCTCTTCAAGTTCCCTTCGATTCACTAGGCCAAAAACTCCTTCGTGCTTGCTTTAGATTCACAAGGGAAAAGGTTTCTTCTATCATTGCCTTCAATGCATAAGGAAAAGACTTCCTCTGTGATTGCTTTCAAGGACAAGACCCCTCAACACAGTTTATGCACTATGACACACAATATGACCCCTTTGAAAGAGCACTCTAGAAGTCCATTCGAAGGACACATATTTCTGGCCATTCGAAGGAGACATATAATTACTGAATGCAAGTTTATCTTATGGGGAGTCTTGGTCCTACATGTGGCCAGGCCCAGGCTTCCTATGCAATGGCATTCAAAGGAAGTGATAAAGGAGGCTTTGATTGGCAGAATGAAGTTCTCACTTGGAGGTATTTGAATCAAGCAACTGAGGCAAATAGATGGGTCCAATCTAAAGCCATCCAAAGGACATGTAAATGATCCATTCGAAGAAGAAATTCAAAGGCCCATTCGAAGGACACATAATGTTGTCTGAAAGAGAGGGGTTTGGTCAAAGATTAGATCTAGTTGGCCAAAACGAAAGAGAAATATGCAAAGATGCTAATTGGCCCAAAATCCCACATATTGCCATACTCAAGCTCCCTGCACAAGCATTCATGCCAAAGGAAGATTGAACCATTCGAAGGAAGTAACTCAGAGTCAATCAAAGGGCAAGACTTGATCCATTCAAAGGAGATAATTCTGGCCCAATCGAAGAGCAAGGATAAGGGGTACTTTGAAGGCATGATCAACAAAGTGTCCTTCGATTGACATATCAGAGTAAGCTGTCTTTAGATACGCATATCAACATAAACAAGCAATCAATGTAGAAGCTGACTGATCGAAGAAGCTCTTTCTGAATGCTTCGAATCAAAACTCCAGGGTAATCAAAGAGCAATTCTATAGGGAATTCGAAGGAACCAAATGTGTCCAGGTTCATCCTAAGGCTCAAGGAGACACAAATGTTTCAAAAGTGGAATTTTTTTAATGTGTCTGATTTTGGTCTCATGGATTTCAAAGTTGGTTAATGGTTGTCTCTTGCAATTTCCATGCACATAACACTCCTATAAATACAAGGCCTAGGACACATTGCAGAGGACACGGAAAAGAGGGCAGAGGAAAAAAAACCATTGGGAACACACATAAACTGCATCAGACATAAGCATTCTTGCCCATACAAACATTAGCCAGACGAAAACCTTGCATCCAGGAGTCCATACCAGCCCCTAAGTAATCATCTCTCTTTCACTCCAAATATTTTCCTCTCATTTTACCCAACACATGCTCATTGAAGTCCTTAACTTGCTCAAGGATGCCCAAGAATTAACCAGACAAATTCTCTCCTAAGGCAATGAACCTTCAACTAGGGTTTCAACTTTATTTAAGATATGTGAAATACAAATGTCTCAAATTTTTTCCATGGTCCTAATATGTCCTCAAGATCATCCATGTAAAGTTTCCTGTCTTGCACAACAAGTTTTCTCAGTCAATTGCTCAAATGCCTGAAAATCAACTATGTTAGGTCTAAAGTTAATTGTGGCTTATTTACAGTCAAACTTCAAGATTTTTGGTCAACATCAACATTTTGAAGTGATATCAATCATTTGATCAAGGTTTGATCATGATTCCTCAAGGAATGCTCCTAATTCATCAAAACTCAAAAGTTGTTAAATTAGGGTTTCTACAAGAAAAGTCAACCAAACTTTGACCATACATAACATTTTTTCATACTTTATCAGAAATTTTTCCATCAAGGCTCATTTTGAAGAGAATCCAATCATCTACAACTTCTATTCATCCCTCAAGTTCCATAAAAGCACTCATTTAAAGATATAAATTCAGACATTATAGGTCCTTCTAAAAAGTCAACAAAAACACCTTTTGGGTCAAAGCTCCTTATATTAACATGGAAGATCCAATTGAATTAAAACCAAAAGGTTTGTTTAGGGGACATCCTAAGCTTTCTAAAAAGTCCAAGAACACCCTCATATGGTTAAAATTGAGAGAGATATGCATTGTCAAAGTTGGCAAATTTTTGGAAAAAATGCATGAAGCAAATATTGACCAAACCTGGATTTTTTCCAAATGGGCCTATATTTTCAAGTTTGAAACTCATTCCTAACATGGTCCACGACCTCTAAGCCCACCCATACATTTTTATACTATTTATGCTATTCATTTTGATATTTTATTCATTAAAATTTAGAATTAAATAATAAAATAATAGAAATAATGTAAATTTTGATGTGAACGTCAATTGATTTTTGGCAATAACCCTTCAAATATGTCCAACTTCATCCACATGTGAAAAAGACTTGAAATCATCAAATATGAAATTTTTTCAAATTTTGATCATGGTCTTAAAACACAACATTATGAGGGAGATTATTTCCATGCTTTCTTGTCTCCTCATTCTCCTCTATAAATATAGAGCCTTACAAGTTTGAAAGAGACGAAAATCCTCTTCAAGAAAGCTTTACAAAATTCACAAAAAAAATTGCTAAAAGTTGCAAGAGTTCGCAACTCTATTCCCAGGTGCTATTAGTGCAAACAAGTGGGAAAATCACATTTCTGAGACTTCCAGGAGTCTACTCAGGCCTTTTTCCAAGCCAGTCCACACCCAAAACAGCCGCACCAAGTAGCTCTGGTTGGGTAAAAATTCTTAATTACAAACTCTCAATTATTACGTTGTAAATGGTTTATAAGTGTTCATGCATGTTCATACTAATGTTTAGAATGTTTGAGAACCATTGCTTTTAAGTTTTGACGCATGAATCTAAAAATGCCAGATCTAAAGCCTCAAAGTCATGTCCCCGTGGTGCACCCCAAGACGTTATCCACACTGGATCCAACGTAGAACCAGGCTTTGTCCAGTTTGGGCTTTTAATTCTGCTTCTTTCTCACCCCTCATTTTCATTTTTGCAGCACGACCCATTTTTCTTTTTTGCTTTATATATTTTCTTTTATTTCAATTATTTTCCTTTTATTAAAAAAATCATAAACATCATAAAATCAAGAAATCACAAAAAATGTAGAATTAGTTTTTTCTTCCTTATTTATTAAAATTAATTTTGAAAATAGATTAGTTTAATTAGGATAATTTGGTTTATTTTCATAATTAAAATTACCTAGAAATTAGGTTTAAATTGCAAGTTATTCTTTTTTCTCAAATAAAAATATAAAAATATTAGGTTATTTAGAGGTAATTTCCTTTCATTTTTAACTTACTGTTTTTTCCTAAAAAATAAAAACTAACAAAAAATATCTTCTTTCATTAATTAAGTTTTCTTATAATTTAAACTTTAATTCCCGTATTTAATTTTTTGCGTGCATTTTCTTCTTTCGCACTTTTATGTTCCTCTACATATCAATGTAGCCAAACTATAAGGCATTTTTATTTTTTTCCTTTATATTTCTCCCGGTTTTGGACTTGTAATTAAATCCCTCTCCCCGAAGCTAAGTAATAGCGTAGGAATTTATGTTTCCGCACTTTATATTTTTGTACATATATTAACTGTTAGATGTATGGCTAATAGGATTCCATGAATAAGATAAAACCAATCGCTAGAAAACTTAACACAGACTAATATATCTGAAATCAAATACACTCGCACATACGCACCCCTAGGGTATCACCACTTCGGTTGCCTTCGGTAAACGGTCATGAAGCATAGGGAATTTTAGTGGTCGTCCTCTAGTCCCAAAAGATCGAAAATGACCCATTCGGATGTTGCCTTAGAAATATCTTTAGGACTTTAGGGTAATCACTAAAGTTTCCTAACTATTGTTTTTGTGACTGTACTTGTCCCATCGAATGTCCCTTAAAACTCTAACGATGGGGTTACCTACTCCTTAATAGTAGGATATCATTGTCTAAAGGAAACGAGAACGAACAGTCTTTTTTCGAGTAGGTAGAAATCTTAAGTACTTGCTCAAAACAATAAAAACTTTTTCACAAACACTTTCAAAACAATTTTCAAAAACAACTTCGTCACACTCTTGAGGACAAATATAAGGGTTACCACGAAGTTAAACAAAGACTTTTCAAAACACACACAAGCAATTTCAAAATGAGCAAGTACCTAAGAGCCCGTGGATAACCACGGATAGAAAGGGTGCTAACACCTTCCCTTTCAATAAAGGTTTTTTATGTTCTTTTTCCTTTTACTTTGTTGGATGAAATAAAAGTCGGTGGCGAGTCTTGCTTACCGCGACATTTACAAACTCAAAACGCAAACCAGTATTAACAGTCGGTTCTTCCACCGTATCACAGAACGGGCGACTCTGTTTGGGAATTTAATAAGTGGGGTATACCTTAGGATCTAGGCCATTTTTAAAATTGATTTCTTGTTTTTCTTTGCCTCCTTTATATTCAAGGGTTTTGTTTGGGTATTATTGAAGATCCTACACCCGGATCGGGGAACACCTTTTAGGTAAGTAGCAATAAACTGAGAGAGAATTGTGTGGGGTATATCGACACAGTTGAAGTAGTATCTACATTGATGTGACACTTTGGTTGGTACCAGTAACCCTTGAGTCAATCAAGGAGAGTACGGGGCCTCCGCGTGGTGTCATAAAGCATCAACTGACCTTAGAACCTTTAATTGCACAACTTGGCCAGTAGGACGTAGCGAGATGGCCGGCTTTGGTGTATTCCCAAGGTCGACAGATACTCGATGCTACACTCATTGCGGTTTGACTCTTGAGTTTTATTTGGTTGCGAGTCAATCGCCTATTGAACGAAGCTTGGGGGAAAGATCAGTTATATTGAGATACCTTAGAACCCGGTTACTATTTATAAGACAGGTTGAACCAATCCAGCTTCAAGAGGGTATGACCTTAAAAGTCATGCAGGCCTTAAACCTAAGGACTTGGTGTGACTTGTTTGTTGCTTTCTATACATGTGATTTTTTAACATAATCATGACATCATAAGCATGGAATATCATACTTACCATTTCAAGGATTTTCTAGGGCTCATCTTTGCTTTGTTTTGTAGGACACGGCATCCGCCCGCAGGAGTACTATCCAGATTAACCTTGTGAAAGTGCCTCCCCAACTAAAAGACTTAGAATTAAGGATTCCTAAAAGCTCTCCCTTCACTGAAAAACATGGTCGGTTTCTCAACTTGATCACTTCAAAACCTGATGATGAATTGTTAAAAGTTCTATTTCAGTTCGTTGATCCTTTGTACCACTTCTTCACCTTCCCGGATTACCATCTAGTGTCTACTGTGATACGGTGGCAGAACTGACCGTTATACTGGTTTTGCATTTTTTGTTCATAAATGTTGCGGTAAGCAAGAGTCGCCACCGACTTTTATTTCATCAAACAGAGGAAAAGGAAAAAGAACAGAAAAAACCTTTTTTGAGATGTTTCTGAGTACGGGGGGTAGATTATAGAAAGGGAAGGTGTTAGCACCCTTTCTATATGTGGTTTTCCACGGGCTCTTAGGTACTTGCTCATTTTGAAATTTCTTGTGTGTGTTTTGAAAATTTTTTGTTTAACTTCGTGATAACCCTTGTATTTGTCCTCAAGAGTGTGACGAAGTTGTTTTTGAAAACTATTTTGAAAGTGTTTGTGAAAAAGAGTTTTTATTATTTTGAGCCAGTACTTAAGATTTCTACCTACTCGAAAAAGGTTTGTTCATTTTCGTTTCCTTTAGACATTACTATCCAACTATTAAGGAGTGGGTAGCTCCGACGTTGGTTTTTTAAAGGGACGTTCGAAGGGACGAAATGGTCTCTGAAGGCAACAAGTAAACATACCTTAGCATTTCCAAGGGACTATCGTCATAAGATCAATTTGTAGGCAACTCAAGGGACAAGTAGGGACTATGATCTTTATGACAATTTTGAATCGCGGGTCGTTGCTAAGGTATCCCTACATTCGAGGGACACGACCATTATTTCCGAGGCAACCAAGTGGGGCAAACCCTAGGAGTGAGCATGTGCAAGTGTGTTTTTTTCCAGTTAATTATCTTTGCACAGTTATGGTTTTCTACTGTATTAATTTGATTTATCTTTGCATGCAAGCCTATTATCCATACATCTAGACAGTTTATAGTTGCAGAAAATTAAAAGCGGAAAAGTAAATCTACGCTATTACAAGGCTTCGGGGAAGGGGTTACATAATAAAAAACCGGGGGAAATAATAAAAGCGAAATAGTAAACCTAATTAACTATTACAAAATCGGAGCAGTTACAATAATTAATAAAATAAGGAGAAAATAATGCGCGAAAGTTAAGCGGGGAACAAATTAGAAGCCTAAGAAATCTAATTAATTAAAAACTATTTTTGTATTTTTGTATTGAGAAAAATAGTTGTAATTTGCAAGTTAAACCTAATTTTCTAATTAATTTTATTTGACAAAATAACCAATATTGAAATAATTAAAATAATTTATTTTCAAAAATTAATTTTATTCATGGAAATAAAGAGTATTTAAGTTAACCTAATTTCTATTGAATTTTAATTACAAAAATTATTTAAGTTAACCTAATTAAACTAATTAATTAATAAATATTTTAAAAAAAAACTAAACCTAATATTTTTTGTAATTTTCTGATTTTCTGATTTAATAAAAAAGATTTGTTTTTTTGTAAAAATAATTAAACAAATAATTAAAATAAATAAAAGAAATTTAAAAAGAAATAGATTGGGCCTGGTGTGAAAGTATTTCTGGGGGTGTGAACTGGAATTTCTCTAAGCACATGATTGCTGACGTTTGACCCAGTGCCCTTGAATCTGGGACACCCACCATGTACCATACCTATTATGCGTTGGATCTTGGAGGGCGATGAATCTGACGGTCAGATTCTATGTTGCCTGATGGACATGTTGAGTAGTAGTGCATTAGATCCTGCACATGAATGTTAGAAAAGTGCAAAATTGGATTCCTGGGATCGAACCCAGGTTGTTGGCGTTACATGCTTGTTCCCTGGCCATCTGTGCTAGCTAGTTCATTCATTGATATAACAACAAAAAAGAATATAAGGAAAAACAAAAATCCAGTGTTGAGTCAAATTGAACATGTAGGCCTTGTGGGGCCCTAGTAATTCAAGGAGTCAATCAAGCATGGAGAGAGAACCCTATTATTGGATCCAGCCAATGGGATTCCTGAAAACAGCCACGCATGCTTGGACCACCGCCTACGAAAGTCAAGCCACCATCCACGGTGCTCCCAATCACCTTCTCTGGTGACCCAAGAATTTGGAACCTATGAAATACGTCACATCAAGGCATAAAAAAGACCTTACCCCCCTTATAATTTCCCCAGGAATCCAATGGTGGTGTCCATTTTGACTGAAATAGCCTGTAAGTCCAGATACAAAAGAGATGGACCTTCATGCCCTAACAAAGGCATTTCTTTATTTTCGAGTCCAAACTTCTGTACAATGATTCTAAACACTTGCAAACATGATATTAAACATAAATAGATGCAAATACATTATATATATGCCATGAATAAAAAGTTTGAATCATGAGAAGTTGGAAAACCGTGATTCATTGGAGAGGGAGTTCATGTGTGCTTTTGCCTTCAAGGAGGAATAGGTTGGCTTGCTAAGAGTCTCAGGAACATGAAGGAATTGATGGAAGTGATTGAAATTGATTGGAAAGGAAGAACTCGAGTTGCACCACTTTGAATAATATTGAAACTTTTTCTAGGGTTTTATGTAGCAGCTGCGCCTCCCCACTAGGTCTGAGATCATTGTTCTTATGTATGGTAGCATATTACGTCAACATAAATGGAAGAAATCTCATGCTTTGATGACAAAATATTCTCCTTTCAAATATTTTATTTTTGTCTATTTTTGGATCATATCTATTCTTGCTCCCTCTACGAATTTTCTTGCCATGCCAGCACATCTTGCTCTTTATTTTGATGAGAAAAAGATTTGGAATCAAATCTTACATTATTCATTTTATTTAATTTTGAATTCTATTGAATAAAATATCAAAAATAAATAATATAAATAATAAAATAATGAAGAATGGACTCAAAGGTCGTGGGCCATGTTGGAAGTGATATATAAGCACAAAAAGTTGGGCCCATTTGCCAAAAAATACAATTTTGGGCATTGTTGACTTTTGACAATTCTCCAAAAATGGCCAACTTTGGCAATGCATATCTCTTTCAATTT
Source organism: Vicia faba (assembly GCA_948472305.1). Lineage (NCBI taxonomy): Eukaryota > Viridiplantae > Streptophyta > Magnoliopsida > Fabales > Fabaceae > Vicia > Vicia faba. The sequence continues at coordinate 493,519,326 of OX451738.1, forward strand.
TGACCCTAAGAGGGTGTTCTTTGACTTTTTAGAAAGCTTAGGATATCCCCTAAACAACCTTTTTTGTTTAATTTCAATTGGATCTTCCATGCTCATGTAAGGAGCTTTGACCCAAAAGGTGTTTTTGTTGACTTTTTGGAATGACCTATAATGTCTGAATTCATATATTTCCATGAGTTCATTTCTTGAACATGAGGACTGGAGATGAGTTATAGGGAATTGAATTCTCTTCAAAATGAGCCTTGGATGAGAAATTTCTGATAAAGTATGATAAAGTTATGTTTGGTCAAAGTTTGGTTGACTTTTCCTGAGAAACCCTAATTTAACAACTCTTGAGTTTTGATGAATTAGGAGCTTTCCTTGGGGAATCATGATCAACCCTTGATCAAATGATGGGTATTACTTCAAAATATTGGTGTTGACCAAAAATCTTGAAGTTTGACTGTATGTGAGTCCTAGTTGACTTTTGACCTTATACAATTGATTTTCAAGCATCTGAGCAGTTGACTGGGATAACTTCTTGTGAAATGCATGAAACTTGGCATGAATGGTCTTTAGAGCATATTAGGACTTTGGAGATCATATGAGACCTTTGGGACTCACCCTTCTTGATAAAAATGGAAACCCTAGTTGGAGGTTCATTGCTTTAGGAGAGAGTTTGTCTGGTCAACTCTTGGGCATCTTTGAGCAAGTTGAGTATCTTAATGAACATATGTTAAGGAAAATGGGATGGCAAAATTTGGGGTAAAATAGCTTCCCCTGTTCAATCTTCTTAAACCTGAGGATGTAGATTGGCTGGTCGGCCTTTTGTGATATGATAGTGGAAGGTGATTGAACACCAGAGTGCCCAGAAATTTACACTCGCATGAAGTTACATTGATTGGTGATATCAGGAATGGGCTTATACATTCCATTTGGAGAGTAAACAAAGATTCGTTGGAGATGGGCTTAAAGATGCCATCTAGAAAAGTTATCGATTGTATAAGAGATTCCTTTGTGAGAATTCCTGTACCTGCCACTGAGGAGAACTTCGTTGGAGAATGTTGATTTACGTCTGGGAAAATAGAGTATAGGAGCTCCGATTGTCCATTACTATACTGGTGAATTAACTCCTGGTTGAGGAGGTGGGAGTACACTGCATATCATGGTTAGGATCCGGGCTGCACAGCGACTTACCAGGGAAATAGGAAATCGACTGTATCTGGTCGGGTCCAGGTCTTACAATGTTGTAAACTGTTGTTTGGAGATAAGGGAGAAGGAACCTGGATAGTAGGGTTACTTCGAAATGAGAGCCTGGATAGTAGGGAAATGAGAAGGAACCTGGATAGTAGGGTTACTTTAAAATGAAAGCCTAAATAGTAGGGCTATGAGAAGGAACTTGGATAGTAGGGTTACTTCGAAAAGAAAGCTTGGATAGTAGGGCTATGAGAGGGAACCTGGATAGTAGGGTTATGAGAAGGAACCTGGATAGTAGAGTTACTTCGGGATAAAAGCCTGGATAGTAGGGCTATGAGAAGGAACCTGGATAATAGGGTTACTTTGGGATGAGATCCTGAATAGTAGGGCTATGAGAAGGAATCTGGATAGTAGGATTACTTCGGGATGAGAGCCTGGATAGTATGGCTATGAGAAGGAACCTAGATAGCAGGGTTACTTCGGGATGAGAGCTTGGATAGTAGGTCTATGAGAAGGAACCTGGATAGTAGGGTTACTTCGGGATGAGAATCTGGATAGTAGGGCTATGAGAAGGAACCTGGATAGTAGGGTTACTTCGGGATGAGAGCCTGGATAGTAGGGCTATGAGAAGGAACCTGGATAGTAGGGTTACTTCGGGATGAGAGCTTGGATAGTAGGGCTATGAGAAGGAACCTGGATAGTAGGGTTACTTTGGATGAGAGCCTGGATAGTAGGGCTTTGAGAAGGAACCTGGATAGTAGGGTTACTTTGGGATGAGGGTCTGGATAGATGGGTTGCTTCATTTGATCACGTAGATTAGTTGACCCGTTTGGTTTCGGGAACTGATTTTCCATTAGTTTTTTGCAGATATGATATGTATAGCTTCATGGATTTAATCTTGAGCTGTTGGAATTGTTGATGATAACCATCTTTCCTGAAAAGGTAACAGGGTTAATTATATGCGATGCATGAAATGCATGGTGGGATGATGTTCTCGAAATAAATGAGATTATGCTGAATTTGATATGTATGTGCATGTCATGATGTATGAACATGAAATGCTATTGAGACATGTCCGAGTCTAGGAAAATAAAACTTGACTGCTGCTGCAGAGTATAACATTCCTGACTGTTGTAGAGGACTGCAGTTCTTCTACTTCCGCTGGGGATGATGAACGGAAATGATTATGCTGGACAATTACTCCTTGTTGTTTATGACTATTCTGCCAGGGATAGACTCTGTTCGAGAATAGCTCTACGGGGGAAAAGCTCTGTTGGAAAGTGAATTTACATGGCTGAAGTAATAAGCTTTGTTGGGGATTGAGCTTCTGTGTTCAGAGAAATGAACTCTGCTTGGGGAGATTTACTTCCTACTTTGGGAAAGCTGATATCAAATTCCCTGATTTCTTTTACTCTGTGGGGAGTGTAGATGTTACGAGGTCGTATGCACTGATGATTATGTTTCCAAGTCGTCCATGCCTCGGTACCTGCTAGATAGAGTAGCTGTCGGGTTTGACATTTCTTGTTTTTTCCTCTGTTTCTTAAGTTACGAGCAATTGGTATTTTTGTTTCTTATGTAAATGTTTATGATCAGAAATCATATTCAAATGCATATGTCAAGAATAAACCATTGGACATTCTTGCAAAACAAAACAGAAAAAGAAAAACAAATAGTTTTGTAAAAATGATTTGTATTAATTTTCGAAGTTGGCTTGTAATAGGCGTTTTTGTACAAGGGGACTGACGCTCTAGTAAGAGAACACCGCCATAAAAGCTATACAATTTTATGTAAAAATAAAAAAATAGATATGTGAAACAATCCCATTGGGTTCCAACTCTGCTATTGCTCCTATGTCTTCGAACGTCTCATCACTTTGCTGCCTGTCCGAAGTTGATTAGGTTGGTCGGTGCCGTTCGAGCTTGACTATTGATAATGAGGTCTGATCGCAAGGTGGTCCAATGGGACATAGAGATACTCTTTATATCCCTAACTTTTTCCTGGACTGCCCTTTCGGGTTTTCAGTCCACTGGGATACCCTTTTTTGCCCAAGCCGCCTTTTCAGGTTTTCGGCTTGCCGGATGTACAATTTTTTTCATTTTCATCCCTTACTTTTTCCCGAACCCTTTTGGTTCTCCGGGAAGCCCTTAATTTTTCCTAGGCTAGTCAACCTAGCAGGTCTTTGATCAGGCATAGTATCTTTTCACTATGTCTGCATTGACAGGGTGAGGAAGGTCGTCACCGTCCATGGTGGTTAGAATCATAGCTCCACTCGAGAAAATGTTTTTAACCATAAATGGCCCTTCGTATGTGGGAGTCCATTTTCCCTTGGGACAACCTTGCGGCAGTATGATGCGCTTGACTAGCAGATCCCCGACTTGATATTCTCGACGTCTGACTTTCTTGTTAGAAGCCTTGATCATTCGCTTTTGATACATCTGACCATGACAGATAGCAGTAAGCCTCTTCTCATCGATCAGATTTTGCTGATCAAGTCGAGTCTGGATCCAATCGTCTTCATTCAAACCTGCATCTTTCATAATCCTTAAAGAAGGAATATGGACCTCGATGGGTAGGAATGCCTCCACGCCATATACCAGAGAGTAGGGTGTTGCCCCTGTCGATGTCCGTGTTGAGGTACGGTACCCATGAAGAGCAAATTGTAACATCTTGTGACAGTCTTTGTATGTCACCGTCATCTTTTGTATAATTTTCTTGATGTTCTTGTTAGCCGCTTCAACAGCGCAATTCATCTTCGGCCGGTAGGGAGAAGAGTTATGATGTTGTATCTTGAATTGATTACAGAGATCGGTTATCATTGTGTTGTTGAGATTCGTACCATTTTCAATAATAATTCTCTCTGGCACACCATACCGATAAATCAGGTTATCCCTGATGAACTGCGTGACAACGTTCTTGGTCACAATAGTAAAGGATGCTGCCTCAACCCATTTCGTGAAGTAATCAATGGCCACTAGGATGAAGCGATGTCCATTGGAAGCAGTAGGCCTGATTTCTCCTATCATGTCAATGCCCCACATTGCAAAGGGCCACAGAGGTGTCAACACATTCAAAGGAACCGGAGGAACATGCACCTTAACAGCATAAATTTGGCACTTATGACAGGTTCAAGAATGTTGATAACAAATATGCTTCCATAGTGGACCAGTAGTATCCTTCCCGTAGGATCTTCTTAGCCATGGTATGTCCACTTGAATGGGTTCCGAAGGTACCTTCATGTAGATCTGTCATAATCCTCTCTGTTTCGCTCTTGTCTACACACCGCAGTAAGGTAGAGTCATGGTTGCGTTTGTAGAGGATTCCATTACTGAGGAAGAATTTCGCAGTGAACCTTCACAGAAACATCTTATCATTGACAGATTCCCCTTCGGGATACTCTTGAGCCTCGAGGTACCTCTTGACTTCATGAAACCAAGGTTTAACTGCTACCTCTTCAGTATCAATCTCGCAGCAGTGTACTGGTTCATCCCACCTTTCAATGGTGATTCGGGGAGCTTCGTTGTCCCACCTGACTTTAAACATAAAAGACATGGTAGCTAGCGCGTCCGCTAACTGATTCTCCTCTCATGGGAAATGTTCAAAGGTTACCTCCTTAAAGTGTGGGAGCAATGTCAGCACATACTCTTTGTATGGGATGAGATTCGAATGCTTCGTATCCCATTAGCCTTTGATTTGACTTATCACTAAGGCTGAATCCCCTAAGACATTTAAGAACTTGATCCTGAGGTCTATAGCGGCTTTGAGACCCATTGTTGTACCCCAAAATTTTCCCTCATGTTTTTCAAAGACTTTCCTCTTGCATAGGTTGTTATAAACCTTTGCCTAAAGACAAGGAAATTTTTCAATTAATGGTTAAGTATCCTTCGATTGGCACCTACAAAATGTCCTTCGATTGGCATCTCTAAAGTGCCTTTCGACTGGCATCTCCAAAGTGCCTTTCGATTGGCATCTCCAAAATGCAATTCGATTGACATCTCCAAAATGCCTTTCAATGGGTATCTACATAGCGCCCTTCGATTGGCATGGACAAAGGACCTTCGATTGGCCTGTTAACAAGGCTCTTTGATTGGCAGTTTAACAAGTACCTTTCGACTGGCATTGTAACAGTGTCCTTCGATAGGCAGTTTAACAAGTATCTTTCTATTGGCATTATAGAAGTGGCCTTCGATTGGCATTTTAACAAAGGCCCTTTAATTAGCATTCCAAAAAGTCCTTCGACTGGAACTTCAGAGTTTCCCTCAATCAGCGCATCTAAATGAAATGACCTTAGAGTGGCATTTCAGTATAGAGTTTTCCTTAATCTAAGATGCTCTGATGAAGGAAGTTCTGAATACTTCGAATAAGAACTTAGACTCATCACAAGGCCAAGAGCTGGTCGAAGTTGCCTAATAGGGGATTTTCTTCAAAAGGACAGGAGAACGAAGCAGAGGGAGGAAATCAAAGGGGCTATGCAATCGAAGCTAGAGTATTTCTAATTGGACTTTGAAGCCATCGAAGAGAGCAAATTAGAAGGGGTTTGGATTTTCAGGGGTAGGTCAGCTTTCGATTTTTATCATGTTTGAGGCCTAAGCAGCTCATAACAGGCTGGCAATAACGTATGAAAATAGATTGGCACTTGATTGAATCAAATATAGCAAGTCTTTATGAAGAAATCAAATCAAATTCGTGTAAATGCGTGTGTGTACAAAAAAGATTGAATTTGGATCATTTTTGGAAAGATTTTTAAGGTGAATCAAATCAAGATCAAACTCATTGATGGAGGAATATTGAGTGCATTATTTCAACCCTAATTCAGTCCTTGATACATATAGAAGTGAGGCAGACCAAAAGAGGTTAGAGATAGAGGCGTATAAACCAGCACAAAACTTGAAAAAAAAATACCAAGAAAGTGTAAACATGAATTCATGCTTGGAGGCCTATTCAACACCTTTGGACCATTCCAATCGTTTCTTGAGGACATCGGCAAGCAAAAGCAATCAGAATCAAGTGTTCCCAAACCCCGTAACACACTGTAAGTCAGTCACGATATTGCAATTTTCTTGAATTCGAATTGCATCATTCTTGTACTTATAGCATGAAATAGTTATAGATTCTTACTCCTTGAGACGTTTGCAAGCTTTCTGTAATTGTTAATTGCATTCTCATGGCCTATAGTGGATTTCACCATTATTAGGGTTCCTTGCTTCAAATTGGGATTTGCATTTACAGGAAATATTGGGCCATGAAAAGGCTACCAGTGAATTCAGCAGATCAAGACGAAGATGTCCATGGCCTTCGTTTTTATTTTTCACGCTTGTGTTGAGTTTTAAGATTTGCAGGAGTTGTAGCTACGGAAAAACGTCTGTAGGTAAAAGTTTGGAACTTTTACCAATAGATCCAAGGAGGAAGATGACCAGCTGGCGAATAACCATTGGCTTGTTCAAATTTCCGCGCGAGTTTTTTTCATATTATGCTTGTTTATAATATAATATTTGTTTTCTATTATTTAACAACAAAAGCAAACAGCGCAGTTGGTTGCAAGGCGAAGGCAAAACCCTTCAGGACCTGGGTTCGAATCCCAGGTCCCCCAATTTCTTCATATTTTTTCCTTTCAGGAAATCCAGCGTGCACCAAGGACCAAGGACCATCATGCACTCTCACCATCCAATCTACCAAGTGGCCAGATGGCCAAATCTGATGGCCATCATCTGGAGGAGCACCATAGGCCACAGTCAGCGTGCAACATTGGATCCAAAAAAGTCAAACGGACCTCCATCTTTTGGGCCCAAGCTTGCTATTCACACCCCCTTCATAATTGCTATTGCAGGCCCAAAATTCTTTTCTTTATTCTTTTATATTTTATTTCACTTAATTTATTTATTTTTATTTTACTAACCAATCAATTATTTTCTTTTATAAAAAAAAAACATAAAAATAATGCTTTTCACAAATTAGGTTTAATTTTATTTTTTGTCAAAAATTAATTAATTTAATTAGATTTTAATTTTAGTTAAACTTTAATTCTTTTTTGTAAATAATTAAAAATGATTAGAACAAATAGGTTTTATTACTAACTTAATCATATTTTATTTTTTTCTTAAAATAACAAAAACACAAAAATAGGCCATGTCATTATTTTCATTAATTAATTAATTAACTAATTAATTTTTGTATTTAGTTTAGAAAACTTAATTCTTTTATTTAAAACAACAAAAACATTTTCTCTTTTAATTAGGATAGAAGGGTCAAAACCCTAGTTCGCATTAGTTCTAATTTTCATCGCGCACTTTATTTTATTATATTTACCCTATTATTGTAACTGCTCACAAGGTTGTAATAGTTTAAATTAGGACTTTATTTTCATTTACCGCTTTACTTTTCAAGGGTTTGTTTTTGGCTATGTAAATACCCGAAGCCTAGTAATAGCGTAGTTTAATTTCCGCATTTTAAATTCCACAAATATTTAACTGTTAGATGTATAATATTAGGATGCATGACAAGAATGTATGTGAAAAAACTTTAAAACAGTTAGATAACCCTAACATGTGCAAAGATAAATAATCTGAAATTGAATCACTCGCACATGCGCACTCCTAGGATACACTCCCACTTGGTTGCCTTCTGTAAACGGTCATTGAGTATAGGATGCTTTAGTGGCCGTCCTTTTGTCCAAAGATCAAAGTTGCTTCGGAAAGATTGCCTCGGATATTGTTGCCTCGGATAATTGATCTAAGACATTAGGGTTACTACTAAGACGTCCTAACATTGCTTTAGTGACCGTACGTCCCTTTCGAATTGACCCTCAAAACTCCAACAACGGTGCTATCTACTCACTAATAGTGGGATAGCGTTGTCTAAACGAAACGAACATAGAACGATTCTTTTTTCGAGTAGGTAGATTAGTTGTTAAGTACTTGCTCAAACAAAATAAACTTTTTTTCACACTTACACTCCTTTACAAACAAAGTTTTTCAAAACACTTCATTACACTCTTGAAGACAGAAGCAAGAGTTAAATCGAAGTCAAAACAAAAGCTTCTCAAATCACACAAACACAAAGAAAACAATTTTAAAAATGATGAGCAAGTACCTAAGAGCCCGTATATAACTACGGATAGAAAGGGTGCTAATACCTTCCCTTTCTATAATCTACCCCCCGTACTCAGAAATATCTCAAAAAAGTAATTTTTCTGTGCTTTTTTCCTTTCCTTGTTGGATAAAATAAAACTCGGTGGCGACTCTTCCTTACCGCGAAATTTTGCAAACACAAACGCAAAACGCAAACCAGCAACCCTAAAAAACAGTCCCGGTTCTGGCCACTGTATCACAGAACTGGAGACTCTGCTGGGGAATCAATTAATAAGTGGGGTGTACCTTAGGATTAGTTCATCATATTGTTTTCAATTGTTTGATTTGTTTTCTTTATATTTATGGGCTTTGTATCAGAGTTACTATAGATCCTAACCCGGATCTGAGGACACCTTTTAGGTAAGTAGCAATAGACTGTGAGGGAACTGTACAACATAGACCGATACGGTTGAAGCAGTAGCTACGTTGATGTGGCACATTAGTTGGTAACGATATCCCTTGTGGAGGAACAAGGAGAGTATGGGGCTGCTATATGGGTCATTAAGCATCGACTGACCTTAGAACCTATAATTGACCAACTTGGCCATAGAAAGTAGCAGGATGCTACACTCATTGAGACCATACTCTCGCGATGGTTCTGGCCGCAAGAAAAGATTGCTAAGCTGAAACTATGACCGATGGAGGATGGTCAGTGATATTGAGAACCTCTAGAACCCGGTTACTATTATTAGGATAGGTTGAACCAACTAAAATGCAAGAGGGTAGTACCTAAACTCAATGCCAGCCTAAAATTTAAGGGCTATTGTGTGAATTGTTTGCCCTTGCTATGTTTGTTATCTGTGATACCTGTGGTGTGGTTTTATCATGACATCATGCATCATGACATCGCATGCATATTTCATTAGATTAACCATTTCAAAGACCGAGGGGATTCATCTTTTTTCTGTTTTGCAGATCATGGCCTCTATGCGCAGAAATACCATTCGAGTCAACTTTGTGCAGATACCTGCTCAGCTTAGAGAGTTGGTATCAAAAGTTCCTGATACTTCTTCCTTTGTTAGAAGACATGGTCATCTCCTAAGCCTGGTCACTTCCAAGTTGGATGAGCAAATGATGAGCGTGTTGTTCCAGTTCTTTGACCCGTTGCATCACTATTTCACCTTCCCGGACTATCAGTTGGTCCCTACTTTGGAGGAGTTTTCTGATTTACTTGGCATATCTATTCTATGGAAGACACCCTTTACAAGTTTGGAGATAGCTCCTAGGCCAGAGGATATTGCTTCAGCCCTACATCTAAAAATGGCTGATGTAGTATCTAACTGGGAGATTCGGAGTGGGGTTAAAGTTTTCTTGGCTAAGTTTTTGATTGATCAAGCTCAAGAGTTCTGGGATAGTTTGGACTTTCAAGCATTTGAAGACATATTATCTCTCCTCATCTATGGCTTGGTTCTGTTCCCGAATCCGTATTCCATCATAGACATGAATGCAGTTAAAATCTTCATGTCTCGTAACCCAATGCCTACTCTCTTGGGTGATATTCTGCATGCTCTTTATACCCGTACTGTGAAAAGAAGGGGAACTCTCATGTGTTGTACACCGTTGCTGGAGAGGTGGTTTATTTTTCACCTCCCCAAATCTGTATTGAAGAATGAGGAAGGTGTAGGTTGGGCTTACAGAATCATGTCCCTTGCTCATACAGACATCCTTTGGAGTACTAAAGATATGGAAAAAGTAGGTGTCATTGATCAATGTGGGGAATACCCCAATGTTCCATTGCTTGGAATTAGAGGAGGAATAACCTATGATCCTTGTTTGGCCTTACAACAATTTGGATGAGCTCGAAGGGACGGTCCTCATGAGTTTCTGCTTACAGGCATTGTTTTTGACTTCAAGGGGGATGTTGAGGGACATCGCTGCGGATTTATACGAGCTTGGGACAGGGTGAACAGGTCTGATCCACATGAGCTAGGAATGAAGACTTCTCTCCCAATTCAACCGTATCTCTAGTGGGTTCGAGCCCGTGCTCAAAAGCTGGGGATGCCATATGAAGCTGTTCTGCCGGTGATTGTGGAGCATACTGATGAAGAAGGGGTTCCTTATACAATCCTCCATCCTTATATGCCTACTGATCTGGGGGAATTGAAGAGATCTTGGATCCAGTTAAAGGAATAAAGGGATACCTATAGAGAGAAGTATCATGAGCAGGAACGGAAGATCTTGAAGCTTACAAGGCACCTTGAGAATGGGAGGACAATCAACGATTATGTCAACACGAAGGGAAAATGACCATGGGACTTCTGATGCTTTTTATTGTTTCTAGTCTAGATTTGCTTTTCAGTATTTCTTTTGTAACACCTTAAGGGAATTTGTTAAACATTATTACCAGTTTAATCTAATAAAGTATGTTTTATTTTGGTTTACAAATTTGAATCTCCCCAAGTCTTTGAAATCATTTCATACGCATTCCATTCCCGTGCACTTCATCACAGGTACCCTTACAGGTTTCTTATCTTCTTCGTTGTTTATTTCAGCAATCATGTCTTCTGAAACACCTACTGATCAAGCCATCAAGGCTCTGCAAGCTCAGAATGCTCAGTTCCAGGAGATGTTCTTAAACATGGCCAAGGGGAAGCAAGATTTGAAGACTCTTATCTTGAAGGACAAGAAGAAGAAGAAGAAGAAGAAGAAGAAGAAGAAGAAGGTGGTCCTGCTGAATATGGGTCACATATTTGGGAACAGGTTGCGAGAAGAAGTTGATATGTCCCATTCATATGGAGGGGGGAGAATCAAGAGGAAAGGAAGGGCCCTAGCCCTGTGGTTTCTAACAATGACACTGATTTTGATGAAGTCCAGTACCCTCCTGCTGAGGATAGGTATAAGCAACTCGAAGACCGGTTGAGTGCAATGGAGATCCAGAAGATAACTGGGTTGGACTTCGGAGTTTTGGGTTTGGCATCTGGGGTGGTGATCCCACACAAGTTTAAAGCACCTGTCTTTGCTAAGTATGACGGGGTATCTTGCCCAAAGCTACACCTCCGCTCGTATGTCAGAAAGATTCAACCATATACTGTTGATAGGAACCTCTGGGTTCATTTCTTTCAAGATAGTTTGTCAGGGACTCAACTTGAATGGTTCTACAAACTGGAAGGAGCTAATGTCCGCAACTGGGAGGACCTTGCTGCTGCTTTTTACAAGCAATACCAGTATAATGCCGACCTTGCTCCCACGCGTACTCAACTTCAGGGTATGTCTATGGGTGTGAGTGAAGGATTTAAGGACTACGCTCAGAAGTGGAGAGATCTGGCCGGAAGAGTACAACCCCCTCTGGCTGATACGGAGTTGGTGGATATGTTTCTTGGGACTTTGTCTGGTATGTATTTTAATCATTTGATCGGTAGTTCATCGTCTGGGTTCACTGAATTGATTTTGACTGGGGAAAGAATTGAAGTTGGTATTAAAAGTGACAATATACAAAAAGGTGCTTTGTCAAGTACATAGAAGAAGCCTTTCAAGAAGGAATCTAGTGCAGTTTACAGCTCGAGGAGCGAAATTCGACCTGAACGCCGCCAATCAGTAAATGCCGTGGTAATTTCAAGACCCTCTGTTGCCCAACAATGCAACAATAATCAAAGAGTAGAGAGACCGCAAAGACAATTTACTCGGCTCAGTATGACTCTATCTCAAATTCTGTCGCAACTGTTAAAAACCAATCTGGTAACTCTGAGGGAGGCTCCGAAGAATCCCAGCACTACATCACCGCTGTATAATCCGAACGCCCGCTGTGCTTTTCACTCCGATAGCCCAGGGCATGATACGAACAACTGCTAGGCTTTAAAGAATAAAGTGCAGGATCTGATTGAAGCTAAGGAGATTGAGTTTGAAGCACCAGAAAAGCCTAATGTCATGACTGCTCATATGTCCAAGCATGGAGTAAATGATGTGGATGATGATTCATTTGTGACCTCCGTAGAAGAAATTTCTACTCCGTTGTTGACCGTTAAGAAGAACCTATTGTTGGCCGATTTATTTTTGGGCTGTGTCGAGGGTTGCCACATGTGTTCCATCCTACCTACTGGTTGCCATCTATTGAAGTCAGGTGTCCAACGCCTGATGGATAACAAAGAAATCTTGTTCGAGAAAACTTTGGATCCATTGATTCCTGTTAAAGATGTTTCCATAATCACCATTTCTGCCAATCCTTCCAAGGCTTCCTCGAGAAAGCCTGTTAGGATTACATCTGTTCTGAGAGTTGCTCCATTGATCATTACTATTCCTGGACCTATCCCTTACACTTCGGATAAGGCTGTCCCGTGGCACTACGGGGCCGATGTGTATTATTATGGGATTAAACAAGATTTGAAGGTTGAAGAGGTTGATACTGATATCAGCAATATTGTCGGGTCTAGCAAGGTCACCCGAAGCGGAAGACTTTTCTCTCCTGAGATTTCTCCTCCAACTGTTCGAAAGCCTGTTGCTATTTCACCTGCCAGTACATATGTTGCTGTCCCAATTCTTACTCCAGTTATCACCCCTGTCGCCGAGACGTCTGACACTCGGGGCAAAGAAGTTACAGGTGGACCTACCCGGATGGAGGCACCTAAAAAAGTCATTATTGAAACCTCTAGGCAGGAGATAGAGGAAATTTTGAAGATTATCAAGAAAAGCGACTACAACATAGTCGAACAGCTGGGGCAAACCCCGTCGAGGATCTCCATGTTATCTTTATTGTTGTGCTCAAAAGCCCATGCTAAGGCTTTAATTGCTTTCCTGAAAACTGTGCATGTGCCACAGGAGTCATCTGCTGATCAATTCAAAGACTGTGTGGCTAGTTTGACCGCTGTAAACGGGTTGGGTTTCTCCGACGCAGATTTAACTGCCAAAGAAAAGAATCATAATGATGCCCTGCATGTTTCGATCGAGTGCAGGGGCACTACTCTGGCCCACGTACTGGTGGATATTGGTTCCTCGTTAAATGTTTTACCCAAGAAAGCGTTAGACCGGTTGGACTGTGAAGGGTTGGTGCTGAAGCTAAGTAATATTGTGGTTAGGGCCTTTGACGGGTCCAAAAGGATGGTGCACGGGGAGGTGGATGTCCCTGTTAAAGTTGGTTCCCAGAGTTTTGCATCTACATTCTATGTGATGGACATCCGGCCATCCTATTCTTGTTTGCTGGGTCGCCCGTGGATTCATAAGGATGAGGCAGTAACTTCTACGCTCCATCAGATGTTAAAGTATCCAGTGAAGGGGAAAATTGTTACGGTACGAGGAGAAGAGGAATACATGGTGAGCCACCTTAACTCTTTTCGGTATGTGGAGATGGATGGGGATTTCATTGAAACCCCATGTCAAAACTTTGAAGAAGCCCCCCAGACTCTGGCGTCGACTAAAACTGTTTCTGAAAATCCTCCAATGAAGATGGCTTCCCTCAAGGATGCCCGGGCTGTTATTGAAAAAGGTGGGTGTGCAAATTGGGGCCAACTCCCTGACTTTGCACACAAGACTGATAAGTTTGGTTTGGGTTTTACTGCAGAAGCTCAAAGGGAAATTCGGCGTGCGCGGATTGGAAGACCTCCCATGCGTATCAGTAATCCAGAAGTGAATGCAATTGAAGATGTTGATGAAAAGTTTGAGTTTGACAGCTGGATTTACTCGACTACCGACGGCGGATTAAGCAATTGGACGGCAAAGGACTTCGTGCCCATTTCTTTTATTACAGAGTAATAAGACTTTTGTTTTGAGATTTGTAACAGACAATTTGAAACTTTTATGGCCCAGTGCCTTGCCCGAGACACCGTGGCTTTATTTGTGAGGGCTTATTATATGTCATTTCCATATATCATCAATAAATGCATTGGACGTTTTCTTGCATTACAAATTTTGTGCTCCTTGTTTTTCCTTTTTTGCACTTTATCAAAACAGCTATTGTCTTGCACACACTCACATATCATAATACAGGTCCACATCCACTCTGGATCCCACTGATAACGACTCTGCTACTACCAGTTATGACCTCGAAAATACGATCAACCAAGCTGAGGACGAAGGTGAGGATGATTGCGAAGTGCCTGGGGAACTTGCTAGACTATTACTTCAGGAAGAGAGGGCCATACAGCCGCATGACGAGCCAGTGGAATCAGTGAATCTGGATACAGAAGAAGACAAGAAAGAGGTCAAGATCGGTGCAAATCTGGAGCCTAGTGTTAAGCAAAGGTTAATACAAATGCTGCGTGATTATGTTGAGATCTTTTCCTGGTCTTGTGAAGATATGCTTGGGTTGGATACCGATATTGTGGTTCATCGCTTTCCAACCAAAGAAGACTGTCCTCTAGTGAAGCAGAAAGTTCGCTGAATGCGCCCAGAAATGTCTGAGAAAATCAAGGCCGAGGTGATGAAACAGTTTGATGCCGGTTTTTTAGAAGTTACTTCTTACCTGCAGTGGGTTGCCAACGTGGTTTCGGTGCCGAAGAAAGATGGTAAGGTTCGTATGTGTGTGGACTATAGGGATTTGAACTGGTCGAGCCCCAAGGATGATTTCCCTCTGCCTCATATCGACGTTCTGGTTGACAACACCGCACAACATAAGGTCTTCTCCTTTATGGATGGTTTTTCTGGTTACAATCAGATTAAGATGGCTCCCCAGGATATAGATAAGACAACATTTGTTACACAATGGGGTACCTTTTTCTACAAAGTCATGCCTTTCGGATTGAAGAATGCTGGGGAAACGTATCAGTGCGCCATGGTCGCTTTGTTCCACGACATGATTCATCATGAGATTGAGGTGTACGTTGACGACATGATTGCAAGGTCCTGGACTGAAGAGGAACATCTTGACCATCTTCATAAGTTATTTGACAGGTTGAAGTTGTATAAGCTAAGGTTAAACCCGAACAAGTGCACCTTCGGGGTAAGGTCTGGCAAGCTGCTGGGTTTCGTCGTTAGTGATAAAGGTATTCAAGTGGATCCTGCAAAGGTGAAGGCTATACAGGAGATTCCGACTCCCCGAACAGAAAAGGAAGTTAAAGGCTTTTTGGGACGATTGAACTATATTGCCCGATTCATTTCGCACCTGACCGCTACTTGTGAGCCAATCTTCAAGTTACTAAAGAAAGATCAAGTGGTAAGATGGAGTGATGAATGTCAGGCCGCTTTCGAAAGGATCAAGGAATATCTCCAAGAGCCACCTATTTTGATGCCTCCAGTTGAAGGAAGACCCTTGATCTTATACTTGACAGTACTCGACAATTCAATGGGGTGCGTGCTGGGGCAGCATGACGAGTCTGGCCGAAAAGAGCATGCTATTTATTACCTTAGGAAAAATTTTACCAACTGTGAGACCCGATACTCACTGCTTGAGAAAACTTGATGCGCTTTGGCATGGGCTGCTTGCTAGATGAGACAGTATATGTTGACTCACACTACTCTATTGATATCAAAGATAGATCCAATCAAGTATATCTTCGAGAAGCCTGCCTTGTCCGGAAGAATAGAAAGATGGCAAATGATCTTGACTGAGTATGACATCCAATACACGACCCAAAAAGCAATCAAGGGAAGTGTGTTGGCAGATCATTTGGCACATCAGGCAGTGGATGATTACCAGTCTATGAATTTCGATTTTCCGGATGAGAGCATCATGTTGGTAACTGAGTGTGAAACACCTGGACCGGATGAAGCACCTAAGGAAGGATCCCGATGGTCTATGTTTTTTGATGGAGCTTCAAACACTTTGGGTAATGGCATTGGAGTCGCGATCATATCTCCTGAAGGCTGTCATACTCTGTTCACCGCCGACTATGTTTTAACTGTACCAACAACATGGCAGAATATGAAGCATGCATCATGGGTCTTCGAGAAGCAATTGACCTAAGGATTAAGTTCTTAAGTGTATTCGGAGATTCCGCTCTCGTAATCAGTCATATCAAAGGCGAGTGGGATACGAAACACCCAAATCTTATTCCTTACAAGGAGTATGTATTAACATTGCTTCCACAATTCGAGGAGATAACCTTTGAACACCTCCCAAGAGAGGAGAATCAGTTAGCGGACGCGCTAGCTACTATGTCTTCTATGTCTTCTATGTTCAAGGTCAGGTGGGACAATGAGGCTCCCCAGATTACCATTGAAAGGTTGGACAAACCTGCACATTACTGTGACATTGAGACTGAAGAGGTAGCAGATAAACCCTGGTTTCATGAGGTAAAGAGGTATCTTGAGGGTCAGGAGTACCCCGAGGGTGAATCTGTTAATGATAAGAAGTTTCTGAGGAGGTTCGTGGCGAAGTTCTTCATCAGTAATGGTATCCTTTACAAGCGTAATCATGACTCAACCTTACTGCGATGTATGGATAAGAACGAGGCAGAAAGGATCATGGTAGAGCTACATGAAGGTACTTTCGGAACTCATTCCAGTGGACATACCATGGCAAAGAAAATCCTACGAGCAGGATATTATTGGTCCACCATGGAAGCCGACTGTTATCAGCATTCTCGGACCTATCATAAGTGTCAAGTCTATGCTGATAAGGTGCACATACCTCCAGTACCTTTGAATGTTTTGACAGCTCCGTGGCCCTTTGCAATCTGGGGCATCGACATGATCGGCGAGATCAGACCTATGGCGTCTAACGAGCATCATTTCATCCTTGTAGCAATTGATTACTTTATGAAGTGGGTTAAGGCAGCTTCCTTTGCTACTATAACCAAGAAAATCGTCGCACGGTTCATTCGGCACAACCTGATCTATCGATATGGTGTACCAGAGAGGATCATTACGGACAATGGTACAAATATCAACAATACGATGATCACCGAGCTCTGCAAGCAGTTCAAGATACAACATCACAATTCTTCTACTTACCGGCCGAAGATGAATGGGGTTGTTGAAACGGCTAATAAGAACATCAAGAAGATTGTGCAGAAGATGACGGTGACATACAAAGACTGGCACGAGATGTTACCATTCGCTCTTCATGGGTACCGCACCTCAGCGCGGACGTCAACAGGGGAAACACCTTATTCCTTGGTATATGGCATGGAGGCCGTCTTGCCCATTGAAGTTCAGATACCCTCTCTTCGGATTATGAAGGATGCAGGTTTGAGCGAAGATGACTAGATCCAGACCCGGCTTGATCAGCTGAACTTAATTGATGAAAAGAGACTTACTGCTATTTTTCATGGTCAGACGTATCAAAAGCGGATGATCAAGGCATTTAACAATAAAGTTAGACGACAAGAGTATCAAGTTGGGGATCTGGTGATCAAACGCATTATCCTACCACAAGGTGATCCCAAGGGCAAATGGACCCCTACATACGAAGGGTCATTTGTGGTTAAGAACATTTTTGCGGAAGGAGCTATGATTCTAACCACCATGGATCGTGACGACCTTCCTCACCCCGTCAATGCAGACATAGTGAAAAAATACTATGCCTAATCAAAGACCCGCTAGGTTGACTGGCCTACGCAAAAATAAGGGCTTCCCGGCGAACCAAAAGGGTTCGGGAAAAATAAGGGGTGAAATTGAAAAAACATGTACACCCGGCCAGTCGAAAACCTGAAAAGGCGGCTTGGGAAAAAAAGGGTATCCCGGTGGACTGAAAACCCGAGAGGGAAGTCAAGGCAAAAATTAGGGATCAAAGTGTAACACTATGTCTCATTGGATCATCTTGCAACCAGACTTCGGTATCAACGATCAAACTCGGACGACACTAATCAGTCAGATCCACCTTTAACCAAGTAGCAAAGTGATGAGACGCTCGAAGATATAAAGGCAATAGCAGAGTTGGAACCCAGTGGGATTATTCACATAACTATTTTTCTTTGTTTTTCACAAATTGTATAAATTCTATTTTTTTGGCGGTGTTCTCTTACTAGGACGTCAGCCTCTTGTATAAAAACGCCTATTTATGGGCCAAACTTCAGAGTTAATACAATTCATTTTCACAAAGAAATTTCAAACTGTTTTCCATTTTCTGTCTTGTTTTGCAAGAACATCCAAATGTTCATTTTTGATAAATGCATTTGACATTGATTGCTGCTCATGAATATTTACATGCGAAATAAAAGACGGTTACTCGTAATATCGGAAACAGGGGCAAATAAGAAATGTCCAGACCTTACAGTTTCTCTGTCCACCAGGCATAGGGGTAGACCTAGTTGGAGAAAACGATTAAAAGTACATTCACTCCCCGTAGAGTAAGAGAAATACAGTGGTGTTAATTCTCCCCAGCTAAGGCTCGCAACCGCGGATGAGTTGGCGACATTTTCCCTAAGCAGAGTTTATCTATCACCAGCACTAGAAAAATTACCCCCAGTGGAGTTTGGAGAGTTATCCCCAGTAGAGGCTGGAGGGTTATCCCCAGTAGAGCCTAAAAGGTTATCCCCAGTGAAGTCGCAACTGGAAAATCATCCCAAGCGGAGTTCATTCCTTTCATAAACAGAAACTCTATCACCAACAGGGTTCATTATCACCAGCAACGGTAATTCATCCCCAACTGAGTTTGTTTCTCCCAAATCAACAGATCTTCTAGCAGAGTATGTCCTCCCCACAGAGTCATTTCCTCGTCAGTTTATTCCCCAACAGAGTTATCCTCTCCTGCAGGTTTATTCTCACAATCATCTTCACTATCCCAAGAAGAAACGAAGAATTCAACTCTTTTCTCTAGCAGCAATCCGGGATTTATTTTCCCCAGCTAGCGAACATCATAAAACATCACATATCCATACATCATGACATATGCATAAGCATCATACAACACAATCTCATTTATTTTGAGAACATCATTGCTTGATACATGTCATGCATTACATATAGCTAACCTTTACCTTTCAGGAAAGATACAATCAAATTCTCACAAAAGTTCAAGCCATGAAGCCCGCGTACGACCGGATAATATCTTGATTCCTACAGCATATAGTGAAGCACGGATTACGACCGGATAACAGTATCATACTACCGCAAAGCCTGGATTACAACTAGATAGTGGTATCTATTAAAATCAAGCTATGAAGCCTGGATTCGACCGGATAATAGTTTAAATCCTCAGCAAGCCATGAAACCCGGATTACGATCAGATAATAGCTCAACAAGTTCCTGTGAAGCCTGGATTACGACCATATAGCAACCAAAGACACCGTGAAGCCTGGATTACGACCAGATAGTGGTATATCTTTAATACAAGTTATGAAGCCCGGATTACGACCGAATAGTATCTTGATTTTCTCGGAACACCATGAAGCCTGGATTCGACCATATAATGGTATGAGACATCGCGAAGCCTGGATTACGACCAATTAACGGTTAAAGACACTATGAAGCCTGGATTTCGACCAGATAACAGTAAGGGATACTGTGAAGCTTGGATTACGACCAAATAGCAGTTCACCCGGCCAGATACTATGAAGCTCGGATTACGACCGAATATTAGTGGGCCCAAAGCCCAAGGGAAGCCTAGATTACGACAGGATAACCATTTGATCTCTTCTGAAGACTGGATTACGACCAGATAAGCAGTAAAGTATTGTGAAGCCTGGATTACAACCGGATAGCAAGTTTAATCTCATCTCCCCAGTAAGTCAGTGTAAAGCCTGGATTACGACAAGGTAACAATCGGTATTATTACTATGAAGCCTGGGTCACAATCAGATAGTAGTTCATCCTCACCTCTTCAGAACAGAGATGATTCCTCAGTAGAATAACAGACGACCGAAGTTCCTATATTTCAACAGGATGGTTCCTCAACAAAAATAACGGACGACCGAAGGTCCTAAAATTCAACCTTTCTCAAAACAAAGATGATACCCCAGTAGAATAACGGACGACCGAAGATCCTAAAATTCTATTTCTCTCAAGACAGAGATCATATTGGTGTAAGCCCTAGAGGCCAATACTTTTGGTACTTGTATCGAATTATTTATTAATAATAAAAGGCATTTCTTTATTATGTTTGCTTTCCAAAATAATAAAGTCCCTAGAATGGTTTATTTGTTTAATGAAATATTAAGTGTGACTTAATCATGAGATCTCATTAAACATAAGACACTATTCTTAAAGTATCCGTAGTCAAGCTTTAATGTGAAGTTGGATAATATTAAAGCATTAAGATTATTATGAAGATAGATTGATGATCACATCTCATGGATCATAGATAAGGAGTTATCAAGTCTTGACATAGGTATGAATATTAGGAGTAATATTTATACTGGATTGACCCGCCTTGAGAATACTACATAGAATGTTATGCAAAGTGTCATAAGTTATTCTCATGATGATAATGGTGTATACCACCCTTCGACCTGAAACCACTTGGACCATAGATGTAGAGTCAAGTACTTTATTGTTGATCAAACGTCATCCGTAACTGGATGACTATAAAGACGGTTGATGGGTACTTCACAAAGCATGCTAAGGGACATGAGTGACCTAGATGGAATTTTCTCATCCTGCATAACAGGATAAATGTCTAAGGGCCCAATATTGAACTGGACAAGGGTGACACAGTGTATGCCTTGTGTTCAATATAGACATGAGGGCAAAAGGGTAATTGTACAACACAAATATTATCGGAAAATGTTTGGTCAGATCACATGACATTTTCGTGACTTGGGTAACAGTGATGTGTTGCTAGATACCGCTCACTATTTATTATATTAAATGTGTGATTTAATATAATTGTCAACGTTGCAAAAACCTACAGGGCACACACATAAGGACAGGTTGATGAGAGATAGAATAAATAAGGAACACCGTAAGGTACGGTGCACTTAAGTGTAATACGGAAAGTGGTAAGGTACCACGTGGATAAGTGATATATGGTACATCATAAGGTATGATGTCCATAAGCTTAATTGGGCTTTTAGCTTATAGCCTTAATTGGGCTTTTAGCTTGTAGCCCACACGAGTGATTCTATAAATAGATCCCTTGTGATGAATCAATTTCACTTGATGCAATTTCGTTTTTGATTCTCTCTCTCACTCAAGGTTTCCGTTCGTGATCAGCTAGCACTGTGACCGAAAGCGATCTGTTCTTGTGGACTGAGTAGAGGCGTTGTTCTTCATCAACGCTCGTGATCACAACGTCAAAGGTCTGAATCGCCACAAGAGGTAAATATTTCTATCACTGACCATGCTCATTCATAAGGATCGATAAAGGAAAATTTTAAATTCCGCTGCGCTTTTGATCGCAATTTTCCTTCAGATCAGTATTCCCCAGAGGAATCTTCCTCAACAAACAGGTATACAAGCTCTCGCTAAGGAATCTCTTATGCGACCGACGCTCCTTCGGATGGCATCTTTAAGCCCATCCCCTCGTCAGAAATTTCCAAATGGCATCTGTAAGCCCATTCCCGGCATCGCAAGATGGATACCACTTCATGCGAGTGCAAATTTCTGGGCACTCTAGTGTTCATTCATCTTCCACCTTTGGATCACGAAAGGCACGAAAGCCAATCGACATCCTCAGGTTTAAGAAGATTGAACAGGGGCAACTGTTGTACCCCAAAATTTGCCCTCATGTTTTTCCAAGACTTTCCTCTTGCATAGGTGGTTATAAACCTTTTCCTAAAGACAAGGAAATTTTTCAATTAATGGTTAAGTATCCTTCGATTGGCACCTACAAAATGTCCTTCGATTGGCATCTGCAAAGTGCCTTTCGACTGGCATCTCCAAAGTGCCTTTCGATTGGCATCTCCAAAATGCACTTCAATTGGCATCTCCAAAATGCCTTTCAATGGGTATCTACACAGCGCCCTTCGATTAGCATGGACAAAGGTCCTTCGATTGGCCTGTTAACAAGGCTCTTCGATTGGTAGTTTAACAAGTACCTTTCGACTGGCATTGTAACAGTTTCCTTCGATTGGCAGTTTAACAAGGATATTTCGATTGGAATTATAGCAGTGGCATTCGATTGGCATTTTAACAAAGGCCATTTGATTAACATTCCCAAAAGTCCTTCGACTGGAAATTCAGAGTTTCCCTCAATCGGAGCATCTGATGAAGGAAGTTCTGAATACTTCGAATCAGAACTTAGACTCATCACAAGGCCAAGAGCTGGTCGAAGTTGCCTAATAGGGAATTTTCTTCAAAAGGACAGGCGATCAAAGCAGAGGGAGGCAATCGAAGGGGCTATGCAATCGAAGCTAGAGTAATTCTAATTGGACTTTGAAGTCATCGAAGAGAGCAAATTAGAAGGGAGTTAGATTTTCAGGGGCAGGTAAGCTTTCGATTTTTATCATGTTGGAGGCCTAAAAAGCTCATAACAGGCTGGCAGTAACGTATGAAAATAGATTGGCACTTGATTGAATCAAATATAGTAAGTCTTTATGAAGAAATCAAATCAAATTCGTGTAAAGGCATGTGTGTACAAAAAATATTGAATTTGGATCATTTTTGGAAAGAGTTTTAAGGTGAATCAAATCAAGATCAAACTCATTGATGGAGGAAGATTGAGTGCATTCTTTCAACCCTAATTCAGTCCTTGATACAAATAGAAGCGATGTAGACCAAAAGAGGTTAGAGATAGAGGCGTATGAACCAGCACAAAACATGGAAAAAAAATACCAAGAAAGTGTAAACACGAATTCATACTTGGAGGCCAATTCATGACCTTTGGACCATTCCAATCGTTTCCTGAGGACATCGGCAAGCAAAAGCAATCAGAATCAAGCATTCCCAAACCCCATAACACACTGTAAGTCAGTCACGATATTGCAATTTTCTTGAATTCAAATTGCATCATTCCTGTACTTATAGCATGAAATAATTATAGATTCTTACTCCTTGAGACGTTTACAAGATTTCTGTAATTGTTAATTGCATTTTCATGGCCTGTAGTGGATTTCACCATTATTAGGGTTCCTTGCTTCAAATTGGGATTTGCGTTTACAGGAAAAATTGGGCCATGAAAAGGCTACCAATGAATTCAGCAGATCAAGACGAAGATGTCCATGGCCTTCATTTTTATTTTTCATGCTTCTGTTAAGTTTTAAGATTTGCAGGACTTGTAGCTACGGACAAACGTCTGTAGGTAAAAGTTTGGAACTTTTACCAACAGATCCAAGGAGGAAGATGACCAGCTGGCGAATAACCATTGGCTTGTTCAAATTTATGCGTGAGTTTTTTTTTCATATTATGCTTGTTTATAATATAATATTTGTTTTCTATTATTTGACAACAAAAGCAAACAGCGCAGTTGGTTGCAAGGCGAAGGAAAAACGCTTCAGGACCTGGGTTTGAATCCCAGGTCCCCCAATTTCTTCATATTTTTTCCTTTCAGGAAATCCAGCGTGCACTAAGGACCAAGGACCATCATGCACTCTCACCATCCAATCTGCCAAGTGGCCAGATGGTCAAATCTGATGGCCATCATCTGGAGGAGCACCATAGGCCACAGTCAGCGTGCAACATTGGATCCCAAAAAGTCAAATGGACCTCCATCTTTTGGGCCCAAGCTTGCTATTCACACCCCCTTCAGAATTGCTATTGCAGACCCAAAATTCTTTTCTTTATTCTTTTATATTTTATTTCACTTAATTTATTTATTTTTCTTTTACTAACCAATCAATTATTTTCTTTTATCAAAAAAACATAAAAATAATGCTTTTCACAAATTAGGTTTAATTTATTTTTTGTCAAAAATTAATTAATTTAATTAGATTTTAATTTTAGGTAAACTTTAATTCTTTTTTGTAAATAATTAAAAATAATTAGAACAAATAGGTTTTATTACTAAATTAATCATATTTTATTTTTTTTTCTTAAAATAACAAAAACACAAAAATAGGCCATGTCATTATTTTCATTAATTAATTAATTAACTAATTAATTTTTGTATTTAGTTTAGAAAACTTAATTCTTTTATTATAAACAACAAAAACATTTTCTCTTTTAATTAGGATAGAAGGGTCAAAACCCTAGTTCACATTCGTTCTAATTTTCATCGCGCGCTTTATTTTATTATTTTTACCCTATTATTGTAACTGCTCACAAGGTTGTAATAGTTTAAATTAGGACTTTATTTTCATTTACTGCTTTACTTTTCAAGGGTTTGTTTTTGGCTATGTAAATAACCGAAGCCTTGTAATAGCGTAGTTTAATTTCCGAATTTTAAATTCCGCAAATATTTATCTGTTAGATGTATGATATTAGGATGCATGACAAGAATGTATGTGAAAAAACTTTAAAACAGTTAGATAACCCTAACATGTGCAAAGATAAATAATCTGAAATTGAATCACTCGCACATGCGCACTCCTAGGGTACACTCCCACTTGGTTGCCTTCTGTAAATGGTCATTGAGTATAGGATGCTTTAGTGGTCGTACTTTTGTCCAAAGATCAAGGTTGCTTCAGAAAGATTGCCTCAGATATTGTTGCCTTGGATAATTGATTTAAGACATTAGGGTTACTACTAAGACGTTCTAACATTGCTTTAGTGACAGTACGTCCCTTTCGAATTGACCCTCAAAACTCTAACGACGGTGCTACTTACTCACTAATAGTGGGATAGCGCTGTCTAAAGGAAATGAACATAGAACAATTATTTTTTCGAGTAGGTAGATTAGTTCTTAAGTACTTGCTCAAACAAAATAAATTTTTTTTCACACTTACACTCCTTTACAAACAAAGTTTTTCAAAACACTTCATTACACTCTTGAAGACAGAAGCAAGAGTTAAATCGAAGTCAAAACAAAAGTTATTCAAATCACACAAACACAAAGAAAACAATTTTGAAAATGATGAGCAAGTACCTAAGAGCCCGTAGATAACTACGGATAGAAAGGGTGCTAATACCTTCCCTTTCTATAATCTACCCCCCGTACTCAGAAATATCTCAAAAAAGGAATTTTTCTGTGCTTTTTCCTTTCCTTGTTGGATAAAATAAAATTAGGTGGCGACTCTTGCTTACCGCGACATTTTGCAAACACAAACGCAAAACACAAACCAGCAATCCTAAAAAACAGTCCCAATTCTGGCCAACGTATCACACCCATGATGCAGGCTTCATACTCCGCCATGTTGTTAGTACGGTTGAAACATAGTCGGGCAGTGAAAGGAGTATGACAACCCTCAGCATATATGATTACCGCGCCTATGCCATTACCAAGTGCGTTCGAAGCTCTGTCAAAAACCATAGTCGATCAGGATCCCTCCTCGGGTCCTTCATCCGGTCCAGGTTCTTTGTAGTCAGTCACCAGCATGATATTCTCGTCCAGGAACTCAAAATTCATGGACTGGTAGTCATCCACGGCCTGATGAGCCAAATGATCAGCCAATATACTTCCCTTGATTGCTTTCTGGGTTGTATATTGTATATCGTATTTAGTTAAAATCATCTTCCATCTTGCTATTCTTCCGGAGAGAGCGGGGCTTCTCGAAGATGTATTTGATTGGATCCATCTTAGATATCAACAAAGTAGTATGGGTCATCATATACTATCTTAGTCGGCGAGCAGCACATGCCAAAGTGAAGCAAGTTTTCTCGAGTAGTGAGTATCGTGTCTCACAGTCGGTAAACTTTTTTCTAAGGTAGTATATTGCATGCTCATTTCGACCAGACTCGTCATGCTGCCCTAACACACACCCCCATTGAATTTTCTAGCACTGTTAAGTATAATATCAAAGGTCTTCCTTCAACCGGAGGCATCAAAATTAGCTATTCTTAGAGACATTCTTTGATCCTTTCGAAGGCAGACTGGCTTTCGTCATTCCACTTTACCACTTGATCTTTCTTCAGAAGCTTGAAGATGGGCTCACAAGTAGAAGTTAGATGTGAAATGAACCTGGAAATATAGTTCAAGCGTCCCAAGAAACCTCTAACTTCTTTCTCTGTACGGGGAGCCTGCATCTCTTGTATGGCCTTTACCTTTGTAGGGTCTACCTGAATACCTTTGTCACTGACGAAGAAGCTTACCATACCTTACCCCGAAGGTGCACTTGTTTGGATTCAACCTCAGCTTGTATGTCTTCAACCTGTCGAACAACTTTTTTATATTATCAAGGTGTTCCTCTTTGGTTTGAGACTTGGCTATCATGTAATCAACATAAACATCGATCTCATGGTGAATCATGTCGTGGAACAAAGCGACCATGGCTCGCTGATAGGTTTCCCCAACATTCTTCAACCCAAAAGGCATCACCTTGTAACAAAAGGTGCCCTACTGTGTGACGAAGGTTGTCTTCTCCATGTCTTCAGGAGCCATCTTGATCTGATTGTAGCCAGAGAAACCATCCATGAAGGAGAAGATTTTGTGTTGCACGGTGTTGCCACCAGAATATCAATATGGGGAAGCGGGAAGTCATCCTTGGGGCTTACCCTGTTCAGATCTCTGTAATCCATGCACATTCGTACCTTGCCTTCCTTCTTAGGTTCCGGAATGACATTAGCAACCCACTGCGGATAAGAGGTGATAGCCAAGAACCCTGCATCGAACTACTTCATGACCTCTGCCTTAATCTTCTCTGACATTACAAGGCGCATGCGGCGAACCTTCTGTTTAACCGTAGGACAATCTTCCTTAGTTGGAAGATGATGTACCATAATATCAGTATCTAAACCAGACATGTCTTCATATGACCAGGCGAAGATCTCAACATAGTCGTGCAACATCTATATCAACCGCTGTTTGATCTTGGCTTCCAGATTTGCGCCGATCTTGACTTCTCTTCTGTCCTCCTCCGTGCCCAAGTTTATCGTCTCAACTAGCTCTTCATGAGGCTGTATAGCCCTCTCTTCCTGCTATAACAGTCTAGCAAGCTCTCCAGGAACCTCACAATCGGCCTCACCTTCGTCCTCAGCTTGGTTGATTGGAGTTTCAAAATCATAACTGGTAATAGAAGAATTGTTATCAATGGAATACAAAGTGGATATGGATCTGCAGTTTGATACGTGAGTGTGTGTAAGAGCATACATGTAAAAATAAAGGCATAAAAGAAAAGCAGAGAGCGAAAAAATTTGTATGCAAAGAACATCCAATGTTTTATTGATGATATATGAAATGAGACAATAACCCTCACAGATAGAATCCATTGTGCCTCGGGTAAGACACAAGGCCATAAAGTTTAAATTCTTTATTACAAACTTTAGAAACAAGTAGGACAATTACAGCGGAATAAAAGAAACTGGTATAAAATCCCTAGCCGTCCAGTTACTCGGTCCACTGTTGGTAGTCGGGTATATCCAGCTGTCAATTCAGAGTCTTTCTCACTTTCTTCAATGGCATTAATTCCCCGATTGCTGATGCGTAGGGGAGGTCCTCCAGCTCGAGCGCTTCGAACAACCCTTTGAGCTCCTGAAGTAAAGCCCAAAGCAAATTTGTCATTTTTGTGAGTAAAATCAGGGAGTTATCCCCAATTGGTACACCCACCTTCTTCAACTACTGCCTTGGAGTCCTTTAGAGAAGCCATCTTCAGAGGAGGTTTGGTGCTGGTGGTAGTTTCGATTTAAGCCAAAATATGGGGAACCTCCTCAAAGTTTTGACAAGGAGTCTCTATGAATTCCCCGTCCATATCCACATACCTGAAGGAGTTTAGGTGGCTCACCATATACTCCTCTTCGCCATGCACTATGACATCTTCCCCTTCACCGGATGTTTCAGCATTTGAGGCAGTGTAGAAGTAATAGCCCCAACTTCATGGATCCAAGGACGACCCAACAAACAAGAGTACGATGGCCTGATGTCTATCACGTAGAAGGTGGATTCAAAGGTCTGAGATCCAACTTTGACAGGGATGTACACCTCCCCATGCACCATTCTCTTCGACCCGTCAAAAGCCCTCACCACAATGTTACTGGGATTTAGGGTCAAGCCTTCATAATCTAGCGGATCGAGAGCCTTCTTAGGCAGAACATTCAGTGAAGATCCAGTGTCTACCAGCACATGAGCCATAGTAGTGCCACTGTATTCGATCGATACATGTAGAGCATCATTATGCTTCCTCCCTTTCGGTGTTAAGTCGGCATCTGAAAAACCCATCCCATTGTCAGCAGTCAGACTGGCCACACAGTCTTTGAATTGACCGGCTGAGGTTTCTTGCGGCACATGTGCAGTCTTGAGGAATGAAATTAAAGCATTTGCATGGGCCTCAAAACATAACAAAAGAGACAACATTGATATCTTCGAGGGGGTCTGCCCCAGCTGCTCGACTACATTGTAGTCGCTCTTCTTGATTAATTTTAATATTTCCTCTATCTCTTGCTTAGAGGATACCACAACAATCTTTCTAGGTGCCTCCGTCCGGGCAGGCTCACCTACAACTTCTTTACCCCGAGTCTCATAACTCAACGGCAGGGGTAACAATTGGAGTAAGAACGGGAGTAATAACGGAAGTACCAGTAGGAATAGTATATGAGATGACAACAAGCTTAGTGACAGTCTTTTGGGAGATCTCAGGAGAGAAAACCCTTCCACTTCTGGTGATCTTGCTGGTCCCAGCAATGTTACTGACATTGGGATTAACCTCTTCAGTCTTCAAATCTTGTTTAACGCCATGATAGTAAACATCGGCCCATAATTCCAAGGGACAACTTTGTTCGAGGAGTACGGTACGGGACCAGGAAAAGTGATTATCAGCGGGGAGATTCATGGAGCAGGTGCAATCCTAACAGGTATTTTAGAGGAGACCTTGGAAGGATTGGCGAAAATGGTTATAATGGCAACATTTTCAAGCGGAATAGTCAGAATCAAAGTCTTTTCGAACAAAATTTCTCTGTTGTCCATCAGGCGTTGAACACCTGCTTTCAGCAAATAGCAACCAATGGGTAGAGATGAACATATGTGGCAACCTTCATCACAACCCGAAAATAAACCGGCCAATAACAAAATTCTCTTAACAGTCATAAGAGGAGTAGAAACTTCATCAACCAAGGTCACAAACAGATCAGTATCAACAACATTAACTCCACGGTTGTGCTTAGGCATGAGAGCAGTTATGACATTGGGCTTCTCTAGAGCATCGAACTCAATCTCCTTGGCTTCAATTAGATCCTGTATTTTATTTCTTAGAGCCCATCAGTCATTTGTATCGTGACCAGGACTCTCAGAATGGTAGGCACACTGAGCGTTTGGATTATACCAAGGAGATGTGGTATTCGAATTCTTGGGAGCCTCTTTCAAGGTTGCCAAATTGGATCTCAGCAGATGGGGTAGAACTTCTGTCAATGTCATGTTAATTCGGGTAAACTTCCTTTGTGGTCTTTCTACCCTTTGTTGATTGCTGCGTTGTGGAGCAGCCGCAGGCCTAGGTATCATTACAGCATTTACTGTCGGACGGTGCTCCGCTCTGCCTTGACCTCTTGGGTTATAGATAGCACTAGCTTACTTCTTACCAGTGAAGGGCTTCTTTACCGAACTCGAAGAGGTGTCTTTTTGTATTTTGCCATTCCAGATCCCATCTTCTACCCTTTCTCCTGTTAATATCAGCTCGGTGAAATCAACTGATGAGCTACCAATCAAATGATTAAAGAAGGGACCAGACAGTGGCCAAAGAAACATCTCAACCAACTCCCTATTAGATAAAGGGGGTTGGAATCTCCCAATCAAGTCTCTCCACTTCTGCACATAGTCTTTAAAGCCTTCACCTACACCCATGGACATACTTTGTAGTTGTGTACGAGTGGGGGAAAGGTCGGCGTTATATTGATACTGCTTATAAAAAGCAACGACCAAATCCTCCCAGTTTCGGACATTGGTTCTCTCCAGTTGGTAGAACCATTCTAGCTGAGTCCCTGACAGACTGTCTTGAAAGAAGTGAACCCACAAGTTTCTATCAGCGGTGTGGGGATGGATCTTCCTTACATAGGAACATAGATGGAGCTTTGGGCAAGACACCCCATCATACTTTGCAAAAACTGGAGCCTTAAATTTCTACGGGATGACCACTCCCGACACCAATACCAGTTCTTCGAAATCCAACCCAGGTATCCTCTGGACTTCCATAGCACTCAAATGATCTTCCAACTGCTTGTATCTATCCTCAGTTGCAGGATATTGCTCATCATTGTAGTCCGTATCATTGTCAGAAAATTCAGGACTAGGGTTCTTCTCCCTTGTCCCCCTTTCTTGGTTCTCCCCTTCCTTGGATGAGGAGGTCAGATCGACTGGTTTCTTTAACGGCCCCCTGAACCTTCTACCCATATTCAGAATACCAGAGACCTTCTTCCTTTTCTTCTTCTCCTTCAGGATGAGGGCTTTTAGATCCTCCTGCCCTTTTGCCAGAGTTATGAACATCTTTTGAAATTGGGCATTTTGTGCCTGAAGATATTTGATGCTTTGCTCAGAAGACATTTTTGCTGAAATAAACAGTGAAGAAGATGAGAAACCTGTAATGGTACTTATTTATGCGATTCTATGGATGAGATGCGTATGCAATGATTTCAAGGACTTTGGGAATTTTAAATTTGCAAACCAAAATGAAACAAAAAATTTATTAGTAGAATTCAAAGTACAATTACCTCTTAGGCATTACAATTTAAAATTCTAAAAACTAAAAAAATCAAATTTCCCATGGATGCTTCCTCTTCGTGTCGAGATATACATTAAGGCTTCTTTCCTCATGAAGATGCTTTGTGAGCTCTAAAGCCTTCTTCTCTTGGGCATAGAGCTGGTCCATATAAGTATCGTGCTCCTTCTTCAATTGAATCCAAGACCTCTGTAGTTCTTCAAGATCAGTGGGAATATCAGGATAAAGAACCGTGTAAGGAATACCCCCTTTAGTAATGGGTTCCACAATCACTGGTAAGACGAATATGCAGGGCATCATAAGTTTGAGCACGAGCTCGTACCCATTGGAGATAAGGTTCCATAGGAATGGAATTCTTGGGCCCCAAAGTCTTGGCAACAGATCTGTTTACCATGCCCCAAGCTCGTATGAACCTCTGGAGATACCCTTGAACATAATCCTCATAGTTAAATACAATACCCTGGATAAGTAACTCATGAGGACCATCCCTTCGAGCGTAACAAAATTTTCGCAGAGCCAAACAAGGATTGTAAGTTATGCCTCCCATAATTCCAAGTAGTGGGACATTAGGGAACTCCCCACACCGGTCAATAATAGAAATATCTCCCATAGCTCGGGAGTACCAGAGAATATCCATGTGAGCAAGTGACATTATCCTTTGCGACTAACCCAAATCTTCTTCATTCTTCAGTACGGACTTATGGAGGTGAGAAGTAAACCACCTCGACAGAAATGGAATGCAACACATAAGAACCCCTCTTCTCTTCATGGTACGAGTATGGAGAGCGTGCAAGATATCTCCGAGCAAGGTAGGTACATGGTTGCGAGAGAGGAAAACCTTGATAGCATTCACATCTATGAGTAAGTCGGGATTAGGGAACAATACTAACCCATATATTAGAAGGGCCAAAACCTCCTAAAAAGCCTAAAAGTCCAAATCATCCCAAAACAGTTGGGCCTTCTCTATTAGGAACTTGGCTAAAAAACCCTTGACTCCGCTTCTTGTTTCCCAATTGGATACCACATTGGCCCATTTCAGATGCAAAGCTGAGGCAATGACTTCT
Organism: Vicia faba; assembly: GCA_948472305.1. Taxonomy (NCBI): domain Eukaryota; kingdom Viridiplantae; phylum Streptophyta; class Magnoliopsida; order Fabales; family Fabaceae; genus Vicia; species Vicia faba. The sequence continues at coordinate 493,551,108 of OX451738.1, forward strand.
GGTTTGGGAACCTCTTCTAAACCTGTGAAAGGCATCTGTTCAAGAATGGGTAGATTCAATAAATGAGAGAACTCTTACATGGTAGGAACCAACTGATAGTCTGGAAAGGTGAAGCAGTGGTGCTTGGGATCAAATAACTGAAAGAGTACACCAATCTTCATTTCATCAAAGCTTGAAGTAACCAGGTTGAGAAGTCGACCATGTCTCTTAGTGAACGCAGAAGTTTTAGGAACCCTTGATACTAGTGCCTTGAGTTGGGGAGGTACTCTCAAAAAGCTTATTTGAATAGTGTTTCTACGAGCGGAAGCCATGATCTGCAAAACAGAACAAAGATAAATTCCCTTGGTATTTGAGATGGTTAGGGTAATAAGAATGGATGTTATGTTATGATGCATGATGTTATGTTCAAACAGAATAAATCACACACAAGCAAAGCACATAATAGACCTTAGGTTCAAAGTCTTGCATGAGGTTAAAGGTAGGTACCCTCTTGAAGTTTAGTTGGTTTCAAACCTGTCTTAGAAAAGTAACTGGGTTCTAAAGATTCTCAATATCATTGATCATCCTTTATCGGGCGTTGTTTTAGCTCAGGCAATCTTTTCTTACGGCCGAAATATCCCAAAAGTCTAACCTCAATGAGTGTAGCATCGATTATCAACCAATCCTCAACTTTATACTTAGGCCGGCTATCTCACTACTTTCTAATGGCTAAGTTTGTTCGACTAAGTTTCTAAGGTCCGTTAGTGCTTTACGACACCACACGGCGGCCCCGTATTCTCCTCGTTTCCACATGAAGGATACCGGTACCAACCAAAGTGTCACACCAACACAACCATCGCTTAAACTATATCGGTCTATGCCGTACAGTCTCCATGATCTATTGATGTTTACCTAAAGAGTGTCCCCAGATCTGGGTGTAGGATCTTCAATAATACCCAAGCAAAACCCTTAAAGATAAATCAGGCAAAGCAAACAAGAAAGCAATTAAAATGACCTAAATCCTAAGGTAAACCCCACTTTTATAATTCCCCAGCAGATTTTCCAGTTCTGTTATATGGTGGCAGAACCGACTGCATACTGGTTTGAGTTTTTTATTCACAAATGTTGCGGTAAGCAAGAGTCGCCACCGACTTTTATTTCATCCAACAAAGGAAAAGGAAAAAGAACATAAAAAAACTTTTTCGAGATGTTTCTGAGTACGGGGGGTAGATTATATAAAGGGAAGGTGTTAGAACCCTTTCTATCCGTGGTTTTCCACGGGATCTTAGGTACTTGCTCATTTTGAAATTGCTTGTGTGTGTTTTGAAAATTTTTTGTTTAACTTCATGATAACCCTTGTATCTGTCCTCAAGAGTGTGACGAAGTTGTTTTTGAAAACTATTTTGAAAATGTTTGTGAAAAAGATTTTTTAGTGTTTTGAGCCAGTACTTAAGATTTCTACCTACTCGAAAAAGGTTTGTTAGTTTTCGTTTCCTTTAGACAGTGCTATACTACTATTAAGGAGTAGGTAGCTCCGTCGTTGGATTTTTTAAAGGGACGTTCGAAGGGACGAAATGGTCTCCAAAGGCAACAAGTAAAGATACCTTAGCATTTCGAAGGGACTATCGTCATAAGATCAATTTGTAGGCAACTCGAGGGACAAGTAGGGACTATGATCTTTATGAAGATTTTGAATTGTGGCTCATTGCTAAGGTATCCCTACATTCGAGGGACACGACCATTATTTCCGAGGAAACCAAGTGGGGCAAACCCTAGGAGTGAGCATGTGCAAGTGTGTTTTTTCCAGTTAATTATCTTTGCACAATTATGGTTTTCTACTGTATTAATTTGTTTTATCTTTTGAATGCAAGCCTATTATCCATACATCTAGACAGTTTATAGTTGTAGAAAATTGAAAGCGGAAAAGTAAATCTACACTATTACAAGGCTTCGGGGAAGGGGTTACATAATCAAAAATCGGGGGAAATAATAAATGCGAAATAGTAAACCTAATTAACTATTACAAACTCGAAGCATTTACAATAATTAATAAAAATAAGGAGAAAACAATGAGCGAAAGTTAAGCCGGGAAAAAATCAGAAGCCTAAGAAATCTAATTAATTAAAAAATATTTTTGTATTTTTTTTTTTGAGAAAAATAGTTGCAATTTGCAAGTTAAACCTAATTTTCTAACTAATTTTATTTGACAAAATAACCAATATTGAAATAATTAAAATATTTAATTTTCAAAAATTAATTTTAATCATGGAAAGAAAGAGTATTTAAGTAAACCTAATTTCTATTGAATTTTAATTACAAAAAGTGTTTAAGTTAACCTAATTAAACTAATTAATTAATAAATATTAAAAAAAACTAAACCTAATATTTTTTGTAATTTTCTGATTTTCTGACTTAATAAAAAGATTTGTTTTTTTGTAAAAACAATTAAACAAATAATTAAAATAAATAAAAGAAATTTAAAAAGAAATAGGTTGGGCCTGGTGTGAAAGTATTTCTGGGGGTGTGAACTGGAATTTCTCAAAGCCCAGGATTGCTGACGTTTGATCCAGTGCCCTTGAATTTGGGACACCCACCATGCACCATACCTACTGTGCGTTGAATCTTGGAGGGCGATGAATCTGACGGTCATATTCTGAGTTGCCTGATGGACATGCTGAGTAGTAGTGCATTAGATCCTGCACATGAATGTTTGAAAAGTGCAAAATTGGATTCCTAGGATTGAACCCAGGTCGTTGGTGTTACACGCTTGTTCCCTGGCCATATGTGCTAGCTAGTTTATTCATTGATATAACAACAAAAAAAGAATATAAGGAAAAAAAAATCCAGTGGTGAGTCAAACTGAACACGTAGGCCTTGTGGGGCCCTAGTAATTCAAGGAGACAATTAGGCGTGGAGAGAGGAACCCTATTATTGGATCCAGCCAATGGGATGCCTGAAAACAGCCACGTATGCTTGGACCACCAGCCACCAGCCACGGTGGTCCCAGTCACCTTCTCCGGTGACCCAAGAATTTGGAACCTGCGAAATACGTTACATCAAGGCATAAAAAGGACCCCACCCCCTTATAATTTCCCCATGAATCCAATGGTGGTGTCTGTTTTGACTAAAATGGTCTGTAAGTCCAGATACGAAAGAGGTGGACCTTTATGCCCTAACAATGGCATTTCTCTATTTTCGCGTCCAAACTTCTGTACAATTATTCTAAATACTTGCAAACAAGATATTAAACACAAATAAATGCAAGACATTATTTATATGCCATGAATAAAAATTTTGAATCATGAGAAGTTGGCAAACCGTGATTCGTTGGAGAGGGAGTTTTTGTGTGCTTTGGCCTTCAAGGAGGGATGGGTTGGCTTGCTGAGAGTCTCAGGAACATGAAGGAATGGATGGAAGTGATTGAAACTAAGTGGCGAGGAAGAACTCGAGTTGCACCACTTTGAATAATTTTGAAACTTTTTCTAGGGTTTTTTGTAGCAGTTGCGCCTCCCCTCTAGGTCTGGGATCATTGTGCTTATGTATGGTAGCATATTAGGTCAACATAAATGGAATAAATATCATAATTTGATGACAAAATATTCTCCTTTCAAATATTTGATTTTTTTTCTATTTTTGGATCAAATCTATTCTTGCTCCCTCCACGAATTTTCTTGCCATGCCAGCATATCTTGCTCTTTATTTTGATGAAAAAAATATTTGGAATCAAATCTTACATTATTCATTTTATTTAATTTTGCATTCTATTGAATAAAATATCAAAAATAAATAATATAAATAATAAAATAATGAAGAATGGACTCAAAGGTCATGGGCAATGTTGGAAGTGAGATATAAGCACAAAAAGTTGGGGCCATTTGCCAAAAAATGCAATTTTGGGCATTGTTGACTTTTGACAATTCTCCAAAAATGGCCAACTTTGACAATGCATGTCTCCTTCCATTCTGACCCTAAGAGGGTGTTCTTGGACTTTTTAGAAAGATTAGGATGTCCCCTAAACAACCTTTCTGGTTTCATTTCAATTGGATCTTTCATGATCATGTAAGGAGCTTTGACCCAAAAGGTGTTTTTGTTGACTTTTTGGAATGACCTATAATGTATGAATTCATATCTTTCCATGAGTCCATTTCTTGAACTTGAGGACTAAATATGAGTTATAGGGAATTGAATTCTCTTCAAAATGATCCTTGGATGAGAAATTTATGATAAAGTATGAAAAAGTTATGCTTGGTCAAAGTTTGGTTGACTTTTCCTAAGAAACCCTAATTTAGCAACTTTTGAGTTTTGATGAATTAGGATCCTTCCTTTGGGAATCATGATCAACCCTTGATCAAATGATGGGTGTTACTTCAGAATATTTGTTTTGACCAAAAATCTTGAAGTTTGACTATATGTGGGTCCCAGTTGACTTTTGACCTGATACAGTTGATTTTCAAGCATCTGAGCAGTTGACTGGGCTAACTTCTTGTGCAAGGAATGAAACTTGGCATGAATGGTGTTGAGAGCATATTAGGACTTTGGAGAGCATATGAGACCTTTGGGACTCACCCTTCTTGATAAAAATGGAAACCCTAGTTGGAGGTTCATTACTTTAGGAGAGAGTTTGTCTGGTCAACTCTTGGGCATCCTTGAGCAAGTTGAGTATCTTAATGAACATATGTTGAGTAAAATGGGAGGGAAAATTTTGGGGTACAACACCTACTATGGAGGAATTTTCTCGGTTGTTAGGGGCACCTATTCTTGATCAATTACCTTTCAATGGTACGGAAAAACACCCAAAGCCTGAAGAGATTGCTCGAGCTCTGTCCTTACAACGGTCCGATGTAGTGACAAATTGGGAAACTATGGGAAGTGTCCAAGGAATCCCGATTAAATTTCTATTCGACAAAGCTCACTATTTTTGGGATACCCTGGATTTACAAGCTTTTGAAGAGGTATTGGCACTCCTCATCTACTGGATGGTACTATTCCCTAATGCATACCAACTCGTAGATGTGAATACGATTAAGGTTTTTCAATTTCATAATTCGGTGCCTACATTACTTGGGGATATTCTACATTCTCTATTTTGAAGAATGAGCAGGGTATGAAATGGTCTCATAGGTTGATGTCCCTTACCCATTCAGACATTCATTGGTGTTCACGGTCTTCGAAAGATGTTACCATCATCGATCGCTGCGGTGAATTCCCTAATGTCCCTCTCTTAGGCATTAGGGGAGGAATCACTTATAATCCTTGTTTGGCACTGCGACAGTTTGGTTATGCAAGAAGGGATGGTCCTCATGACACGCTTATCCAAGGAATTACCTTCGACTATGAGAATGATGCTCAAGGTTACCGTAAAAGGTTCATGCGAGTTGGGGAATTGTACACAGGGTTGATAGCAAGACACTGGGGCACAATAATTCCATCCCTCTTAAGCCTTATCTCATATGGGTACGAGCCCATGCCCAAAGTCTTATGATGCCTTACCCTGCTGTCCTACCAACGATTGTGGAACCAGTTGCTGAAGGAGACACTTCTTCTCTTTTTCATCATCCTGACATGCCAACTGATAAGGAGGAGTTACAGAAATCCTGGGTTCAACTTAAAGAGGAGCGGGATACGTTTGAATCTCAATTCTATGCCAGGGAGAAGAAGGTCCTGGATCTCACTAGGTTACTTCATGAAGAGAGGAACATAGATGCCTACATTTCACCAAAGAGGATGCGCTCTTGGGAAACCTAATTTTATTTTTGCTTTAAGTTTAGTTTAGTTTAATTGTAAGCCTAAAGGGAACTCTTTGTAACAATTCGAACTCATTAATATAATTAACGTATGTTTCTTTTGGTTAAACAAATTTGAGCTTTTAAGAATACTTGAAATCATTGCATACGCATATCATCCATGACATTGCATAAACATGTTTCATAACAGGTTTCTCATCTTCTGCGCTGTTTATTTCAGCAAAAATGTCTTCTGAACAATGTATCAAGGACCTCCAGGCACAAAATAGCATTTCATGTTCATACATCATGACGTACACATACATATTGCATACAGCATAATCTCATTTATTTTGAGAACATCATCACACAATGCATTTCATGCATCGTATATAATTAATCTTGTACCTTTTAAGGAAAGATGTTTATCATCAATAATCCCAATAGTTCAAGATTAAATACATGAAGCTATACATGTCATATCTGCAGACAACTAATGCAAAATCAGTTCCTGAAACCAAACGGGTCAACTAATCTATGTGACCAAATGAGGCAGCCCTACTATCCAGGATTTCATTTCGAGGTAACCCTACTATCCAGGTTCCTTCTCATAGCCCTATTATCCAGGCTTTCATTTCGAGGTAACCCTACTATCCAGGTTCCTTCTCACAGCCCTACTATCCAGGCTTTCATTTTGAGGTAATCCTACTATCCAGGTTCCTTCTCATAGCCCTACTATACAGGCTTTCATTTCGAAGTAACCCTACTATCTAGGTTCCTTCTCAGTATCCCTACTATCCAGGCTTTCATTTCGAAGTAACCCTACTACCCAAGTTCCTTCTCGGCAGCCCTATTATCCAGGATTTCATTTCGAAGTAACCCTACTATCCAGGTTCCTTCTCAGCAGCCCTACCATCCAGGCTTTCATTTCATAGTAATCCTACTATCCAAGTTCCTTCTCATATCCCTATTATCCAGGCTTTCATTTCGAAGTAACCCTATTATCCAGGTTCCTTCTCATAACCCTACTATCCAGATTTCATTTCGAAGTAACCCTACTATCTAGGTTACTTCTCATAGCCCTACTATCCAGGCTTTCATTTCGAAGTAACCCTACTATCCAGGTTCCTTCTCATAACCCTAATATCCAGGTTTCATTTCGAAGTAATCCTACTATCCAGGTTCCTTCTCATAGCCCTACTATCCAGGCTTTCATTTCGAAGTAACCCTACTACCCAGGTTCCTTCTCATAGCCTTACTATCCAGGCTTTCATTTCAAAGTAGCCTTACTATCCAGGCTTTCATTACGAAGTAGCCCTATATTCAGGTTCCTTCTCATAGCTCTACTATCCAGATTTTCATTTCGAGATAACCCTACTGTTGTACCCCAAAATTTGCCCTCCCATATTTCTCAAAACATCTCAAGAAAAATTCACAAGTCCAACCCGGCGCGTCATATTCAGGTGTTCTTTCCCCAAGATATCTCTGATAACGTATTCTCAAATTCAGGTTCGGCTCAAGAGATAATTCTTTAAAGAAGGTATCAGAATGTGTAGGTTTTCTTGAAGAAATATGGTGAAAAAGTGTGCTGAAAGTGCAGTTTTTACGCGCTAAAAAAATTCATAACTTGAAGATCGTGGCTCATTTTGAACCCGTTCTGGTGGCCAAAATTCCGTCTTGACATTATCTACGTTTTCATCTCTCACGGATGGAAGCCAATTTCGATCAGAAGGTCTTCAAAAATGTGGATTTATCAAGTATTTTCATACAGAAAATTTGTGACAGAAGTTTATTTGCGTCATGTTCAGAAAATCATAACTTGGTCGATTTTCATCGTATAGATCTGGTTCCGGTGCCAAAATTTCACAAATTGAGTTGACTACATTTTCACATAAGGTATTGAGTTCAAACGGTATTCAAAAGGACTTCGTTTTTTGCTCAGAATGCGTGACACGCTGAAAATCCTGAATGCTGAATATTATTTCATCTGGGCCAAAACTTCGAAAATTCATAACTCGGTCAATTTTTATCGGATTGGGCTCATATTTTTACACAAGGTCACTGACTCATAGATCTACAACTTTGTTTCAAAAGTCGAGACCGGATTATGCTCCGATCAATACCAGTTTTTTATTGAAGAACGTGTCAGAGTCGACACTGGAGTCCAAAATAAGTTTGTCTGAGCTGAAACTTCAAAAGTTCATAGCTAATTCATCGTTTATCCGATTGAGCCGATTTTCGGACAGGAGTTAGTTATCGATGTCGGCTACATTTTGTTTTCACATTTCAACTTCAAAAATTGCACTTAAGTCCCTGCGATTTAGCCTGGAAACTGACGAACTCAAGTGAACATTGGAGGCCCAATTGCACATTCAAAGCCCATTTTCTTTACCCTAATTTCCATTATATAATCACCTTCTTTTCACACAAACCAGAGAGGAGAAAAAGGGAGAAAAACCTTGGTACAATACTGTTAGAATATCAAATTCTTTCAAGAACCCTAAAACCTTGAAATCCTTATTACAAAACCCTCTCTCACTACAAACAAGCCATCACAGTTACAAACCAACACCTCACTACTTCTTCAGTAAGGATAAGGCTGGCTTGATCTCCATGATCCAAAGGGCATAAAAGCATTCAGGTCATTAATTTTCCAGTAAGGGTAAGATTGATTTGATCTCCATGATCAAAAGGATATAATCATTCATACATGTCATATTGTGCCTAAACATTAAATTTCTTGATATATTGCCTTTATTTGCATTTTATGATTTTATTTAATGTGTTCATGAGATTCAACACTGCAGATTTAGACAGGATCCCATGCAGGTTCATTAAGGAACGTTGAGGCCAAAAGCCAAAAGCCAAATGGCCAAAAGCCAAAAGCCAAATGGCCAAAAGAACAACTTATGCATGATGAGGCCAGAACACAAATGACCAACAGTCAGGATACAAATGGCCATGAAACCCAATCCAATGGCCAAAGAATGCAAACCGTTCAAAAAAACCTCCCCTTGGGCCTGAAACTCCCCTTGGTTTGCATCCTTTTTAATTTTATTTTCTTTTCTTTTCTAATTCTTTTTTAATTGTTTTAATTGTTTTTTTTCACCATAAAATAATTTTCTATAATAAAAACAGAAAAATAAAAAATACAAATATCTTTAATTATTATTAATTTCATCACTAACCTATTTTTTTTGTAAATAAACTCTAACAATTAACTTAGTTTAATTTAGGTTTTTAAACTTTAATCTTTTTCTTAATAAGTAAAAAGTATCTAGAATTAGGTTTTTTTGACATTTTCATCTTTTTCTTAAATAAATTATTAATCATCATTATTTATCATTATTATTAATTACTAATTTATTTTGTAAATAAACATGTACATTAAATATTTAGTAAATTAGGTTAAACTTTAATATTTTTCTTTAATAATTAAAAACAACTTAGAATTAGGGTTTCTCTTGAATTTTAATTTTCTTTATTTCATAAATACAAAAACCATCAAAAAAAACATTTCTTTTCTTTTAATAAAATAATTAATTAACTTTTAATTCAATTTAATTTCAAAAGGGTCCAACGCCCTCGAACGTGCAACTTTAATTCTTTCGCGCAATTATTCTTATTTTTTTCTTTGTGAATATTATGTAACTGTTCAAGCCATGTAATAGTAATTAGGAATTTATTTTATTTTTCGCATTTTTATTAAAACGGGTCTTTGTAATTTGGCGATGTATAGACCCGCGCCTTTTAATAGCGTAGGATTTATCTTTCCGCATTTAAATTTCCGCATTTTTAAATTCTAATTGCATGAAAGAATGTATGGCTAATTAAAAACAACGCGTAGATCACCATGATACATGTACAAGATAAAACATAACATGAAAATAACACACAAATTCACACACCACTCTTAGGGTACGCCTCACTGTTGCCTTGCCTACGAAACGTGGTCGTCGAGTATAGGACGTTATAGTAAGTCCTTATGTCCATGATCAATGGCATAAGGGTAGCTTCTAAGGTGTCCTACTGTTGCTCTGGTGACCACACTGTCCCTAACAAACGAATTGACCCGAACACCTCCAACGATGGTGCTACCTACCTCTCAATGGTGGGATGGCGCTATCTTAAGGACATTTACACAGCCTAATTCCTTAGGGTAGGTAGATGACTCATAGATACTTGCTCTAAAAAACAAATCAAAACTCTTTTCACACTGACACTTTTCAAAAAGCTTTCAAAACAATTTTTCAAACACTCTTGAGGACTGATACAAGAGTCGATCTGAAATCTTTAAAACGAAACTTTTTTTCAAACCCACTCACAATTGAAAAGCAAACACTTTTGAAAACACAATGAGCAAGTATCTAAGAGCCCATGGATAACCATGGATAGAAAGGGTGCTAACACTTTCCCTTTCTATAAATCTACCTCCCGAACCGAGAAACTATCTCATAAGGAATTTTGCTGTGCTTTTGTCCTGTCCATGTTGGAGAAAATAAAAGACGGTGGCGACTCTTGCTTACCGCGACATTTCGCGAACCAGCGTTAAACAATCAGTTCTAAATCCACCGATCACAGAACTGGCGACTCTGCTGGGGAAAATTTTTAAAGTGAGGTGTACCTTAGGACTAAGATCACTTGTGTTTTCAATTGTCTGAATTGCTTGCTTTATTATTGTGGGTACTGTCTTGGGAGTTCTATAGATCCTAACCCGGATCTGGGGGATACCTTCTTAGAAAGTAGCAACAAGGCTGTGAGGGAACTGTGCGGGGTATACCGACATGGTTGAAGCAGTCTGCTACGTTGATGTGGCACTTTGGTGTGTACCGGTAACCCTTGAGTCCAGTCAAGGAGAGTACGGTGCCGCCGCGTGGTGTCGTGAAGCATCAACTGACCTTAGGAACCTTAATTGAACCATCTTGGCCTCTTTAGGGTAGTGAGATAACTTACTTTGGTGCAGTCCGAGGTTGGTTGATACTCGATACTACACTCAATTGAGGGTTGTTTTCTTGGAATATTTCGGTCGCCAGTTCAGTGGCTAAATCGAAACGATGAACAATGAAAGCAACCCAATGATATTGGGACCCTTAGAACCCGGTTACTTCTGATAGGACAGGTTTGAGCCCACCAACTTCAAGAGGGTAGTACCCCAGACCCCATGCTGGCCTAAACTCTAAGGGCTCTCTTGTGTGACTTGTGTGCCTTCTAACTTGACTACTTGCATACTTGTTATCTGACACTTGAGTTTCTTGCAGGTTTTGTTTACAGTCCTTAATCTGGACTCATAACAGGGTTTACCTACATTACTCCATGCATATCATAACATCATACCATCATACCATTGCATACACTCTACATAAGGACTAATCCATTTCAAGGATCTCAAAAGTCTGTGACGCAGGTCATGATGAATCAAACTGTATAGCAAGGGGCAAAGGGGATTTATTTTCCTCTAGCAAAGGTTGTCAGGGGCTATGACCCACTGGATATGGTGAGCCTTTGACCCTTGAAGAAGGACTCTCAACAACATGAAGTTCCTTCAATCAAGCCACCGGATCCCAACTCTAACAAATTTCTTGTTTACCCCGCGAGATCCTCGAAAACATTGCATGCATACATACACATCATTGCATTACAGGTACCCTTGTTACAGGTCACTTACCTCCTTCGCTGTTTATTTCAGCAATGGCTTCCCAACAAGACAACCAGGGCTTTCATGCTCAAGAGACTCAGTTCAAGGAGATCTTCCTAAGCCTATCCAAGGGGCAGGAAGAGTTGAGGACACTCCTCATAGGGAATTTGGCCAAGAAAAGTCCCGAAGATGATAAGGACGAATGGCTGAAACGTCTGCAAGCGGAGATAGATACAATGAAAACCCAGATGCTGGGGCAAAGGGCTCTCATCCAAGGTTTAGCTCGGGAGCAAGGAGAGTTGAGGACCATGATCAGTCAGCTTCATCAAGACATGAAGCAACCAACCCAAGTCAATGATCAGGTCATTGAACAACTTCCAAGAGGACAAGAGTCTGGTATGGGGAAGAATAGACCTCTCCAAATTGCTACCACTTCACAAGCCCAACATCAACCTCGCCCAGAGCAACGGGTGGATCAGAATAAGCAAAGCAGGTCCAAGAGGTAATTCACCCAGCTTAACGTGTCGCTGTTTCAGGCTCTACAACACCTGTTGAGGTTGAACCTGATTACACTAAGGGCTCCTCCCCGGAACCCCAACATCTCTGCTCCTAACTATCATCCCAACAAAAGGTGTGCATACCACTCTGATAGTCCCGGACATGACACTGCCGACTGCTGGGCGCTGAAAAACAAGGTCCAGGACCTGATTAATGAAGGAGCAGTGGATTTCACCCAAGTGGGTCAGGCTGAGTTCTTCTACTATCCCTACAGGATGCATCATTTTAAGTAACAAGTCCTGAGATGAGAAGACCTTTTGCCCATTAGAATTTTCAAGTTGTAATTTTCTTTTGATTGTTCAAACATTTTATTCATGTCAAACGTTGTTATTTCATTAATGCACCGCATATGTCTATTTTGAATCAATATATTCGCATTCGCTATATTCAAACTACTTTCATTTTTTTGATGTCAACTCTCAATTAATAACTCTAAGCCTCTTGAGGGAGGATGACGAAAACGATACCACGATCCTTACAGTATGCTTTTGAACAGGCCCCGCTGATGAGGTACATGCATTGTTTCAATCCCTAAACACTGGAGTTATAAGGAAGATAATCCCTCGTCAACCCCTTTGAGCTAAAGAAGTAGGAGTTTTTCTTTTCGAAAATTAAAACCCTTTATCATAACCTGGGCAGGGTAGTTCTCTCAGTTGATCCAAGTGCATAACAAATGGCACCAAAGAGGTCCTTACAAAAAAAAAAAGACAATGATAATTCCGAATAATCATAAAGACAGGCAGTCATTATCAAAAAAAAAATAAATCAAAAAGCCCATTAAGTCAAAACCTATGAAGGAGACTTACAAAACTGGGGCATCCCGCTGACTGTAATCACAAAAGAAACAGTTCAGGCAAAAAACAGGGATAACAAAGTCAAAAAAAAGGAAAGAGGTCACACAAACCCTCAATAACAAAAAGGAATGACTACCTATTCAAAATAAACTATCAACATCCGAACCATCACGGGAATATCAGGACAAAGACTCAAACGAGATCTGAACGCACGATCAGCTGAGTTTAGGTTTGAAGAACATCACGAAGAACGGGTGGGTACAAATAAAATTTGAGCCTTTATCCTTTGTTTCTTAAACCGTGAACCAGGCCACGTTACAACCCTAAAAAGTCCTAGCTGAAGCATGGGTTAGTTCGAAAGCATACTGTTATGAAAGGTATCCTGACTCCTTAAGGCTTGCGGTAAACTAACGAGTTGACATCACAGTTTACAAAAAAAAAATCACTTGTTTTTATGAAAAAAAAATGCATTTTCACAAAAACTTCAAGACAGACATAAGCTTTGCATTTTTAACATAACTTTGTTTGCATACGACTATTTGTTTGAACAGCATAGAAGCTCGCACGACGAATATCGGATGAACAAAAGCACTCCCAAACAAGGGGCATGACATGATCATTATCCGTCATCTGGGGCAGTTAAGTCAAGATTCAGAGAATCTCTCAAATGCCAAATAGCCTGGGGCAAATCTCCGTCTAAGTCACTTGGGGCATTGGACGATCAAACGAAGATCTTCTGGTGGCATGACAACACAACAACAGGGGCACCTCCCTACACTCTGAGAGCGTGGACATAGTCGAAAAAATACTGCGCACAATCAAAGACCCGCTAGGTTGATACACCTAGGCAAAAATAAGGGATGAAATGAAAAAATCTGTACACTCGACAAGTCGAAAACCTGAAAAGGCGGCTTGGGCAAAAATGGGTATCCCGGTGGACTGAAAACCCGAAAGGGCGGTCCAGGCAAAAATTAGGGATCAAAGCGTACGACTATGTCCCGGTATCTCGTCACTTGCCTACCAGAAGAAGATTTGTCAAACGGCAGTCATCAAACACCTTCACAGGTACCTTCTTCTCCAACAAAAACTGGGGCAATAATGAGTTGTCTAAATGATCCGGTTGCCCTGTCCACCGAAGTGCCAAGGTAAGTTCAGCTGAAGAATGCGACCAAGATACCTTCACTCCCGGCAGAGCGAACGCGTCTCCCCGGTTTTATTCAAAGGTTATTTCCCCACCAGGATATAACTGGGTTATCCTCAGCCAATCGCCACAGAAAGATCGTCCTCGGCAAAGTTCTTCTTATTCCCCAGCGGAGTTCATCAAAACTTCCAACAGAGCACAACAACGGTATCCCCAGCGGAGTTATCCTCATCAACCTCAGCAAAGTACCTCTCTTTCCCCGCAGAGTAATCTATTCGCCAAGTTTATTCCCCAACGGAGTCATCTTCTCCTACCGGTATTCTTGCAATCATCATCCACAACGGAAACGAAGAATCTCACTCTTCAACATCAGCCCAGGATTTGACTTCCCGGCATCCGTCAAGGATCTATTTTCCCAGACGAAGATACATTCATAACATCACATTGTTATACATCATGATACATGCATATACGCACCATATCATACAATCTCATGTGCTGAGAACATCATTGCTTGATTCATATCATGCATTGCATATGACTGACCTTTCCCTTTCAGGAAGGATACAGTTAAATGATCAGCTATGTAGACGAATACAGTCAAAAGAGACCAACCCAGTCAAAGAATACAAATCCAGTTAAATCAATGCCTAAAGATTTCTCTGATACAACCCGTCGTCATAGACACTCGTCGTTATAGACACTCGTCGTTATAGACACTTGTCGTTATAGACACTCGTCGTTATAGACACTCGTCGTTATAGACACCTGTCGTCATAGACACTCGTCGTTATAGAAACTTGTCGTTATAGACACTTGTCGTTATAGACACTCGTCGTTATAGACACTCGTCGTTATAGAAACTCGTCGTTATAGACACTCGTCGTTATAGACACCCGTCGTTATAGACACCCGTCGTTATAGACACTCGTCGTTATAGACACTCGTCGTCATAGACACTCGTCGTTATAGACACTCGTCGTCATAGACACTCGTCGTTATAGACACTCGTCGTCATAGACACTCGTCGTTATAGACACTCGTCGTTATAGACACTCGTCGTTATAGACACTCGTCGTTATAGACACTAGTCGTTATAGACACTCGTCGTCATAGACACTCGTCGTCATAGACACTCGTCGTCATAGACACTTGTCGTTATAGACACTCGTCGTTATAGACACTCGTCGTTATAGACACTCGTCGTTATAGACACTCGTCGTTATAGACACTCGTCGTTATAGACACTCGTCGTCATAGACACTCGTCGTTATAGACACTCGTCGTTATAGACACTCGTCGTCATAGACACTCGTCGTTATAGACACGCGTCGTTATAGACACTCGTCGTTATAGACACCCGTCGTTATAGACACCCGTCGATAAAGACCACCCGTCCATGGAAATAACCTGTCAGTAGAGACAACTCACCAACCTTTCTGAATTCCAGACTCGATTCCTGTATCCGGCCAGGGCACGTCTGAAGAGTTCGAAGATCTGATTCCTGTATCTCGCCAGGGTGTATCTGTTGACGACTAACATTACCAGACTCGATTCTTGTATCTTGCCAGGGCACGTCTGAAGAGTTCGAAGATCCGATTCTTGTATCTCGCTAGGGTGTATCTGTTGACGACTATATTCTCCGGACTCGATTCCTGTATCTTGCCAGGGCACGTCTGAAGAGTTTAAAGATTCGGTTCCTGTAACCAGCCAGGGCACATCTACATAAAGAAATTGAAGATCAACTCCTATAACAGGCCAGGTAATTATCTTTCTTTTCTCAGGTACGCAAGTTCTCGCTAAGGAATCTCTTACGCGATCGACACCCAAATGGCATCTATAAGCCCATTCCCGACAAGGTTCTGTCACACTTCCAGATGGCATCTATAAGCCCATCCTCCTATCCATCATCTTTGCAAATGGCATCTGTAAGCCCATTCCCGACATCACATTGCTGATACTCCACTATGCGAGTGCAAATTTCTGGGCACTCTAGTGTTCAATCATCTTCCACCTTCGGATCACGAAAGGCCCGAAAGCCAATCTATATCCTCAGGTTTAAGAAGATTGAACAGGGGCAACTGTTGTACCCCAAAATTTGCCCTCCCATATTTCTCAAAACATCTCAAGAAAAATTCACAAGTCCAACCCGGCGCGTCATATTCAGGTGTTCTTTCCCCAAGATATCTCTGATAACGTATTCTCAAATTCAGGTTCGGCTCAAGAGATAATTCTTTAAAGAAGGTATCCGAATGTGTAGGTTTTCTTGAAGAAATATGGTGAAAAAGTGTGCTGAAAGTGTAGTTTTTACGCGCTAAAAAAATTCATAACTTGAAGATCGTGGCTTGTTTTGAACCCGTTCCGGTGGCCAAAATTCCGTCTTGACATTATCTACGTTTTCATCTCTCACGGCTGGAAGCCAATTTCGATCAGAAGGTCTTCAAAAATGTGGATTTATCAAGTATTTTCATACAGAAAATTTGTGACAGAAGTTTATTTGCGTCATGTTCAGAAAATCATAACTTGGTCGATTTTCATCGTATCGAGCTGGTTCCAGCGCCAAAATTTCACAAATTGAGTTGACTACATTTTCCCAGAAGGTATTGAGTTCAAACGGTATTCAAAAGGCCTTCTTTTTTTGCTCAGAGTGCGTGACACGCTGAAAATCCTGAATGCTGAATATTATTTCATTTGGGCCGAAACTTCGAAAATTCATAACTCGGTCAATTTTTATCGGATTGGGCTCATATTTTTACACAAGGTCACTGACTCATAGATCTACAACTTTGCTTCAAAAGTCGAGATCGGATTATGCTCCGATCAATACCAGTTTTTTATTGAAGAACGTGTCAGAGTCGACACTGGAGTCCAAAATAAGTTTGTCTGAACTGAAACTTCAAAAATTCATAACTAATTCACCGTTTATCCGATTGAGCCGATTTTCGGACAGGAGTTAGTTATCGGTGTCGGCTACATTTTGTTTTCACATTTCAACTTCAAAAATTGCACTTAAGTCCCTGCGATTTAGCCTGGAAACTGACGAACTCAAGTGAACATTGGAGGCCCAATTGCACATTCAAAGCCCATTTTCTTTACCCTAATTTCCATTATATAATCACCTTCTTTTCACACAAACCAGAGAGGAGAAAAAGGGAGAAAAAACCTTGGTACAATACTGTTAGAATATCAAATTCTTTCAAGAACCCTAAAACCTTGAAATCCTTATTACAAATCCCTCTCTCACTACAAACAAGCCATCACAGTTACAAACCAACACCTCACTACTTCTTCAGTAAGGATAAGGCTGGCTTGATCTCCATGATCCAAAGGACATAAAAGCATTCAGGTCATTAATTTTCCAGTAAGGGTAAGATTGATTTGATCTCCATGATCAAAAGTGTATAATCATTCATACATGCCATATTGTGCCTAAACATTAAATTTCTTGATATATTGCCTTTATTTGCATTTTATGATTTTATTTAATGTGTTCATGAGATTCAACACTGCAGATTTAGACAGGATCCCATGCAGGTTCATTAAGGAACGTTGAGGCCAAAAGCCAAAAGCCAAATGGCCAAAAGCCAAAGGCCAAATGGCCAAAAGAACAACTTATGCATGATGAGGCCAGAACACAAATGACCAACAGTCAGGACACAAATGGCCATGAAATCTAATCCAATGGCCAAAGAATGCAGACCGTTCAAAAAAACCTCCCCTTGGGCCTGAAACTCCCCTTGGTTTGCATCCTTTTTATTTTTATTTTCTTTTCTAATTCTTTTTTAATTGTTTTAATTGTTTTTTTCACCATAAAATAATTTTCTATAATAAAAACAGAAAAATAAAAATACAAATATCTTTAATTATTATTAATTTCATCACTAACCTATTTTTTTTGTAAATAAACTCTAACAATTAACTTAGTTTAATTTAGATTTTTAAACTTTAATCTTTTTCTTAATAAGTAAAAAGTGTCTAGAATTAGGTTTTTTTGACATTTTCATCTTTTTCTTAAATAAATTATTAATCATCATTATTTATCATTATTATTAATTACTAATTTATTTTGTAAATAAACATGTACATTAAATATTTAGTAAATTAGGTTAAACTTTAATATTTTTCTTTAATAATTAAAAACAACTTAGAATTAGGGTTTCTCTTGAATTTTAATTTTCTTTATTTCATAAATACAAAAACCATCAAAAAAAACATTTCTTTTCTTTTAATAAAATAATTAATTAACTTTTAATTCAATTTAATTTCAAAAGGGTCCAACGCCCTCGAACGTGCAACTTTAATTCTTTCGCGCAATTATTCTTATTTTTTTCTTTGTGAATATTATGTAACTGTTCAAGCCATGTAATAGTAATTAGGAATTTATTTTATTTTCCGTATTTTTATTAAAACGGGTCTTTGTAATTTGGCGATGTATAGACCCGCGCCTTTTAATAGCGTAGGATTTATCTTTCCGCATTTAAATTTCCGCATTTTTAAATTCTAATTGCATGAAAGAATGTATGGCTAATTAAAAACAACGCGTAGATCACCATGATACATGTACAAGATAAAACATAACATGAAAATAACACACAAATTCACACACCACTCTTAGGGTACGCCTCACTGTTGCCTTGCCTACGAAACGTGGTCGTCGAGTATAGGATGTTTTAGTAAGTCCTTATGTCCATGATCAATGGCATAAGGGTAGCTTCTAAGGTGTCCTACTGTTGCTCTGGTGACCACACTGTCCCTAACAAACGAATTGACCCGAACACCTCCAACGATGGTGCTACCTACCTCTCAATGGTGGGATGGCGCTATCTTAAGGACATTTACACAGCCTAATTCCTTAGGGTAGGTAGATGACTCATAGATACTTGCTCTAAAAAACAAATCAAAACTCTTTTCACACTTACACTTTTCAAAAAGCTTTCAAAACAATTTTTCAAACACTCTTGAGGACTGATACAAGAGTCGATCTGAAATCTTTAAAACGAAACTTTTTTTCAAACCCACTCACAATTGAAAAGCAAACACTTTTGAAAACACAATGAGCAAGTATCTAAGAGCCCATGGATAACCATGGATAGAAAGGGTGCTAACACCTTCCCTTTCTATAAATCTACCTCCCGAACCGAGAAACTATCTCATAAGGAATTTTGCTGTGCTTTTGTCCTGTCCATGTTGGAGAAAATAAAAGACGGTGGCGACTCTTGCTTACCGCGACATTTCGCGAACCAGCGTTAAACAGTCAGTTCTAAATCCACCGATCACACCTACTATCCAAGGTCCTTCTCATAGCCCTACTATCCAGGCTTTCATTTCGAGGTAACCTTACTATCCAGGTTCCTTCTCGTAGCCCTACTATTCATACTTTCATTTCGAAGTAACTCTACTATCCAGGTTCCTTCTCATAGGCCTACTATCCAGGCTTTCATTTCGAAGTAGCCGTACTATCCAGGTCCTTCTGATAGCCCTACTATCCAGGCTTTCATTTCGAAGTAACCCTACTATCCAGGCTCCTTCTCATAGCCCTACTATCCAGGCTTTCATTTCGAAGTAACCCTACTATCCAGGTTCCTTCTCATAGCCCTATTATACATGCTTTCATTTCGAAGTAACCCTAGTATCCAGGTTCCTTCTCATAGCCCTACTATCTAGGCTTTCATTTCGAAGTAACCCTACTATCCAGGTTCCTTCTCATAGCCCTACTATCCAGGATTTCATTTCGAAGTAACCCTACTAGCCAGGTTCCTTCTCATAGACGGACCACCCATGCTTTTATTTCAAAGTAACCCTACTACCCAGGTTCCTTCTCATAGCCTTACTATCTAGGCTCCTTTTCATGAATTACCTGACGCTGTTTCGTATGGACTTATCCCGATAAAGCCCCATATAAGTTCCTTCTCTTTTATCTCTAGACAACAAAATACAACACTGTAAAACCTAGACCCGACCAGATACAGTTGATTTCACATTTCCCTAGTAAGTTGCTGTGAAGCCTGGAATACGACCAGATAGCAGTCAGCCTTATCATCCTCAACCAGTCACTGTGAAGCTTGGACTTGACCAGATAATAGCTCACTTTTGTCTCATCAGTCAAGAGTTAATTCCCCAGTAGGGTAATGGATAACCAAAGCTCCTAGACTTTATTTCCCAGGAAATCTATCAACATTCCCCGATGAAGTCCTCCCCAACGACAGGTACATGAATTCTCGCAAAGGAATCTCTTATGCAACCAATATCTTTTCTTGATGGAATCTTTAAGCCCATCTCTGAATATTCTCCGTCTCCTTTCAAATGGCATCTGTAAGCCCATTCCCGATATTATCAATTGACATACACTTCATGCAAGTGCAAATTTTTGGGCACTCTAGTGTTCAATCATCTTCCACCTTTAGATCACAAAAGGCAGACAAGCCAATCTACATCCTCAGGTCTAAGAAGATTGAACAGAGGAAGCTAGTGCACCCCAAAATTTTCCCTCTCATTTTACTCAACACATGCTCATTGAAGTCCTCAACTTGCTCAAGGATGCCCAAGAATTAACCAGACAAATTCTCTCCTAAGGTAATGAACCTTCAACTAGGGTTTCCACTTTCATCAAGATATGTGAACTACAAAGGTCTCAAATCTTTTCCATGGTCCTAATACGTCCTCAATATCATCCATGTCAAGTTTCATGCCTTGCACAACAAGTTTGCTCAGTCAATTGCTCAAATGCCTGAAAATCAACCGTGTTAGCTCAAAAGTCAACTGTGGCTTATTTATAGTCAAACTTAAATATTTTTGGTCAACATAAACATTTTGAAGTGATATCAATCATTTGATCAAGGGTTGATCATGATTCCTCAAGGAATGCTCCTAATTCATCAAAACTCAAAAGTTGATAAATTAGGGTTTCTATAGGAAAAGTCAACCAAACTTTGACCAAACATAACTTTCTCATACTTTATCATAAATTTTTCCACCAAGGCTCATTTTGAAGAGAATACAATTATCTACAACTTCTCTTTATCCCTCAAGTTCCATAAAAGCACTCATTTAAAGATATAAATTCAGACATTATAGGTCCTTCTAAAAAGTTAACAAAAACACCTTTTGGGTCAATGCTCCTTACATTAACATGGAAGATCAAATTGAGATGAAACCAAAAGGGTTGTTTAGGGGACACCCTAAGATTTCTAAAATATCTAAGAACACCCTCATATGGTTAAAATTGAGAGAGATATGCATTGTCAAAGTTGGCCAATTTTTGGAAAAATGCACGAAGCAAATATTGACCAACCTTGGATTTATTCCAAATGGGCCTATATTTTCATGTTTGAAACTCATTCCTAACATGGTCCACGACCTCTAAGACAACCCATACATTTTTCACTATTTATGCTACTTATTTTGATATTTTATTCATTAAAATTCAGAATTAAATAAATAAATAATAGAAAAAATGTAAATTTTGATGTGAATCTATTTTGGGCAAGTTTTATGCTGGTTCATGTCAATTTATTTCATTCAATAATCCTTCAAATATGTCCAGGTTCATCCACATGTGAAAATGGCATGAAATCTTTAAATATGGCATTTTTTCAAATTTTGATCATGGTCTTAAAACACAACATTATGAGGGAGATTCTTTCCATGCTTTCTTTTCTCCTCATTCTCCTCTATAAATATAGAGCCATACAAGCTTGAAAGAGACAAAAATCCTCTTCAAGAAAGCTCTACAAAATTCTCAAAAAAATTGCTAAAAGTTGCAAGAGTTCGCAGCTATATTCCCAGGTGCTATTAGTCCAAACAAGTGGGCAAATCACATTTCTGAGACTTCCAGGAGTCTACTCAGGCCTCTTGCCAAGCCAGTCCACGCCCAAAACAGCCGCACCAAGTAGCTCTGGTTGGGTAAAAATTCTTAATTCAAACTCTCAATTCTTACGTTGTAAATGGTTTATAAGCGTTCATGCATGTTCATACTAATGTTTAGAATGTTTTAGAACCATTTCTTTTGAGTTTTGACGTAGGAATCTAAAAATTCCAGATCTAAAGCCTCAAAGTCGCGTCCTCGTGGTGCACTCCAAGACGTCATCCACACTGGATCCAGCGTAGAACCGGGCTTTGTCCAGTTTGGGCTTTTAATTCTGCTTCTTTCTCACCCCTCATTTTCATTTTTGTAGCGCGGCCCATTTTTCTTTTTGATTTATTTATTTTTCTTTTATTTCAATTATTTTCCTTTTATTAAAAAAATCATAAACATCATAAAATCAAGAAATCACAAAAAAAAATGTAGAGATAGTTTTTTCTTCCTTATTTATTAAAATTAATTTTGAAAATAGATTAGTTTAATTAGGATAATTTGGTTTATTTTCATAATTAAAATTAGCTAGAAATTAGGTTTAAATTGCAAGTTAATTATTTTTCTCAAATAAAAATAAAAAAAATATTAGGTTATTTAGAGTTAATTTCCTTTCATTTTTAACTTTATGTTTTTTCCTAAAACATAAAAAATAACAAAAAATATTTTCTTTCATTAATTAAGTTTTCTTAGAATTTAAACTTTAATTCTCGTATTTAATTTTTCGCGCGTATTTTCTTCTTTCACACTTTTATATTCCTGTACATATCAATGTAGCCAAACTATAAGGCATTTTTATTGTTTTCCTTTATATTTTTCCCGGTTTTGGACTTGTAATTAAATCCCTCTCCCCGAAGCCATGTAATAGCGTAGGAATTTATGTTTCCGCACTTTATATTTTTGTACATATATTAACTGTTAGATGTATGGCTAATAGGATTGCATGAATAAGATAAAACCAATCGCTAGAAAACTAAATACAAAGTCTAATATATCTGAAATCAAATACACTCGCACATACGCACCCCTAGGGTATCACCACTTCGGTTGCCTTCGGTAAACGGTCATGAAGCATAGGGAATTTTAGTGGTCGTCCTCTAGTCCCAAAAGATCGAAAATGACCCATTCGGATGTTGCCTCGGAAAGATCTTTAGGACTTTAGGATAATCACTAAAGTTTCCTAACTATTGCTTATGCGACCGTACTTGTCCCTTCAAATGTACCTTAAAACTCCAACGATGGGGTTACCTACTCCTTAATAGTAGGATAGCACTGTCTAAAGAAAACGAGAACGAACAATCTTTTTTCGAGTAGGTATAAATCTTAAGTACTTGCTCAAAACAATAAAAACTTTTTCACAAACACTTTCAAAATAGCTCTCAAAAACATCTTCGTCACACTCTTGAGGACATATATAAGGGTTACCACGAAGTTAAACAAAAAATTTTCAAAACACACACAAGAAATTTCAAAATGAGCAAGTACCTAAGAGCCCGTGGAAAACCTTGGATAGAAAGGGTGCTAACACCTTCCCTTTGTATAATCTACCCCCCGTACTAAGAAACATCTCAAAAAAGGTTTTTTCTGTTCTTTTTCCTTTTCCTTTGTTGGATGAAATAAAAGTCGGTGGCGACTCTTGCTTACTACGACATTTGCGAATACAAAACGCAAACCAGTATTAAAAGTCGGTTCTTCCACCGTATCATAATCTCCACGCCCAGAAGTGCCAAATCGAAGCCTTCCACTATTGGTAAGAATTGGCAAAAGACCAAACTTTACATTTTCATGATATATTAACACTTGTAATGCATTCAATTTGTATTCAAGATTAATGACCTGGGTTCGACACCTGGGTTTGCATTTTTTTTGTTTCTAACACTTGTTGCAGATCCAACCTGAATAGACCAAAGGCATACAGGATCGAAAGACCTGGGTTTGATACTCAGGTCCTACATCTTTGTTTTACTAACATATCTTTGTAGATTCAGTTCCTTCACAGGTGATCCATCAGGCCCTTTCAACAATGCCCTCTGGATCGAAAGCCACATCCTTTCACTGGATGGAAGGGTAACATCCTTTCACTGGGTTGAAGGATAGCCATCTTCCTCTGGATCGTAAGACACCTTCCTCTGAATCGAAAGCCCATCATTCTTCCCTGAATCGAAAGGCCATGTTTTCCCTTGAATAAAATGAGGGATCTTCATATCTTTAATTTTTCTTTACTTATTTCTTTATTGATTTTAAATTAACTTTAAATAAAAAAATCACAAAAAAAACATTAGGTTAGTTTTTATTAATCAAATTAATTTTGTAAACAAATTAATTAATTATTTTAACCTTTTCTTGAATTTAAATTAAATAGACTTAGAATTTATTTTCTTAAAATAAATCAAAAAAAAAGATTCCCTTTTCTTTAGGATTTTTAGACATCCTTTCTCAACTCGCGCGCATTTATCTATTCTCGCATTTTTCATATTATTGTAACTGCTCATGGGTTGTAATAAAATAATTAGGACTTTATTTTCTACTTTATTCCCCTTATTCTTAGACATGTAATTAATCCCCAAAGCCTTGTAATAGCGTAGATTTAAATTCCCGCACTTTAAATTCTTATACATATATTAACTGCTTAGATGTATGCCTAATAGGATTGCATGACAAAAGCATAAAAATCAAACGTTAGCAAACCTAACACAAGAAAAAATAACTGAACATAACACACCTTGCACATATGCACCTCTAGGGTATCCCCACTTCCGTTTCCTTCAGAAATAATCACAACTCTCGAAACGTGAGAGGTTTTAGTGGCTACCCTCTGGTTCAAAAAATATCATAAGTCCCTTGATGACCCTCTCGACGTTGCCTCGGTAAAAATATGATCTTAGAACCTTAGGGTAGTTACTAAAGCTTCTTGTCCAGTTGCCTTTGTGACTATAAAAACGTCCCTTCAAATGTCCCTCTTACATCCAACGATAGGGCTACCTACTCACTAATAGTAGGATAGCAGTGTCTAAAGGATAGGAGGAAAAGAATAACCTTTTCGAGTATAAGTAAATAGTTCTTAGATGATATGCTCAAAAACTTTTTACACAAAACATCTCAAAACACTTTCAAAAAACATTCGCTTTGTCAACACTCTTGAGGACTGATACAAGAGTTATCATAAAGCGAATCACCACACTAAGGAATTTTCAAAACTACATTCTTTTCAAAAACACAAAGCACAAGGTATTTCAAAAAATGAGCTAAGCATCTAAGAGCCCGTAGAAAACTGCAGATGGAAAGGGTGCTAACACCTTCCCTTTCCATAATTTACCCCCTTACTCAGAAAATTCTCGATAAGGTCTTTTTCTGTTCTTTTCACACTTTCCTTAATTTGGATAATATAAAAGTCAGCAACGACTCTTTCTTACCGCAACATTTGTGAACACAAGTGCAAAACCAGTATAACAGTCAGTTCTGCCACCGTATCACAAGTTGGATAAGTTTTACCCACACTAGAGAGAGGAAAATGCTGAGTTTTCAAAGTGTATCAAGTTTGAGAACGGGTTGCACCCAGAGATCAAGAAGGCAGTTGGTTACTAGAAGATTTGTGTCTTTGATTGATAGTTGTAGGATCTATAAAGAAGATAATAATGCTCACTATAATATTATCAATGAGAAGAGGGGTAAGACCAACAAAACCGTGGTAAGCCTTACGATGCCTCGACTGGTAAAGGTAAACAGAAAGTTGCTCAGGGTCAGTGAACTAGTGGGGGAGATTCTCCTGCTGGTGTGGTTTGTTTCAAATGTGGAAAACCTAGTCATAAGAGCAACGTGTGTACTGTTGAGGTGAAGAGGTGTTTCCGTTGTGGTAAGATTGGATATGTTATATCTGAGTGCAAGCATAAAGAGACTATTAGATTTAATTGCGGTGAAGAAGGACACATTGGGAGTCAGTGTCAGAAATCAAAGAAGGCCCAAACCAGTGGTAAAGTGTTCATGTTGGCTGGGACTCAGACAGCTAATAAGGACAGACTCATCATAGGTAGATGTTTAATTAATAGTACTATTTTAATTACTATTATTGATCTCGGTGATACTCATTGCTTTATTGCTGCTGACTGCGTTGAAAGATTGGGTCTTATGTTATCTTCTTTGAATGGAGAAATGGTCGTCAACATTCCAGCTAAGGGATTGGTGATTACTTCTCTTGTGTGTTTAAAATATCCTTTGTCGATCTTCCACAAAGACTTTGTTTTTGATTTGGTTTGTTTTCCTTTAAGTGGGTTAAATGTGATTTTAGGAATGAATTGGTTAGAACATAACTATGTTCATATTAACTGTTATAACAAGTTGGTGAGATTTTCTAATCCTAAAGAGGAGGAAGCTAGTCTATTGTCTGTTGGACAGTTGAGGCAGTTGATGCAAGAAGAGGATAAAATGTTCTCGTTCATGGCGTCTCTATCTGTTGAGAATCAAGCTATAATTGAGGAATTGCAAGTGGTGCGTGAAATTCTTGAAGTTTTCCTTGATGAAATTCCTGATGTACCACCAGAGAGAGAAGTCGAATTTGATATTGATCTTGTACCTGCTACCAGGCCTGTTTCTATGGCACCATACAGGATGTTTGCATCTGAATTGTCAAAATTAAAGAAGAAATTGAAAGAGTTACTTGAAAAAAGATTTGTAAGACCAAGTGTATCGCCGTATGGAGCTTTAGTGTTACTAGTAAAGAAGAAAGATGGAAGTATGAGACTTTGTGTTGATTATAAACAATTGAATATTAAGAATAAGTATTCGTTTCTGAGAATAGACGAATTGATGGATCAATTGGTGGCTACTCGAGTGTTTACTAAGATTTATTTAAGGTTGGGTTATCATCAGATTAAAGTGAAGGATGAAGATATCTAAAAGACGGCTTTCAGAATGCGTTATGGACATTATGTGTATTTGGGGATGCCTTTCGGTGTTACTAATGTCCCGGGAGTATTCATGGAATACATGAACCGTACCTTTCATACCTATTTGGATTGGTTTGTAGTGGTGTTCATTGATGACATTTTGATTTACTCTAAATCCGAATAATAGCATGCAGAACACTTAAGAATAGTATTGCAAGTTTTGAAAGAGAAGCAGTTGTATGCAAAGTTGTCTAAGTGTGAATTTTGGTTAAAGCAGATTAGTTTTCTTGGTCATTGTAATATGGTGGGAGAAGTGACTTGGGTGTTTTGCGTTTTATCGCAAATGTTGCGGATAGTAAGGGTCGTCACTGAATTTTCTTTTATCCAATAAAGGAAATGGTGAAAAGAACAGGAAAGACCTTTCGAGATATTTGTCTTGAGTTCGGGGGGTAGGTTATGAAAAGGGAAGGTATTATCCCCCTTTTCATCTATAGTTATCTACGGGCTCTTAGTTGCTTGATCAATTTGAAATGCTTTGTTTGAAATGTGTTTCTGATTGGTGTAAGTAGTAAAATATTTTGAAAACTCCTTTGTTGCGGCAAACTTTGTAATGATCCTCGTCTCTATAAAAATGCATACAAAGTGTTGGTTTTGAAAATAGTTCAAAGAGATGTTTACTTTTTGAATATGTTTTGAAAGTGTGAGTGTGGAGATGGTTTTTAGTTTGTGAGCATGAGACGGACATGGGTCAATCGCATAGTCATAGAAGGCAACTTATGAGACGTTTTAGCAATTTTTGTAAGGGACTAGAGCTTTTATCGAAGGCAACATCAAAGGGTCATCGAGTGACTACGATCTTTTTTATCGAGGGTCTTTGCTAAAGCGCCCATATTCGAGGGACATGACTATTTTACGAGGCAACAAGCGAGGTTACCCTAGAGGTGCTTGTGTGAATTGTGTTTTGATTGCATGCATTTTTGTCTTTGAGATTAGGGTTTTCTAACGGTTGAGTTTATCTTGCCATACACACCCTAATTACTGGAAATTATATGAAAAGTGATAAATTTGAGGAAATTAAAATCCTACGCTATTACATCATTAGGGGAGTGGGGGTACACTTTACAAATGGGGATGGAGTATATGTCTAATTATTACAACCATATCGAACAATTGAACAGTAATTAAGAAAATCTATGAAAAATGTAAAGACATTGTAAAAAGAAATAAAAATTGCATTTTGAACTATTATGTGTCGACACAATGCCACTATGCATCAACACATAACTCTTCGTCTCCTGTAAAACAAAATCTACTCAGTATGAGTCGATGCATAATGGGATGTGTCGACTCATTCCAATTCCTGTTTCTGAAAAATCCCAAATCAACTCAGTATGAGTCGATGCATAATGGGATGTGTCGACTCATGCCCATGTTTGTGTCGACACATACACGTTTTGTGTCGACTCATGCACCTTTCATCCTTCTGTTCTGGGGCCTGGATAACAGTATGAGTCGATGCGTAAGTCCATGTGTCGACTCATACCCTATTTTGTCACTAGAATGAGTCGACCCATGTGGGTGTATATCGACTCATGCTGCAGTTTTTTGTCTCTATCATCATTATTTTGCATGAATCAGACAGTTTTCGACATATAATTGATAAAAAATAAACAACAAGTAAATGGTTAACTTCAAAGGGGAATTATTACTGCATTTTATCTTCAAAAATGAATCATTAATGATGTATACAAAATTCAAAGTAAAGGAGACTTACCTTGAGAATGCACTTGGTGTTTTACGTCTGAATACTTTTCAAGATGTTGTGAGAGATTCAGTGGACCTCCAGGAAGTTGTTCCAAGTTGTTGAACCACACTAACTCAGTAAAGTTATATTGTACTGTTCTTTTGTGTTTGGAAGGTGAAGATAATGGCACTACAGAAATTGTTCTTGTGTTTGAACAATCTCTATGTGATATAAAGTGTTTGGCTGGTTGGTTCATGGGAGAGTTTGTAAGATGGAATAATGGGTTGAGGGTTTTCTATTTTGAATGAAAGTAGAGCTGGTTTTTTAAATGAACAAAGGTTACAAATACTTCTATTTTTTCTCTTCTATCTCTTTTTTTTTTTCTCTCTAAAAGCTACCCACTTTAGATTTTGTGAAACATTTTATTTGTAGATGAGTTTTGCTGGGATTTTGGGAGGGAAACAAATAACAATTTGAGCTATCTGGGTATGTCGTCTTTATAGCTTTTTGATGTAGCTCTTATGTGCTAATTTTGTGCAAATATGGGACTGAGATAATGCAGGCTTAGACTGGGTTATGAGAAGCATAGCAGGGTTATTTTGCAGTAGTTTTTGGAGTGTTGTGGCAGCCTGGTGCAGGGCTGTTTCATAGCAGTACATCAGACTTTTTTTGACATGGTTTTGGGTTGTTATGTGGACAGTACAGCAGGCTTGGACTTGGCAGCATATAGGGCTTTGTTCAACAATAGTTTTTACATCATTGTTTGTAGCATGACACAAGTTTGTTTTATGGACAGCATAGTGGCAAAGTTTGGACATTCAAACAAGACAAAGCTTAGGGTTTGTAATCTTGAAAAAATGCAACCTTTTAATAACTTGAATTATTTGTAACACCTTGAATTATTTTGAACTATGATTAAAAAAGATGTCATTAGGTAATGAGATTAATCATGTGTAGAAAATACTTAGAAATTTTTTCCAAGTCTTGCAATGTTTGATTTTTGACCTTGTTGATTTTTTTATGATCAAATTTCAAATTTTAAATATCTTGATGTAATGAGTGGGGAAATTTTGGGGTACAACAACTTCCCCTGTTCAATCTTCTAAAACCTGAAAAGTTAGATTGGCGGGTCCGTAATTCGTGACTTGAAGGTGGGAGATGATTGAACACTAGAGTGCCCAGAAATTTTCACTCGATGATGTGTTGGTTGATTGCATCAAGAATGGGCTTAAAGATTCCATTTGGAGAAATGATGAAGAAATATCGTAGATGGGCTTACTGATGCAATCTAAAGTGACTGCAAGTAAGTGTAAAGCTTGACTGCGACGTATAATGCAAGAATCTTTGACGACTACTACTTCGACAGGTAATAAAGGAATCTTGGACGACTACTACTTCAACAGGTAATGAAGGAATCTTGGACGACTACTACTTCAACAGGTAATGAAGGAATATTTGACGACTACTACTTTAGCAGGTAATGAAGGAATATTTGACGACTACTACTTCCACAGGTAATGAAGGAATCTGATGACTACTACTTCAACAGGTAATGAAGGAATCATGGACGGATACTACTTCAACAGGTAATAAAGGAATCTATGACGACTACTACTTCAACAGATAATGAAGGAATGTTGGACGAATACTACTTCAACATGTAATGAAGGAATCTTAGACAACTACTACTTCAACAGGTAATGAAGGAATCTTTGACGACTACTACTTCAACAGGTAATAAAGGAATCTGACGACTACTACTTCAATAGGGAATGAAGGAATCTTAGACGACTACTACTTCAACAGGTAATGAAGGAATCTTTGACGACTACTACTTCAACAGGTAATAAAGGGATCTTGGACGACTACTACTTCAACATGTAATGAAGGAATCTTGGATGACTACTACTTCAACAGATAATGAAGGAATCTTTGATGACTACTACTTCAACAGGTAATGAAAAAATCTGACAACTACTACTTCAATAGGTAATGAAGGAATCTTTGACGACTACTACTTCAACAGGTAATGAAGGAATCTTACGACTACTACTTCAACAGGTATCAGAAAAAAAAGCTTGATTTTGTCTCGGGGAAGTTTACAGATAGTTGATGACGTTCATCTGTTGGTTAATCTTTTCTTGAAAAGGTAAAGAGTTAGTTGTATGCAATGTCATAATGCATGCATTGCGTAATGATGTTCTCAAAATAAATGAGATTGTGTTATATGTGTTTTGTATGCATACGTCATGATGTGATATGATGTATGAATGTGATATGCTTATTGAAGTATCTTTGTCTAGGAAAATAAATCCTTGTCAAATGTTGGGGAGTTTTGGGAAGTTAAATCCCGGAATACTGTTGGAGATGAAGAGTACGTGTATCTTTAAACATTGTTTAGGATGTTTTTGCTGGGGATTCCTGTTTTGTTATTTGAGGAGAAATTCACTGGGGAACGTTGATTTTTCTTGAGGGAAACTCTGTGGACAATGTTGATTTCTACTTTGGGAAAAGAGTTAACGAGTTTTAATCGTCTGTTGCTCTACTGGGGGGTTATCTCTTGATTGGAGAGAATGGAAGTTAAGAACTTGTTAGGGATAAAGAAGTTAACTGTTATCTGGTCGGTTTCCAGGCTTTGCAGCAACTCACTAGGGATAGTGGAAAACTTTACCAGGGAAAAGGAGTTTTGTTAGTGATTTGAAGAAGTTAAACTATTATCTGGTCGGGTCCAAGTTTCGTAGTAACTCGAACGGTTATCTGGTTGAGTCCAAGTTTTAGCAACTCGAACTTTTATCTGGTCGGGTCTAGGTTTCAGCCATTTGATCTTGAGGTTAAGTGGTATCTGGTTGGGTCCAAGCTTCAACAACTCAAACTATTATTTGGTCGGGTCCAGGTTTCAACAATTTGATCTTGAGGTTAACTGGTATCTGGTCGGGTCCAGGCTTCAACAATCGAACTATTATTTGGTCGGGTCTAAGTTTCAACAATTTGATCTTCAGGTTAATCGGTATCTGGTCGAGTCCATGCTTTAGTAACTCGAATTGTTATCTGGTCGGGTCAAGGTTTCAACAATTATTTTTTTCGAAAGAGATGAAGTTGAACTAGTATCTGGTCTGGTCCAGGGTTCATAGTAACTTGCTTTGAAAGAATGGAGTCAACTGTTATCTGGTTGGGTTCCAGGCTTTACAGTAACCTCTGGTGATAGTAACGACTCTGTTGGGGGTTGTAATTACTTAACCGGAGGTTAAGGGGTTTTGTTTATTGATTTGTAATAGTCTAAGAGGTCAACTCAAGCTAGGGAATTTGTAGTTTGTTAGGGAAACGAACCCTATTGAAGAAAGTATTTTGACTACCTGCTGGGGAGGTGTTTTCTTTAGGGAGAAATCCACAAGGCTCCTTTTTAATACCAACTCAGCTGGGGATTGGGTTTTCCGGAGATTGAAACTCTGGTTGGGGATTGCATGAATCCAACTTTGTAGGGGTAATTTTGCAGGGATATCCATGAATTCTGCCCTATGGGGTTTGGACCCTTATCTTTGAAGATTATTTTGTGGGGATAATCTTATAGAGGTGGCTTCGGCGACTTCAGTAAGGATCACCTTATGAAAGGGACTTCATCAGGATTTGTCACTATTCATAATAGTAAGTGTTGTATCACTTCCAAAAAATGTTTGCTTGGTCGTGTGGGACCTTTTACTGGAATTCATGTTCGATGCCCCAAGTGATTCAAATGGAGACCTGCCCCCGGCTATGAGAGATTTCTTGGAATCTTGACTTGACTGCCCCGGATATGTTGGAAAATAATCATGTTATGCCCCCTTGATTATGGAGGGTTTGTCATTGGAAGTGTCTTTCCATTTGAAGCGGTTCTGTTCATTGAGAGAATTTTCGTTCATTGGATATTCGCCATGTGAATTTCTCCGTTGTCAAATAATTAGCCATATGCAAACAACGATATTCAAACAATGCAAAGTTTTTTTTATCTTGAAGTTTTTTATTTTTTTGAAAATGCATTTTTAGTAAACAAAATTTGCAAGAATGTGATATCAACTCAGGATTTATAGTAGGACTTACAGGAGTCAGGATACCTTTTGTAACAGTATGCTTTCAGAATAACCCTTGCTTTACTTAGGACTTTTAAGGGGTTGTAATGTGGCCTGGTTCATGGTTTAAGAAACAAAGGATAAGACTCAAAGTGTATTTGTACCCACCCGTTCTTTATGATATTCTCTAGTCCTAAACTCAGTTAATTGTGCATTTAAACTCCTATTGAATCTGGAATGATATTTTAGTGATGGTTCAGATACTTGGAAATTTATTTGAGAAGGCATTCATTTTTACAACATTTTTACTGTTGTTGAGAATTTGTAGTGACCACCTTTTTTATCTACTATCCCTAATTTTGCCTGACTGTTTTTGTTTTGAGGCTACAGTCAGCGGGATGCCCCAGTTTTTTTAAGTCTCCTTCGTAGGTTTTGACTCAATGGGCTTTTCTTTTGAGAGATAATGACTTCCTATTTTA
Source organism: Vicia faba (assembly GCA_948472305.1). Lineage (NCBI taxonomy): Eukaryota > Viridiplantae > Streptophyta > Magnoliopsida > Fabales > Fabaceae > Vicia > Vicia faba. Next base: position 493,583,939 of record OX451738.1, read on the forward strand.
CGGGGAACCATCATCAGATTTTGATTCAAAAGGATGTTCTTGATGTCATTCATTGTGTATGAAGTGAAAGCTTGTGACTGAACTCAAATTTGGATTAAATGAGAAGCTACCCTGCCCCGGGTTCTGATTAAAGGTTTCAATTTGTGCGAAAAAGAAAACTCCTGCTTCTTTGGCTCAAAGGGTTGACTAGGGATTATCTTCCTTATAACTCCATTATTTAGGAATTTAAAGAACGCTTGTACATCATCAGAAAGGTCTGTCCAAAAGCATACTGTATGAGATTATGGTATTGTTTTCGCCATCCTCCCTCTAGAGGCTTAAGACTTGTATTTGAGAGTTGAATATCATACAAAAAGAGGTAAAAGCATAATTTCAGTATAGTGAAAAAGAATTGATTAACTCAAGGCAAACATATGCAATGCATTAATAATAATAACCAAAGTCTGACATAAGAACAAATGTTTAAGCAAACAACTGAAAATTTGAATAAACAGAAGTTTCTCCGCATAAACTTCTCGCTTCAGATGATGTGTCTTTGAGGGGTGACAGAAGAAATCCAGTTGACCATCTTGTAAAAATTCCAACACTCCTTCGTTAATCAGGTTTTGAATCTTGTTATTCAATGCCCAACAGTGGTCAGTGTCGTGTCCCCAAGTGTTGGAGTGGTATGCGCATTTTTCATTGTGTTGGTAGTTGGGAGCAAAAGTTTTAGGTTTTTGAGGAGGCTCCCTCAATGTAAGCAATCTGGCTTCCAACAAATGATGCAATACCCGAGTGAAGGGCATGTTGATCTCAGTAAATTGTCTTTCTTGAAGCATTGTTGGAATCTTGGTATAGTAGCCATTTTGAAGCGCGTTCTCTCGACCAAACCAACTTCTTGTCTTATCGGAGGTTGATTAATGACTTGATCCCCAATTCTAGTTGTTTTCTCCATATGGTGGCATCCATCTTGATGAAACTTGTTGACGAGGGCTCTTAGCTCTTCTTGTCCCCGAGCTAAGTTTTGGATAAGAGCCATCTATCCCAACATCTAGATTCTCATTGTTTCCATCTCTGCTTGCAATTGCTTCAACTGGCCATTCTTTCCGTCTTCAGGATTCTTGTCGGTCATGATCTCAATGAGGAGTGCTTTCACTTCTTTTTGAACCTTGGATAGGTTCAAGAACATTTCTTGAAGCTGAGCATTTTGGGTCTGAAGATCCTTGATAGTCTGTTCGAAATCCATCTCTATTGAAATAAACAGTAAGCAGATGAGAAGACCTGTATGGGGAAAAACCTGTTATGATGACATGCATGTTTTGTGGATGCGATGTTTTCAAGGATCTCGCGGGGTAAACACAAGAAAATGTTAGAAGTTAGACTTTGATCACAACTTTGAATGAAGAACTTTGAATCGTTGAATGACCTTCCACGAGAATCAAGCTCACCATGTCGAGTGGGTCATAGCCCTTGACTCAAGTTACCGTGCTTTGGTATTCGAGAGCATTTGGCTAGAGGAAAATAAATCCTCTTACCCCTTGATAGACGTCTGGTTCAATATAACCCTGCATCACGAACCCTTGAGACCCTAGAAATGGTTATTGAAAATGCTATGGTATGATGTCATGACCTTTATGTACAAGTAATATTATACAAGCAAAGCAAACAAGTCCTTAGGTTTAGGCTTACATGGGGTTTGTAGGTAAGTACCCTCTTGAAGTTTAGTTGGTTCAACCTGTCCTAGAAAGTAATCGGGTACTAGGGAATCTCAATATCACTGATCTTTCTTCATTGGGCATTGTCTCAGAATAATGAATCTTTTCTTGCAGTCGAAATATCCCAAAATTATGATCTCAATGAGTGTAGTATCGAGTATCAACCAATATTTGGCTTTACACCAAAGTAGGCTATCTCACTACTTCTTAATGGCGAAGTTATTCGATCTAAAGGTTCTACGGTCAGTTAATGCTTCATGACTCTGCTCAGCAGCCTCGTATTCTCCTTGATTCAACCCAAGGGATACCGGTACATACAAATGCGTCACACTAACATAGCCATTGCTTCAACCATATCGGTTTATGCCGTACAATTTCCATAATCTATTGCTACTTACCTAATGATGTTCCCAGATTCGGGTAGAGGATCAATACAAACCCAAACAAGGACCCAAAAATGTAAAGCAAACAAATCAAACAATGAAAGCATTTAAAGGTTATCTAGTTATAAGGTAACCCCACTTTTAAGATTTTCCCCGCAGAGTCGGCAATTTTGTAATACGGTGGGAGAACTGACTTGGGTGTTTTGCATTTTATTGTAAATGTTGTTGATATTAAGAGTCGCCACCAACTTTTATTTTATCCAATAAAGGAAATGTTGAAAATAACAGGAAAGACCTTTCGAGATATTTTTCTTGAGTTCAGGGGGTAGGTTATGAAAAGGGAAGGTATTAGCACCCTTTTCATCTGTAGTTATCTACGGGCTCTTAGTTTCTTGATCAATTTGAAATGCTTTTTTTGAAATGTGTTTGTGATTGGTGTAAGTTTGAACATATTTTGAAAACGCCTTTGTTGCGGAAAACTTTGTAATGATTCTCGTCTCTATAAGAATGCATACAAAGTGTTAGTTTTGAAAATTGTTCAAAGAGATGTTTGCTTTTTGAAGATGTTTTGAAAGTGTAAGTGTGGAGATGGGTTTTAGTTTGTGAGAAAGAAACTACGAGCGCCCTACCTACTCAAAAGGTCTTTGTTCTTTTCATCCTCCTTTAGATGTTGCTATCCTACCATTGTTTGGTAATAAGCCCCATTATTGGATGTGAAGGGACGGGCATGGGTCAACTGTATAGTTATAGAAGGAAATTTAAGAGACGTTTTAGAAATTTTTGTAAGGGACTAAATCGTTTATCGAAGGCAACATCGAAGGGTCATCGAGGGACTACGATATTTTTTATCGAGGGTCATTGCTAAAGCGCACATATTCGAGGGACATGACTATTTTTCGAGGCAACAAGCGAGGTTACCCTAGAGGTGCTTGTGTGAATTGTGTTTTGATTGCATGCATTTTTGTCTTTGAGATTAGGGTTTTCTAATGGTTTATTTTATCTTGACATACACACCCTAATTACTGACAATTATATGAAAAGCGATAAATTTGAGGAAATTAAAATCCTACGATATTACATCATTACGGGAGTTAGGGTACAATTTACAAATGGGGATGAAGTAGATGTCTAATTATTACAACCATATTGAACAACTGGACAGTAATGAAGAAAATTTGTGAAAAATGTAAAGACGATGTAAAAAGAAAGAAAAATTCCATTTTGAACTATTATGTGTCAACATAATGCTACTATGCATCGACACATAATTCTTCTTGCTCCTGTGAAACAAAACCTACTCGGTATGAGACGATGTATAATGGGATGTGTTGACTCACTCTAATTCCTGTTTCTGAAAAATCATAAATCAATTCAGTATGAGTCGATGTATAATGGGATGTGTCGACTCATGCACCTGTTTGTGTCGACACATATGCATTTTGTGTTGACTTATGCACCTTTCATCCTTTTGTTTTGGGGCCTGGATAACAGTATGAGTCTATGCATAAGGCCATGTGTCGATTCATACCCTGTTTTGTCACTAGAATGAGTTTACCCATGTGGGTATTGTTTTACCCCAATTTTTTGCCCCTAAGATCCCTTCATCATACCATGTTGATTCACTCACAACAAGATCACACTAGGGTTCTTGGTTCCCCTCCCTACATTTAGTTTTGCCCTTTTTGAGGGAATACCAAGCACCTTGACTTATGTTCCTTTTGTGATCATGAATATTGTTTTGTTTTCTTCATTTAACTAATAAAATGCAATGTTGGTTTGTCTTGCTTCTTATCCATGTAGGTGAAGGCAATGAGATTTAACAAGCTACCCCATGGGTTCATGAGTTTATTTGCATGCCCTAGTCAATATAGTTTGATAAGTTCAAACCTCACCATTGGATTGATTTTGGAATAATTGCCATGGTAAGGTTTCTTTGGTTCATCACATTTCAAGGTTATTAGATTAGACTCAAAAGTACAAGGGGTTGATCGGAGAAGTTGTCATGTTTGGACAAGGCCTTGTTCCTATTGGTAACAAGGGCATATTTCTATCAAATTTCAAGATAAAAAAGTGGTTTTGGTGGCTATGAGTCCTCATTATCATCCTCAACAACTTCTATTCAGAAAACAAGAATGTTGGTACAAGAATTTTGTTTAAGCTTGTCAAAGTTCCTCAAGGCATTTTCTTGATATAGGAGCTAGGGTTTTGAACTTCAAAGGAGTATCTTGGTGAAGAAGAAAGATTACAAGTCATCCAGATGAATCCACAATTTTACATGAGTGACTTCAAATGATCATAATTTGGTCAATTTTTATCACCTTGAGTCCATTCTTTTTCCATAATGATCTTGAATATGTGAACTTTATGCCTTCTTTTATGTGCAGAGTGGAAAATGGATGGAAGTTGCCTTAAATATGCAAAATATTATAGGTCATTTCATGATTTTTGGCCAACTTCAACAAGTCATAACTTGCTTAAATTTTGGAGATTTTGAATGATTCAAGTTTCAAAATGTCATTAAAGAGATCTACTTCATGCCATATTTTTTGGTCAAGGGAAAATTCCAAGTGGAAGGCCATGTTTGGATGTAAAAAATTATAGGTCATTTTGAAGAAGAATTAGAAATATTTCTAAGTATGGAAAGTCAACCCTTTTTCTCCAACTTTGACTCAATGCAAATTTCATCTCAAACATCCATTTAACTCCATTCTTTTTCCATTACAAAGCTTGTAACCTCATATTTCTAAAGCATCAAGGATCATGCCCTAAGACCCCTTGAGTTGAAAATGCCATTGGTCAGAAGTTGGCACTTTGAAATTGAATTTATCACCAAGTCAGAATTTTGAAATCCATAATGTGGCCTCTAATCACAATTTTTCCATGCGTTTTTTGCCTCTAAACATGTTTAGTGAAGTTCTAGATTTGTTTAACGCATCAAAACGCATGAATTGGATGAGTTTTGATGAAGTTTGTATCACATTTCACTCGTGCATTAGGTGTTCACGATTTCCCTCCAAAACACATCATTCACTCTTCCTTTTGATCCCATTCGTTTCTCCTATAATCACATGAGTTATCCCATTCAATTTTCCAAGCTTGGATAGCCAGAATCACCCTGCCAAACTTATTTCACAACTCAGAATTCAGCAACTTCAAAATCCATTCTCGACCCTTTTTCAATCCAATTTTCCTCTCAATTCACCTTCCTTGATCTTCCCTGAAGCTAACCATATAATTACATTCAAGAATCGTGCCCTATAATGCTCCATAGAAGTCCAGTTTCAGAGCTCTGCAACTCAACTTCAATAGGTAGATTCCTTCATTAATTCTTCAAAACTCTGATATCATTGTGTTGCTCTCATTTCACTAGTTCTAGTCGTAACACTTACCTTTCACTGGAAACACGTTTTGACCATGAAATTTCAAATCCCTTTTCAAAACTTTCCTTCCAAATTGCTTGATCTACAATTTATATAAATTTGGCGCGAAGGTGTGGTTGTCTTCATCTTGAAGAGACAAAGCGAATGACGTAGGGCCGAGCTTCTGATTTTACAGTTTGAGAGACCTGCAATTCGTGATGGCTAGAGGTTGAAGATGACCAATGTGTCATCTTCTAACCAATGAAGGCGCGCCATCTGTATTTTTCAAATTCTGATTTAATTAATGATTCTGTATAATATTCACTAATGACCATGATATGCACAGCACGCCAGATCCCTTGGATTTGATTACTAACGTGTTTTAACTCTCATCCAATGGTCCACATATTTTACTTTTATTTTCTTTTTCTGATTTTTATATTTTAATTGTTTTAAATTTTAAAAAATCATAGAAAATTCATTTTTAGTCCAAAAAATCTGAAAAAATTAAGAAAAATATTTTTGATTATTCTCTTTCTGATGTTTAATTTTTCACAATTTAATTTTTTGTTTTGGTATTTTTTATAAATTTTACACTTATTTGATTTGTTTTAAACGTTTAAAAATAGTTTTATACATTTTTAAATTCTAAAAAAATTATGGAATGATCCAATGATATTGTGACAAATATTAGTGACCTTATTTTTTTTCCTGACCTTACTATTTTTTACAATTTTTTTTATTTTACCTATTTATTTTAATTTTAAAAATAGTTTCTGATTTTAAAAAATTACCAAAAAATTTGTAAAATTATTTGGCCTTTTTCTGATTTTTCTATGGTCTTAATTTTAATTTTTTGATTAATTTGAACATATTTGATATTTTTCTCATTATTTTCTATTTTTTAAAACATTTTTAAAACCCTTTTTTTGTATATTAAATGTGATATTATTTTGGGATTATTTTCTGGCTGATCTTGGGTTAGATTTTGGATCATGAACTTTATTAACATCATTGGATCCATGGTGTTGAGTTGAACTCCACAAAAATGGATGCATGATTTTAATAATAGTTTGATTAAAATTTAATTCAAATGTGGTTTGTATATTTTCCCCCATCCCTCTTCATCTTATCCCTTTCTTATTGTACTAAATATTGTTGGAGCATGATCCCTATTTCATGTCTTAAAACAAATGGTGCATAGATTGCTATTGGTCGGCCTCAAAATAGGTGCGACTTCTATATAAGTCCACTTACGATTGCTTAACATAACGTTAAATTTTGTCCCGATTCAAATAAATGATCATTCGTGGCCCAAACTTATGATTGTAAGCCCAAGTATGTTAATTTGATCTCTTTGATCCAATAACCTTAAGATTCATTGTGTGGAGGCTTTGGTTCTACCAATACTCTAATGGATCTACAACACCTTTGGTCAACGCGGATCACTTAAATATCGTTGATCATTAAATGGTACTTATGAGAATTCCAAAAGGATAATATACTTGAAAAAAAGCAAATGCAACTTGTTGTGTGGAGGCTTTGGTTCTACCAATCCTCTAATGAGTTCCAAATGAAAGCTTCAAGATGGTCATCCAACTAACTAATAATTATTGACTTGTTTACTTTATACTTTTATTCTTCCTTTTATGCTTTATCTACCATTTACTTTTAGCATTTACATTTCATGCCATTTTCATCTTTGCTCATTTGAGCATTTACTTTCTTGCCATTTTTACTTTTCTCACTTGAGCTTCTTCTTTTCCTTTCTTAAGATACATAATTATCAACGTAAACCCTAAAAAAATCTTTAATGATACTTGGACTATTTGGTTACTATCCTTGGCATCATGGAGCATGGGACTTTTCTTGGAATTAGGATTAGAAACCTTGGCCTATCTTAGAGACTTTGTGACTTTATCTGATTATTTTGTCTGGAGTTCTTGAGGTTTACCTCAAGACATTGGGTTGTTTGCTTGTTTTTGTGTGCAGGTTTTTTGTGACTACACACTTTGTTTGTAATCTGGAATTCACTCGTATACATCTGTTACTCTGCCCAATTTTTGTGAAGACTTAATACACTTGAAGTTTGGTTCTCTTAAGAAGTCTAGTATTTTTTTGCTTGATTGGTTTCAAATCCAAGGAATGGGAATTCTATCTTGGCTCATAATGTCAATTTTTGGCTTCTTGTTGGTTAGATGGTTCTTATCCCTAGACTTTTACCTTATGCTTTAGGATAGTCCCTTCTTCTCCCCCATCTTCTTTATTCAAAAATCTTCTTCCTCCTTTTTAAAACTCTTCTTGGTTTTTTAAACTTGAACCACTTTCATAATAAACTTGGACTTATGTCCATGCATTTTCAAAACATTTTCATAAATAAACACCAATCAACTTAATAATACCTTGACAATTTTTGTGAGAAGACTAAAAGTCAATCAATCTCATTTCAAACCATTTTTCCGCTTTAGCTTTTTATCTTTAAAATTTTTCTTAAAAGATTAAACTCTTGTCAATCCTTGTAGTGATGCAAACAACTATACTTCTACCATATGTAGTGAAGAGAGATATTTTCCACTTGGGTGTTGAGTGAGGCATTGTTGATTTTAAAATCCAAGCCATATCCTCGACTTTGAGATGATGCAAATTATCCTTTCTCATGATAGTGGGTAGTAGGTGTGTTTTCCATACAAACAATGACGATGATGTTTTATCTTATAAAATTAACCAACACATTTGTGTTTTAAAATTTTTAAAAAGAGGAACTATGTGTACCCTGATCCCCCTATTGCATGAAAAGGTGGTACATAGGCACTAAAGGTTCGCAACCGCGGCGGGTGAAAAAATTATAAAAATAAACATATTTCTTTTCTCACCTCCACCATCCATTCTTATACAACATTTTTATAGCCAAAATATACATATTTTACAAAGAGGCTCCTGCGGAGTACTGTAGATGTTTTGGGTGATAATACCTTCCCTTTGCATAACCAACCCCCTTACCTTGAATCTTTCCCCCTCTTTTTGGGTTATTCGCTCTTTTCCCATTCCTTTGGAAACAATAAAGCACGGTGGCGATTTTATTTTGATTTGTATAAAGTCTAGTCAATCCCATGGCTTAGTCTTGAACATTTCTACCGCTACAGGTATGTGTCGACTCATGCTGCATTTTTTTGCCTCTATCATCATTCTTTTGCATGTATCAGTCAGTTTTCAACATATAATTGATAAAAAAATGAACAGAAAGTAAATGGTTAACTTCAAAGGGGAATGATTACTGCATATTTTCTTAAAAATGAATCATTAGTGATGTATGAAAAATTCAAAGTCAAGGAGACTTTCCTTGAGACTGCACTTGGTGTTTTGGGTCTGAATATTATTCAAGATGTTGTGAGGGCTTCAGTGGACCTCCAGGAAGTTGTTCCAAGTTGTTGAACCACACCAACTCAGTCAAGTTATATTGTACTGTTTTTTGTGTTTGGAAGGTGAAGATAATGGAACTATAGAAATTGTTCTTGTTTTTGAACAATCTCTATGTGATATAAAGTGTTTGGCTGATTGGTTTATGGGAGAGTTTGTAAGATGGAATAATGGGTTGAGGGTTTTCTGTTTTGAATGAAAGTAGAGCGGATTTTTTGAATGAACAAAGATAACAAAGGCTTATGTTTTTTCTCTTCTCTCTTTTTTTTCTTTCTAAAAGCCACCCACTTTAGATGTTGTGAAACAGTTTATTTGTAGATGAGTTTTGCTGGAATTGTGGGAGGGAAACAAATAACAATTTGAACTGTTTGGGTATGCTATCTTCATAGCTTTTCGATGTAGCTCTTATATACTATTTCTATGAAGATATGGGACTAAGATAATACAGACTTGGACTGGGTTAGGAGCAACATAGCAGGGCTGTTTTGCAACAGTTTTTGGAGTATTATGGCAGCTTGGTGCAAGTTTGTTTCATAGCAGTACAGCAGACTGTTTTTGACATGGTTTTGGGCTGTTATATGGAAAGTACAACAGGCTTGGACTTGGCAGCATATAGGGCTTTGTTCAACAGTAGTTTGGACAACATTGTTTGTAGCATGACATAAGTTTATTTTATGGACAACATAGTGGCAAAGTTTTAACATTCAAACAAGACAAAGCTTAGGGTTGGTAATCTTGCAAAAATGAAACCTTGTAATATTTTGAATTATTTGTAACACCTTGAATTATTTTGAATTATAATGAAAAAAGATGTCATTGGGTTATGAAATTAATCATGTGTAGAAAATACTTAGAAAATTTTTCCAAGTCGTGCAAAGTTTGATTTTTGACCTTCTTGATTTTTTTATGATAAAATTTCATATTTTGATTGTCTTGATGAAATGAGAGGGAAAATTTTGGGGTACAACAGTCAAGTTATCTCAAGTAGTGGCATTTTTGTAGATCCGTCTAAAGTTAGTATTGTGTTGCAATGGGAAACTCCAAAGTCGGCTGCCGAGATTAGAAGCTTTTTGGGATTAGCTTGTTATTATAGATGGTTTTTCTAAGTTGGCACTTTCTTTAACTAAGTTGACTTGTAAAGGTAGAGCTTTTGTGTGGGATGTTCAGTGTGAAGAAAGTTTTACAGAATTGAAGAAAAGATTGACGTCAACTCCGATTTTGACGTTACCTAATCCAGGAGAAGCTTTTGTGGTATATTATGATGCTTCTAAGATGGGTTTAGGAGGTGTGCTTATGCAGAATGAAAAGGTATTTGCTTATGCATCAAGGCAGTTGAGGACTCATGAAAAGAACTATCATGTGCATGATTTAGGGCTTGCTGCAGTTGTTTTTGTGCTAAAGATTTGGAGACACTACCTCTATGGTTCTAGATTTGAAGTATTTAGTGACCATAAGAGTCTAAAATATCTATTTGATCAGAAATAATTAAACATGAGACAACGAAGATGGTTGGAGTTGTTAAAGGATTACGATTTCGGTTTGAATTATCATCCAGGAAAAGCGAATTTGGTGGCTGATGCGTTAAGTTGAAAGACTTTACATATGTCAGAAATGATGGTTAAAGAGTTAGAGTTAATTGAACAGTTCAGAGATATGATCTTAGTTTGCAAAGTGACACCGCTGAGTGTTATGTTGGGAATGTTGAAAATTAACAATGAATTTCTTGACATTATCAAAGAAGCTCAGAAGTTAGATGTGAAATTGGTAGACTCTATGGTTGGGATCAATCAGTCAGAGAATAAACATTTTAAGTTAGACATGCAAGGTGTCTTGAGATTCTGTAATCGAATTTGTATTCCTCATGATGCGGAGATGAAAAAAGTGATTCTCGAGGAAAGTCATAGAAGTAAGTTGAGCATTCATCCGGGAGCTACAAAGATGTATCAAGATTTGAAGAAGTTGTTTTGGTGGCATGGAATGAAGAGTGATGTGGCTCGGTTTGTGTATGCATTTTTAACTTGTCAGAAGTTGAAAGTTAAACATCAAAAGCCTGTAGGGTTGATGCAACCGTTAGAAGTTCCAGAATGGAAATGGGATAACATTTCGATTGAATTTGTGATGGGGTTACCTAATACTTCAAGAGGGCATGATACAATTTGGGTCATTTTTGATAAGCTTACAAAGTCATCTCATTTTATTCCTATTAACATAAGATTTCAAGTATCAAAGTTGGAGGAGATTTACACTAGTGTAATTGTGAAATTGCATGGTATTTCTTTGTGTATTGTTTCAGATAGAGATCCAAGATTTAATTCATATTTTTGGAAGAGTTTGCAATAGGCGTTGGGTTCTAAGTTGAGGTTGAGTTCGGCGTATCACCCTCAGATGGAGAGGACTATTCATTCGTTTGAAGATTTATTGAGAGCATGTGTTCTTGGAAAGGGAGGTTCGTGGGATACTTATCTTCTGTTAATAGAGTTCACTTATAATAACAGTTACCATTCTAGTATTGGAATGACACCTTTTGAAGGGTTGTATGCACGAAGATGTAGAACTCCTTTATGTTGGCATGAATCTGGGGAAAGCATAATACTTGGCCCTGAACTTGTTCGAGAAACAACCGAGAAGGTGAAGTTAATTTGAGAAAAGATGAAAGCTTTCCCAAAGTAGACATAAGAGTTATCATGACAAGCGAAGGAAAGATTTAGAATTTCAAGCAAGTGACCATGTGTTTCTGAGAGTTACACTTGTGACTGGTGTTGGGCATTCATTGAAGTCTAAGAAGCTCACTCCTTATTTTATTGGTCCGTATCAGATTTCGGACAGAGTTGGCAAGGTTTCATATAGAGTGACTTTACCGCCTAATTTTTTGATTTTACACAATGTGTTCCATGTGTCACAACTCTGGAAGTATATTTCAGATCCATCTCATGAGATTTCTATGGATGATGTGCAAGTATGGGATAATCTTACAATAGAGACGATGCCTGTACGAATCACAGATCGTGACATGAAGACTCTAAGAGGCAAGGAGATTGCTTTGGTGAAAGTAGTCTGATTAGGAGCTGCTGGAGAGAGCATGACGTGGGAGTTGGAAAGCAAGATGCGGGACTCCTATCCTGAGTTGTTCAAACAAGGTAAATTTTTTAGGATGAAAATATTCTAAGTGGGGGAGAGTTGTAAGGCCCAATATTTAATTAAATATTTTTGAATATTTTTCCGATTAAATTTTTGAAGTTGTGAAATGTTGATTTAAGTTGTGTCATTCTTAATTAAATTAATTATTTGATTAAGTTGTAGGATTAATATTAAATAATAATACTATTATTTAAGTAGGCCTATTTTAATGCTAGAAGTAGTAGAAAGGGAGGTGTAGAAATTTAAGCCCAATAAGAATAATAGAATGATAATATTATTATATTAGTTATTTGAGAAGTAATTAGAAATAGAAGTATCAGTAAGAGAAACAAGGTAGGTTTTAGCAGAAAGAGGAAATAAGAATTTTGGAAGAGATACATAGAAGTGCAAAGAGGAGGCAAAGTTAGGTGCAATTGGAGAGTTAGAGCATCCTTCAATCCAAGTTAAGGGTGGGGTTCTGACTCTATAATAGGATATGTGATTAATGGTATGTGGGATTGGGTTGTAAAATTGTTTATGTTTGTGTTTGAAATTGATTTATTGTTGAAATTGAGAGATGATTGATGTTCTGGACTGGCCTGACAGTTTAATTAAGCTCGGCCCAAAAGATCTCCTTGGGTACTATAGCGGTAGAAATTTTTAAGACTAAGCCATTGGATTGACTAGACTTATACAGATCAAAATAAAAATCACCACCGTGCTTTATTGTTTCCAAAGGAATGGGAAAAGACCGAGTAACCTAAAAAGAGGGGGAAAGATTCAAGGTAAGGGGGTTAGTTATGCAAAGGGAAGGTATTAGCACCCTAAACATCTACGGTACTCCGCAGGAACCTCTTTGTAAAAATCTGTATATTTTGGCTATAAAATGTTGTATGTAAAATAGATGGTGGAGGTGAGAAAAGAAATATATTTTTTATGATTTTTGCACCCGCCGCGGTTGCGAACCTTTAGTGCCTACATACCACCTTTCGTGCAATAGGGGATCAGGGTACATGGAGTTCCTCTTTTAAAAATTTTAAAAACACAAGTGTGTTGGTTAATTTTATGAGATAAGACATCATCATCATTGTCCGTGTAGAAAACATACTTACTACCCACAATCATGAGAAAGGAGAATTTGCATCATCTCAAAGTGGAGGATATGTCTTGGATTTTAAAATCAATAATGCCTCACTCAACACCCAAGTTGAAAATATCTTTCTTCACTACTTATTGTAGAAGTATAGTTGTTTGCATCACTTCAGAGATTGACAAGAGTCTAATCTTTTGAGAAAGGTTTCAAAATAGAAAGCCAAAGTGGTAAAAATGGTTTGAAATGAGATTGATTGAATTTTAGTCTTCTTACAAAAAAAGTCAAATTATTATTGAGTTTATTGAATTTTATTTATGAAAATGTTTTGAAAAATGCATGGACCTAAGTCCAAGTTTATTATGAAAGTGGTTCAAGTTTAGAAACAAGAAGGGTTTTCAAAAGGAGGGAGGAGATTTTAGAAATTAAAGAAGATGGGAGGAGAATAAGGGACTATCCTAAAGCATAAGGTAAAAGCTAGGGATAAGGACCATCTAACCAACAAGAAGCAAAACATAACATTATGTGTCAAGATAGAATTCCCATTATTTGGATTGAAACCAAACAAACAAAGATACTAGACCTCTTTATAACCAAACTTCAAGTGTATTAAGTCTTTACAAAAATTGAGCTGAGTAACAGTTGTATACGAGTGAATTCCATATTAGAAACAAAGAATGTAATCACAATAACCTGCACACAAAACAAACAAACAACCCAATGTCTTGAGGTAAACCTCAAGAACTCCAAACAAAATATCAATTAATGTCATAGGGTCTCCAACAAAGGCCAAGGTTTCTAATCCTAAGTCTAAGAAGTCCAATACTCCACAATGCCAAGGATAGTAACCAAATAGTACATGTATCATTAAAGCATTTTATGGTTCATGTTGATTATTAGGTGTCTTAAAAGAGAAAAGAAAAGCTCAAGTGAGAAAAATGAAAATAACAAGAATATAAATGCTCAAGTGAGCAAAATAAAAATGGCATGAAATGTAATGTTTAAAGTAAATGGTACATAAAGCATAAAAATAAAAGCATAAAGTAAAACAATTTAATAATTATTGGTTAGTTGGATGACCATCTTGAAACTTGCATTTGGAACTCATTAGAGTATTGGTAGAACCAAAGCCTCCACACAACAAGTTGCATTTGCTTTTTGTCAAGTATATCATTCATTTGGAATCCTCAAAAGTACCATTTAATGAGCAACGATGTTTAAGTGATCCACGTTGACCAAAAGTGTTGTAGATCCATTAGAGGATTGGTAGAACCAAAGCCTTCACACAATGAATCTCAATTTTATTGGATCAAAGAGATCAAATTAACATACTTGGGCTTGCAAACATAAGTTTGGGCCACGAATGATAATTTATTTGAATCAGGACAAAATTTAGCACCATGTTAAGCAATCGTAAGTCGACTTATATAGAAGTCGCACCCATTTTGAGGTCGGTCAATAGCAATCTATGAACCATTTGTTTTGAGACATGAAATAGAGATCATGCTCCAATAACACTTAGTGCAATAAGAAAGGGACAAGATGAAGAGGGGTGGGAAAGAATATACAAACCGCATTTGAATTAAAATTTAATCAAACCATTATTAAAATCATTCAACCATTTTTATGGAGTTAGACTCAACACAATGAATCCAATGATGTTAATAAAGTTCATGATAAAAAATTCAACCCAAGATCAGCCAGGAAATAATCACAAAATAATATTGCATTTAATATATACATTAAAAAAGGTTTTAAAAATGTTTCAAAATAGAAATAAGAAAGAAAAATATCAACTAGGTTCAAACTAATCAAGAAATATTAAGTAAGACCATAGAAAAATCATAAATGAACTCAAATATTTTTATAAAATTTTTGGTAATTTTTTAAAGTCAGAAACTATTTTTTAAAATTAAAAGAAATGAGTAAAATAAACCAAAAATGATTAAAAAAATAATATTTTCATAAATAAAAAATAAATGAGGTCACCAATATTTGTCAGAATATCATTGGATCATTCCATATTTTTTTCAGAATTTAAAAATGCATAAAAGTGTTTTTAAACATTTAAAACAATTCAAATAAAGTTAAAATTTATAAAAAATATCAAAACACAAAATAAAATTGTGAAAAAATAAAAATCAGAAAGAGAAAATTCAAAAATATTTTTCATAAATTATTCTAATTTTTTGGACTAAAAATGAATTTTCTATAATTTTTTGAAGTTTAAAACAATTAAATATAAAAATCAGAAATAAAAAATAAAATCAAAAATATGTGGACCATTGAATGAGAGTCAAAATGCGTTAGTAATCAAATCCAAGGGATATGGCACGTTGTGCATATCATTGCCATTACTGAATAAAGCACATGATCAAATATAAATCAGAAATTCAAAAAATACAAATGGCAGTTTCATTGGTTGAAGGATGACACGTTGGTCATCTTCGACCTCCAGTCAGTCTCAAAACCAGGTTGCTCAATCTGTAAAATTAGAGCACGAGACCTATGTCATTCGCTTCGTCTCTTCAAGACGAAGACAACCACACCTTCGCGACAAATTTATATAAGTTGTAGCTCAAGCAATTTGGAAGAGTAGTTTTGAAAAGGGATTTGAAATTTCATGGTCAAAACGTGTTTCCAGATAAAAGCAAGTGTTATGATTAGAACTAGGGAAATGAGAGCTTCACAATGATATCAAAGTTTTGAAGAATTGATGGAGAAATCTACCTATTGAAGTTGAGTTGCAGAGCTCTGAAACTGGACTTCTATGGATCAATATAGCTCATGATTCTTGAAGGTAATTGTATGGTTAGCTTCAGGGAAGATCAAGGAAGGTGAATTGATAGAAAAATTGGATTGAAAAAGGCTTGAACACTGATTTCAAAGTTTGCAAAAAAATGAGTTATGGAGCAAGTTTGGCAGGGTGATTTTGGTTGTTCAAGCTTGAGGAAATGAATGAGGGATGACCCTATATTTATAGGGAATCAAATGGAATGTTCAAGCGTGTGAAATGATAAAGTTTGGAGGGAAATCGTGTGAAATTTCAAACATGAAAAGTGTGACTTCTATATTGATCAAAACTCATCCAAAACGCGCATTTTTCTATGCTAATAACTTCTGGAAGTTCACTAAACATGTTTAGAAGCAAAAACGAGCATAAACAATGTGTTTAGAAGCTAAATCAAGGATTTCAAATTATGAATTTTGAAGAAACTTCAGTTTCAAGTTACTAAGTTCAAACCAATGGCATTCTCAGCTCAAGGGGTCTTAGGGCATGATTCTTGATGCTTTAGAAAGACGAGGTTACAAGCTTTGCAATTGGAAGATAATGGAATTAAATGGATGTTTGAGCTGAAAGTTGCAATGAGTCAAAGTTGGAAAAAAAATGTTGACTTTCCATACTTAGAAATATTTCAAGTTTCTCTTCAAAAGTGACCTATAATGTTTTGCATCCAAACATGGCCTTCCACTTGGAATTTTCTATTGACCAAAAAAGATGGCATGAAATAGACCTCTTGAATGACATTTTGAAACTTGAAACATTCAAAAAATCATGAAATGACCTATAATCTTTTGTATCATTAGGGCATCTTCCATCCATTTTCTCACTTTGCACATAAAAGAAGGAATAAAGTTCACATCCTCAAGATAATTAGGGAAAAAGAGTGGGATCAAGCTGATAAAAATTGACCAAGTTATGATCATTTGAAGTCACACATGGGAAATTGTGGGTTCATCTAGAGGACTTGTAATCTTTCTTCATCATTAAGTTTCTTCCATATAAAAACTCCTTGAAACTTTTGAAGTGATTTGTTAATAACCCTTTGAAGAGAAGGATGTCTTTGGAATCACTCAAAAATACCAAAAGATGAGCAAGATATACTTCTTTGAGGTTCAAAACCCTAGCTCATAGATCAAGAAAATGCTTTGAGGAACTTTGACAATTTTGAAAAACCTTCTTGTACCAACACTTTTGCTTTGTAAATAGAGACTGTTGAGGATGATAATGAGAACTCATAGCCACCAAAACCAACTTCCATATCTTGAGAATTTATAGAAATATGCACTTGTGACCAATGGGAACAAAGCCTTGTCCAAGCATGACAACTTCTTCAATCAACCCATTGTACTTTTGGATCAATCTTGATAACTTTGAAATATGGTGAACCAAGATTAACCTTTCCATGCCATTTCTTCCAAAATAACTTCAATGGTGAGGTTTGAATCTCTCAAGCTTTGTTTACTACGGCATGGAAATAAACTCATGAAACCATGGATCAACTTTCTAAGCCACATTGCCTTTACCTACATTATTAACAAGTAAGACAAACCAACATCACATTTTATTAATTAAAAGGAAAGTCAAAACAAAACATGCATGATCACAAAAGAAAAACAAGTCAAGGTGCTTGGTGATTCCTCAAAGAGCAAAGATAGAGATAGGGAGGAGAACCAAGCCGTAATGTGATCTTGTTGTGATTCAATAAATATGGTATGATGAAGGGATCTTAGGGGCAACAATTGGGGTACAATAGTTTCCCTTATTTAAGTTTCTTCTATCCAGAGATACGGAGGTTAAAAATCTCCGTGTCGACGTGATCGAAGATACTTAAATATAAAACAAAGCCTATTTTTGGCCCTAAGATACCATGCAATGCTTATGAATTTGAATGCACGTGAACAAATTCAAAGGGACGCAAAACACCATTGGGGATGTAGCAAAGGAAATAAGGAATCAAAAGAGAAACCCGACCAGGAAAATAAATCATTGGTGAATCAAAAAGAATCGACTCATATAGGATGGTAAAAGGGTACACCAACTTTCATTGAAGGTGAGACTACCAACGTTCACTGAAGGTAGAAAGAGAAAATAAAAACAACAATGACATTCACAGACGATGGGTTACCAATGTTTACTGAAGGTATAGAGAGAAAAAAACATCGACGTTCATTGATGATGAACTACCAACTTTCACTGAAGGTAGAGAGAAAATAAATATCATAGCATCGTCGTTCACTAACGATGAACTATCAACATTCACTGAGGGTAGAAAAAAGATAACAATCACCAACTTTCACTGATGGTGATCTACAAAATTTCACTGAAGGTAGAAGGAAAATATCACAGCACCACCGTTCACTGACGAAGAACTACCAACGTTCACTGATGGTAGAAAAAAGATAACAATCACCAACTTTCACTGATGGTGATCTACCAACTTTCACTGAAGGTAGAAGGAAAATATCATAGCACCGCCGGTTACTGACGATGAACTACCGACGTTCACTGAGGGTAGCAAAAAGATAACAATCACCAACTTTCACTGAAGTTAGAAGGAAAATATCATAGCACCGCTGTTCACTGACAATGAACCACCAACATTCCCTGAGGGTAGCAAAAAGATAACAATCACCAACTTTCACTGATGGTGATCTACCAACTTTCACTGAAGGTAGAAGGAAAATATCATAGCACCGTGGTTCACTAACGATGAATTACCAACATTCACTGAGGGTAGCAAAAAGATAACAATCACCAACTTTCACTGATGGTGATCTACCAACTTCCGCTGAAGGTAGAAAGAAAATATCATAGCACTGCCTTTCATTGATGATGAACTACCAACATTCACTGGTGGTAGCAAAAAGATAACAATCACCAACTTTCACTGATGGTGATCTACCAACTTTCGCTGAAGGTAGAAGGAAAATGTCATAGCACCGCCGTTCACTAACGATGAACTACCAACATTCACCGAGGGTAGCAAAAATATAACAATCACCAACTTTCGCTGATGGTGATCTACCAACTTTCACTGAAGGTAGAAGGAAAATATCATAGCACCGCCGTTCACTGACGATGAACTACCAATGTTCAAAGAGGGTAGAAAAAAGATAACAATCACCAACTTTCACTGGTGGTGATCTACCAACTTTCACTGAAGGTAGAAGGAAAATATCATAGCACCGCCATTCACTGACGATGAACTACCAACATTCACTGAGGGTGGCAAAAAGATAACAATCACCAACTTACACTGATGGTGATCTACCAACTTTCACTGAAGGCAGAAGGAAAATATCATAGCACCGCCGTTCACTGACGATGAACTACCGACGTTCACTTAGGGTAGCAAAAAGATAACAAGTTTTTCCCAAAATTCTGGCGTTTCACCTAGAATGGGTCTCAACTTCTTCTTTAACCAAGGCACTCCGCTTGGAAAGGGTAATATATAAGTTGTCTCAAATAAAGAGACCACCACTTGTAAGGATTTCACAATGAATTGTCTCTGCCATATCTAAAGAATTTCCATCCACTGGAGTAATTTTGACAACAAACTGCAAACTATCCACTCATAGAGAAGATAGCAAAAAAGGTAACGTCGACTTTTACGGGGAAGTATAAGTTGCTCAAATAAAGAGACATGCTACTTGTTGTTATAGGAAGGATTGTAAAAATAACTTTCTGGGGAAAACAATATGGCTTCCTGGGGAAAACAATATGGCTTCCTAGGGAAAGAGATATGACTTCCTAGGGAAAACAATATATTCCTGTTGAGGAGATAAAGCTTTCTCGTGCAAAATAAATGCACATTTTCAAACCAAAGCTTGAATCTTGAAGAAATCCAAAGTAATATAATTTTTGTGAAACAAAGATTCAAACCAGAAATAAACAAGAATGAGACAGTCAACCAAAAATACATCCTTTGAGAAATAAACTCAAGAGGGAAACCCAAAGCATACAGACAAAGAGTTGTACAGGAAGGCTAAAGAAAAGATCTTCCACGGGAGATAACTCAGTGGGGAAATTGAAAGAATATACACTTTCTGCTTAAGGCCAACTCTCTATTGGAGAGAAGACAACACAACTCTGCAAAACAGGGTAATATGTCAACAAGATATTAACAAATGTTAATGAGCAATGATTTACTAAATTTAAATATGCATGATGTATGTATGAATGTATGAGTGTTATCATGTATATGCTGACAAAACAGACATATAACACTGGGGATAAACAAATAAAACCAACTCGGACACAAATAACACTCGGCTAAATCACATCCAAGATGAACATTCCATAAGAAAATAAGCACCAACTGAGGAAACAAAATCCTACTGCATCGCTTAATTTCACTAGGGTGGAACATAATTCGGAAGTAAACAAATCATAGTGAAAAAATAGTACAGGTACAGGGATATAAAATCCTTCTCAAAAATCAATGGGGAATCAAAAGTTTTCACAGTTCACACTTCTACTGGGGATTGCAATACTGACTTCAAATAAGGCAGATGGAAATCATATCGGCAAAACATCAACTAAGGTTCTCGAGCTGACTCCAATAGAGAAATATCATACATACTTCACTAGGGGAGAGGGAGCCTTATCATAAAGACATTACCTGGGGACCTCGTGCTGACATTATTGGGGAGGTCAACACCACATCGAAGAGAGGAAACCAAAATACGTTTTTCATTGGGGAAACCAGAGATTCGTTCTTCAATATTGAGAGTAAGTATTGCACCAACTTCTTTGGGGAAAAAGTATGAAACCTCATGGGGACAACAACTTGGGGAGTTAAGAAGTCAAACATTATAGCAAGAAATCAATCTTACGGGGATTTTAAATCAAACCCAACAATTGGCGAGTGAAAACCCAAAAATTTGATAACCAATTCAACACTTCTTAAATAAAACATTGCCCTTGCCTGATTATCGGGCAATTAAACAAAATGCAAGTACTTCCAAAAGGGATGTGCTTCACAAATGAGTCCAACTCAGCATGCACAGGGAGAAAAATACTTCTATCAAATAAGCAAGGCCTTCACTGGGAAATCTCATATTGAGTCTTCATATCATGCAAACTTATTTAGACAAAATATACCCTGGGATAGCCTTTCTGGGGAATCAAGAAGTCAACATTATAGAAAAAGGTCAAACTCATGGGGATTTTAAATAAAACCCCACACTAGGTAGGTGAAAACCCAAAAGTTGACAACTGTCTCAACACTTCTTAGAAAATATACTTCCCTGGTCCAGTTACCCGGGAAATAAATACCCAGAATAATGCCAATACTGCAGAAAGAGTGACATTTTGCAAATAGTTCCATCTCAACACACCAAGGGAAAAAGACCTTTCTTCATATGAGGGAAAACTTTGCTGGGAAATCTTGGATAGAGGCCTCAAACCATGCAAACTCAAAAATAAGAAAATAAACAACACTTTACTAGTGACACCGGGATCACAAACCCAATACTGCACCTTACGCCAATTGGTATCGTCTTAAATATACAAGAATCACACACATACCAGCGAAAACAACCTGAGAAAACCTTCCTTGGGGGAAACAAAACTTCCCAAAATTTCTGGAGTTCGTCCATTCCTGGGATCACCACTTTTGCTTTCCTCTTGAATCACAAAATCTTAAAGTAAAAGTAAGTTGTAAATTCTTTTTGAAAAAAAATTTTGTTATTTAATCCTTTTTGCTTTGAAAATTATTATCAATAATAAATGGAGTCTTTGTAAGCTGAATAAAAATAAGAACTACAAAGAATTGGGTAAAGGCTCAAATTTTATTGATAGAATGGTAGTCTACGAATGGCGAGACTCCATGAATAATTACAAAGTTTGGGAAATGGTAATATATAATGGAAAAGATACAATGACCATTATTCCCTCTAACAACTTTGAAATCCTGAGCAGTAACTTATGTTGAAGTATGGTGAGAATCCAAGAAGATTGTTGCTTCAATGATCAAGTCTTGTCTGATGCAGTTACTTTCCAAGAAAGTCCCTAACTTTTGCCTAAGTTGCCTTTGTGGGTTTTCAATTTAGCGGGAAATTTTGTTCTATTTATGTCTATAATTTTTTCCTAGTTCTCCCTTTCGGGTTTTTGGCCTACCGAGACGCTCCTTTTTGCCTAAGCCGCCCTTTCGGGTTTTCAACTTAGCGAGTTGTTCTTTTATTTCTTTAGGCGAAGTATTTATTGACTGTATGATCATTCATGGGACGTGGGAACTCCTCGCCATCCATAGTTTCAAGAATTAATGCACCGCCAGAGAAGGCTTTCTTGACAACATATGGGCCTTCAAAATTGGGAGTCCACTTGCCCCTAGAATCAGCGTTAAAATACATGATCTTCCTGAGCACGAGGTCGCCTTCTCTGAATTCATGAGGTTTAACCTTCTTATCAAAAGCTTTCTTCATTCTCTTCTGATATAACTGCCCATGACACAAAGCCATCATTCTCTTCTCTTAAATCAAATTCAATTGGTCTAACATGTTCTGGACCCATTCAACCTCTGACAACTTGGTTTCCATTAGCACACGCAAAGTAGGAATATCAACCTCAATTGGGAGAACTTCTTCCATTCCATACATAAGGGAGAACAAGGTTGCTCCTGTTGAAGTGCGGACAAATGTCTGATATCCATGTAAAGCAAAAGGAAGCATTTCATGCCAATCTTTATAAGTAACAACCATATTCTGGGTGATCTTCTTGATATTCTTATTAGGAGCTTCAACAGCCCCATTCATCTTCGGACTGTACGGAGATGAATTGTGATGGACAATATTGAATTCCTCACACAGTTATGTCATCATCTTGTTGTTCAGATTTGAGCCATTGTCGGTGATAATTCTGCTCGGCGCAACATACCGACATATGAGATTATTCTTAATGAAGCGCACTACCACCTTCTTAGTAACATTAGCATATGAATAAGCTTCCACCCATTTGGTAAAGTAATCAATTGCTACAAAAATAAAACGGTGTCCATTCGAAGCTTTAGTAGGGATGTCAATGGGGCGGGGCGGGGCCGGGGGGACACTTCCCCATCTTTTTCCCCGCCATCAAATTCATTCCCCGTCCCCGTCCCCGATCTCCGTCACGGGGGAATTTCTATCCCCATCCCCGTTCCCCGCGGATCCCCATTCCCCGCGGGGATCCCCATAGATCCTACATTTATTCATTAATATTTTATTTTTTTAAAATGTTTATATTTTCTATAAAAATAAAAAGCACAAAGAATTCACATATTTATTATGTTATTAAAAAATACTAGTATTTGACATTTATTATTTTTTATTAAAAATACTAATGGAACACAAAATAATAATATTTTTTTTATAAATTTCTATAAAATGCTATAAAATTCAACAAAATGAACTATAATACTTTTTAAAGTAACAATATGCCTAAACAACTAAAAAAATCCAACAACATAATTATGCTTAAAAAACTATACTTCATCAAAACTAATAAGGGATAATTATAAAATTTAGCATCATGAGTATGCTTGAAAAGCTAAAAAATACTTCATAATAAGTCAACTAAAAGCAAAAGTCAACATATCTCTATTTGCTCAATTGATAACACACGTAAAGTAGAAATATCAAAATACTTAAAACAAAGTTACATATAAATAAACTAAAATATTAAGCAAAATATCCAAACAAGTAATGATCAATCATGTCTCTCTTTCCAACTTCTCCTTGCAAGGTCTTCTTCCTCATTCCACAATTAGATATGACTTTCTTTTTCCTACGAAAAGTAAACAATCAATAATTATATTTACTTAAAAAAATACTTTAAAAACTAAAAGGTAATCAACACTAATATGTAAATTACCTTATTATCATCATCATCATCATCATCCATATCTTCATCCACACATTCGAATTGAGTCAACGTTTTTGAATAACCTAAGAAACAAATAGCTAAATTAAAATTTAAAAATCCTTTTCAATTAATCTTGTAAAAGATAAAAATATATTACCTTTTATATCTTTTCGGATCCAATCTTGAGTGCACATCAAAGCCTCTAAAGTGTCTTCCTTCAACCTACTACGTTGTTGACTTAAAACACGACCACTAGTACTAAAGGCGGACTCTGAAGCAATGGTAGAGATAGGAATTGCTAAAAAGTCCCTTGCAATCTTTTGCAAAGTTGGAAATTTCAAACCATTTTGTTTCCACCATCCTAAGATGTCAAAATTTTCCTTTTTTTGTTTATCAAGCAAGACACCATCTTCCAAGTAGGAAGTAAATTCTGACTTGACATTTGTAGTTGAAGTATTTTCCATCACATATTCCGAATAAGCCTTCTCCCAATCTTGACTTGTGACATCAATGTCATCTACCAATGTTGATGCACCAACTTCACTACTTGTAGGAACCATATCATTATTTGGTTGATATTCTTCAACTAAATCTTCACACATTTGTATTACCTTTTCCAATTCTTTGGGAGCATTATTCCCATACATAAGTGGGAAGAAGTAATTCAACAAAGTTATTTTATATCTAGGATCCAAAACAGCCCCTATTGCCATCACCCCATTAATCAAACTCCAATATTTGTCAAACTTCACTATCATACTTCTTGCCATACTTTGTATAGTATCACTAGAAGAATCTTCCCACTTTCTTAAAGCTAAT
Source organism: Vicia faba (assembly GCA_948472305.1). Lineage (NCBI taxonomy): Eukaryota > Viridiplantae > Streptophyta > Magnoliopsida > Fabales > Fabaceae > Vicia > Vicia faba. The sequence continues at coordinate 493,608,442 of OX451738.1, forward strand.
CTTATTTGACAAACTTTGGGAAAATAAATGTTTTATGTTGGATACTTAGTACCCGAGAACAACTCAGTGACACTAAAAAATAATTTCAACTTGTCACAAATTTCTCTTGCCATTTTCCAATCTTCTTCACTTGGTGCACACTTATATTGGGAATCACGGCGTTGTTTTAAACGTTTAAAAACTTGTTCGTAAGGCAATGCAGAAGCAAGCATTAAATAAGTAGAGTTCCATCTTGTTCTACAATCTTGTGCAAGCTTCTTTTCATAAGTCATGTTCAATTGATTACAAGTTTCTTTAAATTTCTCCTCCCTCTTTGGTGTTGCTACCCAAAAACCGACACTTTCGCTAATCTTTTCAATTGAACTAGAAATTGTTTGCATGCCATCTTTCACTATCAAGTTTAATATGTGGGCGCAACAACGCATATGAAACAATTTCCCTTTTAAAATAAAAGAAGAAGGTGACATCTTATCAATCAAATGGTCAATCAGAGCATCATTGGTGCTACAATTATCAACGGTTAATGTTGACAATTTTCTATCAATATTCCAATCCATCAAACAATCTACCAAAAAATCACAAATGACCTCAGTAGTATGTGGCGTAGGGACATAAATGAACCTAAAAATAAATTATAATAAATATCACATAAAATAACTATATTATAATAATAACGTAAATGGAAGGGAGAAGTTACCTGATGATCCGATTCTGCAAAATCCAATTCATCAATGTAATGAGCTGTAACAGACATATATCCTTTGTTCTGGTTGCTAGCAGTCCACATATCAGTAGTTATTGCAATGCGGATTTTATTCTTTGCAATTATTTTCATTTGCTTTGACTTCTCACTTTCATACAACTTCATTATATCATTCTTCATGGTGTTGCGAGAAACTATCTTGAACAAAGGTTGAAGAGAATGGCTATAATTTCTAAAACCAATATGGTTAACCATCATGATGGGATATTCATGCAATATAATCATCTTCGCGAGTTCATTCCTAGAAACATCTTGATTAAATGTATAATTTCCAACCACAAATGATTCATGTCTGTTTCCGGATTTTTTTTCTGTCACTTTAAGCATGGCTTGTTTTGGACCTCTCTCTGTGCGTTTTGGACATATGCTAATATGATCAAATAAATGTTTAGTACCATTTTTTGTATCACCACCAATTTTCTTATCACAAGATTTGCATATAGCCTTCCAAATGCCTCCTATTTTTTGCCTTTTAAAATAGGGCCAAGCATCTGATTTTAATCCCCTTTTGTTAGGACTTGTAGTGGGTTCAACGGGAGCTTCAGGATCTTGATTTTCTATATTTATTTCATTTGGAGTAGATTGAACTTCCTGTGTGAGTGAAACTCCACTACTTTCTATAGGAACTTCATTCCCTTCCAAAGCAACATTAGGACTATTAGATGATTGAACTTCACCAACCATTCTTTTACCAAAAACCTGGCACACACAAACACAAATTTTAAAAGGCTACATGGAAGTAGAACAAAAATAATAAATATATGAAAAAATAATAAATAAATGAAATAGTAAATACATGAAATTCACAAAAAAAATAATTAATAAGAAAAATCTTATATTTCTAAATATATGATGCATTACACATATTTCTAAATATGCCTTATTTACTGTAACTTTTCAATTAGAAATAATAACATATATTAATTAATTATATACATTGAGAATACATTTATTTACCTATATACATGATATATTTACTCGTGTAAAAAGTTATATGTTATTATTTCACTTAATGGCTTTGGTTTTATAATTAGAAATATAAGATATATATTTTTTTTATGGGTGATAGCATGATATATTATTGTTTATATGTTATTATTTCATTAATAATTAGAAATATAAGATATTTGGTTTTTTTTATGGGTGATACCGTGATAGCATGATATATTGATTCATTTAAAAAGTAATATTTTTTTGTTTAATATAGAAAATTAAATTATAGTGTGATATATTAATAAAAAATAGGAAAAATATATTTTAATATTTTTTAAGGAAAAACTGACGACATTATTTTAATTACAAATGCATAGTATAGATAAAAAATGAACACAAAAATATTTAAAAGGAGATAAAAATGAGTAATTTTTTGATTATTTTATATTTTTTTAATATGCAAATGATTTGATAACTCTAAAATTTCTAAACAATTTAATTTAAATTTAATCAAAATAATCAACTTTTCCTATAAGCAATTACATGAACAGGTTTATGAGAATCAAGGAGAAACAATCTACTTTTTTCTATAAACAATAATATAAACAGATTTATGAGAATCAAAGAGAAATAATCTATTTTTTCCTATAAATAATTACATGAACAAATTTATGAAAATCAAACCTTATTGATGAAATTGTAAGAGCTGTGAATAATGGAAGCACACCAAATAGAGAAGATGGAATTGGAAGAGGAAGATGAATGGAGATTTGACTGGAGAAGAAAAAAAGGAGTCTAACGTGTGAGACTCTAAATGTCTGGCAGAAGAAAATGAAACGCTTCAACTTTTTTAGGGTCTAATATTTACATTTCTCTCTCTTAATAAATACATGAATATTTATTTATTTATTTTTATAAATAAACATAAAGGAAATGACTAAAAAACCTAATCTAAAATATATATATATTAAATTAACTATATTAAAATAATAGGCGGGGCGGGGTCCCCGCGGGGCGGGGGGTGTATTCCCCGTCCCCGTCCCTGAAATGCTCTCGGGGGAATTTTTCTCCCCATCCCCGCCCCCACGGGGGAAAATTCCCCATCTTTGGAGCCCCGAACGGGGCGTTCCCCGCGGGGATCCCCATTAACAGGTCCAAACTGACATCCCTAAGCTTTGGGTTCTATCATCCCAATCATGTCAATACCCCACATAGAGAAAGGCCACGGGAAAGAAATAACATTGAGAAGTTCCGGAGGCACATGAATGTTGTCCGCATAAATCTAGCATTTATGGCACTTCTTTGCAAATTTGTAACAATCAGATTCCATTGTCACCCAATAGTAACCTGCCCTTAGCATCTTTTTAGCCATCGAATATCCATTGGCATGAGTGCCAAATAAACCTTCATGAATCTCATGCATCAACATGTCTGCTTCGTGTCTATCCATGCTGTGATCGGTGGGAATGAGAACTGATTGTTTTTTAATGCTGGTTTGCGTTTGCGTTTGTTTTTGCAAAGTGTCGCGGTAAGCAAGAGTCGCCACCGTCTTTTATTTTATCCAACAAGGAAAGGACAAAAGCACAAAAAAATTCCTTTTCGAGATTGTTTCTCGGGTTCGGGAGGTATATTATAGAAAGGGAAGGTGTTAGCACCCTTTCTATCTGTGGTTATCCACGGGCTCTTAGGTACTTGCTCACTATGTTTTCAAAAGTATGCTTTTCTTTGTGTTTGTGGGTTTTGAAAAGAGTTTTGTTTTTTGAAGAAAGTGTAAGTGCGAAAAGTTTGTTTTGTTTTTAAAAAGAGCAAGTACTTAAGAACCTCTACCTACTCAAAAAGGAATTTAATTGTGCTGAAGTCCTTTAGACAATGCTATCCCACTATTGAGGAGTAGGTAGCATCGTCGTTGGAGTTTTCGGGTCAATTCGATTTATGGGACGTGTGGTCACTAAAGCAACGTTAGGACGCTTTAGTGGTAATCCTAATGTCTTAGATCATTTTTATCGAGGCAACCATTTCGAGGCAACTTATGATCTTGGGACAAAAGGACGACCTCTAAAACATCCTATACTTAATGACCACATTTGAGGCAACCAAGTGAGGTGTACCCTAGGAGTGGCATGTGCAAGTGTGTTAATTTTCAATTTATATCATCTTTGATTTTTTAGGTGTTCTACCATTTGTTTTAGATCTTGTCATACAATCCTAGTTAGCATACATCTAAGCAGTTAATATATGTACAGGAGTTTAAAGAGCGGAAATTGTAAATCCTATACTATTACAAGGCTTCGGGGAGGGGGATTATTTACATATCCAAAATTGGGGGAATAATGGACAGTTACAATAAAAGCGCGTTAATCTTAAAAAATCCTAAGCATATAATCTTTTTGTTGTTTTATTTTATTTTTTGGGGAAATGCTAAATGTTCAATTAAGTCAAATTTAATTAATAAAAAAAACTGATTTAAATTAGCTCTAAAACATACCTAATATTTTTTGCATTTTTGTTTATGAAAAGGATTGAATTCAAATAAATCTTAAGTCTACTGATTTTAAAATTGAAGAAAATAAGTTAAAATGATTAACTAAATTAAATCCTAATTCTAAGTTATTTATTTTTATGATTTTTATGTTGATTAAAAAAACAAACTAAAAGGAATAAACAAAAACAAGGTAAACAAAGTACAAATGGGCCAGACAACAAAACAAGAAAAAAATATAATTCTGAAGGCCTGGGTCGAAAGAGGTGCAGGCTGTCTTTCGACCCAGTGAAGAAGCTGGATCGAAGGTGCATGAAGGGGCTGCACTCTGAGGGTTTTCGACCTGGACATGTCATCCTTCAAACTGGAAGTCCTGGGTCCAGTTCGAAGCTAAACTGCTGAGCTTCGAAACTCTGAACAGGAATCTGATGATGTAGTTCCTGCAAAACGAAACACATGTTAAAGGTCCAGGGAGGATTTTACCCCCTGGTTCGAATCTCCTCCCTATTCGCACCTGCTGAATCTGGGTCTGGGTTTATTTTATCATGGGATTCGAAGGAAAGGCTCAGATTATGCCCAAGCAATGGCACAATCTCATCTCTGCGCTGCAGCTTATATATAGCACATTAAATCATTCACAAACAGAAGTAATAATATGAATATGCAATCAAAATGAATTTAAAAATGAGTTTGAGATTAGATCCTTTTTTACCAAACCGAGGTGCTTCGGTCTGTAGTTCTGAGGGTGGAGGTGTTCGCTGGGTGGCAGCTTTGGCTTGTGCAAGGATTGGGTATGGCTTCCTGGAAGTGCTGGCAGCGTATCTCCAAGTTCTCTATTTTTATGTATATTTTTCGTGTGCTGTTTTTGCAACATTTGTGATTCCTTTATATAGAGGGGGTGGAGGGGACATGATGACAAAGGTTTAAATGACCTTGATTGAGAATTTGTAACGTTAATTATGTGTTTGAAAGCCATGAATGAGAGTTTGTAACGTTGGCTAAACACATGGGATCCTGTCCCTTTTTGAATTTTGAATGACATGTAACTGGCCTTCGAATGCTCCCTTTCGAATGGGCTGATGACCTTCTTCGAATGCTCCCTTTTGAATGGGCTGATGGCCCCCTTCGAATTCTTTCCAAAGCTTCTTCGAATGGACCCTTTGAATGCTTCTTCGAATGGACCTTTTTGGAATTCCAATCGAAGGACACTGTTATAATGCCAATCGAAGTACCTGTCCATAATGCCAATCGAAAGGCTTGTCCAGAATGCCAATCGAAAGGCTCCTTCAAAACACCAATCGAAGGGTCTTTCAGAATGCAAATCGAAGCGCTTGTCCAGAATGCAAATCGAAAGGCTTATTCAGAGCACCAATCGAAGGGTCTTTCAGAATGCCAATCGAAATGTACATAAAGCATCACTCAAAAAATTTCCTTCTCCTTAGGCAAGAGTTTGTGATCAACCATGCAGGGGGAAGATTTTGGGAAACATGAGAGGGAAAATTTTGGGGTACAACAGTTGCCCCTGTTCAATCTTCTTAAACCTGAGGATGTAGATTGGCTTGTGTTCCTTTCATGATCCGAAGGTGGAAGATGATTGAACACTAGAGTGCCCAGAAATTTGCACTCGCATGGTGTAGTATCAGCATTGTGATGTCAGGAATGGGCTTACAGATGCCATTTGGAGATTGTTGGTAGGAGGATGGGCTTATAGATGCCATCTGCAGGATTGTCGATCACATAAGAGATTCCTTAGCGAGAACTTGCATACCTGTTGTTGTAGAAGATTCCACTGGGGAAGTCTAACTTTGTTGAGATTTAGGAACCTGCATGTACTTCAACTGAGAGAATGCTTCAGCTGAGTTTTAAGAACCTGTTCATAATTCAATTAGGGGGAAACATCTTCATCAAGATCTAGGAATTGTCTCGTGCCCACCGGGAGTATACCGCTGAGGTTATAGAACTTGTCCACACTATGACGGAGGAAAACATCAAGATCTAGGAACTGACTCATGCTTAATGGAGTATACCGTTGAGGTTATAGTACTCGTCCATACTATAACGTAGGGAAACATCTTCATCAAGATCTAGGAATTGTCTCATGCCCACCGGGAGTTAACCGTTGAGGTTATAGAACTTGTCCACACTATGACGGAGGAAAACATCAAGATCTAGGAACTGACTCGTGCTCAATGGAGTAAACCGTTGAGGTTATAGTACTCGTCCACACTATGAAGTAGGGAAACATCTTCATCAAGATCTAGGAACTGTCTCATGCCCACCGGGAGTATACCGTTGAGGTTATAGAACTTGTCCACACTATGACGGAGGAAAACATCAAGATCTAGGAACTGACTTGTGCTCAATGGAGTAAACCGTTGAGGTTATAGAACTTGTCCACACTATGACGGAGGAAAACATCAAGATCTAGGAACTGACTCGTGCTCAATGGAGTATACCGTTGAGGTTATAGTACTCGTCCACACTATGACGTAGGGAAACATCTTCATCAAGATCTAGGAACTGTCTCGTGCTCACTGGGAGTATACCGCTGAGGTTATAGAACTTGTCCATACTATGACGGAGGAAAACATCAAGATCTAGGAACTGACTCGTGCTCAATGGAGTATATGGTTGAGGTTATAGTACTCGTCCACACTATGACGTAGGGAAACATCTTCATCAAGATCTAGGAATTGTCCCGTGCCCACCGGGAGTATACCGTTGAGGTTATAGAACTTGTCCACACTATGACGGAGGAAAACATCAAGATCTAGGAACTGACTCGTGCTCAATGGAGTATACCGTTGAGGTTATAGTACTCGTCCACACTATGACGTAGGGAAACATCTTCATCAAGATCTAGGAACTGTCTCGTGCTCAATGGAGTAAACCGCTGAGGTTATAGAACTTGTCCACACTATGACGGAGGAAAACATCAAGATCTAGGAACTGACTCGTGCCCACCGGGAGTATACCATTGAGGTTATAGAACTTGTCCACACTATGACGTAAGGAAACATCTTCATCAAGATCTAGGAATTGTCTCGTGCTCAATGGAGTAAACCACTGAGGTTATAGAACTTGTCCACACTATGACGGAGGAAACTCTCGAGATTGAGAACCTTATCTGAAATTCAACCGATGATAATTCAATTGAGATTTAAGAACTGGTCAGATCTTCGACTAAGCTGAGAACTTAACTGCATTTTTCCTGAAAGTTAAAGGTCAGTCATATGCAATGCATGATATGGATCAAGCAATGATGTTCTCAACATAAATGAGATTGTATGGTATGATGCGTATATGCATGTATCATGATGTATGGAAATGTGATGTTTTAGCTGGGGAAAATAAATCCCAGAGCTGATGGCGAATAGAGTTGAGTTCTTCGTTTCTGTTGGGGATGATGAACGAAGATGATTGTTAGAATAAACCCGTAGGAGAAAAGAACTCCGTTGGGGAATAAACTTGATGAAGAGATTATTCTGGGGGGAAATACTCTGTGGGGAAGAGATGTTTTGCTGATGATTTTAATGATAACTCCGTTGGGGATTCCGTTGACAAGCTCTGTTGGGGATTTCAATGATGAACTCCGCTGGGGATGGATTACCATTGCTGGTGATATTGAACCTGTTAAGGATAGAAGTCCTGCTTGGGGAAAGAAAGAACTTCGCTGGGGATGATCTTTCAGTTGCAACCTGCTGAGGATAACCCAGTTAGAATCTTGTGAGGATAACCTTTTGAATTTGGCTGGGGAGATACATTTGTATTCTGCAGGGGACAAGCTTCCAGGATCTATTGGGTAAGATGACTCAACTCTGACGGGGAAGCCTTTTTAGACTGCGCTGGGGAAATGGCTCCACTGGGGGTATCTTGTATTCCTCCGGGAAACATTCTTATACTCTGTTGAGGAATATTAAGACTGTCGGGGATGCTCTTACGCTTGCTGGAGAATGTCTTTATACTCCGTCGGGGAATATTAAGACCTTCTGGGGATACCCGACCTTTTCAGGGCTGATGGTAGACCAAATCTGCTTGGGGAGAGTGTTGCCGACTTGTCCGTAGTTGCAAGTTTTAGCTGAGAGAGCTACCATTACTGTCTTATCCTGCGGGGAGTGAAGGTATCTTAGCCATATTCTTCAGCTGAATATATACCTTGGTACCTGGTGGACAGAGCAACTAGACCGTTCAGACAATTCTTATTGCCCCTACTTCTGATATCACCTGTAATTTGTCTTTTGTTTCGCATGTAAATATTTTATGAGCAGCAATTAATGTCAAATGCATATATCAAAAAATGAACATTGGACGTTCTTTGCAAAACAAAACAGATAAAGGAATAAACAATTTGAAATTTGTTTGAAATGGTGTTTGTATTGACTTTGAAGTTTGGCCTATAAATAGGCGTTTTGTACAAGAGGCTGACGTCCTAGTAAGAGAACGCCGCCGAACAAATAGAATTTATACATTTTTGTGAAAAGAAAACAAGACAGCTATGTGAATAGCCCCACTGGGTTCCAACTCTGCTATTGCCTTTATATCTTCAAGGATCTCATCACTTTACTGTTTAGTTGAAGGTGAATCTGATTGACTGGTGTCGTCCGAGCTTGATAGTTGATACTGAAGTCCGGATGCGAGGTGATCCAATGAGACATAGTGTTACGCTTTAATCCCTAACTTTTGCCTGGACCGCCCTTTCGAGTTTTCAGTCCATCGGGATACCCATTTTTGTCCAAGCCGCCTTTTCAGGTTTTCAACTTGCCGGGTGTACAGATTTTTTTTATTTTCATCCCTTATTTTTGCCCGAACCCTTTTGGTTCTCCGGGAAGCCCTTATTTTTGCCTAGGCCAGTCAACCTAGCGAGTATTTGATTATGCGTAGTATCTTTTTACTATGTCTGCATTGACGGGGTGAGGAAGGTCGTCACCATCCATGGTGGTTAAAATCATCGCTCCTCCTGAGAAGATGTTCTTAACCACAAATGGCCCTTCGTAAGTAGGGGTCCATTTGCCGCTGGGATCACCTTGAGGTAGAATGATGCGCTTCATTACCAGGTCCCCAACTTGATACTCTTGTCGTTTGACTCTCTTGTTAAATGCCTTGATCATTCGTTTTTGATACGTCTGACCATGACAAATAGCAGTAAGTCTCTTTTCGTCGATTAGATTCAATTGATCAAGCCGGGTCTGAATCCAGTCGTCTTCGCTCAAACCTGCATCCTTCATGATCCGAAGAGAGGGTATATGAACTTCAATGGGCAAGACTGCCTCCATGCCATAAACCAAGGAATAGGGTGTTGCCCTTGTTGACGTCTGTGCTGAGGTACGGTACCCATGAAGAGCAAATGGTAACATCTCATGCCAGTCTTTGTATGTCACTGTCATCTTCTGCACAATCTTCTTAATGTTCTTATTTGCTGCTTCAACAGCCCCATTCATCTTCAGTCGGTAGGGAGAAGAGTTATGATGTTGTATCTTGAATTGCTCGCAGAGCTCAGTGATCATCTTGTTGTTAAGATTGGTACCATTGTCCGTAATGATCCTCTCCGGTACACCGTATCGACATATCAGGTTGTGCCGAATGAACCGTGCTACGACGTTCTTGGTTACGGTAGCGAAGGAAGCTGCTTCAACCCACTTCGTAAAGTAATTCATCGCTACCAGGATGAAACGATGTCCACTGGATGCCGTAGGTCTGATCTCGCCAATCATATCAATGCCCCATATTGCAAAAGGCCAAGGCGATGTCAAGACATTTAGAGGAACTGGAGGTATGTGCACTTTATCAGCATAGACCTGGCACTTGTGACATGTCCGAGAATGCTGATAACAGTCAGTTTCCATTGTGGACCAGTAATATCCTTCCCAAAAGATTTTCTTTGCCATGGTATGTCCACTGGAATGAGTTCCTAAGGTACCTTTATGCAGCTCTGCCATGATCCTTTCTGCTTCAATTTTATCCATGCAACGCAGTAATGTTGAATCATGGTTACGTTTGTAAAGAATACCATTGCTGATGAAGAACTTTTCCGCGAACCTTCTCAGAAACTTCTTGTCATTAACAGATGCACCCTCGGGGTATTCTTGAGCTTCAAGGTACCTCTTCACTTCATGATACCAAGGCTTTTCTGTTACCTCTTCAGTCTCAAGATCGCAACAATGTGCAGGTTCATCTAATTTCCAAATGATGATCCGGGGAGCCTCATTGTCCCACTTGACTTTGAACATAGAAGACGTCGTAGCTAACGCGTCCGCCAACTGATTCTCCTCTCTTGGGAAGTGTTCAAAGGTTATCTCCTCAAAATGGGGAAGAAATGTCAATACATAGTTCTTGTAAGGAATAAGATTTGGGTGTTTCGTATTCCACTCTCCTTTGATCTGACTGATCACGAGAGCGGAATCTCCGAAGACACTCAGAAACTTAATCCTCAGGTCAATTGCAGCTCGCAGACCCATAATGCATGCTTCATACTCCGCAATGTTGTTGGTGCAGTTAAAACACAGTCGGGCGGTAAACGGAGTATGAGAGCCTTTAGGAGATATGATCACAGCGCCAATGTCGTTACCCAAAGCGTTTGAAGCTCCATCAAAGTGCATAGACCATCGAGATCCTTCCTCAGGTCCTTCATCCGGTCTAGGTGTTTCACAATCAGTTATGAACATGATATTCTCGTCTGGAAATTCAAAGTTCATAGATTGGTAATCATCCACTGCCTGATGTGCCAAATGGTATGCCAATACACTTCCCTTGATTTCTTTTTGAGTCGTGTACTGGATGTCATATTCAGTCAAGATCATTTGCCATCTTGCTATTCTTCCGGACAAGGCAGGCTTTTCGAAGATATACTTGATCGGATCCATCTTTGAAATCAACAGAGTAGTATAGGTCAACATATACTGTCTCAGCCGGCGAGCAGCCTATGCCAAAGTGCAACAAGTTTTCTCGAGCAGTGAGTATCGGGTCTCACAGTCGGTAAAATTTTTGCTAAGGTAATAAATAGCATGCTCTTTTCGGCCAGACTCGTCATGCTGCCCCAACACACACCCCATTGAGTTGTCAAGTACTGTCAAGTATAAGATTGGAGGTCTCCCTTCCACTGCTGGCATCAGAATGGGTGGCTCCTGGAGATACTCTTTAATTCTTTCGAAAGCGGCCTGGCATTCACCGTTCCAACATACAACTTGATCTTTCTTCAGCAGTTTGAAGATTGGATCACAAGTAGCAGTTAGGTGCGAGATGAATCGAGCAATGTAGTTCAGTCGTCCTAGAAAGCCTCTAACCTCCTTCTCTGTCTTGGGAGATGGCATCTCTTGTATGGCTTTCACTTTGGCAGGATCCACTTGAATACCTTTGTCGCTTACGATGAAACCCAGCAGTTTACCGGACCGTACCCCAAAGGTGCATTTGTTTGGGTTCAATCTCAGCTTATATAACTTCAACCTGTCAAACAGCTTCTGTAGATGGTCAAGATGTTCCTCCTCAGTTTGGGACCTCGCAATCATATCGTCAACGTATACTTCGATCTCATTATGGATCATGTCATGAAATAAAGCAACCATGGCACGCTGATATGTTGCCCCAACATTCTTCATTCCAAAATGCATGACCTTGTAACAAAAGGTGCCCTACTGAGTAACAAAGGTGGTCTTCTCCATGTCTTCGGGATCCATTTTGATTTGATTATAACCGGAGAAACCATCCATAAAGGAGAATACCTTGTGCTAAGCAGTATTGTCAACCAGAACGTCGATGTGAGGCAGAGGGAAGTCATCCTTAGGGCTTGCCCTGTTCAAATCCCTGTAGTCAACACACATTCGGACCTTACCATCCTTCTTTGGCACTGGAACCACATTGGCGACCCACTGAGGGTAAGAAGTTACTGCTAGAAAACCGGCGTTAAAATGCTTCATAACTTCGGCCTTGATTTTCTCATACATCTCTGGACGCATACGACGAACCTTCTGTTTTACCAGAGGACAGTCTTCCTTGGTAGGCAGGCGATGAACCACAATGTCGGTATCCAACCCAGGCATATCTTCGTAAGACCAGGAAAATATCTCCACATAGTCATGCAGCATCTGAATCAACCGCTGTTTCACACTAAGCTCCAGATTTGCACCGATCTTGACTTCCTTTTTGTTTGTCTCAGTACCCAGATTCATTGTTTCTACCAGCTCTTCATGTGGCTGAATGGCCCTCTCTTCCTGGAGTAGCAATCTTGCAAGCTCACCAGGCACTTCGCAATCATCTTCACCTTCGTCTTCGGCTAAGTTGATCGGATTTTCGAAGTCATAAATGACAGTAGCAGAGTTGTTACCAGTGAGATCCAGAGTAGATTGGGACCTGTATATGTGAGTGTGTGTAAAATAGATGTTTTGCAATATGTAATAAATAAAGACAAGGAGCACAAAATTTGAAATGCGAAAACGTCCAATGCTTTCATTAATGATATATGAAAATGGCATACAAAAGCCCTCATAAATGAAGCCACGGTGCCCCGGGTAAGACACCGGGCCATAAAGTTTCAAAACATTGTCTGTTACAAATTCGAAACAAAAAGCTCATTACTGAGTAATAAAAGTAATAGGGATGAAATCCTTTGTTGTCCAGTTGTTTGGTCCATCGTTGGTCGTTGGATAGATCCAGCTGTCGAATTCAGACTCCTCCATGTCATCTTCGATGGCATTTACTCCCGAGTTGCTGATGAACACAGGAGGTCTTCCAATCCTTGCACTTCGAACAGCCCTCTGAGCTTCTGCAGTGAAACCCAAACCAAACTTGTTAGTCTTCTGAGTGAAATCAGGAAGTCGTCCCCAGTTTGCATACTCACCCTTCTCAATAACAGCCCGGGCATCCTTTAAAGAAGCCATCTTCATGGGAGAATCTTCCATCAGTCTCAGTTGACGCCAGTGTCTGAGGAACCTCTTCAAAGTGTTGAAATGGGGTCTCAATGAACTCCCCATCCATTTCTACGTACCGGAACGAGTTGAGGTGGCTGACCATGTATTCCTCCTCCCCTTGTACTATCACAATCTTGCCTCTGACCGGGTACTTCAACTTCTGGTGGAGCGTCGAGGTTACGGCTCCAGCTTTGTGGATCCATGGACGACCCAGCAAACAAGAATAGGACGGCCGAATGTCCATCACGTAGAATGTAGAATTGAAGACATGAGAACCAACTTTGATTGGAATATCAACCTCACCATGCACCATCCTCTTAGACCCATCAAAGGCCCGGACAACAATGTTACTCAGCTTTAGTTCCAAACCTTCACAATCCATCCTGTCTAGAGCTTTCTTGGGCAAGAAGTTCAACGAGGAACCAGTGTCAACCAACACATGTGCAAGAGTAGTGCCCCTGCATTCAATGGAGACATGCAGGGCATCATTATGGTTCTTCCCTTTAGCAGTTAGATCAGCGTCGGAGAAACCCAAACCATTATCAACAGTTAAATTGGCCACACAATCGGTAAATTGATCAGCTGATGTCTCTTGTGGCACGTGGGCCATCTTTAGGAAGGTAATCAGAGCCTTGGCATGGGCCTCTAAACACAACAACAGTGATAACATAGAAATCTTGGATGGGGTTTTCCCCAGTTGCTCAACTACATTAAAATCACTCTTCTTAATAATCTTCAGAATCTCTTCCATCTCCTGTTTGGAAGCTTCAACAGCGATGGTCTTTGGCGCCTCCGTCTGGGCAGGCATATCAGTGGTGATCCCTTTTCCCCGAGCGTTAGATGACTCGACGACAGGGGTAGGAACAGGGACTTGATCAGGAATGGCAGCAGGTACACTTGTAGGCTTAATGACAACAGGTCTTCGGGCAACTGGCGGAGCAATATCAGGTGAGAAAAGTCTACCACTGCGGGTGACTTTAGCAGGCCCAGTAATGTTGCTGACACCGGTATCAGCATCAAACTCTTGCTTAACTCCAAGAACATAAACATCTGCCCCATAGTGCCAAGGGACAACTTTGTCAGATGTATAGGGGATGGGCCCCGGAACAGTGATGATTATAGGTGCGGTCTTCGGAACAAATGTAATTCTAACAGGCGTCCTCGAGGGAGCCTTGGAAGAATTGTCGAAAATGGTAATGATAGAAACTTCTTCAGAATGAACAGGTGGAACAGCAGCCTTCTCAAAAAGAATCTCTTTACTATCCCTCAAGTTCTGGATACCTGACTTCTGAGATGGGCAACCAGCAAGTAAAGCAGAACACATAGGGCAACCTTCACCACAGCCCGGAAATAAACCGGCTGGCAACAGGTTCTTCTTGATAGTCATTAGAGGGGTAACAACATCATCCACAGAAACTACAAACAAGTCTTCCTCTACAGCATTCACTCCATGCCTGGGCATGGGAGCAATTACAACATTAGGCCTCTCGTGCGCCGCGAACTCAATCTCCTTTGCATCAATTAAGTCCTGCACCTTGTTCTTCAAAACCCAACAATCGTCTGTATTATGCCCCGGGCTATCAGAGTGAAAAGCGCAGCGGGCATTAGGGTTATACCTTGGTGACATTGTATTTGGATTCTTTGGAGCTTATTTTAGGGTCACCAGATTGGTCTTCAGTAATTGTGGCAGAATCTAAGACAAGGTCATGCTGAGACGAGTGAATTTCCTTTGAGGTCTCTCGTCCCTTCGTTGGTTGTGATGCTGAGGAGCACCGACAGGTTTTGAGATAACAACCGCATTAACAGCTTGGCAGTGTTCAGGTCTACTCTGTCTTCTTGAACTGTAGACAGCACTGGACTCTTTCTTGAATGGTTTCTACTCGGTGCTCGATGAGGCACCCTTCTATATCTTCCCAACCTTAATACCAGCTGCAATTCTTTCACCAGTCAAGATAAGGTCTGTAACCCCGGCTGAAGAGCTTCCAATCAGATGATTAAAGAGCAGACCAGACAAGGTCCCCAAAAACATATCAACAAGTTCACGATCAGCTAAAGGTGGTTGCACCCTTCCGGCAAGGTCTCTCCATTTTTGAGCATACTCCTTAAATCCTTCACCCGTCCCTATTGACATACCCTGGAGTTGGGTACGCGTAGGAGCGAGGTCGGAATTATACTGATAATGCCTAAAGAATGCAGCAGCCAAATCCTCCCAGCTGCGGATATTGGCTTCGTCCAACTGATAGAACCACTCAAGCTGAGTCCCTGAGAGACTGTCTTGAAAGAAATGGATCCATAAGTTCTTATCAGTAGTGTAAGGTTGGATCTTCCTCACATATGACCGGAGGTGCAGCTTTGGACAGGAAGCTCCGTCATACTTGGCAAAGGCTGGTGCCTTGAACTTATGGGGAATCACCACCCCAGATGATAAACCCAAATCTCCGAAGTCCAGACCGGGCACCTTCTGTACTTCCATAGCGTTCAGACGGTCTTCCAGCTGTTTGTACTTATCCTCAGCAGGAGGATACTGTTCTTCATCATAGTCTGTCTAGTTGTCGGAGACTTTAGGGCTAGGAGCCATCCTTTCTTGTGGACTGTCTTTCTCTCCAGACGGGGTGGCTAGATCAATTTCATTCTGCAGCTCGTTTCCAAGCCTGCGTCCGGTGTTGAATAGGATGGTCCTCTTCTTCTTCTTCTTCCTCTCTTTCAGGATCAGGGTCTTCAGGTCATGCTGACCCTTAGCTAGGCTCATGACCAACTCTTGGAATTGGGCATTCTGGGCCTGGAAGGCCTTGATAGCTTGCTCAGTGGAAGTTTCAGCAGACATGATGATTGCTGAAATAAACAGCGAAGAAGATAAGAGACCTGTAAAAGGGTACCTGTTATGCATATGATGAATGGTATGCTATTTATGTAATGCATTCAAGCGTTCAAAAATTCAAATTTGTTGCAGACAAAAAGAACACACGTCATAATAAGAAGAATTTTGTTAGTACATAAGTGCCCCATGGGCGAAATATTACAAAAATTCTTAATGTAAAAAGACATTGTGCATCCTCTTTGAAGCGATGTAAGTGTTGAGGGCCTCTTCCTCGTGAAGTCGGCGGGTAAGCTCCAAAACCTTCTTTTCACTAGCATAGAAGCTGGCTTCAAAAGTATTCCGCTCTTCCTTGAGTTGGATCCAACTCTTTGGCATTTCTTCCCATGATGTTGGCATGTCAGGATGTAGGATAGCGTATGGAACCTCTCCTTCCATAACAGGCTCTTTGATCAAGGGGAGAATGTGAGGATATGGCATCATAAGATTCTGGGAGCGGGCTCGTACCCACTTGAGGTAAGGCTCAATGGGGATATAATTCTTGTGCCCCAGTGTCTTACTATCCACCTTATTAGGCATCCTCCAAGCTCTGATGAACCTTTGTCGAAGCCCTTGGGCATCATTGTCAAAGTTAAAAACTAGGTCAGGAATCAGCATGTCATGAGGGCCATCCCTCCGAGCATATCCAAATTGTCTCAAAGCTAGACAGGGGTTGTAGGTAATGCCTCCCATAATTCCAAGTAAAGGAACATTAGGAAATTCTCCACAACGATCAATAATGGTGACATTTTCTCTGGACCGAGAACACCAATGTACATCAGAATGTGTGAGGTTCATCAATCGTTGTGACCATCTTAAACCCTGCTCATTCTTCAAAACTGATTGTGGAAGGTGAGAAATAAACCACCTTGCTAGGAGAGGAGTACAGCACATGAGAACACCTCTTTTCCTCATTGTTCGTGTGTAAAATGAGTGGAGGATATCCCCAAGTAATGTAGGTATGGGATTCCTGGATATGAAAATCTTGACAGCATTCACATCTATAAGAGAGTGCCACAATCTCTTCAAAGGCTTGTAGGTCAAGAGAATTCCAACATTCTCGTGCCTTCTCAAATAGAAGCTTTGCCAAGAATCCTTTGATACCACTTTTGGCTTCCCAATGCCCCTTGATGTCGGATGGTTGCAAGCGTAATGCTTGAGCAATATCTTCAAGTTTTGGTTCCTTTTCCGTACCGTTGTAGGGTAGTTGACTAAGAATAGGAATTCTCAGGAGTTGAGAAAATTCCTCCAAAGTAGGCACCAATTGATAATCAGGGAATGTGAAACAGTGGTGTAGGGGGTCAAAGAACTGGAAGAGAACTTTCATCATGTCTTCTTCAATGTTGGTGTTGACCAAGCTGAGGAGTCTACCATGTCTTTCACTGAAGAGAGAATTCTCGGGAATCCTGGATGTAAGCTCTTTAAGTTGAAGAGGGATCCTTACAAGGTTAACTTGAATTGTTTTCCTACGGAGAGACTCCATGTCCTGCAAAACAAGAACAAAGATGAAGATCTAAACCCTTGAAATGGTTAGCAGATGCATATGATGCTTTATGATGTATGCAAAAACACATGTACAAGCAAGTCACACAAAAACCCTAGTTTCAGGCTTGCAGGAGGTTTCATAGGTAAGTACCCTCTTGAGTTTAGTTGGCTCAAAACCTGTCCTATAAATAGTAACTGGTTTCTAAGGAGCTCAATATCATTGGATTGTTTTCGATGTTCATCGTTTCGGTTTAGCCACTTAACTAGCGACCAAAATATTCCAAGAAAACAATCCTCAATGAGTGTAGTATCGAGTATCTACCAACTTCGGACTGCACCAAAGTCGGTCATCTCACTACCCCTAAAAAAGGCCAAGATGGTCAAGTAAAGTTCTAGGTCATTGGTGCTTAGTGACATCACTCAGCGGCCCTGTATTCTCTTTGATTGACTCAAAGGCTACCGGTACTCACAAATATGTCGCACCAATAAAGCTATTTCTTCAACCGTGTCAGTATACCCCGCACAGTTTCCACAACATATTGCTATCTATGAATGTTTCCCAAATCCGGGTTAGGATTTATAGAACTATGATACAAGCCCACAAAATTAAAAGCATACAAAGAAATACAAATGAAAACACAAGTGATCTAGTCCTAAGGTACACATCACTTATTAAGTCCCCAACAGAGTCGCCAGTTCTGTGATCGGTGGGAATGAGAACTGACTATTTTTTAATGTTGGTTCGCGTTTGCGTTTGTTTTTGCAAAGTGTCGCGGTAAGCAAGAGTCGCCACCGTCTTTTATTTTATCCAACAAGGAAAGGACAAAAGCACAGAAAAATTCCTTTTCGAGATTGTTTCTCGGGTTCGGGAGGTAGATTATAGAAAGGGAAGGTGTTAGCACCCTTTCTATCTGTGGTTATCCACGGGCTCTTAGGTACTTGCTCACTATGTTTTCAAAAGTATGCTTTTCTTTGTGTTTGTGGGTTTTGAAAAGAGTTTTGTTTTTTGAAGAAAGTGTAAGTGCGAAAAGTTTGTTTTGTTTTTAAAAGGAGCAAGTACTTAAGAACCTCTACCTACTCAAAAAGGAATTTAATTATGCTGAAGTCCTTTAGACAATGTTATCCCACTATTGAGGAGTAGGTAGCATCGTCTTTGGAGTTTTCGGGTCAATTCGATTTATGGGACGTGTGGTCACTAAAGCAACGTTAGGACGCTTTAGTGGTAATCCTAATGTCTTAGATCATTTTTATCGAGGCAACCATTTTGAGGCAACTTATGATCTTGGGACAGAAGGACAACCTCTAAAACATCCTATACTTAATGACCATATTTGAGGCAACCAAGTGAGGTGTACCCTAGGAGTGGCATGTGCAAGTGTGTCAATTTTCAATTTATATCATCTTTGTATTTTTAGGTGTTCTACCATTTGTTTTTAGATCTTGTCATACAATCTTTGTTAGCATACATCTAAGCAGTTAATATATGTACAGGAGTTTAAAGAGCGGAAATTGTAAATCCTATACTATTACAAGGCTTCGGGGAGGGGGATTATTTACATATCCAAAATTGGGGGAATAATAAGTAGTTACAATAAAAGCGCGTGAATCTTAAAAAATCCTAAGCATATAATCTTTTTGTTGTTTTATTTTATTTTTTGGGAAAATGATAAATGTTCAATTAAGTCAAATTTAATTAATAAAAAAAACTGATTTAAATTAGCTCTAAAACATACCTAATATTTTTTGCATTTTTGTTTATGAAAAGGATTGAATTCAAATAAATCTTAAGTCTACTGATTTTAAATTTGAAGAAAATAAGTTAAAATGATTAACTAAATTAAATCCTAATTCTAAGTTATTTATTTTTATGATTTTTATGTTGATTAAAAAAAACTAAAAGGAATAAACAAAAACAAGGTAAACAAAGTACAAATGGGCCAGGCAACAAAACAAGAAAAAAAATATAATTCTGGAGGCCTGGGTCGAAAGAGGTGCAGGTTGTCTTTCGACCCAGTGAAGAAGCTGGATCGAATGTGCATGAAGGGGCTGCACTAAGAGGGTTTTTGAACTGGACATGTCATCCTTCGAACTGGAAGTCCTGGGTCCAGTTCGAAGCTAAACTGCTGAGCTTCGAAACTCTGAACAGGAATCTGATGATGTAGTTCCTGCAAAAAGAAACACATGTTAAAGGTCCAGGGAGGATTTTACCCCCTGGTTCGAATCTCCTCCCTATTCGCACCTGCTGAATCTAGGTCTGGGTTTATTTTATCGTGGGATTCGAAGGAAAGGCTCAGATTATGCCCAAGCAATGGCACAATCTCATCTCTGCGCTGTAGCTTATATATAGCACATTAAATCATTCACAAACAGCAGTAATAATATGAATATGCAATCAAAATGAATTTAAAAATGAGTTTAGATTAGATCCTTTTTTACCAAACTGAGGTGCTTCGATCTGTAGTTCTGAGGGTGGAGGTGTTCGCTGGGTGGCAACTTTGGCTTGTGCAAGGATTGGGTATGGCTTCCTGGAAGTGCTGGCAGCGTATCTCCAAGTTCTCTATTTTTCTGTATATTTTTCGTGTGTTGTTTTTGCAACATTTGTGATTCCTTTATATATAGGGGGTGGAGGGGACAGGATGACAAAGGTTTAAATGACCTTGATTGAGAATTTGTAACGTTAATTATGTGTTTGAAAGCCATGAATGAGAGTTTGTAACATTGGCTAAACACATGGGATCCTGTCCCTTTTTGAATTTTGAATGACATGTAACTGGCCTTCGAATGCTCCCTTTTGAATGGGCTGATGACCTCCTTCGAATGCTCCCTTTCGAATGGGCTGATGGCCCCCTTCGAATGCTTTCCAAAGCTTCTTCGAATGGACCCTTTGAATGCTTCTTAGAATGGACCTTTTTGGAATTCCAATCGAAGGACACTGTTATAATGCCAATCGAAGTACCTGTCCATAATGCTAATCAAAAGGCTTGTCCAGAATGCCAATCGAAAGGCTCCTTCAGAACACCAATCGAAGGGTCTTTCAGAATGCAAATAGAATCGCTTGTCCAGAATGCCAATCAAAAGGCTTGTTCAGAGCACCAATCGAAGGGTCTTTCAGAATGCCAATCGAAATGTACATAAAGCATCACTCAAAAATTTTCCTTTTCCTTAGGCAAGAGTTTGTGATCAACCATGCAGGGGGAAGATTTTGGGAAACATGAGAGGGCAAATTTTGGGGTACAACACACGCATCTGAGCAAAACCATGTCATGATTTCTCTTGTACAACACATTTTCACTGAGGAAGAAACTGCCAACCAATCTTCTCAATTTCTTTCTATCTTTATTCAAAGCACCAATCAGGTATTCCTAAGTCTGGAGAAAATGCTTGATATCATAATACCAAGGTTTCTCATCTGCTACCTCTTCTGTTGTGAACACTTGAGTAGGCCTATCCGGTCACCGAACTATAATTCGAGGTATATCATTCCAACTATTCACTTGATACATAGAGGCTAGAGTTTCCAGAGCATCTGCCATTTGATTTTCATCTCTAGGGACGTGATGGAATTCAACTTTATTAAAGATGAGTAACAATCTTCTAGCATAATCTTTGTAAGGGATCAAGCCGAGGTGACGAGTATCCCAATCTCCTTTAATCTGATTCATTACCAAAGCTGAATCGCCATACACATCTAGAATTTTAATTCTGAGATCAATAGCTTCCTCGAGACCCATGATGCAAGCCTCATATTCTTCCATATTATTAGTACAATCAAATGTCAACCTTGCAGTAAAAGGAATGTGTGATCCATGTGGAGTGACAATCACAACACCAATTCCTTTACCATAAGCATTCACAGCTCCATCAAATATCATGCCCCAGCGAGATTCCAGATCAGGTCCTTCCTCAGGAAATGGTTCATCATAATCTTTGACTTTCAAAAACATCACATCCTCATCGGGGAAATCAAACATCACAAACTGATGATCATCAACTGGTTGATGAGCAAGATAATCTGCCAACATGCTACTTTTAATAGCTTTTTGAGTACAGTATTCGATGTCATATTCAGATAACAACATCTTCCAGCGGGCAATTCTCCTAGTAAGAGCAGGATTTTCAAAAATGTACTTGATTGGATCCATTTTGGAGATCAACCAAGTAGTGGGATTCAACATATATTGTCGCAAACGTTTTGCCGCCCAGGCCATAGCACAACATGTATCTTCCAACATGGAACACCGTGACTCACAATCAATAAACTTTTTACTGAGATAATAAATGACATAATCTTTCTTCCCTATTTCATCTTGTTGTCCCAGAATACAGCCCATGGAATTATCTTACACTGTCAGATACATAATCAATGGTCTTCCTTCAACAGGAGGGAGCAAGATTGAAGGTTCAAGAAAATATTCTTTAATAATTTCAAATGCCCTTTGGCAGTCATCTGTCCGCACACAACCTTGATCTTTGTTTAACAACTTAAAGATCGGTTCATACGTTGCAGTCATGTGGGAACTGAATCTGGAGATGTAATTCAAATGTCTGAGGAAACCTCTGACTTGCTTTTCAATTCTCGGTGCTGGTATTTCTTGAATTTCTTTGAATTTATCAGGGTCAACTCCAATCCCTCTCTGTCTAACAATGAAACCCAACAATTTCCCTGATCGAACATCGAAGGTACATTTATTTGGATTCAAGTGGAGACGATACTTCCTTAAACGCTGAAACAACTTCAACAAATCTTCTACATGTCCTTCTGCAATCTGGGATTTAGCAATCATATCATTAACATATAACTCAATTTCCTTGTGCATCAGATCATGGAATAGGGTTTTCATAGCCCTCTGGTACGTTGCACCAATGTTCTTCAACCCGAAGGGCACCATTATGTAACAGAATGTTCCCTAGGGTGTGATAAACATTGTTTTTTCCATGTCCTCAGGAGCCATCCTTATTTGATTATACCCGGAAAATCCATCCATGAATGAGAAAACTTTGAACTTTGTTGTGCTATCCACTAACATATCAATGTGTGGCAATTGAAAATCATATTTTTGGACTAGCTTTATTTAGATCTTTGTAATCTACGCACATGCGAACTTTTTCGTCTTTCTTCGGTACTGGGACAATATTGGAAATCCACCGAGGGTAAACTGATGTCACAAGAAAAATTGCATTAATCTGCTTTAGAACTTCTTCTCCGATCTTCACTTCTATATCTGGGTGAGTTCTTTGCAACTTCTGTTTGATTGGAAGGCACTCTAGCTTCAGCGGAAAATTGTGCTCTACAATATATGTATCTAGACCAGGCATATCTTGGTAAGACCAAGCAAAAATATCCACATACTCTTTCAACATCTCAATCAACCTGCTCTTCACATCAGGATACAATAAGGCTCCGATCTTGACTTCCTTCTGATCTTCTTCTGAACCCAAATTGATTACTTCCAATGGCTCTTTATATGGATGAATGGCATTCTTCTCATGCTCAAGCAACCGTGAGACCTCTTCTGGAATCTCATCATAGTCTTCTTCTTCGGCCCCGTACACAGGACATTCAAAGTTAGGAGAGGGTGCATTGGTCAAAAGTCAACCTTTCAACATTAACTTTGACCAAAAGTCAAAACCTTGACATATATTTTCCAATTTGAATGCAATACCTCAATTCCATCTTATATATCCAAATCCTGGTAAAAGCTCTGAGCCAATGACTTGTATAACAAGTAATGAAATGAAACACAACTCCTTATTTGATGAATAAAATCCAAATAAACCCCTAATGCAGCTGGTTATAGTCAAATCAAACCTTAATTCATCTGATACCCACAAGCTCAAAGAAATGAGTTTCAATCCATGATCAATGACGACCTTAATTGAAAAGCAAACTTTTATATGTAGTGAAACCTTAAAACCAATGAACCTTTTGACCTTACTTGTACACAGATCCAATGAACCTCAGTCTATTTATTCAGTGAATGCATGATATGTTAATGAACTAATGAAAGATGATGCAAATGAAATGAGAAGCCTAAGCCAATTTAGAAGTATAATTAGGAGGGAAAATTTTGGGGTATGACATCGTTTTCATTTTTTGATGTGTAACTGTTATTCAAAATTTCTACTTTCATAGTAAAACTTTAAACTTCAAAATAGAATTTTCAGAACAATTATTTTATTCTCGTTACGACTAAATGATTATGCAATTTATACGAGTTCCTTCGGTATGACGGTCCTCACGTTTTAGACTTAAATACGAGTACTCACACACATTAGAAAAACATAAACAACATGCTTTTGATGAGTACATTATTAAAAACAGTAAATAAAAAGAACTTGGAGTTAAATGACACTGAATCTTGATAAATAAAATGCTTCGGAGGGATAATTTCTTCCAATTACACTAGTGCGGAATATAAAAAGTGTAGTAGAAAAGTGTGATACAGTGGGAGAACTGACTTGAGGGTTTTGCGTTTTATTGCAAATGTTGCAGTTAGCAAGAGTCGCCACCGACTTTTCTTTTATCCAAAAGGAAAGGAGAAAAAGCACAGGAAAGACCTTTGAGATGTTTTCTTGAGTTCGGGGGGAAGATTATGAAAAGGGAAGGTATTAGCACCCTTTTCATCCATGGTTTTCCATGGGCTCTTAGTTTCTTGCTTAAATCACTTTCTTTTGTTTGAAATTGTGCTTTGTGTAGTTTTGAAAGTATTTTGTAAAAGAGGCCATTGTTTTGGCAATCTTTGTAATGATTCCCGTTCGTAAGAATGTATACAAAGATGTTTGTCTTTTTGAAAATGTTTTCAATGTTTGAAAAATATTTGGAAATGTGTGTGTTTGTTTTGAAAATAGCAAGGATATTTGTTTTGAAATAGAGCAAGTAACTAGAAGTAATCTACCTACTCAAATGTCTTTCTTGTACATTTTCTATTCCTTTGACATTGTTGTCTTACCATTGATTTGGTAAGCAACTCTATCTTTGGATGTAAACAGGACGGGTGTGGGTCATCGTATAACCATGATTAGCAATGTTTGCAAAGTATCTTAGCATTTTTAGGGACCAAGATCATTTTGTAAGGCAACCTTTTGAATAACGTCATTGAGGGACTATGATCTTTATGTTTGTTTTTGTTTTTCCAAGATACTTCGCATGCGTAATATGGTCATTTTTGTTTTAGGCAACCAAATGGAGAAACCCTAAGGATGCTTGTGTGCAAGTGTATTATTTTCATGCTTTGATTTTGTCTTGTATTTAGGGTTTTCTATTTTGATTGTTCTTTATCTTGTCATACAAACCCTAATTACTAATCAAGGCATGTAAAGCGATAAATTTCGTAATGTAAATATTACTAAGCTATTACAACAATTTTATGGGAGGGGGGAATACAAATTTGAATGGGGATTTACAAGAATATAAACCAAAATAAATTATTACAACCAAATCGAATTTGTACGAATTAGAATAAATAATACAATATTTAAAGATGCAATATAATATACATGTAAGAGAAAATTTAATCTAAACCTAAAAATGTAAGGAAAAGAAATTAATTTTTTAGATGGGAGGTTTTAACCCTAAATAAGGTTCTTAAATATTATTTTTTAAGTATTTTGTATTAGAATAATAAATAATATTGTATAAAAAATATAAAGTTTTTATATGTACAAAAAAATGAATATTTATAAGTATGGGATAAATAAATTAAGATAAATATATTTTAATTATATTTACAAGTTTATTGAGAAAATATATGATATATATATATTAAAATAAAATATATTTTTATGTGAAAAAATAAACTAAAATAAAATAAAGATGCAATATTATGAAATTTACATTTTTTTTGGATTTTTATGCATTAAAGAAATATTTAATATATTAAAATGAAAATAAAAATAAATAAAATAAAAATATATATATAAAAAAAATTGGCAGAGAGGTGATGTAGCAAAACTGGTAGCAATGTGTTAGCAAAAATTGCTAAGCCCAAAGATGGAGGCCCAAACCTGCAAAAAGTAAAAACTGGAAAAAATGGAAAAAATATGGAACAAAAAAGTAGCGCTCAGGTTCGAACCCAGGACATGGGTCTTACCAGCGCGCTACTTTGCCACTGTGGTGGATGTACATCCATTGTCTTAAGGAAAGCAAAAATAATATAACATGAAACAAGGCCTTGCCCTGTACTTCATCTTCTTCGTCAAGCTTGGCCAGACATCCTGTAACTCTCTCATATTTTCATGAAAATGAAAACTCATAACATGAAAGTTGTAGTATTTGAACTCACGATTTCAACCACATAAGTTACATGAACTAACAATCAAAGGTCAGAAAGAATTTAAACAACCCTAAATTTAAACCTAATATTTTCAAAAACTTCAAGTTCTAAATTCTCTCAACTCAAGTAAAATAAATGGAAGATAAAGGTATGTACAGTTTCGTTGAAATGAGGACTACATTATTTAATCATGAATCGTGGCCAATGGTTGCCTATACAAGGAGATAGAAGTTGAGATTTTACCTCCTTCAGTTGGAATCGTGGATGGAACTGGAGTGAGTTTGATGGAGGCCTGATGCTTGCTTGAGCTTCCTTGAACTTCTCTGAATGTATTCCCACCCTTGTCTTGCTCTGAAAATGCCTGAAACTCCTTGGCCAAGTCAAACTGCAAGCTTTGAAGGCAACAATGGCAGATGATGGAGAAGTGGTTACAGAACAAGGATGAAGGTCTAGATTGGTTTGATATCAAGTAGGTAAGATGTTTTAATGATCAAGACTTGAAATGCACGAGTCAAATGGAAGATGGGTATGCTTATGCCAAAACTGCAAGTTTTGACATTTTTCTTGTGTTTTTAAGCTTGGGAGTGTTTCAGGATTTTTCTAATCGTGTGTTGTGTTGTATTATGTTTGTATGTTAGTATGGAATTGGTTTCATGTCAACCCTCCAACAGATAAGCCAGTTCTCACCTTTTTGCAACCTTTCTTGCTTTTGAAGTAAAGTGAATGGACAAGGCTTGCCATGCTTGTACTTGCTCTCTTAGGGTTGGTATAAACTTTTACAAATTTCTTTAGACATGTAAGACTTGTTTATGCAATGGAGACAGGTGCAATGCTCAAGAATTGGAATGTGGCAAAAGTTGATCTTTTCCAAAATTGCAATGGTCACTTTAGGCTATTTATGGAATTACAACTTGGGTAATGGCTCTAGGGCATGGATCAAAGCTTTTTAAACTGAATAAGCATTAAATTAAGGAGTGAGGAAAAAGTTTGGGACCTGTAAAGCATGGATTAGGCAACATAGGTACTGATTGGAACTTTGTTCTTCATGTAATGGCTTGGACAAAAAGTGAGAAATTTCCAATTTCCTCTCTTCGATTCTCCCTACTCAGAAATGATCTTGAGGATTTCTTGGACATTTTGGAAAGCTTGAAATGTGCTCTATAACTCATCTTTGAAATGCATTTTGAGATACCGCTTGGAATTATGTGAAAAATGTCCATGAAGTTGGGTCCAAAACTTGTCTAAATTAGGGCAAAATTTCACTAAGTTATTTAGTTCATGACCATGTATTCATAACTATATATCTTGAGATCCAAGCATCTTTAGGGAAAAGTGTGTGAATAAAAGTTGTAGATTTCATGGAGGTATACAACTTTCATGTTGGGAACTTTCTTTGAATCATTATGCATCATGGTGAAAAAGTGGCCTAAAGTTGAGAAAAAATAAGAAATTTTCTATACTTAGAAAAATTTCTGTTATGAAAAATTTCAAATTCAAACCCTAATCTTCAAACTTGGATTTCTTGATGAACAAGTTTCATCTTTTGACATGATTTGATGAATTAGGACCCTTGGCACTTGATTTTGACCAAAAAGTCAAAGTTTGACTTTTCAGTATACAGTTGACTTTTGATCAGTTGACTACAAATTTCATCTGTCAATACAATGAAATTGAAATGTTTTGAGCCATGTAATTAAGTCAAGATAATGCAATTGAATCCTTGAAATCATGCTTTAACTCAATTGGTCATTTGCTAGGTTAAAAATCAGAAATTGCCCTTCCTTAGTCAAAAACCCTAATTTTGACCATTTTGCCCTTTTGGTGATTTAGTCAAATTTCTTGAGGAATTGTGATCCAAACTTGACCAAATGATACATATAAGCTTAAAATGTTGATGTGGATCAAGAATGATGAGGTTTGATTGTAAATTGGCCATGGTTGACTTTTTCCCCAATACAGTTGATTTTTAGGTCAACTGTCCAATTAACTGATCAAAAATATGGTTCAAGGCTTGAAACTTGTCATTAGTGATCTTAGGGGTCCATAATGATGTTTGAAAGTCCCATGAAGCATTGATAGTCCAAAAATCCTTGTGCAATATCAAACCCTAATTTTGCGTTATCAGTGCAAGATGAGATGTCTTGAGCTGACCAAACCCTAATCCAGTCTTGAGTCAAAGGAATCTTGTGAGAAAAGTCTTGATAAATGAGAGGGAAAATTTTGGGGTACAACAGCTTCCCCTGTTCAATCTTCTTAAACCTGATGAGTTAGATTGGCGAGCTTTGCCATTCGTGACTTGAAGGTGAAAGATGATTGGACACTAGAGTGCCCATAAATTTGCACTTGACAGTCTGTAGTTGAGGGAATGGGCTTAAAGATGCCATTTGGAGAAGAGATAGAATCTTGTTGGAGATGGGCTTGTAGATGCCATCCAAAAATGTTTGTTGGATTGTAAATTGTAAGCTGAAAGAATGAGCATCAGAATGGTGTCTGTGTCTGGAATGTATCTGAGCTGTATCTGAATGAGTATCAGAATGGCATCCTTGTCTGGAGCGTGTATGTACTGTATCTGAAAGCTGAATCTGAATGAGTAACAGAATGGCATTCGTGTCTGGAGCGTATCCGAACTGTATCTAATAGCTGAAATCTGAATGAGTATCAGAATGGCATTCGTATCTGGAGCGTATTTGTATTGTATCTGAAAGCTGAATATGAATGAGTAACAGAATGAAATCCGTGTCTAGAGTGTATCCGAACTGTATTTGATAGCTGAAATCTGAATGAGTATCAGAATGGAATCCGTATCTAGAGCGTATATGTATTGTATCATGATTGCATATTGTTAATGGTAGTTGTTAATCTTATCCTGAAAAGGGTAAAATGTTAGCTGGAACACAAAATTATGTTGCATGAAATGTATGATGCAATATGAGTTTTATCAATTTTTATGATATATGGATGTAATGTATGCGCATGTAAGCTAATTTGTTGTATCGCTGTATGATTGAGGAAAACAAGTCCCTGAATGCTGATGAGGATATATGGATTCTTCATGTTTTGAAGTTGAAGTACTGACAAAATCCTGTTGTGAGAGCAATGCCATATACTGCTTTGAGTAATCCGGAGAAATTTGACGATATCTACTGGGGATTAATAATTTGAAGTTTATAGTTCCGTTGGGGATCTAAATGACGTATTGCGGGGATTGCTTGTGGAATAGCCTAAAGACGTTTTCCTATCCTTTCAACCTATCAGTAATTGTCTTTCTCATCTTGTTTATTTGTAAACAGTAATTATGTTCAAATTCATATGTTCATTAATGAATCATTGGACATTTTTGCAAATAAAACACAAGTGTAAAAAAGACAAATAGTTTTCTGTACTTTCAAAGAGATATCTTTGTATTTAAATTTGAATAAGTATTTTGTACAAAGGAAACATACATCCTAGTAAGAGGGTGGTGCCGTAAAAGTAAGAAAAATGTATACAAAGAAAGATAGCTATATGTGATAATCCCATGGGGTTCCCATTCTGTTATAGCCTTCGTATCTCTGAATATCTTGTTTATTTGTTGCTTCGTCCGAAGATGTTTGAATTGATCAGAAACTCCGAGTTTGTCAGTGGAAGTTAAGAGGTTGTCCTCAAAGTGATCCGACGGGACACATTCATACGCTTTACTTCCCTAACTTTTGCCTGGACCGCCCTTTCGGGTTTTCAGTCCACCGGGAAACCCTTTTTTGCCCAAGTCGCCCTTTCGGGTTTTCAACTTGCCGGGTGTACAGATTTTTTTTATTTTATTCGTAATTTTTGCCCGAACCTTTTGGTTCACCGGGATCCTCTTTTTTTGCCTAGGTGTGTCAACCTAGCGGGTCTTTTATGCGTAGTATCTTTTGACTATGTCCGCATTCGCAGGGGGTGGGAGGTCGTCACCGTCCATGGTGGTTAAGATCATTGCCCCACTGGAGAATATGTTCTTGATTACAAATGGTCCTTCATAGGTAGGAGTCAATTTCCCCCTGGGATCACTTTGTGGCAAGATAATGCGTTTGATCACTAGATCTCCAACTTGATATACTTGGCGTCTGACTTTCTTGTTGAAAGCCTTGATCATCCATTTTTGATACATCTGACCATGGCAAACAACAGTAAGTCTCTTTTCATCAATTAAGTTTAGTTGATCAAGTCGAGTTTGGATCCAATCGTCCTCATTCAAACCTGCATCCTTCGTAATTCTCAAAGAGGGGATCTGAACCTCAATAGGCAAGACAACCTCCATGCCATAAACCAAAGAATAGGGTGTTGCCCCAGTTGATGTGAGAGTCGTGGTACGGTACCCGTGGATAGCAAATGGCAGCATCTCATGCCAGTCCTTGTAGGTGACTGTCATTTTTTGTATGATCTTTTTAATGTTTTTATTTGCAGCTTCAACGACACCATTCATCTTTAGCCGATAGGGGGATGAATTGTGATGCTGAATCTTGAACTGCTCACATAAGGCGGTGATCATAGTATTGTTAAGGTTTGTACCATTATCAGTGGTGATCCTTTCTAAGATACCGTACCAGCAGATGAGATTCTGCTTGATGAAGCGGGCAACAACATTCTTAGTAACTGATGTGAAGGAAGCTGCTTCGACCCACTTTGTAAAATAGTCAATGGCCACTAGAATGAAACAGTGTCCATTGGAGGCTGTAGGCTTGATCTTCCCAATCATATCGATTTTCCACATAGCAAAGGGTCAAAGAGCCATCAAGAAATTCAGAGGAACCGAAGGTACGTACACCTTGTCAGCATAAATTTGACACTTATGACAGGTCCGAGAGTGTTGATAGCAGTCTGCTTCCATGCTAGACCAATAATATCCTGCCCGTAGGATTTTCTTCGCCATCGTATGCCCACTGGAGGAGTGCCAAAAGTACCTTCATGTAATTCATCCATGATCTTTTCAGCCTCAATCTTATCCACACACTGGAGCAGAATGGAGTCATGATTGCGTTTGTATAGGATGCCATTACTCAGGAAGAACTTAGAAGAGAATCTCCTTAAGAACTTTTTATCATTTATTGAAGCTCCTTCTGGATATTCTTGAGCCTCGAGATACCTCTTGACTTCATGAAACCAAGGTTGGTCCACTATTTCTTCAGTATTAATCTCGTGACAGTGTGCTGGTTCATTCATTCGTTCAATGGTGATATGGGGAGCCTCGTTATCCCAATTAAGTTTAAACATAGATGACATTGTGGCTAGAGTATCTGCTAGCTGATTTTCTTCTCGCGGGAAATGCTCGAAGTTAATTTGTTTAAAATGTGGTAGCAATGTCAAAACATGTTCTTTGTAAGGGATAAGGTTTGGGTGCTTAGTGTCCCATTCTCCTTTGATCTGACTGATGACCAAAGCTGAATCTCTGAATACATCTAAGGATTTGATTCCCAAATCTATGGAAGCCTTGAGACCAAAGATGCACGCTTCGTACTCCGCCATATTGTTCGTACAGTTGAAGCAAAGTCTGGCAGTAAAGGGAGTGTGACACCCATCCAGAGATATGAGTACAGCGCCGATACCATTTACAAGTGCATTGGATGCCCCATCAAAGAACAGGGTCCACCGGGATCCTTGTTCAGGTCTGTCATAAGGTCTGATTTCTTCACAGTTGTCTAATGTCATGACGTCTTCATCCGGGAATTCAAACTTCATGGACTGATAATCTTCTACAGCTTGATGAGCAAGATGATCAGCTAGCACACTGCCCTTTATAGCTTTCTGGGTAGTGTACTGTATGTCATATTCTGTTAGGATCATCTTCCTTCTAGCTATCCTCCCAGACAGAGTAGGCTTTTCGAAGATGTACTTTATAGGATCCATCTTAGATATCAATAAAGTGGTATGAGTCAACATATATTGTCTTAGCTGGCGAGAAGCCCATGCCAGAGCGCAGCAAGTTTTCTTGTGCAGTGAATATCTGGTTTCACAATCGGTAAACTTTTTGCTCAGGTAGTAAATAGCATGCTCTTTTCCGCCAGACTCGTCATACTGCCCCAATACACACCCCATTGAGTTCTCTAAAACAGTCAGATACATGATCAGTGGTCTTCCCACGACCGGTGGCATCAAAAAAGGAGGCTCTTGTAAGTACTCTTTGATTTTGTCGAAAGCGGTTTGGCATTCATCATTCTAATTGACTACTTGATCTTTCTTCAATAATTTGAAGATTGGTTCACAAGTAGCTGTCAGGTGAGAAATGAATCTGGAAATATAGTTCAGGCATCCCATGAATCCTCTGACTTCCTTCTTAGTACGAGGAGCAGGCATTTCTTGTATTGCTTTAACCTTGCCAGGATCAACCTTGATGCCTTTGTTGTTGACAACGAAACCTAAGAGTTTACCGGACCGGACTTTGAATGTACACTTGTTTGGATTCAACCTTAACTTGTACTCCTTCAATCTCACAAATAACTTTTGCAAGTGATCAAGGGGCTCCTCCTCAGTTTGTGATCGGGCTATCATGTCATCTACATAGACCTCTATCTCATGATGTATCATATCATGAAATAAGGCTACCATGGCGCGTTGATAGGTCGCCCCAGCATTCTTTAATCCGAATGGCATCACTTTGTAGAAGAACATGCCCCACTGTGTAACAAATGTAGTTTTCTCCATGTCCTCAGGTGCCATTTTGATTTGGTTATAACCCGAGAATCCATCCATGAAGGAAAACACTTTGTGCTGGGCCGTATTGTCAACCAGGATAGCGATGTGGGGAAGTGGAAAATCATCTTTAGGGCTGGTCCAATTTAAATCTCTATAATCCACGCACATTCGTACTTTGCCGTCCTTTTTAGGAACGGGAACAATGTTGGCAACCCATTGAGGATAGGAAGTGAAAGCCAAGAATCCAGCATTGAATTGTTTCATGACTTCCGCTTTGATCTTCTATGACATGTCAGGTCTCATGCGGTGGACTTTTTGTTTCACTGGTGGGCAGTCTTCTCTTGTGGGTAGGCGATGTACCACAATGTCTGTATCAAGTCCTGGCATGTCTTCGGATGACCAGGAAAAGATCTCAACATAATCATGCAATAGCTTAATTAGCCGCTCCTTGACACTCGGCTCTAGATTGGCACCCACCTTGATTTCCTTTTTATCTTCCTCAGTACCCAAGTTGATTTTATCCAACGGTTCTTCATGAGGCTGAATATCTCTTTCCTCTTGCTGTAGTAGTCTGGCCAATTCCCCTGGTACTTCACAATCTTCCTCACCTTCGTATTCGGCTTGGTAGATTTGATCTTCAGAGTCGCTAAAGGCCATAGCAGTATCGTTACCCATGGGATCCGGAATGGAGGGGTACCTGCATTTGTGAGTGTGGGTGTGTGTAAGGGTATAGCCATATTTAAACAATAAAAATGTAAAAGAAAGACAATGAGCACAAAAGGTTTGTATGTGGAAAAATGTCCATGATTCATTGAATGTCAAATGAAGATGAAATAAAAACCCTTATAAATGGACCATTGTGCCTCGGGTAAGACACAAGGTTTTTAATGTGCGAATTGATTGTGAATATTACAAGTCCAACAGAAATGTAAAAGATAAATTACTGAGAGATGAAAGTTATTGGGACAAAGTCTCTGGCTTCCCAATTGTGAAGTCCTCCATTGACAGTAGCAAATATCCAATCCTCCAAGCTGCCATCTTCTTCACCATCTTCCACTGCGTTGACTTCTTGGTTGCTAATCTTCAAAGGTGGCCCTCCAGCACGGGCACGGCGCACAGCCTTCTGAGCATTTGAAGTAAACCCTAAGCCAAACTTGTCATATTTATACGGAATGTCTGGAAGCTTCCCCCAGATGGTGCATCCACCCTCCTCTACTACTGCCTTGGCGTCCTTTAGAGATGACATCCGAAGCGGAGGTCTTGCGATCATGGGGATTTGGGATACCGTCTTGGTTACCACTACCTCTTGAGAGACTTCTTCAAAATGTTGAAAAGGAGTTTCAATGAACTCGCCATCCAACTCCACATACCGGAAAGAATTTAGATGGATAATCATGTACTCTTCCTCTCCATGGACAGTGATAATCTTTCCATGGACTGGGTATTTCAGCATCTGGTGTAGTGTAGAGGTGACAACACCGGCATTATGGATCCAGGACTGTCCTAACAGACAGGAGTAAGAGGGGTAGATGTCCATTACATAGAAGGTTGAGTTGAAAGTTTGAGTTCCCACCTTTATGGGGATGTCCACCTCCCCGTGGACCATCCTCTTTGAGCCATCAAATGCTCTCACAACTATGTTACTGGGCTTCAATGTCAGTCCTTTGCAATCCAATCTGTCGAGAGCTTTCTTCGGCAAAACATTCAAAGATGAGCCAGTGTCCACTAAGACATGGGCCAAAGTTATTCCTCTACACTCCACAGAGACATGTAATGCCTCGTTGTGCTTTCTCCCTCTTGGTGTCAAATCAGCATCAGAGAAGCCTAGGCCGTTATCAGCTGTCAAACTGGACTCTCAATCTTGGAATTGGTCAGTAGACGTCTCTTGTGGCACATGGGATGTCTTCAGGAAATTCACCAGAGCTTTTGCATGTGCCTCAGAACACAACAACAATTCTTGCATGGAGATCTTTGAGGGAGTTTGCACCAACTGTTCAACCACGTCATAGTCACTCTTCTTTATTATCCTCAAGATCTACTCCATTTCCTTCTTAAAGGTTTCAGGTATAGCTAGTGGCTGAGCCTTCGTCCGGACAGGCTCTTCTTGAATAATTTTTCCTCGATTTTCAGCAGTAGAAGTGTTGGCAGGAATAACAGCAGGGATCGTGTCGTCTTTGTCGGTAGGAGCACTTGCAGGTATGATTATTGGTACATAGGTAATCTTCGGAACAACCATGGGTCCAAAAACTGCCTTTAGAGGGGAAATTTCTGGAGAGAAGATTTTACTGCTACGGGTAATCTTACTAGTTCCGGCAATATTGCTAATGTCAGAATCTTCTTCTTCGGAGCTCACTTCTTCGGTGGTCGGCCCATCTTGTTTGATACCATGGTAGTAGACTTCTCCACCGTAATTCCACGGTACTGTTTTGTCTGATTCATATGGGACCGTCCCGGGCATTGTAATCATAAGGGGAGTAGTCTTTGGAACCGATGTAATCCTAACGGGTCTTTTGGGGACCCTGGAAGGATTGGCGGAGATGGTTATTATTGAAACGTCTTCAACAGGAACAGGTGAAACAGGAGCATTTTCAAACATAATCTCTTGGTTGTCTATCAAGTGTTGAATGTCTGTCTTCAATAGAGGGCGATCAGTTGGTGAGAATAAGCAAAGATGGCAGTCTTCATTAAAACCTGGGAATATACCAGCTTTCAACAAGTTTATCTTAATGATCGAGAGCGGAGTCAAGAGTTCATCCACTGTGGCAACAAACAAATCTTCCTCGATAGCATTGGCGTTGTGGCCGTGCCTAGGCATAGGAGCGGAAATGACATTTGGTTTCTTGGGCGCATCAAATTCAATTTCTTTTTCATCTATCAGGTCTTGAATTTTGTTTTTAAGGCCCAACAGTTGTTAGTGTCGTGACCTGGACTTTCAGAATGATATGCGCATCTGGCATTTGGGTGATAATGAGGGGACGCCGTGTTGGGATTCTTTGGAGCTTTTTTTAAAGTTGCTAGATTAGATTTCAGAAGATGTGGTAAGACCTGGGCTAGAGTCATATTAATTCTGGTGAATTGCTGGACTGGCCTTTCCACCCTTAGTTGGTTACTTCTTGGCTGATCAGATGTAGACTTTGGGATCATGACGGCCCCTACCATTGGTCGACGCTCAACTCTCCCTTGGTTCCTTTGTGGATAAACAACAGATACCTCCTTCTTTCCTGTGAAAGGCTTTCTCACAGCTGTAGAGGCAGACGAATCCTTCTGAATCTTCCCACTTTTTATGCCATCTTCCACCCTCTCTCCGGTTAGTATTAACTCAGTAAACCCAGCAGATGAGCTCCCAATCAAATGGTTAAAGAAAGGGCTCGATAGAGTTCCTAAGAACATATCCACCAACTCCCTTTCAGACAGAGGGGGTTGCACTCTCCCCGCTAGATCTCTCCATTTCTGCGTGTAATCTTTGAAACCCTCATTTGAAGCCATAGCCATACTCTGAAGTTGAGTACGGGTAGGCGTCAAATCTGCATTATACTAGTATTGTTTATAGAAATTTGCGGCAAGGTCTTCCCAGTTGTGGACGTCGGCCCTTTCTAATTGGTAAAACCAATCGAGTTGTGTTCCAGATAAACTATCTTGGAAAAAATGGACCTACAAGTCTTTATCGGAAGAGTGCGGCTGAATCTTTCTTACGTATGATCGGAGGTGCATTTTAGGACATGACACCCCATCATATTTTGCAAACAACGGCACTTTGAATTTTGGTGGGATCACAATTCCCGACACTAGTCCCAATTCTTCAAAGTCTAGACCTGGTACCCTTTGTATTTCCATAGCACTCAAACGCTCTTCAAGATGTCTGTACTTATCATCAGCCAGAGGGTACTGTTCCTCAGAGTAGTCTTCCTCTTCTTCCTCCTCTTCAGATTCTAACGGAACTGCTGTTTCTTTTCCTTTCCCTTCTCCTTCCTCGGAAGTGGTTGCAAAATTCAAGGTTCTTCTAGTCTATCCCTGAAGCCTTATCCCCATGTTCAAGACCCCAGTGGCCTTCTTTGTTTTCTTCTTTCTTTCTTCAGCTAACAGAGTCTTCAACTCATCTTACCCCTTGGCTAGGGTCATGATTAACTGTTGAAACTGCATGTTTTGAGCCTGAAGATCTTTGACCGTCTGTTCGAGATCCATCTTACTGAAATAAACAGTAGAGAGATGAGGAAACTCGTTGCAAAAGACTTGTTTATGTTATGATGAATGAGATGTGTACATGCAATGCTTTCAAGGATTTAAAAAAATTCAAATTTGTTTTAAACAAAAAGAAACACACGTTATATTAATAAAACAGAGTTTGAGTACATCAATGCCCCTTGGGCAAAATAATACAACACTCTAAGATAAAAAAGTATTGCGCATCCTATTTGGTGCTATGTAGGCATTTAGAGTTTTCTCCTCGTGAAGTAGCCTAGTGAGTTCAAAAACCTTCTTCTCGCTTGCATAGAATTGGGCTTCGAAAGTATCTCGCTCTCCTTTGAGCTGTATACAATCCCTTTGTAGGTCTTCAAGAGATGTGGGCATGTCAGGATGTAGGATAGTGTATGGAACTTCTCCTTCCTTAACAGGCTCAATAATCACTGGGAGAATGGAAGGATAAGGCATCATAAGACTTTGAGCGCGGGTTCATACCCACTTGAGGTAAGGCTCAAGAGGGATGGAATTCTTGTGTCCCAAAGTCTTGCTTTCCACCTTGTTTAGCATCCTCTATGCTCGGATGAATCTCTGGCGAAGTCCTTGATTGTCGTTGTCGTAGTCGAATACTAAGCCTTGAATCAACATCTCATGCGGGACATCCCTTCGGGCATAACCAAACTTTCTTAGAGCTAAGCATGGGTTGTAGGTGATGCCTCCCCTAATTCCAAGTAGAGGGACATTAGGGAATTCGCCACAATGGTCAACAATGATAACATTCTCTTTGGATCGAGAGCACCAATGAATATCTGAATGTTTGAGCGTCATTAACCTTTGTGACCACCTTAATCCTTGCTCATTCTTTATGACTGATTGGGGAAGATGAGAAATAAACCATCTTTCCAGGAGAGCAGTGCAACACATAAGGATGCCTCTCTTCCTCATTGCATGAGTGTGAAAAGAGTGTAAGATATCCCCTAGCAATGTAGGTACCGGATTGCGTGACATAAAGATTTTGACGACACTTACATCTATGAGTTGGTCAGGATTGGGAAACAAGACTATCCAATAGATAAGAAGAGACACAATCTCCTCAAAAGCTTGCAGGTTTAGGGAATTCCAATAGCTTTGGGCCTTCTCAAACAGAAACTTTGCTAAGAAGCCTTTGACACCACTTCTAGTTTCCCGATGAGTTGTGACATCAGATGAGTGCAAGTGCAGGGCTTGAGCAATCTCTTTTGGCTTTGGATCTCTTTCCGTACCGTTGAAAGGTAGTTGATTGAGAATAGGAATCCTCAAGAGTTGAGAGAATTCTTCCAAAGTGGGCACAAGTTGATAATCAGGAAATGTGAAGCAATGATGCAAAGGATCAAAGAACTGGAAGAGCACTTTCATCATATCCTCCTCTGTGTTGGAGGTGGCCAAGTTGAGTAGACGACCATGCCTCTCGATGAACAGAGAGTTTTCAGGGATCCTTGAAGCTAGCTCCTTGAGTTATGGAGGAATTCTTACAAGGTTGATTTTCTTAGTTTTCCTGCGGAGTGAATCCATATCCTACAAAACAAGAACAAAGATGAATCTCCAAAATCCTTGAAATGGTTAGTGGATGCATATGATGTTCATGATGTCCATGATGTTATGTACAAGTATGTATATACAAGCAAATCAAACAAGTTCTTATTTTAGGCTTGCATGGGGTTTTATAGGTAAGTACCCTCTTGAAGTTTAGTTGGCTCAACCTGTCCTAACAATAGTAACCGGGTTCTAAGGAGCTCAATATCACTGGATTGTTTCCTTGGTCATTGTTTTAGCTCAAGCCTCTTTAATGGCGACCAAATTATCCCAAGAAACCAATCCTGATTGAGTGTAGTATCGAGTATCTACCAACTTTGGACTACACTGAAGTCGGTCATCTCACTACATCCTAAAGGCCAAGTTGGTCAAGTAAAGGGTTCTAGAAGTTCATTAGTGCTTCATGACATCACTCAGCGGCCTCGTATTCTCTTTGATTAACTCAAAGGCTACCGGTACCCACAAATATGTCACACTAACATAGCTATTTCTTAGACCATGTCGGTATACCCCGCACAGTTTCCACAACGTATTTCTATTTACCTATAATGTTTCCCAAATCCGGGTGGAGGATTCAAACCCAAATAAAGAACCATAATGTAAAGCAAACAAGTCAAACAAATGTAAGCAAATAAATGTGATCTAAACCTTAAGGTAACCCCACTTTTATAAATTTCCACAGCAGAGTCGCCAGTTCTGTGATACGGTGGGAGAACTGACTTGAGGGTTTTGTGTTTTATCGCAAATGTTGCAGTTAGCAAGAGTCGCCACCGACTTTTCTTATATCCAAAAGGAAAGGGTAAAAATCACAGGAAAT
Organism: Vicia faba; assembly: GCA_948472305.1. Classification (NCBI taxonomy): domain Eukaryota; kingdom Viridiplantae; phylum Streptophyta; class Magnoliopsida; order Fabales; family Fabaceae; genus Vicia; species Vicia faba. Next base: position 493,647,345 of record OX451738.1, read on the forward strand.
ACCTTTGAGATGTTTTCTTGAGTTCGGGGGGTAGGTTATGAAAAGGGAAGGTATTAGAACCCTTTTCATCCATGGTTTTCCATGGGCCCTTAGTTACTTGCTTAGATCACTTGCTTTTGTTTGAAATTGTGATTTGTGTAGTTTTAAAAGTATTTTGTAAAAGAGACCATTGTTTTGGAAATCTTTGTAATGATTCTCGTTCGTAAGAATGTATACAAAGATGTTTGTCTTTTTGAAAATGTTTTCAATATTTGAAAAATGTTTGGAAATGTGTGTGTTTGTTTTGAAAATAGCAAGGATAGTTGTTTTTAAATAGAGCAAGTAACTAGAAATAATCTACCTACTCAAATGTCTTTCTTGTACATTTTCTATTCCTTTGACATTGTTGTCTTACCATTGATTTGGTAAGCAACCCTATCTTTGGATGTAAACTAGACGGGCGTGGGTCATCGTATAACTATGATGAGCAATGATTGCAAAGTATCTTAGAATTTTGAGGGACCAAGATCATTGTATAAGGCAACCTTTTGAATAGCGTCATCGAGGGACTATGATCTTTATGTTTGTTTTTGTTTTGCCAAGATACATCCCATGCGTAATATAGCCATTTTTTTTTAGGCAACCAAATGGAGAAACCCTAAGGATGATTGTGTGCAAGTGTATTATTTTCATGCTTTGATTTTGTCTTGTATTTAGGGTTTTCTATTTTGATTGTTTTTTATCTTGTCATACAAACCCTAATTACTAATCATGGCATGTAAAGCGATAAATTGCGTAATGTAAATATTACTAAGCTATTACAATAATTTTATGGGAGGGGGAATACAAATTTGAATGGGGATTTGCAAGAATATAAACCTAAATAATTTATTACAACCAAATCGAATTTGTACGAATTAGAATAAATAATACAATATTTAAAGATACAATATAATATACATGTAAGAAAAGATTTTTTTTGTTTGTTTTGTTTTTATGTAAAAGAAAATTTAATCTTAACCTAATAATGTAAGGAAAAGAAAATAATTTTTTAGATGGGAGGTTTTAACCCTAAATAAGGTTCTTAAATATTATTTTTTAAGTATTTTGTATTAGAATAATAAATAATATTGTATAAAAAATATAAAGTTTTTATATGTGCAAAAAAATTAATATTTATAAGTATGGGATAAATAAATTAAGCTAAATATATTTTAATTATATTTACAAGTTTATTGAGAAAATACATGATATATATTAAAATAAAATATATTTTTATGTGAAAAAATAAACTAAAATAAAATAAAGATGCAATATTATGAAATTTACATTTTTTTTTGGATTTTTATGCATTAAAGAAATATTTAATATATTAAATTGAAAATAAAAATAAATAAAATAAAAATATATATAAAAAAAATTGGCAGGGAGGTGATGTAGTAAAACTGGTAGCAATGTGTTAGCAAAAATTGCTAAGCCCAAAGATGGAGGCCCAAACCTGCACAAAGTAAAAACTAGAAAATATGGAAAAAAATATGGAACAAAAAAGTAGCGCTCGGGTTCGAACCCAGGACATGGGTCTTACCAGCGTGCTACTTTATCACTGGGGTGGTTATACATCCATTGTCTTAAGGAAAGAAAAAATAATATAACATGAAACAAGTCCTTGCCTTGTACTTCATCTTCTTCCTTAATCTTGGCCAGATATCCTGTAACTCTCTCATATTTCCATGAAAATGAAAACTAATAACATGAAAGTTATAGTATTTGAACTCACGATTCCAACCATATAAGTTATGTGAACTAACAATCAAAGGTCATAAAGAATTTTAACAGTCCTAAATTTAAACCTAATATTTTCAAAAACTTCAAGTTCTAAATTCTCTCAACTCAAGTAAAATAAATGCAAGATAAAGGTATGTACAGTTTCGTTGCAATGAGGACTACATTATTTATTCACAAATCATGGCCAATGGTTGCCTATACAAGGAGATAGAAGTTGAGATTTTACCTCCTTCAGTTGGAATCGTGGATGGAACTGAAGTGAGTTTGATGGAGGTCTGATGCTTGCTTGAGCTTCCTTGAACTTCCCTGAATGTATTCCCACCCTTGTCTTGCTCTGAAAATTCCTGAAACTCCTTGGCCAAGTCAAACTGCAAGCTTTGAAGGCAACAATGGCAGATGATGGAGAAGTGGTTACAGAACAGGGATGAAGGTATGGATTGGTTTGATATCAAGTAGGTAAGTTGTTTTAATGATCAAGACTTGAAACGCACGAGACAAATGGAAGATGGGTATGCTTATGCCAAAACTGCAAGTTTTGACAGTTTTCTAGTGTTTTTATGCTTGGGAGTGTTTCAGGCTTTTTCTAATCGTGTGTTGTGTTGTATTATGTTTGTATATTAGTATGGAATTGGTTTCATGTCAACCCTCCAACAGATAAGCCAGTTCTCACCTTTTTGCAACCTTTCTTGGTTTTGAAGTAAAGTGAATGGACAAGGCTTGCCATGCTTGTACTTGCTCTCTTAGGGTTGGTATAAACTTGTACAAATTGATTTAGACCTGTAAGACTTGTTTATGAAATGGAGACAGGTGCAATGCTCAAGAATTGGAAAGTGGCAAAAGTTGATCTTTTTCAAAATGGCAATGGTCACTTTATGCCATTTATGGAATTACAACTTGGGTAATGGCTCTATGGAATGGATCAAAGCTTTGTCAACTGAATAAGCATTAAATTAAGGAGTGAGGAACAAGTTTGGGACCTGTAAAGCATGGATTAGACAGCATAGGTACTGATTGGAACTTTGTTCTTCATGAAATGGCTTGGACAAAAAGTGAGAAATTGCCAACATCCTCTCTTCGATTCTCCCTACTCAGAAATGATCTTGAGGAGTTCTTGGATATTTTGGAAATCTTGAAATGTACTCTATAACTCATCTTTGAAATTTATTTTGAGATACCTCTTGGAACTATGTGAAACATTATCATGAAGTTGGGTCCAAAACTTGCCTAAATTAGGGCAAAATTTCACTAAGTTATTTAGTTCATGACCATGTATTCATAAATTTATATCTTGAGATCCAAGCATCTTTAGGGAAAAGTGTGTGAAGAAAAGTTGTATATTTAATGGAGTTCTACAACTTTCATGTTGGGAACTTTCTTTGAATCATTATGCATCATTGTGAAAAAGTTGCCTAAAGTTGAGAAAAAATAAGAAATTTTCTATACTTAGAAAATTTTCTAAGTTAAGAAAATTTTCAAATTCAAACCCTAATCTTCAAACTTGGATTTCTTGATGAAAAAGTTTCACCTTTTGACATTTTTTTATGAATTAGGACCCTTGGCACTTGATTTTGACCAAAAAGTCAAAGTTTGACTTTTCAGTGTACAGTTGACTTTTGATTAGTTGACTTCAAATTTCATCTGTCAATCCAATGAAATTGAAATGTTTTTTGCCATGTAATTAAGTCAAGATAATGAAATTGAATCCTTGAAATCATGATTTAACTCAATTGGTCATTTTCTAGGTTAAAAATCAGAAATTGCCTTTCCTCAGTCAAAAACCCTAATTTTGACCATTTTGCCCTTTTGGTGATTTGGTCAAATTTCTTGAGGAATTGTGATCCAAACTTGACCAAATGATACATATAAGCTTAAAATGTTGATGTGGATCAAGAATTATGAAGTTTGACTATAAATTGGCCATGGTTGACTTTTTCCCCAATACAGTTGATTTTTAGGTCAATTGTCCAATTGACTGATCAAAAATATGGTTCAAGGCTTGAAACTTGTCATGAGTGATCTTAGGGGTCCATAATGATGTTTGAAAGTCCCATGAAGCATTGATAGTCCAAAAATCCTTGTGCAATATCAAACCCTAATTTTGGGTTATCAGTGCAAGATGAGATGTCTTGAGCTGACCAAACCCTAATCCAGTCTTGAGTCAAAGGAATCTTGTGAGAAAAGTCTTGATAAATGAGAGGGAAAATTTTGGGGTACAACAAAAAGTAACTCCAAAAGTGTAAAAAATTTAAAGAAACTAAGTTGCATAAAAATTTTAATATAGAATTATTATGCTGGAAATTAAAGTAAATCTAGTGCTAGTAAGCTTGGATCATTTTACAATTCATATACTAATCAAGTTTGTTATGTTTCTTCAAGGGCTATGGATGAAAACCAAGAAAGGTTAAGACTCGGGTGACTCATCCTAACTGCCTCTTCTCATCGCGAGAGGGCTCATCAGCATGAGCAGACTAGAGTCATCCTCCCTCTACCTTACAATAAGGAGGTGTCGGCCTCTTGGAGTCGACTATCCTGGGGTTCGGGATCCCAAAATGGTGCATACCATGATGAGGATGCCCTTGTTGTGCGGCAGATTCCAGTTGATGAGGATGAAGGTACATGAAACACAAGAAAGAGGGGGGTTGAATTGGGTTTCTCGATTTGCAACTTTTTCTACCCAACACAGACAACAATGAAACAAGAACAAAAGTAAATGAATACAATTATTTTTATCCTGGTTCATTGTTAACTAAGTTAATCCAGTCCACCCATGAAGGTGATTTGGCCTCTCTCAACAAGGACTTAATCCACTATAATCAAATTGATTATAAACTACAAAGACTAGTTATCAATGTATTTTTGAGAAATTCTGAATATACCCTAGTCTCTCAAGGAACAATCAACTGAAAAGTTGAGATATAAAAGGTGTGTTTACAAGATGCTTCTAATAAAGCAGATTTACATAATTTGAAATACAAAGATGAACACAAAAGTGTTTCTAGCAAGTATATTAACAAAAGTTCCCTACTTTACAGCTCTTTACACAAAGATGAAAAATTTACGTTTGAGAGTTCACGTGAAAAGTTGATTTTGCAAAAGTTATTTTTCTAAGAGTATTTTTTTCACTCTTCCAAGTCTTATTTATATAGCCAAAGAAAGATCTATTGGAGGGTAGAATGAGACTTCTAAATTCCAACTGTATTCTTGCATAACAGTCAGTGAGAGAGGTAGACAACATCGTACCATAGTACAGTCCTTGCGCCATAAAATCATAATAGTGAGAGGAATATTTGATCTTGTACCATGTATTGTTCACTCACGTAGAACCTTTTTGATCTTATCTTATAATGTTCATAGGCTTCAGAATGTGTGTTGATGAAGCATGTTTAGAAAGATCAAAATCAAAAAGAGAATATTTAGAACCTTGTCTTCAGAGTCTTCAGAACTTGTTCAACAAAACCTTGTCTTAAGAGTTTTCAGAGCTTGATCTTCAGAACCTTAAAAATTTAAAGCGTATAATCTTCAGAGCTTGAGAAGTCCTCGGAAGCTCTTTCATCAGAGTCACAGTCAAAAGCTTTAGACTAACGTTCATCAGAATCGTTGTTTAGAAGCATTCAAGAACTTGACAATATTTTTGTCACAAAAACTTTTTATCTCTCTAGACTCAAATTGTTTTGATTCTAGAAATTGGTGATGTCACACACCATTCTATCAGAGTTAAAACCTGTTAGAAAAAGATACACACTAGACAAAACCATTAGGGTACAAAATTGTTCTCTAACAAACAATGTATTGTTATCATCAAAACTAAAGTCCAGATGTAGAACCAAATCTTGTTCTTACGATCTCCCCTTTTTTATGATGACAAAACCATGTATTTTGATGAATAAATTTTTTAGGTTTAATCACATAAAAACATTTTAGAGTTAGCTAAACAGCTCCCCCTGAGTTCTATACTCTTAAAACTTATCTCAGCTTATTCAGAGACTCCCTTTGAGTTCAATACTTATGAAATAATTTTGAAGTATAAAACACTTAAATCCGTATGAAAGGAATACTTTTCTAATTATAACACCATCAGAGTCTGACTAGAATTTCTGGTTAAGAACATCATCAGAGTGTGAACAGAGATGCATGGTTCATCATTAGTCTGAATAGAATTTCTTGGTTGATTGTCTCAGATCCTGGCTTGCTATCAGAATAAATAGAACCTGGTTTTGAAGAAGTATCATAACTTGTGTATCAGAACCTGGTTGAACCATGACTAATGTACCAAAGTATGATTTAACAGAGTCTAGTTGAATTTCCTTTAAGAAAAGGTCTGGTTGACATGACTTGATTACTATGAATTTTTAAAATCAAAACACAATATCTTTTCAGAGTGTATGATTTTGCATGTTTAGAAAAACTCAATGAACTTTCTCAAGGTTCCTGATTAGTTAAACAATGTTAGAGGCAAAAATATCAGAACATGTTGAAACAACCGGCTGAAAATCATCAAACAATGAAGTCGCCATCGAACGTCTTTTATCCCACAGGAAGGGAAAGGTAAACATCGAGAAAACCTGAGAAGGGAGAAGTCACGGTCTTGCGATTGAGAGATCGGGTAAGGGAGTCTATTACGCGAGGGGAAGGTATTAGCACCCCATACGCCTGTAGTACTCTACGGTATCCAATCTTGTTATCTATCTTATGGGTGTGTTTAATCTATACTTACTGTTTACTATGCTAAAGGGAGAATGCATGCGAAAGAAAGGAGAAAAGAATATAGGGAAAATAAAAGTCGTGCTCGTTTGGGCCCTACCCCGATGCCTACGTATCCCTTTTAAGGAATCAGAGCAGCCGTAGTTCGGCTCACATGTTTTTTGTTGGTTTGTATTTTTTTAATGAACAATATTAATTTCGCCTTCTGCCGCAACTCGACCTTTGGAGAGTTACGCGTCAGCACAGAAGTGAATTAACATGCTCTTTTGAAAAGTTTTTGAGAAAAGGTGCTTGGGCGCACAAAAAAGTTTGAATTTTTTTGTGTTTTTGATGAACAATATTAATTTCTCCTTCTGCCGCAACTCGACCTTTGGAGACTTACGCATCAGCACAGAAGTGAATTAACACGCTCTTTTGAAAAGAGTTTTGAAAGAAAGGCCCGTAGGAAAAAAGAGTTTGTGTTTGTTGGTGTTTTTTGCTCGTAGATAACAGCTAGTTGACATCAAGAGAGAGATTTTATCCATATTTCTACTTATTCATGAAATAAGTCTTTGAGACATGAACCGCACTAAAGCTTTGAATAAGAGAATAATAAAGTCGAGAAGAAACCCGCTTATCATCTCCCCAACTTAACAAAGATATCATTCTCGTCAGTAAAAATTTTAAGTATTTTGAAGTTTGTAAGGAAAAGATTTTTTTAGCTTTTAAATGCATATGTGAAAGAGGAAAGAAATGTCACAGGGGGACTAGCCTATCTCTAAACTTAATTTTATCATGCATTGTTAGACCTAAAGTTAGAATGAATGAAAGAGAAACGTCTACCTAATATTAGCATGCATATGGTTTGCGGTAAAGCCCTACTTCTCATGATTTCTAGGAAGCGATAAATGCGGAGATGAGGAATAAAATGAGGTTGTGATAATAATGAACCGAGAAGGTCCGTTGCCTCTTTGAAACCGTGCAAGCAATAAGAAAACTCTGCCAAAAGATGCTCTGTGCGAGCGATCAAAGAATTAATCTCCCGGAATTCCACATTGCAAAAATTACATCAATCATTTCATCACAAAATCTTAGCTAAAAAGTGACAATGAAAATGATTATTAAACACAAAATAATAGAAAACTTTAATAAAATTCTAAGGAGAAAATCTAAAATTCTAAAATATTTTCTAGGATTTTTCACATAAGAAATATAAAAAGAAACCGAATTCTATTCTAATATATTCCTAATTAGCATTTTTTTATTATCTCCTAAAATTCACTAGTTCTAAAAAAAGGGTAAAAAGTCTTAAAGAATTAACTAAAGACTATGAACAGGGGGTGTGAAGCTGGATTTAATAGTATGATGTAGGTAAGTGAATTCTGAGCCCAACATAAATAAACTTTATAAGTATTTTTTGTGCATGATCAAGGGCTACCGAAAAAACGTGATGATGGGCCTGAGAATGAGAAATTTTTGGTCCATGCTTTGTTTTATTTATTCAATTCACTTTTAGAGTTTTGTTTAAAAGAATTTTAAAAAATCAACTAAAAAAAACGTGAGAATTGAAAGAGGATTAGGGTTAAACAACATTGTGATTTTCAACCTTCCTTCCCTTTGACCTACGACGCCGTTTCTCCTCTTCTATACTCAGTTTATCCGACGCGACAGCTCCTTCCTTTTCATCTTAACCTTCCGCCTCCGTAAGATGTTATGCTCCGTCGCTTCCAGTTCTGTTTTTGATCTTCTTTCTCATCGTCGTGGTTTACTTCCGCCATGGATTCATCATCTTCATTCTCGCTCTTAACGGCACCGTCAATGCTTATCTCTCTGTATGTTCAAGACATCTCAAACCTCTAATTGTTTCCTTCGCCATGTTCTCATCCCTTGTGATCCGCACTTATCAATTTTATCCTTGCAATCAGAGACACTCTGATGCCGCTTCAAAGCTGCTTATATCGGAACCAGAAATTGACATGTATATCAATGCTATCTTCTTCTTCTGCTTCTTTTCCTTCTTCTTCTTTTCATGTTGGTGCTTTTTTGTTGCCTGGTGAAGTAGATTGATGTGTGATGAAGAACTGATATGTTCTTTCTATTGCAGTGAAGATTTTGATCTTACAACAATGATGTAGACAATGATTCTACGAAATTTATGTCATCGATACGATGCAGAGTCGATGTTGTTGATGTGATGCATATGCCGAGAAGAGTTGCACATAATGAAGGTGGTTAAAGATTTTATGACATTCTTGTAATAGATTGAAGAACGAGAGATGAAGATGGTGTATGTTGCGGGAATATTACAGAGAGAGTGAAGATTGTAGAGAGATGAATGAGAGAGAATTTTGTGAAAATGATTGAAGAGTGATGAAGGAAGCAAAGAAAATGTTTAGAGATGTTTTGGTGTGATTCTCCAAGATTGAAGAACCAAGCCATTGCTAGGTAAAATTCTATTCTATGCCCTTAGAAAGCAGTTAGGTTTTCTATTATATACATCTACTAGAAGTTTGTTAGAAGTAGTTAGAAGGTTAGAACAAAGCTAGAATTTGGTTAGCTGTTAGTTAGAGAATTGTTATGCTCAATTTTTTTCTGTTTGAGTTTGTTAATTTTCTCTTTTATGGGGGTTGGTTAGGAAGTCAGAAATTCAGTTACAAGTGGTTATAGGTTTGTTGGGAATTCTGTTAAAGTTTGTTATAGAAATTGGCTTAGGAAAATAGTTTGGAGGTTGGAGGAAGTTTGTTAAGTTCTGTTGGAAAGTTCTGTTGTCTGGATTCAGTTAGGCTGTTCATTCTGTTATGACAGTTTGTTAGAGGTTTAGATGATTAGAAACTTTTATTTTTGACAGTTACGGGAATTGGTTAAAACTGTTTATGACAGTTAGGAGTTTAGAGGTCCGTTTTGGGAAATTTAGAAGTTGGAAACTGTAAAAAAACAATTAGGAGATAGTGCATTGGCTATTAAAAGGTTAATTAAAATTCTATTTTGCAGGGTATTTAGGTTGCTATTTAGTTATTTTTCTGCTGGACAGTTTAGGGAATATGACAGTTTTGTTGCAAAAATCTCATTATGAAATTGGTTACAGTTTTTTTTCCAGTGAGGCTTGGTATTGAAGTCCATTAGCAAGACAAGACTGGAAGACAAGGTACGAGGCATTCGGTGCAAAGTTAGAAGATTGACACGGAGATTGATTCGTATGGCATGGCATGACGTTCGGTTAAGACTCGAAACATGGAGGGTGATAGGGATTAGAATAGGTTCTAATTGTTGTGTGAAGTTCCATGTGTATAATGGTATATGTTGGAAACTGTAATGTAAATTATAGTGAGGTTATGGTATTTTGTAATGGCTAGTAATTCTTTCTCCTTCATGTAATTCTTCGAATGGAATGATATTTGGAAGTTGGACGATCTTGCATATTTAAAGATGAATGATTATCTTTTGAGAGAGATTTGCTTGTAAATTGTCATGTGAATGGACTTGAATATTTAAAATTGTGAGTCATGTACAATGACGTTTAGATGATGGATGAAATGGTGGGAAATTTTCTTGAATCCCTAAGTGGATTGTGACGAACTCTGAAGGAAAGCGAAATATGTTGAATTTTGACATTCTGATGATTCTTTTTAAATGAACTTTGATATCTTGAATGATATTTGAATAACCTTGAACTTGTATGATCTTGATATTTTCTCTAAATTCCAAATAACTTGTTTCTCAAGAAATCCACATGAATCCCTTTCTAACCTTGCATGCTTGGTAAATGAACTTTAATCCAATTCTTGAACAAAACTTGAATTCCCATGATATTTCTCTTGAAATAATCCAAAGCAAGCTTCGTAATCAGAATTACACCTTCTTGAATGAACCCTAAAGTAAATGACTTATATCATAAGCCATGAAGCGAGCCCAATCTTCAATTGATGACCATGAACCAAATGGTCCCTAACATCACCCTTTGTCCTTCGTGAGAGAATGGATCCAACACGTTGATCCCCATCAATCTTGTATAACAAACAATAAGAGAACCAAACTGCCTTGATCTTAATGAATTTACAATGCCATCCTTATATCACGCCTTATCATCCCATGAACCTCCATTGAAGATGTTGGTAAACCCAAGTACGATAGGATATAAATCCTAATCTTCCACACAAAGCTTTTAGATTTTGATCTCAAAGCATTGAAATGAAATCCGAAGAAAATAGATTCTACTGCAAGTAAGCCAATCGACCAGATGAAGAGCTTTGCATTATAAGGCATACAAACCCTAATTCGTGAAGAAGGTCCAACTGAATCTTCTTTTCTAGAATAGAGTTGTTGCCCACATAACTAGATATTCAAGCAATGCTTTCCTTCTTATTTCCAAAGACATATCAATTGAAACCCTGATTATTCATGGACGATATCCCCTGATGATAGCCTTGCCAGATAATCACAACTTCCTAGAGAAACCTCTCTTGAATGTTATGTGATTTAGAGAAATAAACCCTAATCAAAGGATGACGTTGAGCACAAAGAGATAATGAATGCCTGATTTAGTAGCCCTTAGATGACCTCGTAGAACAACTTGGGAATGTACATGGGAATACATAAAGAAATATGGCCAAGATGGCTATGACTTAGAAAACCTAATGAACCTCGGTAGATGAAATGCTGACAAGTACAAACTTGGTGGAGAAAAACTCTGACTCTTGTCTATAATGTATCTGAATGAGTAATAGCCCCCTTAATCTTGAAGAGAACGGAACCCTCAATAAGCATAGGTTGCAATCCTAATTCCACATTTCACTGCTTGAAGGATAATTAGAAGAATCAGGCTTTATTGGATACGAACACCTTATCCGTTGTGAAACCCTAATATTGCGCAACCACTAAACTTTAAACCTCAAGCGCTTTATTGAATGCAAATGTGTGTTAATGACCTAATGGAATATATACAGATGAATGCAAGAGTTTAAGCCAGATAGAAGAATTTAGGAGGGCAAATTTTGGGGTGCAACACATGTATGGGATCAGTTATGAGAAATAAATATATAAAAGTCATCTTACTTTATCCCCTTTTGTCATAAATAAAAAAAAACTTAGAATATCTTAACCACAAAAAAATTAAGAACTTCATTGAATAAATCAGATAAAGTAAAGATTCGTAAAACTGAAAATAAAAGCTGATATAAAAACAAAGGAAAAATAGAGGGTTTAAGGTTAGGATGGAGGCAGAGGAGGAAATCTTGACATGATGTCGCTAAGCATGTTGGTGATCACAAAATTGGTTTAAGCTTGCTTCTTGAATCTCTCATCATGTTTATCTAGACGCTCTCTGACAAAGACATTCTCTCTTATGAGATCATCCAAGGTTTCCTTGAGCTTTGAAGGCACAACGTTAGAGATAGATGAAGACGTCTTCATCTCTCCAAAGGAAGTACCAACCTTGAATGTTTTCTCAGAAGGTTTATTCTCTTTGTTAGAAACTGCCAAGGGAAGTACAACTTTTGTTGTAGGGAGCAGAAGCACTGGATGAGGTGTTATGTTTGCATAAAGTCCCGCATTGACCTTTCTCATAGCATCCTTGAATCAAAAGAATAGGAGTATTGTAATGCTGGAAATCATCCATTGCTAGAAGTCATACTAGAGAGCATTACTTTCATCAGGATCCTCACAATCAGTGCAATTATCCACCAGGGAATGAAGTTTATTCGAGCATTAAATTCAAACTGATATAGTAATTCATCTATGTGTGTTAGACGAAAATTAGTTTGGAGGAAAAGAAGGTTAGAAGGTGTGGAATATGGTTTAGAAACTCGATTTGGTATGGTTGTGATCATCAAAATTGCTTCTTCAAAATCATAAGGAATGTAGATGACATTAGGTGGGTTTTTTGTGGTAAGTACATATGACTTACACTGAGGATCGGAGAAATATTCCATGGTAGTGTCAAACACAGAGGTATTAATAATGTTAGTATATGTGTCTGTTGAAGGGTCAATTTGGTGTTGTGAAGATGGAATATCAAACAATTCTTCAGAATCAGATGATATACCATGAACATCTTCTGAAGAATCACTTGAGGATGTCTGGTTTAATAAGAAGTCTAGTCTAGTTGAGGTTTGATGAATCGGGGATAAGACGGTGTTAGAGGAAGTAGTTTTAGAAGGAATGGGTGTAGAAATGAGGGAAAGAAAAGGACGGTGTGGTAATAGATGAAGCACTAATATCATTTTGAAAATAAGTACTAAGGAGAAAGACTTACTTGCAGTAGGAGGACCATAATCTAGGTCTTCAGGAAAGTCAGGAACTTCAATTTTCACAAGCTTCAAAATCCTTGAAGATGCAGAAGTTTTGGAAATCTTAGCAGAAGGTCTACCTGAGGCAGAGGATCTTTCTGTGAATCTCTTAAAAATTTTCCTCTTCTCTCTAATAAGTGGATCTTCTGGAAGTTCTGGGAAATCATCGAGAAATCCAAATTCAGCAGCATTAACAAAGATACTTTAATGAACCTTTTTTAAATATATCATGGAAAGTTCTCAATAAGATTTACAATTTCCTCATAAGACACACTTGGAGTTTCATTTTGATCTACACACTTTTCCAGATAGTAAATCACATCCCCTGGAAGGTCAGTCGATTCGAACATATGGCACTCTCTTACTGTTGTCCTTGTAAAATATGGTACTTCTGGATCCTGAGATTCTAGAGGATCAAAAACAGTAGAAATTAAAGACATGTGTTTTAAATTTATCTCATCAAATGGTCTTCCAAAGGTTTTGACCATATATTCATCCATGTTTTGGTGAAAAAGGCTTTCACGAAACCACTTTGAACCAGAATATATGAGATAAGTCTTCCTAGAGGTATCCATTTCTTGATATTTGGAGCATCATTTTTGGATTTTTGAATCATATCTCTCAGATACTTGAAAAGCATTGTAGGAAGATTTATTTTAGTAGCAGAAGCCAGATAATACAACATGTATTTCTCATCAGTATGGGTGTAGTGAGATAGATTCTTGGATGGTTTGTGATGAATACATCCCATAATGATCTCAGTTCAAACTCTTAGAAATGGTTGAAGATCCTTGACGAACTTAAAACTCTTCTTAGTCCGAAAAATATTTGCTGTAATCTGTTTCATTATTTTAACACTGTCATCAAGATTGCAACACCTTCTACCTTCTCCATCGAGATTGAAAAAATTGGTAATGAGTCTTTCATGATGTAGATATTTACTCCAACAACACTGGAAAAAATTTGTAGTGGGGTTTCCTTGGCAGTAATCCAAAATTCCTTTACCATTTCAAGGAAAACTGGTCCTTTGAGACGATAGAAGAATGTTTACCAATTTTTAAAAACTAAATCCTAAGTGAAATCCAATTTATTTACCTTTTCAAAGTCCACATGTAGTTCACATATAATTTCCAACTGTTAAACAAGAGTAGACAAACTCAGATCAGCAAAACCTTCTTGCTTTTAGACTGGTTGTTGTAGTTGAGTTATTGAAGATTGTCGTTGTTGTTTAGCCATTGCGAAGAATGTAACAACACCAAAATAATTAGATTATTATGTAATTTATTATATGATGAATATTCACGAATATATGTTGTTTTGTTGAATTATGACGCGGGATGTGGTTATGTGTGAATTATTGATGATTTGACGTATGATGTATGTGCGGTGTATGGAGGGATAGTGTAGATTAAGGTGGAAACTAGAATAATATGATAATTTAGATAATTCGTATAATTGTTTAAAATTACTAATTAGAATTATTATTATTATTATTATAAAATTAAATAAAATATAATAATTGGAGTAGAGATGTTAAGGGATTATTTGTCATGTTATGTGGAGTAAGTGAGGGAAAGAGTAAAATAACATATTAGGGGACCAAGGGGTAAGTTGGAAAAAAAGGAAAAAGAGAGTTAGTATTTCATTCTGCACGATCGTGAAAATTGGGAAGAGGGCAGTGAAGAGCTAGGGCACGAAGGGAAGAGAAGAGAGTCAACCGTAGAGCTTGGAATATGAATAAAAGCTAGAATCTAAGGTAAGAGTGGTAATCCTTATTATTATCATTGACATAGGGTTTAGATATATGTAGGTTTGTTTGGGGTTTTGTGATGAATAGATGATGTGATGATTATAATGCGTTAGATGATGAAATTGATGATAGATTAATATTGTAATGTCATGAAATGATGTATATGATGTCAATTGTGAAGTTTTGTTGTTGTATGATAAAAACATGTAGAATTATATGAGTTATGGGTTTGTACTGGTGTGAGATTGCAAGAAAATTTGGGACTAAACTGTGCAGAAAATGCAACGGAAGTGTTGTTTTTTTGCACTAGTCATCGAACGAGCCTTCTGCTTCGCCGGGTGAATCCAATTCATCTAGGCTCCGTCGGGCGAGTGTGAGGTGAGAGAACTTGTGATTTTGGGTTCTCTTAGAAAATTTATGGAGGTAGATACTCGCTCCTGCTTCGCCAGGAAAGAGAGATGGAAAAGGCGAGCTTCGTCGGGCGAATGAGAGGCAAGGGAAATGGGAGAAAAACAAAGCTTCTGGAAATTGTATGAGGGGAGGGTATTCTCCCCATCCTCGCCAGGTGAGCCTTATGTGAGCAAGCTGCTTCGCCGAGCGAGTCTCTAGCAAGGGAAAGTAGATAGAATTTTTAAAGTGTCATAACTTTGAGTTTCAAGACTCCAATTGACGCGTCGTTCAAAGCTTTAGAGAGATAACAAGATGAACTATGTTTTGGTAGAATAAATAGAGTAGGATGATGCATTTTCCCAATACCTTTGTTATGATTAAATTATATTTTTAGTGGTGAGTTGTGATGTTGCTATGACGAATTGATGCGTATATGAGTTGATGTAATAAAAATTATGTTTGTGTAATAAATCGATGTTGTTATGATGATGCCATATGTATTATGAAGTGTGTGATGATATTATGATGATTACATGGATGATGATGTGTTTTGATTAGCAGTGGCCAGGTGTTATTTATGTTGTTGTGCATCATGCATTCATGGCATGTATTAGGACATTGGTCCAGTGATGTTGTTAGGACGTTGGTCTATTGACAGCCTCAATCATATTGTGTAGATTGAGTTCATTTTTGTGAAGTGCTCTGGTTCCAAGCAGGAATCGATCCTAAGGTGGGGATCTTTGGAGGAAAGATGACTCAGTCATCAGTGAAGTCTGGTACCACATTTTTGTACCCAAATATTTTCCCTCTCATTTCATTCAACACATGCCCATTGAGGTTCCCAACTTGCCCAAGGATGCCCAAGAATTGACCAGTAAAGTTCTCTTCCTAAGTCAATGAACCTCCAACTAGGGTTTCACTTTTCACCAGGCATAACTTTCTCATACTTTATCATAAATTTCTCATCCAAGGCTCATTTTGAAGAGAATCAAATTCCCTAAAACTCATCTTCATCCCTCAAGTTCAAGAAATGCACTCATGAAAAGATATAAATTCGGACATTATAGGTCCTTTTCAAAAGTCAACAAAAACACCTTTTGGGTTAAAACTTCTTACATAAACATGGAAGATCCAATTGAGATGAAACCAAAGAGGTTGCTTAGGGGACATCCTAATATTTCTAAAAAGTCATAGAACACCCTCTTAGGGTCAAAATTGAGAGAGAGTTATGCATTGTCAAAGTTGGCCATTTTTCGAAAATTGCATGAAGTCAACAATGCCCAAGTTTGAATTTTTTCCACACGAGCCTATCTTTTGAAGTTTGGAACTTCCTCCTAACAAGGTCCACGACCCATAAAACCCTCCATGAATTATTTTCTTATTTATTTGATTTATTTTGATTTTAATCATTTAAAAATAAAATTAAATAAATAATATAGATTTGTTTTGATATGATTTTTGCATTGAATGATGGATCATATATGCTGTCAATAGCCAAAGAAATCGTGCAAGGCCAAATGGACACAAAATATCCACATATGGAAACTTTTCAAGATTTGATTTTTTTCTTAAAACCATGCCCTTAATATTTGGATTCTTGCCAATTATGCTACCCTAGATTGATTCATTACATATACACAAGCATTGTGAATCCTAACAAGGACCAAAAAAGTTGCTTAGCCTGCCTCTACATCAAGAACAAAGTTCTAATTTTTTGTCAAAAAGTGCAGAGCCCATTCTTCTCCACAGACCGATTCAAGCCATTCCAAGGATCAAATCATGTTTCTGAACATTCACTGAAGCCGTTGCAAGCATTCCAAAAGCCTGAAACCTACAGAATCGCGCCCAACCTTCATCATGGTTTGCATATATTCTTAAATTCGATTTCGTTGATTTATCCAACATAAACAAGTTTTAGCTATATATCCATGTTTATTATTATCCTTGCAATGATTCTGGATGGTTTAATTTGATTTTTAGTACAGAAATAAGCTTGCGTCATTACTAGGGTTTTGAGGTCCGAAATTGGGAACTCCATATACAGACCAAAATGGACCACATTAGGGGTGGTATTGTATTCAGGAGGTCATGAGAAATTGATTCATGCCTTTGGTTCTGATTAATATTGCTTGTATTGCATTTTGAGATGTTGCAGGGTTATAGCTATGGACAAAAACTGCCACTATGGCTTTTATTTACAATTTTGTCTGTAGATAAAGGTCTGGTATCAAAAACGACAACCCAATGAAGAAGAAGATCAGGTGGCAACTTCCCATTGGAGGGTTTGAATCCATGCGCGCTTTCTGGTCATAGCATTTTGTTTGGCTTATGTTTTATTTATTTATTTATTATATATACAACATAACTTTCCAACGCAGTTGGTCCAGGTGGTATCCTTTAAGAGGAAGGACCTGGGTTCGATCCCAGGTCTCAACATTTTCCTATTTTCTGAGTTATTTCCTGCAGATCCCATGTGCCTCACCATCAAATGTCTAGCATGCGCCCCTGATCTCAACCATCAAGTCCATCACGTAATCAGATCTAAACGTCTAGCAAAGCAGCATATGGTGAACCCCAGATGAGAGCCTCATTGAATCACGCGTAAGGTAGATGGGCCAGCTATTCTGGGCTTTGCAAAATTCAGCCATGCACCCCCAAAATCACTTCCAACATCAGGCCCATTCTTGTTTTTCTTATTTATTTCATTATTTTGTGTTATTTAATTTATAGTTTTAAAAATCATTATTTAATATTAAATCATAAAATCAATAAAATCACAAAAAATATAGAATTAGGTTTTTTTTATTAAAATTAGTTTTTTGTTGGAAATTAATTAATTTAACGATATTGAATTGATTTGTTTTCATTAAGTAAAGTTAATTAGAATAAATTAGGTTTAATTCACAAATATTTAGTTTTCTAAATCAAAAATCAAAAATATTTTCTTTATTTAAGTAGATTCTTTAGGATATTTAATTTATTCTCGCGCGCATTTATTTATTTATTTATTGCGATTATTGTATATGTTTCGAGTTTGTAATAGCTTTTAACTTAGGTTTATTACTGCTTTTATTTACCGTTTTCCCCCAAGTTTGGTTATGTAACCCCCTTACCAAAGCCTTGTAATATATAGGTTTAAGATTCTCGCATTTTATTTTTTTTTGCTACTATTAACTGTTAGATGAATGATCATAGGATTGAATGGAAAGATAAATCGAATGTTTAAAACAGTAGAACACGCTAACTGTACAAAGATAAACAAACTGAAATCAAACACGTGCACATGATCACCCCTAGGGTATCTCCCACTTCGGTTGCCTCGGATAAATATGGTCACTATTCTCAAACGTGAGAATTCTGTGACTTTCCTCTAATTCAGAGATCGCAAGTCCCTTTCGGAGGTTGTCTCGGTAAAACAAAATGCGATCTTAGAACTTTAGGATAGTTACTAAGAGATCTTGCCCTGTTTCCTTAAGTGACAGTGATCGTCCCTTTCGATTGTCCCTCAAACTCCAACGATGGAGCTACCTACTCCTTAATAGTAGGATAGCACTATCTAATGGAAATAAGAAAATGAATAGTCTTTTTCGAGTAAGTAGATAACTGTTAGGTACTTGCTCAAACAAATTTTTACACCCTACACTTTCACACTCTTTTCAACTAAAGTTTTCAAAAACACTTTATCACACTCTTGAGAACTGATACAAGGGTTACCATAAAGTGAATCGCCGCACTAAGGCAATTTCAAAACTTTTTAAAAGCACAAAAACACACAAAAGCAATTTAAAAATGAGCAAGTACCTAAGAGCCCATGGAAAACCACGGATAGAAAGGGTGCTAACACCTTCCCTTTCTATGATCTACCCCCCGTACTCAGAAACATCTCGAAAAAGTTTTTTTCTGTTCTTTTTCCCTTTTCTTTTGTTGGATAAAATAAAAGACGATGGCGACTCTTGCTTACCATACATTTGCAAACAAAAAACGCAAAAACCAGTAGTAACTAAAAAACAGTCAGTTCTGCCAGCGTATTACAGAACCGGCGAGTCTGCTGGAAAAAGTTAATAAAGTGGGGTATGCCTTAGGATCTAGGTCATTTTAAATTGCTTTCTTGTTTATTTTGCCTGCTTTATCTTTAAGGGTTTTTGCTTGGGTATTACCGAAGATCCTACAGCTGGATATGGGGACACTTTTTCGGTAAACAGCAATAGATTGTGGAGACTGTACGGCATAGACCGATATGGTTTAAGCGATGGTTGTGTTGGTGTGACACTTTGGTTGGTACCGGTATCCTTTGTGTTAAAACGAGGAGAATACGGGGCCGCCGCGTGGTGCCGTGAAGCATTAACAGACCTTAGAACCTTAGTATAGAAAACATGGCCATTAGAAAGTAGTCAGATAGCCGACCTCGGTATAAAGCTGAGGATTGGTTGATACTCAATGCTACACTCATTGAGATCAAAATTTTGGGATATTTCGGCCGCAAGAAAAGATTGTCTGAGCTGAAACAATGCCTGATAAAGGATGATCAATGATATTGAGAATCCTTAGAACCCGGTTACTTTTCTAAGACAGGTTTGAAACCAACTAAACTTCAAGAGGGTACTTACCTTTAACCTCATGCAAGACTTTGAACCTAAGGTCTATTGTGTGCTTTGCTTGCGTGTGATTTACTCTGTTTGAACATAACATCATGCATCATAACATAGCATCGATTCTTATTACACTAATCATTTCAAGGACCAAGGGAATTTATCGTTGTTCTGTTTTGCAGATCATGGCTTCCGCTCGTAGAAATACTATCTGAATCAGCTTTGTGAGAATACCTCTCCAACTCAAGGAGCTAGTATCAAGGGTTCTTGAAACTTATTCGTTCACTAAGAGATATGGTCGACTTCTCAACCTGGTTACTTCGAGCTTTGATGAAAAGATGATGGATGTATTCTTTCAATTCTTTGATCCTAAGCCAGGGGTTCTCTCAGTGATGTTGAGTTCTCTCAGTTATTGGATATACCTATTCTTGACCAAATGCCTTTCATAGGTTTAGAAGAAGTTCCCAAGCCAGAGGTCATTGCCTCAGCTTTGCATCTGAAACGGGCCGACGTTGTATCCAATTGGGAAATAAGAAGTGGGGTCAAGGGTTTTCTAGCCAAGTTCCTAATAGAGAAGGCCTAGCTGTTTTGGGATGATTTTGACTTTCAGGCTTTTGAGGAGGTCTTGGCTCTTCTAATTTATGGGTTAGTATTGTTCCCTAATCCATACTTACTCATAGATGTGAATGCTATCGAGATCTTCCTCTCTCGCAACCTTGTGCCTACTTTGCTCGGAGATATCTTGCATGCTCTCCACACTCGTACCATGAAGAGAAAAGGGGTTCTTATGTGTTGCATGCCATTACTGTCGAGGTGGTGTATTCCTCACCTCCCTAAGTCAGTGCTGAAAAGTGAACAAGGTTTGGGTTGGTCGCAAAGGATAATGTCACTTTCTCACACGGATATTCTTTGGTATTCCTGATCTATGGGAGATATTTCTATTATTGACCGCTGCGGGGAATTCCCTAATGTCCCACTACTTGTAATTATAGGAGGCATAACTTATAATCCTTCTTTGGCTCTGCGACAATTTGGTTACACTCGAAGGGATGGTCCTCATGAGATGCTTATCCAGGGAATTGTGTTTAACTATGAGGATGATGTTCAAGGGTATCGCCAGAGGTTCATACGAGCTTGGGACATGGTAAACAGATCTGACGTCAAGACTTTGGGGCCGAAGACATCCATTCCTATGGAACCTTATCTCCAATGGGTACGAGATCATGCTCACAAACTTATGATGCCATACATAGCCATCTTACAAGTGATTGTGGAGCCCATTACTGAAGGGAATATTCCCCACACGGTTCTTCATCCTGATATGCCCACTGATCTTGAAGAATTATAGAGGTCTTGGATTTAGTTAAAGAAGGAGCGAGAAACTTATAGGGACCATATCTATGCCCATGAGAAGAAATTTTTAGAGCTTACAAAGCAACTTCATGAGGAAAGAAGCCTTAATGTTTATCTCGGCACGAAAAGAAAGCGCCCATGGGAAACCTAATCTTGTTTTAAGTTTTTAGAATTTTCAATTGAAACGCCTAAAAGGAAATTGTATTTTGAATTCTACTAATTGAATCTTTGTTTCATTTTGGTTTGCAAATTTAAATTTCCCAAAATCCTTGAAATCATTGCATACACATGCCATACATATCAATGTAGAAACAGGTTTCATAACAGGTTTCTCATCTTCTTCGCTGTTTATTTCAACAATAATGATTTCTGAACAAAGTATCAAGGATCTCCAGGCACAAAATGCTCAATTTCAGTAAATGTTCGTAGCTTTAGCTAAAGGGCTGGAAGATCTTAAGGCCCTTATAATGAAAGATAGAAAGAATAAGACGAAGAAGACCGCTGGTGTGGTAAACTTGGGAAGAAGATTCAAGGGACCGTTGAAGCAAATGGTTGATATGACCTCTTCATCCAAGGAAGGAGAGAATCAAGAGGGTGAGACAAGGGAGGAAGACCCTAGTCCGAGGGAATCTGATAATGACACTGATTACAATGAAGAGAAGGATCCTCTGGCTGACGAAAGGTACAAATAGCTAGAGGATCGTCTGTATGCAATGGAGATCCAAAGAGTACCAGGGCTGGATTTTGAAGAGCTGGGTTTGGTATCTGGGGTTGTCATCCCACCAAAGTTCAAGGTTCTGATATTTGAAAAGTATGATGGGGTTTCTTGTCCCAAGCTTCATCTTCGTTCTTATGTGAAGAAGATTCAGCCTCACACTGCTGATAGGAACTTGTGGGTCCATTTCTTTCAAGATAGTCTGTTCGAGACTCAGATTGAGTGGTTCTATCAGCTAGAGGGAATCAATGTCCACAACTGGGAAGATATGGTTGCTGCTTTTTATAAGCAGTATCAATATAACGCTGACCTTGCTCCTACCCGTACTCAACTCCAGAGTATGTTTATGGGTGCAAGCGAAGGTTTTAAGGACTACGGTCAGAAATGGAGAGATTTGGCAGGGAGAGTCCAACCCCCTTTGTCTGATAGGGAGTTGGTGGACATGTTTCTTGGTATGCTATCTAGTCCGTTCTTTAATCACTTGATTGGTAGCTCCTCAGCTGGTTTTACTGAGCTGATATTGACTGGAGAAAAGGTGGAAGCTGGGATCCGAAGTGGCAAGATCCAGAAAGACATGTCTTCAAGTATAGTGAAAAATCCATTCACGGGTAAGAAGGAGGTCAATGCTATTTACAATCTAAGAAGTCAGATTAGAACCGAGCACCGTCCAACAGTAGGGGCTGTGATGATACTTAGGCACGTGGCTACTCAACAACGAAACCATCATCCAAGGGTAGAAAGACCTCAAAGGCAGTTCTCCCAGATCAATATGACGTTGTCTGGGGTTTTACCCCATATGTTAAAATCTAATTTGGCAACCTTAAGGGAGGCTTCCAAAAACTCCAACTCCACATCTCCTTGTTACAATCCAAACGCTCAGTGTGCTTACAATTCTGAGAGTCCAGGCCACGATAGAAACGACTGTTGGGCTCTGAAGAATAAGATACAGGATCTGATCGAAGCAAAGGAGATTGAGTTTGATGCTCTTGAGATGCCTAATGGCATAACTTCTCCCTGCCCAAGCACAACTATGGTGTTAATTCTGTTGATATTGATCTATTTGTTACTTCTGTTGATGAAGTTTCTATTCCTCTCATGACCGTCAAGAAGAATTTGTTGCTAGCCGGTTTATTTCCAGGCTGCGGTGAAGGTTTCCACATGTGCTTATCTTTTCCTTCTGTTTTTTATTTGCTGAAAGAATGTGTTCAACGCCTAATGGATAACAAAGAGATTTTGATCGAAAAGACTCTGGTTCCAACTGTTCTAAATGAAGATGTTGCTATCATAACCATTTCTGTCAATCCTTCCAAGGTCTCCTCCAAAAGACCTAATAGGATTACATCTACTCCAAGAATTGCTCCATTAATAATCACTTTTCCTGGCCCTGTACCATACTCCTTGGACAAAGCTGTGCCTTGGAATTATGGTGCTGACGTTTACTACCATGGCGTCAAGCAAGATTTGTTAACCATTAAAGAAGGAAAAACTGAAGAGGCGGATCCCGATATCAGTAACATTGTCGGGACCAGCAAAATAACTTGAAGTGGAAGGTTTTTCTCTCCCGAGATCTCCCCGAAGACTGTTGTTATTCCATATGTTGTTCCAGCTAGTACTTCTGCTACTACTCCCATCCTTACTCCAGTTGTTACCCTTGCCGATGATTCATCTAAGACTCGGGGCAAAAAAGCTATAGGTGAGCCTGCCCGGATGGAGGCACCTAGAGAAGTTATTTTTGAATCCTCTAAACAAGAAATGGAGGAGATTTTTTAATATAATCAAGAAGAGCAACTACAATGTGGTCGAACAGCTGGGGCAGACTCCTTCGAAGATATCAATGTTGGTTCTACTATTGTGTTCTGAGGCCCATGCAAAGGCTTTGGTTACATTTCTCAAGACTGCATATGTGCCGCAAGAAACCTACGCTGACCAATTCAAGGACTGTGTGGCTAGTTTGACTGCTGATAATGGGTTGAGTTTTTCTGATGCTAATTTGACACCCAAGGGGAGAAAGCATAATGATGCTCTGCATGTCTCTATCGAATGCTGGGGAATTACTATGGCCCATGTGCTAGTGGACACTGGATCGTCACTAAATGTTCTGCCCAAGGAGGCTCTTGATAGGATAGATTGCGGAGGTTTGACCTTAAAGCCCAGTAACATTGTGGTAAGGGCTTTAAATGGTTCAAAAAGAATGGTGCATGTGGAGGTGGACATCCCTGTCAAAGTGGGTTCCCAGACCGTTGAATCCACCTTCTACGTGATGGATATCAGGCCATCTTATTCTTGTTTGTTGGGTCGTCCTTGGATCCATGAAGCTGGAGTCGTTACTTCTATGATGCACCAAATGCTGAAGTATCCAGTGAAGGGAAAGATTGTCATCATGCATGGTGAAGAGGAGTACATGGTAAGCCACCTGAACTCTTTCAGGTATGTGGAAATGGACGGTGAGTTCGTAGAGACCCCTTGTCAAAATTTTGAAGAGGTTCCCCAGACTATGGCATCAACCGAGACTATCACCAGTGTGTCGAAGATCACAAAACCTCCTTTGAAGATGGTTTCTCTCAAGGACGCCAGAGCAGTAGTTGAAGAAGGTGGGTGTACCATTTTGGGATAGCTCCCTTATTTTCCTTATAAAACTGACAAATTTTGTTTGGGCTTTACTTCAGGAGCTCAAAGGGTTGTTCGACGTGCTCGGGCTGGAGGACCTCCCCTACGCGTTAGCAATCATGGGGTCAATTATATAGAAGACAATGATGAGGATTCTGATATTGACAATTGGATCTACCCTACTACCAAGGGTGGACCTAGTAACTGGACGGCCAAAGATTTTGTGCCTATTACTTTTGTTCAGCAGTAATTGTCTTGCTTGTTTTTTTGATTTGTAGTAAACAATATAAACTCTATGGCCTTGTGTCTTACCCGAGGCACAATGGTTTATTTGTGAGGGTTATTATATGTCATTATCATATGTCATCAATAAAACATTAGACGTTCTTGCATACAAATTTTGCGCTCTCTGTTTTTCTTTTCTGCTTTTCACTTTATCCATACAGCTATGCTCTTACACACACTCACATATCAAACAGCAGATCCATATCCACTCTGGATCCCATTGATAATAGTTCTACTATTTCCTGTTATAACTTCGAAAATCCGATCAACCAAGCCGAGGACGAAGGTGAGGAAAATTGTGAGGTACCTCGAGAACTTGCTAGACTGTTACAGTAGGAAGAGAGGGCTATACAACCTCATGAGGAGCTAGTTGAGACAATAAACTTGGGCACAAAGGTAGACAGAAAAGAAGTCAAGATTGGCGCAAATCTGGAGCTTGGTGTCAAACAGCGGTTGGTACAGATGTTGCACGATTATGTTGAGATCTTCTCCTAGTCATATGAAGACATGCCGGGACTAGACACAGATATAGTGGTTCATCGTCTTCCGACTAAAGAAGATTGACCTCCAGTAAAGCAAAAGGTCTGCCGTATGCACCCTGAAATGTCAGAGAAGATCAAGGCAGAGGTTATGAAACAGTTCAATGTTGGGTTCTTAGTTGTCACCTCATATCCGTAGTGGGTTGCTAACGTGGTCTCGGTACCTAAGAAAGACGTTAAAGTACGTATGTGTGTGGACTACAAAGATTTGAACAAGGCAAGCCCCAAGGATGACTTCCTGCTTCCCCACATCGATGTTCTGGTTGACAATACCGTACAACACAAAATCTTTTCCTTCATGGATGGTTTCTCTGGCTACAACCAGATCAATATGGCACCCGAAGACATGGATAAGAAAGCCTTCGTCACACAGTGGGGCACTTTCTGTTACAAAGGTGATGCCTTTTGGGTTGAAGAATGTTGGGGCAACTTATCAGCGAGCCATGGTAGCTTTGTTCCATGATATGATTCATCATGAGATAGAGGTTTATGTTGTTGACATGATAGCTAGGTCTCAAACCAAGGAATAACACCTTGATCATCTACAAAAGTTGTTTGACAGGCTGAAGACATACAAGTTGCGATTAAATCCGAATAAGTGCACCTTCGGGGTAAGGTCTGGTAAACTTCCGGGGATCATCATCGGTGACAAAGGTATTTAGGTAGACCCTGCAAAGGTGAAGGCCACACAAGAGATGCTGGCTCCCCGTACTGAGAAGGAAGTTAGAGGTTTCTTGGGACGCCTAAATTATATCGCCAGGTTCATTTCATATCTGACTGCTACTTGTGAGCCGATCTTCCAACTCCTGAAGAAAGATCAAGTGGTAAAGTGGAATGACGAATTCCAGGTCTCCTTTGACATAATCAAGGAATACCTCCAAGAGCCTCCCATTCTGATGCCTCCGATTGAAGGAAAACCTTTGATAATGTACTTAACAATGTTAGACAATTCAATGGGGTATGTGTTGGGGCATCATGACGAGTCTGGTCGAAAAGGGCACGCAATATACTACCTTTGCAAAAAATTTACCGACCGTGATACCAGATACTCACTGCTCGATAAAACTTGTTGCGCTTTGGCATATGTTGACCCACATAACTTTACTGATATCTAAGATGGATCTGATCACGTACATCTTCGAGAAGCCCGCTCTCTCCGGAAGAATATCAAGATGGTAGATGATCTTAACCGAATACGATATCTAATATACAACCCAGAAAGCAATCAAGGGAAGTGTATTAGCTGATCATTTGTTTCATCGGGCCGTGGATGACTACCAATCCATGAATTTTGAGTTCCCGGACGAGAATATTATTCTAGTGACTGACTATGAAGAACCTGGACTAGATAAAGGACCTGAAGAAGGATCTCGATGGACTATGGTTTTCGATGGAGCCTCGAACCCACTCGGTAATGGCGTTGGTGTTGTAATTATATCTCCTAAAGGTTGTCATACTCCTTTCACTTCCCGACTATGCTTCAAATGTACCAACAACATGGTGGAGTATGAAGCATGCATCATGGCAAATCGACCCCCGCATACGAAGGTCCATTTGTGATCAAAATCATTTTTTCAGGTGGAGCCATGATTCTGACCACCATGGACGGTGACGACCTTCCTCACCCTGTCAATGTGGACATAGTGAAAAGATACTACGCATGATTAAAGACCCGCTAGGTTGACTGGCCTAGGCAAAAAAAGGCTTCACGACAAACCAAAAGGGTTCGAGAAAAAACTAGGGAAGAAAACAAAAAATATTTGTACACCTACCAAGTCGAAAACCTGAAAAGGAGGCTTGGGAAAAAAGGGTATCCCGGTGGACTGAAAACCCGAAAGGGTGGTCCAGGAAAAAGTTAGGGATTTAAAGCGTATCACTATGTCCCATTGGATCACCTTGCGACCAGACTTCAGTATCAACTATCAAGTTCGAACAGCACCGATCAATCCAGTCAGCTTCAGACAAGCAGCAAAGTGATGAGACGCTCGAAGACATAGCAGCAATAGCAGAACTAAAACTCAATGGGATTATTACACATAGCTGTTTTATTCTCTTTGTACACAATATTGTATAGCTTTCATTTTCACGGCGACATTCTCTTACTAGAGTGTCAGCTTCCTTGTACAAAAACGCCTGTTATAAACCAACTTTAGAAATTAATACAAGTCATTTTTACAAAACCATTTGTTTTTCTTTTTCTGTTTTGTTTTGCAAAAACGTCCAATGATTTATTCTTGACGTATGCATTTGAATATGATTGCTATTCACAAATATTTTCATAAGAAGCGGAAAGACAATTGCTTATAACTTAAGAAACTGGGGCAAAAAAACTAAAAAAAAACCATGTCAAACCCGACAGTTACTCCTTCCAGTAGGTACAGGGGCAGGGACAACTTTGAAACGAAGTCACCATTACATGCGCCCCCGTGACATCTACACTTCCCACAGAGTAGAGGAAACAAAAGCTTTGACATCGGCTTCCCCAAACAGGAGCTACTTTCCCCAGCAAAGTTCCTTTAGAAAGCCGACATCTATATTCCCCAACTGAATTTTATAATCGCAAGCAGTTCATAAAGTTGTCTCCCAAGCAAAGTTTATTTCTCTGAATATAGAAGCTCAATCCCCAACAAAATTTATTTCTCTAGCTACGGAAGCTCATCCCCTGGCAGAGTTTATTTTTGTGAATCAGCAAAATCTTCCAGCAAAACATCTCCTCTCTTAAACAAGGTTATTCCCCCACAGAGTTATTTTCAAGAAGAGTCTCTCCCCGGAAGAATATTCCCAAATAGAAAGGAGTAAATTCACGACATAGTCATCTCCGTTCACCATCCCCAGCGGAAGTGGAAGAACCACTTTTTCTACAACTGTCAGGAATTCAATTTCCAGTACTCTCCAGTAGTAGTCAAGGATTTATTTTCCCATACTCGGATATGTCACAATAGCATTTCATGTTCATACATCATGACGTGCACATACATATTGCATACAACATAATCTCATTTATTTTGAGAACATCATCACACAATGCATTTCATGCATCGCATATAATTAATCATGTACCTTTTCAGGAAAGATGGTTATCATCAACAATTCCAGCAGTTCAAGATTAAATCCATGAAGCTATACATGTCATATCTGCAGACAACTAATGGAAAATCAGTTCCCGAAACCAAACGGGTCAACTAATCGACGTGATCAAATGAGGAAGCCCTACTACCCAAGCTTTATTTCGAAGTAACCCTACTACCCAGGTTCCTTCTCATAGCCCTACTACCCAGGCTTTATTTCGAAGTAACTGTACTACCCAGGTTCCTTCTCAAAGCCCAACTACCCAGGTTCCTTCTCATAGCCCTACTACCCAGGATTTTATTTCCAAGTAACCCCACTACCCAGGTTCCTTATCATAGCCCTACTACCCAGGCCTTTGTTCCAAAGCAGCCCTACTATCCAAGCTTCATTTCGAAGTAACCCTACTACCCAGGTTGCTTCTCATAGCCCTACTTTCCAGGATCCTTTTCATGAATTACCTGACGCAGTTTTGCAGGGACTTATCCCGAGAAAGCCCTATACAGGTTCCTTCTCTTTTATCTCCGGAAAACAGTTTACAACACTGTAAAACCTGGACCCGACCAGATACGGTCGATTTAATATTCCCCAGTAAGTCGTTGTGAAACCAGGACTCGACCAGATAATAGCGCACTTTTGTATCGTCAATTAAGAGTTAATTACCCAGTAGAGTAATGGACAACCTAAGCTCCTAGACTCT
Organism: Vicia faba; assembly: GCA_948472305.1. Taxonomy (NCBI): domain Eukaryota; kingdom Viridiplantae; phylum Streptophyta; class Magnoliopsida; order Fabales; family Fabaceae; genus Vicia; species Vicia faba. The sequence continues at coordinate 493,676,067 of OX451738.1, forward strand.
ATTTCCCAGGACATAAATCAACATTCCCCGGTGAAGTCCTCCTCAACAGCGGGTACAAGGATTCTCGCAAAGGAATCTCTTATGCGACCGATATCTTTTCTAGATGGCATATTTAAGCCCATCTCCGAAGATTCACCGTCGCCTTCCAAATGGAATCTGTAATCCTATTCCCGATATTATCAATCGATATTCACTTCATGCGAGTGCAAATTTCTGGGCACTCTAGTATTCAATCATCTTCCACCTTCAGATCACGAAAGGCAGACGAGCCAATCTACATCCTTAGGTTTAAGAAGATTGAACATGGGCATTTGTTGTACCCCAAAATTTTCCCTCTCATTTTATTCAACACATGCCCATTGAGGTCCCCAACTTGCCCAAGGATGCCCAAGAATTGACCAGACAAGTTCTCTTCCCAAGGCAATGAACCTCCAACTAGGGTTTCACTTTAATCAAGATGTATAAGCTTCAAAGACTTCAATTTCTTTCCATGGTCCTATTATGCCTACAAGAATATCCATGCCAAGTTTCATGCCTGCACAAGAAGTTTGCTCAGTCAACTGCTCAAAAGCCTGAAAATCAACTATACTAGGTCAAAAGTCAACGGTGACCCATATACAGTCAAACTTCAAGATTTTTGGTCAACATCAACATTTTGAAGTGATATTTGTCATTTGATCAAGGTTTGATCATGATTCCTCAAGAAATGCTCCTAATTCAATAAAACTCAATAGATGCTAAATTAGGGTTCCTATAGGAAAAGTCAACCAAACTTTGACTAAGCATAACTTTCTCATACTTTATCATAAATTTCTCATCTAAGGCTCATTTTGAAGAGAATCGAACTGCCTACAACTCTTCTTCAGCCCTCAAGTTCAAGAAACGCACTCATGAAAAGATATAAGTTCAGACATTATAGGTCCTTTTCAAAAGTCAACAAAAACACGTTTTGGGTAAAAGCTTCTTACATAAACATGGAAGATCCAATTGAGATGAAACTAAAGAGTTTGCTTAAGGAACATCCTAAGCTTTCTAAAAAGTCTAATAACAGCCTCTTAGGATCAAAATTGAGAGAGATATGCATTGTCAAAGTTGGCCTTTTTGGAAAATTGCATGAAGTCAACAATGCCTAAGTTTGAATTTTTTCCACATGGGCCTATCTTTTCAAGTTTAGAACTTGCTCCTAACGTGGTCCACGACCCATAAAACCCTCCATGAATTATTTGCTTATTTATTTGATTTATTTTAATTTTAATCATTTAAAAATCAAATTAAATTAGATAAATAATGTAGATTTGTTTTGATATGATTTTTGCATTGAATGATGGATCATATATGCTATCAATAGCCAAAGAAATAGTGCAAGGCCAAACGGACACAAAATATCCACATATGGCAACTTTTCAAGATTTGTTTTTTTCTTAAAACCATGCCATTAATCTTTGGATTCTTTCCAATTATGCTACCCTAGATTGATTCAGTACATATACACAAGCATTGTGAACCCTAACAAGGACCAAAAAGCTGTGCAGCCTGCCTCTACATCAAAACAAAGTTCAAATTTTTTGTCAAAAAGTGCATAGCCCATTCTCCTCCACAGACCGATTCAAGTTATTCCAAGGATCAAATCACGTTCCGGATCATTCACTGAAGCCGTTGCAAGCATTCAAAAAGCGTGAAACCTGCAGAATCGCGCCCAACCTTCATCACAGTTTGCATATTTTGGGGTATAACAGTTGCCCCTGTTCAATCTTCTTGAACCTGAAGAGTTATATTGGTAAGTTTGCCTTTCGTGACTCGAGGGTAAAAGGAGATTGGACACTAGAGTTCCCGGAAATTTGCACTCGCATGGTAGAGTATCAGCAATATGATGGCGGGAATGGGCTTATAGATTCCATTTGGAGAGATGGTGGATAGGGAGATGGGCTTATATATGCCATCTGGAGACATGACAGAACCTTTTCGGGAATGGGCTTATAGATGCCATTTGGAAGTATTGATCGCATAAGAGATTCCTTAGCGAGAACTTGTGTATTTTGAGAAAGGAAGATGGTTTCCTGGCCTGTTACAGGTGTTGATCTTCAGTCTCTTCATGCAGATATGCCCTGGCTAGATACAAGTATCGAATCTACAATTGGTTGCTCACAGATGTGCCATGGCTAGATACAGGTGTCAAATCTGGGAATGTTATCTACAGATATGCCCTGGCTGGATACAGGAATCGAATCTGGAATTTTCGTCTACAGATATGCCCTGGCTGGATACAGGTATCGAATCTGGAATTGTCGTCTACAGATATGCCTTGGCTGGATACAGGTATCGAATCTAGAATTGTCGTCTACAGATATGCCCCGGCTGGATACAGGTATCAAATCTAGAATTGCAAAAGGTTGGTAGAGATAGCTTTCCTGGCTGGATACAGGCGTAGACCTCTGACCTGAGAATGAAAGATAATTTCCTGGCCTGTTACAGGTGTTTGATCTTCAAAATCTTCATGTAGATATGCCCTGGCTAGATACAGGTATTGAATCTACAATCAATCACTCACAGATGTGCCCTGGCTAGATACAGGTATCGAATCTAGAATTGTGATAGTTGATAGTAATCATCCTTGGATTGACTTTTCCGGAAAAGGCAAAACATTAGTTGTATGAAATGTCATGATGTGCATGATGCTCAAAATGAGATAGTGTTGTATGCACTTTATCATGTATGCAAGCAGGATGTATGAAATGTGAAATGTTTATGAATGTATTTTCGTCTAGAGAAATAAATCCTTGACGGCTGGCCAGGGAATCAAATCCTGGGCTGATGTTGAAGAGTAGAGTTCTTCGTTTCCGCTGGGGATGATGGTTGCAAGAATAAACCGGTAGGAGATGATGACTCCGTTGGGGAATAAACTTGTTAGAGAAATTACTCTGAGGGGAATTACTCTGTGGGAAGAGATACTTCGCCGAGGTTTTAATGAGAACTCCGCTGGGGATTTTGCTGATAAGTTATGTTGGGGAACTTTGATGAACTCCACTGGGGATAGGCAGAACATTGCCGAGGACGATCTTTCTGTGGTTATTAGTTGAGGATAACCCAGTTATAAGCTCTTATGAGGAATAACTTTGAATAAAGTCTGGGAGAGACGTCCGTACTCTGCAGGGGATAAGCTTCCAGAATCTACTGGGGATATGGATTCCACTTTCCTGGGGAAACTTTCAGACTGTACTGGGGTGTTGGTATTCCACCGGGGAACAATCTTAGATTAAGACTGTCGGGGATGCCTGTTGAGGAATGTCTATACTCCGCTGGGGAATGCTGAGATATTATGGGGATTCCCAACTTCCTTAAGGCTGACAGTAGACTAAACTCTGCTTGGGGAGAATATCACCGACTTGCTAGGGGAATATTATGCCTTTCCAGGGCTGATAGGAAACTAACTCTTCTTGGGGAAAGTATTGCTGAATCTTGTCTTACTCTGTGGGAGTTGAGGTAACTTGGCCACTTTCTTCAACCGAACCTACCTTGGTACCTCAGTGGACAGAGCAACTAAATCGCTTAGACAATTCTAAATTGCCCCTGTTTCTGATGTCATCTGTAATTAGTCTTTTGTTTCGCATGCAACTATTCGTGATTAGCAATTAATGTCAAATGCGAATATCAAAAATGAACATTGGACGTTCTTCGCAAAACAAAACAGAAAAAGTAAAAACAAAGGATAATTTGTCTGAAAAAATTGAACTTGTATTGATTTTGAAATTCGCCTGTAAATAGGCGTTTTTGTACAAGAGGCTGACGTCCTAGTAAGAGAACGCCACCAATCAAAATAGAGTTTATACAAATTTGTGAAAAGGAAACAAAACAGCTATGTGAAAAATAATCCCACTAGGTTCCAACTCTGCTATCCCCTTTATGTCTTCAAGCGTCTCATCACTTTGTTATTTAGTTGAAGATGAAGCTGATTGATTGATGCTGAAGTCTGAGCCCGATAGTTGATTCTGAATTCTGGATGCAACGTGATCCAATGAGACATAGTATTACGCTTTATCCCTAACTTTTGCCTGGACCGCCCTTTCGGGTTTTCAGTCCACCGAGATACCCATTTTTGCCCAAGCCGCCTTTTCAGGTTTTCGACTTGCCGGGTGTACAGTTTTTTTTTTCATCCCTTATTTTTGCCCGAACCCTTTTGGTTCGCCGGGAAGCCCTTATTTTTGCCTAGGTGTGTCAACCTAGCGGGTCTTTAATTCATGCGTAGTATCTTTTTACTATGTCTGCATTGGCGGGGTGAGGAAGGTCGTCGCCATCCATGGTGGTTAGGATCATAGCTCCTCCTGAGAAGATATGTTTAACCACAAATGGCCCTTCGTACGTGGGGGTCCATTTGCCCCTGGGATAAATTCGAGGAAGAATGATGCGCTTGATTACCAGGTCTCTGACTTGATACTCTTGTTGTCTAACTTTCTTGTTAAATGCCATGATCATCCGTTTTTGGTACGTCTGACCATGACAAATAGCAGTGAGTCTCTTTTCGTCAATTAGGTTTAATTGATCAAGCCGAGTCTGGATCCAGTCATCTTCTCTCAAGCCTGCATCCTTCATTATCCGGAGAGAGGGTATCTGGACTTCAATATGCAAGACCGCCTCCATGCCATAGACCAAGGAAAAGGGAGTTGCCCCTGTTGACGTCCGTGCTGAGGTACGGTACCCATGAAGAGCAAACGGTAACATTTCGTTCCAATCTTTGTAGGTCACTGTCATCTTCTGCACAATCTTCTTGATGTTCTTATTCGCTGCTTCTACAGCCCCATTCATCTTCGGCCGGTAGGGAGAAGAATTGTGGTGCTGTATCTTGAATTGCTCACAGAGCTCAATGATCATCTTGTTGTTAAGATTGGTACCATTGTTCGTAATGATCCTTTCAGGTATCCCGTATCGACAGATCAGGTTGTGCCGAACGAACCGTGCCACGACGCTCTTGGTTACGGTGGCGTAGGAAGCTGCTTCAACCCACTTCGTGAAGTGATCAATCGCTACCAAGATGAAGCGATGCCCGTTGGATGCCGTCAGTCGGATCTCGCCGATCATATCAATGCCCCACATTGCAAAAGGCCAAGGTGTTGTTAAGACATTCAGAGGAACCGGAGGAATGTGCACCTTATCGGCATAGATCTGGCATTTATGACAAGTTCGTGAGTGTTGGTAACAGTCGGCTTCCATTGTGGACCAGAAATATCCTGCCCGAAGGATTTTCTTTGCCATGGTATGTCCACTGGAATGCGTTCCGAATGTACCTTCATGAAGCTCTTCCATGATCTTTTTTGCTTCAGTTTTATCCACACAACGCAGTAAGGTTGAATCATGGTTGCGCTTGTAGAGAATGTCGTTGCTGAGGAAGAATTTTGCTGCGAACCTTCTCAGAAACTTCTTGTCGTTAACGGATGCACCCTCGGGATATTCTTGAGCTTCCAAGTACCTCTTCACTTCATGATACCAGGGTTTTTTAATTACTTCCTTAACCTCAAGATCACAGCAATATGCAGGCTCGTCCAACTTCCAAATGATGATCCGGGGCGCCTCGTTGTCCCATTTGACTTTGATCATTGAAGACATCGTAGCTAACGCGTCCGCCAACTGATTCTCCTCTCTTGGGAAGTGTTCAAAAGTTATCTCTTCGAAGTGGGGAAGCAATGTCAGCACATACTCCTTGTAAGGAATAAGATTTGGGTGTTTCGTATCCCACTCGCCTTTGACCTGATTGATCACGAGAGCGGAATCTCCGAAGACACTCAGAAACTTGATCCTTAGGTCAATTGCAGCCTGAATACCCATGATACATGCCTCATACTCCGCCATGTTGTTGGTGCAGTTGAAACATATCCGAGCGGTGAGTGGAGTATGAGCGCCTTTGGGGGATATGATCACAGCGCCGATACCATTACCCAAAGCGTTTGAGGCTCCGTCAAAGTGCATAGACCATCGGGATCCCTCCTCAGGTCCTTCATCCGATCCAGGAACTTCACAATCAGTCACTACCATGATATCCTCGTCTGGAAATTCAAAGTTCAACGACTGGTAATCATCCACCGGTTGGTGTTCCAAATGGTCTGCCAATACACTTCCTTTGATTGCTTTTTGAGTCGTGTATTGGATGTCATATTCCGTCAAGATCATTTTCCATCTTGCTATTCTTCCGGATAGAGCGGGCTTTTCGAATATGTACTTGATTGGATCCATTTTTGAAATCAACAGAGTAGTGTGAGTCAACATATACTGTCTCAGCCGGCGAGCAGCCCATACCAGAGCGCAACAAGTTTTCTCGAGTAGTGAGTACCGAGTCTCGCAGTCGGTAAACTTTTTGCTCAGGTAATAAATAGCGTGCTCTTTTCGGCCAGACTCGTCATGCTGCCCCATTACACACCCCATTTAGTTGTCAAGTACTGTCAAGTACTGTCAAGTACTGTCAAGTATAGTATTAGAGGTCTCCCTTCAACCGGTGGCATAAGAATGGGTGGTTCTTGGAGATACTCTTTGATCTTTTCGAAAGCAGCCTGACATTCATCATTCCAACGTACTACTTGATCTTTCTTCAGCAGTTTGAAGATTGGTTCACAGGTAGCAGTTAGATGTGAGATAAATCGGGCAATGTAGTTCAAACGTCCTAGAAAGCCTCTGACTTCCTTCTCTGTCTTGGGAGTTGGCATCTCTTGTATGGCTTTTACCTTGGGAGGGTCCACTTGAATACCTTTGTCGCTTACGATGAAACCTAGCAATTTTCCATATCTCACCCCAAAGGTGCACTTGTTTGGGTTCAACCTCAGCTTATACAACTTCAGACGGTCAAACAGCTTCTGTAGATGGTCAAGGTGTTTCTCCTCAGTTTGGGACCTTGCAATCATATCATCAACATACACTTCTATCTCGTGATGGATCATGTCATGAAATAAAGCAACCATGGCACGTTGGTATGTTGCCCCAGCATTTTTCAATCCAAAAGGCATGACCTTGTAGCAAAAGGTGCCCCACCGAGTGACAAAAGTGGTCTTCTCCATGTCTTCAAGAGCCATTTTGATCTGATTATAACCGGAGAAGTCGTCCATGAAGGAGAAAACTTTATGCTGAGCAGTATTATCAACCAGAACGTCGATATGAGGCAGAGGGAAATCATCCTTGGGGCTGGCCCTGTTCAAATCCCTGTAATCAACACACATTCGGACCTTACCATCTTTCTTCGGCACTGGAACCACGTTGGCAACCCACTGAGGGTAAGAAGTCACTGCTAGAAACCCGGCATCAAATTGTTTCATAACCTCAACTTTGATTTTCTCGGACATCTCTAGACGCATACGGCGGACCTTCTGTTTTACCGGAGGGCAGTCTTCCTTGGTAGGCAGGTGATGAACCACAATGTCGGCATCCAAACCAGGCAAGTCTTCGTAAGACCAACCAAAGATTTCCATGTAGTCATGCAGCATCTGAATCAACCGTTGTTTCACATTGAGCCCTAGGTTGGCACCAATCTTGACTTCCTTTCTATCTGTCTCAGTACCCAGATTTACCGTTTCCACTGGCTCTTCATGTGGCTGAATGGCCCTCTCTTCCTGGAGTAGCAGTCTTGCAAGTTCACCAGGCACTTCACAATCATCTTCACCTTTGTCTTCGGCCAAGTTGATCGGATTTTCGAAGTCATAAATGGCAGTAGCAGAGTCGTTACCAGTGAGATCCAGAGTGGATTGGAACCTGTATAAGTGAGTGTGTGTAAATATAGTTGTTTTGCAATATATGATAAAGAAAGAAAAGGAGCACAAGATTTGAAATGCAACAAATGTCCAATGTATTGATTAATGATATATGAAAATGTCATACAAAAGCCCTCACAAATGGAGCCATGGTGCCCCGGGTAGGACACCGAGCCATAAAAGTTTCAACATATTGTTTGTTACAAATTGAAAACAAAAGAGTTCATTACTGAGTGACAAAAGTAATAGGTGTGAAGTCTTTGGCAGTCCAGTTGCTTGGTCCATTGTCAGTTGTTGGGTAGATCCAACTGTCAAATTCGGATTCCTCTGTGTCGTCCCCAATAGCATTCACTCCTGGGTTGGTGATGAACACAGGAGGTCTTCCAATCCTCTCCTTACGAACAGCCTTCTGAGCCTCTGCAGTGAAGCCCAAACCAAACTTGTCGGTCTTCGGAGTAAAGTCAGGAAGTCGGCCCCAGTTTGTGCACTCACCCTTCTCAATCACAGCCCGGGCATCCTTTAAGGAAGCCATCTTCAAAGGAGGGTCTTCAATCACAGTTTCAGCTGACGCCAGCGTCTGAGGCACCTCTTCAAAGTGTTGAAAGGGGGTCTCAATGAATTCCCCGTCCATTTCTATGTATCGGAACGAGTTTAAGTGGCTGACCATATACTCCTCTTCCCATTGAAATGTAACAATCTTTCCTCTGACTGGGTACTTAAGCTTTTGATGTAGTGTGGAGGTCACAGCTCCGGCCTTGTGAATCCATGGGCGACCCAGCAAACAAGAGTAGGATGGACGGATGTCCATCACATAGAAAGTAGAATCAAACACCTGAGAACCAACCCTGATTGGAATGTCAACTTCACCATGTACCATCCTCTTCAAACCGTCGAAGGCTCGGACAACAATATTACTAGGCTTGAGCTCCAAACCCTCAAAATCTAATCTGTCTAGGGCCTTCTTGGGCAATACATTCAAAGAAGAACCGGTGTCTACTAACACATGGGCAAGAGTAGTGCCCCTGCATTCAATAGAGACATGCAGGGCATCATTATGGTTCTTTCATTTCGCGGTCAGATCGGTGTCAGAAAAGCCCAGACCATTAACAACAGTCAAGTTGGCCATACAATCAGTAAATTGATCAGCAGACGTTTCTTGTGGCACATGGGCCGTTTTCAGGAAGGAGATCAGGGCCTTGGCATGGGCCTCTGAACATAACAACAATCATAGCATAGAAATTTTTGATGGGGTGTGCCCCAGCTGCTCAACAACATTGAAATCACTTTTCTTGATAATCTTGAGGATCTCCTCCATCTCTTGCTGGGAGGCTTCAACAGCGGTTGTCTTAGGTGCCTCCGTCAGGGCAGGCAAATCAGTAGCAATCCCTTTGCCCCGAGCTGTAGAGGACTCGGCAGCAGGGGTAGAAACAGGAACTTTATTAGGAAGTGAAACATGCACACTTGCGGGTGTGATGATAAGGGGTTTCTGAATAATTGGTGGTGCGATATCTGGCGAAAATAGCCTACCATTGCGAGTAATTTTGGCAGGCCCGATGATGTTACTGACGCCGGTACTTGTATCAAACTCTTGTTTTACTCCAAGCACATAAACATCTGCCCCATAGTGCCATGGGACAGCTTTGTCGGATGTATAGGGGAGGGGCCCCGGAACTGTAATGATGATAGGAGCAATCTTTTGAGTGGACATGATTTTGACAGGCTTCTTTGAAGGAGCCTTGGGAGGTTTGTTGAAAATAGTGACAATAGAAACTTCTTCGGGAGGGACAGCAGGAACGGCAATCTTCTCGAATAAGATCTCTTTGCTATCCATCAGGTCTTGGATACCTGATTTTAGCAAAGGGCAACCAAAAGGGGAAACAGCACATAGAAGGCAATCTTCACCACATCCCGGAAATAAACCGGCTAGCAACAGATTCCTTTTAACAGTTGATAACGGAGTAACAATCTCTTCCACGGAGGCTACATATCGGTCTTCTTCCACAACACTCACTCCATGCTGGGGCATGGGAGCAGTCACAACATTGGGTCTTTCAGGCGCCTCAAACTGTATTTCCTTAGCATCAATAAGGTATTGAACCTTATTCCTCAGAGCCCAGCAATCGTCCGTAGTATGCCCGGGGCTATCAGAGTGATAAGAGCAACGGGCGTTGGGGTTGTACTTTGGAAAGTTGTGTTCACTACCTTCGGAGCTTCCTTGACAGTTACCAGGTTGGTTGACCGTAGCTGCGGCAATATCTGAGACAGGGTCATACTGAGCCGAGTGTACTGTCTTTTGGGTCTATCGCCCCTTTGTGGATTATACTACTGAGGAGCAGCAACAGGCTTTGAAATTACCAATGCATTGACAGCTTGGCGGCGTTCCGGCTTAACTTGTCTTCTAGGACCATAAACAGCACTAACTTCCTTCTTGAAAGGCTTCTTCTCAGTACTCGCAGCGGCACCTTTCTGTATCTTTCTCGACTTGATACCAGCTTCTATCCTCTCACCAGTCAAAATCAAATCTGTAAACTCAGTAGAAGAATTACCAATCAGATGTTAAAGAACGGACCAGACAAGGTCCCTAAGAACATGTCAACAAGTTCACGGTCAGTCAAAGGTGGCTGCACCCTGCCAGCCAGATCTCTCCACTTTTGCGCATACTCCTTGAATCCTTCGCCCGTCCCCAGTGGCATACCCTGAAGTTGAGTATGCGTAGGAGCGAGGTCAGAATTGTACTGATATTGTTTATAAAATGTGGTGGCCAAGTCTTCCCAGTTTCGGATACTGGCTCCATCCAGCTGATAGAACCACTCGAGTTGAGCCCCAGAAAGGCTATCCTGAAAGAAATGGATCCAAAGGTTCTTGTCTGTAGTGTAAGGTTGGATCTTCCTTACATATGATCTGAGATGCATTTTCGGGCAGGACAGCCCGTCATACCTTACAAAAACTGGCACTTTGAACTTCAGGGGGATCACAATTCCAGCAACTAATCCCAAGTCTTCGAAATCTAAGCCGGGAACTCTCTGCAGCTCCATAGCTGCCAACCTGTCTTCCAAGCCTTTGTACTTATCATCAGCGGGCGGGTATTGTTGATCAGAGTAGTCTTCGTCTTCTTCAGCCTCCTCTTCTTCAACCTCGGATTCGGAAGGTACCGCAGCCGCATTCCCTTTACTGGTTCCTTCTTCAGATGTAGGGGGAAATTCAAGCACTCTTCTGGCTTCACCCTCAAACCTTCTTCCTAGGGAAGCCACCCCGATTCTCTTCTTCTTCTTTTTCACTTGGTCTTTGTTCACTAGCAGGGCCTTTAGATCCTCCTGACCCTTAGCCAAGGTCATCAGGAGTTGTTGAAACTGTGCGTTATGAGACTGCAAGTCCTTGACCGTCTGTTCGAGATCCATCTTACTGGCATAAACAGCGGAAAGATAAGGAAACCTGGTGTGGAGACCTGCTTATGCACATGATGAATGGTATGCTTATGTATGCAATGCATTCAAGGATTTATAACATTCAAAATTGTTGCACACAAAAAAGAACGCACGTCATATTAATAAGAAGAAATTTGTTAGTACATAAATGCCCCATGGGCCAAATGTTACAAAAACTTCTCAAGGTAAAAAGACATTGCGCATCCTTTTTGGTGCAATGTAGGCGTTGAGGGTCTCTTCCTCATGGAGTCAGCGGGTAAGCTCTAGAACCTTCTTCTCACTGGCGTAGAAGCTGGCTACAAAAGTGTTCCGTTCCTCCTTAAGTTGGGTCCAACTCTTCTGCATCTCCTCCCACGATGTAGGCATGTCAGGATATAGGATGGTGTAGGGAACCTCTCCTTCCGTAACGGGCTCTTTAATCACAGGGAGAACATGAGGATAAGGCATCATCAGACTCTGGGCTCGGGCTCGTACCCACTTGAGGTAAGGCTCAAGAGGGATGGAGTTCTTGTGCCCCAGTGTCTTGCTGTCAACCTTGTTAGGCATCCTCCAAGCTCTGATGAATCTTTGGCGAAGTCCTTGCGCATCGTTGTCGAAGTCAAAAACTAGGTCAGGAATCAACATATCGTGAGGACCATCCCTCCGTGCATATCCAAATTGTCTCAAGGCTAGACAAGGGTTGTAGGTAATGCCTCCCCTAATGCCAAGTAATGGAACATTAGGGAACTCTCCACAATGATCTACGATGATGACATTTTCTCTGGACCGAGAACACCAATGTACATCAGAGTGAGTAAGGGTCATTAACCGTTGTGACCACCTTAAACCTTGGTCATTTTTCAAGACAGATTGTGGAAGGTGCGAAATAAACCACCTTGCAAGGAGAGGAGTACATCACATGAGAACACCCCTCTTTCTCATTGTTCGAGTGTAAAATGAGTGAAGAATGTCCCCAAGCAATGTTGGTATTGGATTTCTGGATAAGAAGATCTTGACGGCGTTGACATCTACAAGTTGGTCAGGATTTGGGAACAAGACCAGCCCATAGATAAGAAGTGCCACAATTTCTTCAAAGGCTTGTAGGTCCAATGAATTCCAACACTCTTGTGCCTTCTCAAACAAGAATTTTGCTAAGAAGCCTTTGACACCGCTTCTAGTTTCCCAATGCCCCTTGATGTCGGATGGCTGTAGATGTAGTGCTCGAGCAACATCTTCAGGCTTTGGTTCCTTTTCCGTACTGTTGAAAGGTAGTTGATTAAGGATAGGAATCCTTAGGAGTTGAGAAAATTCCTCCAAAGTGGGCACCAACTGGTAGTCGGGGAAAGTGAAACAGTGGTGAAGAGGGTCAAAGAACTGGAACAGCACCTTCATCAAGTCCTCTTCAATGTTGGTGTTGACTAGGCTGAGCAGTCTACCATGTCTTCCACTGAAGGGAGAGCTTTCCAGAATTCTTGATTTGAGCTCCTTGAGTTGAGGAGGGATTCTCACAAGGTTGACTTGGATGGTTTTCCTGCGAGGAATTTCCATGACCTACAAAAAAAGAACAAAGATGAAAATCTAAACCCTTGAAGTGGTTAGTGTATGCATATGATGCTTTATGATGTTCATGATGTATGCACAAACATATGTACAAGAAAATCACACAAAACCCTAGTTTCAGGCTTGCATGGGGTTTCATAGATAAGTACCCTCTTGAGTGTAGTTGGCTTAAAAACCTGTCCTAAAAATAGTAACCGGGTTCTAAGGAGCTCAATATCACCGGATTGTTTTCATTGTTCATTGTTTTGGTTTAGCCACTTAACTAGCGACTAAAATATTCCAAGAAAACAACCCTCAATGAGTGTAGTATCGATTATCTACCAACTTCGGACTGCACCAAAGCCGGTCATCTCACTACCCCTAATGAAAGGCCAAGATGCTCAAGTAAGGTTCTAGGTCATTAGTGCTTAGTGACATCACTCAGCGGCCCCGTACTCTCCTTGATTGAACTCAAGGGTTACCGGTACTCACAAATATGTCGCACTAATATAGCTATTGCTTCAACCATGTCGATATACCCCACACAGTTTCTATAACGTATTGCTATCTATGAATGTTCCCCCAAATCCGGGTGTAGGATTGCAAACCCAAACAAGAGAGCCAAGATATACAGCAATTAAAACAAACAATTAGTCATGCAAGAGGGTGATCTAAGCCCTAAGGTTACTCCACTTTAAAGAAAATCCCCAGCAGAGTCGCCAGTTCTGTGATACGGTGGGAGAACTGACTTGAGGTTTTGCGTTTGTTTTCACAAATGTTTTGGTTGAGCAAGAGTCGCCACCGACTTTTTATTTTATCCTAAGGAAAGGTTAAAAAGCACAGCAAAAAACCTTTGAGATGTTTTCTTGGGTTCGGGGAGTAGATTATAGAAAGGGAAGGTATTAGCACCCTTTCTATCCATGGTTATCCATGGGCTCTTAGTTACTTGCTTAGATCAACTTGCCTTGATTTTCAATTGTTTGAAATGGTGCTTTGTGTGTGTGGTTTTGAAAATGTTTTAAAAAAGAGGCCAATGTGGTGGCAACCTTTGTAATGATCCATGTTGGGATGTATACAAAGGTGTATGTCTTTTGAAAAGTTTTCAATGTTTTTGAAAGTTGTTTTGAAAGTGTGTTGTGATGTGTGGTTTTGAAAAGTAGGCAAGTGTTTTTGCAAGTTTGATCAAGTAACTAAGAGTTGTCTACCCCTAAATTTACTCAAAGATTTTTTTCTATGTTTTTAACCCTTTTAACAATTTTATTCCACCATTGTATTTGATGGACAATCTTGTGTTAGGATGTAAACGGGACAGGCGTGGGTCATCGTATAGACCATGATAGCAATGTTGCAAAGCATCTTAGTTTTTCTTTTGAGGGACTAAGATCATTTTTTGTAAGGCAACTTTTGAAAGCGTCGTCGATGGACTATGATCTTTTGATTTTGTTTGTTTTACTAAGATACTTTGCATGCGTAACATGGCCCATTTTTTGAAAGGCAACAGGTGGATGTAACCCTAGGGGTGTTAGTGTGCAAGTGTGTTTTATTGCATACAAGAGTTTATCTTTGAATTAGGATTTTCTATTTCATTGATTTTATCTTGCCATACACATCCTAATTACTAGCAATAGGAAGCGGAAATATAAAATCCTACACTATTACAACAATTAGGGAGTGGGGGTACACATTTGTACATGGGGGGTTCAACGAGAAAAATAGACAAAAAAGAAAATAGCAAAAAACAAGATAGAGAGAAAGAGAGAGGGGGTCAGCACGCTGCTGAGAGGTCATCAGAAGTTCTGACTCAGACCCGCTGCCAGATGATCAACCTTTTGGTTAAACTGTATGAGTCAGAACTTCTGACTCTGGCACCTGCAAAACAGAAACCTGTTAGTGGGGAAATCAGAAGTTCTGACCCCCCTGCGCTGCAAGACAGAAGTTTGTTAGTGGGGAGATCAGAAGTTCTGATCCTGCTGGAAAGACAATAACTCTCAGAAGTTATGATATTCTTGACAGCAAAACAGGCTTCAGATGTGCTAACGTCAAAGTCAGCACTTGGCTTTTCCCTGTACTAATCAGAACATCTGCAATTTCGTTATTATTCCACAAAACAAGAAACGTATTTGGAACAGCTCCAGCAAATGTCAAAGTGTTTCAGAGGGCAGGACTAACAAGGTCACAGGCAGGTTCTACACTGGCTCAGAACATTCTGAGGTATGAAAATCCTCAGAACACAAACAGCAACAACATGATATTTACATTATGTTTATTTGAGCATGCACAGCTGATGATGCTTAGCAGCGTGATGAAGGTCAGCAGGTGCTTACCTGGCGGTTGGAAAAGTTTGTGGATGAAAGCTAGCTTTTGGCTCTGATGGTATTCTGGACAGATTCTTTTTGAAAAGGGTAGGTGAAGGTGTATGCGTATATAGGGTCAGAAGTTTGAAAAAGGGTTTTTAGTTCACAAAGAAAACTGGGTATTTGATGAAGTTTGAAGGTAAGAGATTCAAAGTTATGAAACACTGGAGATTTTGGCAGAGTTTCACAGCACTTTCTTGCTAAAGATTTCTGTTTTTCTTCTAGCAATTTTTCTGTTTCTTTTGGACCACTCTTTCAAGGGACAATGATTCTCTATTTATAGGCAAAAACTCTTGTGGACTTCTTGAACATTAAAGCGCCAACAGAGGCTGAGTTGTTCTTTTGAAAGAAATTCCTGGGAAGTTGTGATAACAGATAGCCTTTCAGCCTAGGCTGGAACAGCAGGCATGGATTGGAGAGAAGTGACCCCTTAGGTGGACGGTGGCGTGTAGACCCATGCCAAAACCTGCATAAAGGCGTTTTCCAAGCCACACATGAAGGGATTACTTTGGATGAATGTTCAGGAGTGGTTGGGAGCATTAATGATCATTAAATGGTGATGAGACTTATCAACACCAATATTCTGGTAATGGAAACCAAACTTTGAACCAGCAGTTCTGTTTCACCAAGAACAACGTAGACCATGTTCTGGTTTTGGCCTCCTATTGTCTTAGCAAGTTCTGGGGATTCACCTGATTTTCTGACACGTTCCTTGGATTTGCTTCTGGAACTCCTGGGCTGAGAGATTCTGTATCAGTGTAACACCCACTCTTCTGACCTTTTCATCTTCTGATTTCAGCATGTTCTGAAAGAGCCTTCAAACTTCCTTGCTTCTTTTGCATTCCTTTAGCAAATTCTGGCTGAGCTTGCATAACTGCTGAAAGAGTCATGTTCTGTCTGAGACTTACATATTGAACCACGTTTACAACTTCTGATTGAGCTGATGTAGCTGCTGAAGAGACAACTTCTGACTGCGCTGAGCCAAGCTTGCAACTTCTGACCGTTTCTATCTGGAGTTTGGTCCAGAAGTTCTGAAGCGTTGATTTCTTCTTAAATACTCTTTTTTTTAGAGAAAAATTCCAAGTACTTAGAATTTAATTTTTCTCAAGCTAAAAGCGTTGTCTTTAGAGCTTGTGTGATCATCTTGCTCTTGTAAGTGGTTTGCTTGGGCAAAAATGACAATTCAGGACTTGGATTTGTTTCAGAGGGACTCTGAAAATCCAAGATGATTTCCTGAAGAAAGAGAGGGCAAATTTTGGGGTACAACAGTTGCTCCTGTTCAATCTTCTTGAACCTGAAGAGTTAGATTGGTAAGTTTGCCTTTCGTGACTCGAGGGTAAAAGGAGATTGGACACTAGAGTGCCTAAAAATTTGCACTCGCATGGTAGAGTATCAGCAATGCGATGGCGGGAATGGGCTTATAGATGCCATTTAGAGAGATGGTGGATAGGGAGATGGGCTTATAGATGCCATCTGGAGACGTGACAGAACCTTGTCGGGAATGGGCTTATAGATGCCATTTGGAAGTATTGATCGCATAAGAGATTCCTTAGCGAGAACTTGTGTATTTTGAGAAAGGAAGATGGTTTCCTGGCCTGTTACAGGTGTTGATCTTCAGTCTCTTCATGCAGATATGCCCTGGCTAGATACAGGTATCGAATCTACAATTAGTTGCTCACAGATGTGCCCTGGCTAGATACAGGTGTCGAATCTCGGTATGTTATCTACAGATATGCCCTGGCTGGATACAGGAATCGAATCGGGAATTGTCGTCTACAGATATGCCCTGGCTGGATACAGGTATCGAATCTGGAATTGTCGTCTACAGATATGCCCTGGCTGGATACAGGTATCAAATCTGGAATTGTCGTCTACAGATATGCCCCGGCTGGATACAGGTAATGAATCTGGAATTGCAAAAGGTTGGTAGAGATAGCTTTCCTGGCTGGATACAGGCGTAGACCTCTGACCTGAGAATGAAAGATAATTTCCTGGCCTGTTACAGGTGTTTGATCTTCAAACTCTTCATGTAGATATGCCCTGGCTAGATACAGGTATTGAATCTACAATCAATCACTCACAGATGTGCCCTGGCTAGATACAGGTATCGAATCTGAAATTGTGATAGTTGATAGTAATCATCCTTGGATTGACTTTTCCTGAAAAGGAAAAACATTAGTTGTATGAAATGTCATGATGTGCATGATGCTCAAAATGAGTTAGTGTTGTATGCACTTTATCATGTATGCAAGCAGGATGTATGAAATGTGAAATGTTTATGAATGTATTTCCGTCTAGGAAAATAAATCCTTGACGGCTGGCCAGGGAATCAAATCCTGGGCTGATGTTGAACAGTAGAGTTCTTTGTTTCCGCTGGGGATTATGGTTGCAAGAATAAACCGGTAGGAGATGATGACTCCGTTGGGGAATAAACTTGTTAGAGAAATTACTCTGAGGGGAATTACTCTGTGGGAAGAGATACTTCGCCGAGGTTTTAATGAGAACTCCGTTGGGGATTTTGCTGATAAGTTATGTTGGGGAACTTTGATGAACTCCGATGGGGATAGGCAGAACATTGCCGAGGACGATCTTTCCGTGGTTATTAGTTGAGGATAACCCAGTTATAAGCTCTTATGAGGAATAACTTTGAATAAAGTCTGGGAGAGACGTCCGTACTCTGCAGGGGATAAGCTTCCAGAATCTACTGGGGATATGGATTCCACTTTCCTGGGGAAACTTTCAGACTGTACTGGGGTGTTGGTATTCCACCGGGGAACAATCTTAGATTAAGACTGTCGGGGATGCTTGTTGAGGAATGTCTGTACTCCGCTGGGGAATGCTGAGATATTATGGGGATTCCCAACTTCCTTAAGGCTGACAGTAGACTAAACTCTGCTTGGGGAGAATATCACCGACTTTCTAGGGGAATATTATGCCTTTCCAGGGCTGATAGGAAACTAACTCTTCTTGGGGAAAGTATTGCTGAATCTTGTCTTACTCTGTGGGAGTTGAGGTAACTTGGCCACTTTCTTCAACCGAACCTACCTTGGTACCTCAGTGGACAGAGCAACTAAATCGCTTAGACAATTCTAAATTGCCCCTGTTTCTGATGTCATCTGTAATTAGTCTTTTGTTTCGCATGCAACTATTCGTGATTAGCAATTAATGTCAAATGCGAATATCAAAAATGAACATTGGACGTTCTTCGCAAAACAAAACAGAAAAAGTAAAAACAAAGGATAATTTGTCTGAAAAAATTGAACTTGTATTGATTTTGAAATTCGCCTGTAAATAGGCGTTTTTGTACAAGAGGCTGACGTCCTAGTAAGAGAACGCCACCAATCAAAATAGAGTTTATACAAATTTGTGAAAAGGAAACAAAACAGCTATGTGAAAAATAATCCCACTAGGTTCCAACTCAGCTATCCCCTTTATGTCTTCAAGCGTCTCATCACTTTGCTATTTAGTTGAAGATGAAGCTGATTGATTGATGCCGAAGTCTGAGCCCGATAGTTGATTCCGAATTCTGGATGCAAGGTGATCCAATGAGACATAGTATTACGCTTTATCCCTAACTTTTTCCTGGACCGCCCTTTCGGGTTTTCAGTCCACCGGGATACCCATTTTTGCCCAAGCCGCCTTTTCAGGTTTTCGACTTGCCGGGTGTACAGATTTTTTTTCCCTTATTTTTGCCCGAACCCTTTTGGTTCGCCGAGAAGCCCTTATTTTTGCCTAGGTGTGTCAACCTAGCGGGTCTTTAATTCATGTGTAGTATATTTTTATTATGTCTGCATTGGCGGGGTGAGGAAGGTCGTCGCCATCCATGGTGGTTAGGATCATAGCTCCTCCTGAGAAGATATGTTTAACCACAAATGGCCCTTCGTACGTGGGGGTCCATTTGCCCCTGGGATAACTTTGAGGAAGAATGATGCGCTTGATTACAAGGTCTCCGACTTGATACTCTTGTCGTCTGACTTTCTTGTTAAATGCCCTGATCATCCGTTTTTGGTACGTCTGACCATGACAAATAGCAGTGAGTCTATTTTCGTCAATTAGGTTTAATTGATCAAGCCGAGTCTGGATCCAGTCATCTTCGCTCAAGCCTGCATCCTTCATTATCCGGAGAGAGGGTATCTGGACTTGAATAAGCAAGACCGCCTCCATGCCATAGACCAAGGAAAAGGGGGTTGCCCCTGTTGACGTCCGTGCTGAGGTACGGTACCCATGAAGAGCAAACGGTAACATTTCGTGCCAATCTTTGTAGGTCACTGTCATCTTCTGCACAATCTTCTTGATGTTCTTATTCGCTGCTTCTACAGCCCCATTCATCTTCGGCCGGTAGGGAGAAGAATTGTGGTGTTGTATCTTGAATTGCTCGCAGAGCTCAGTGATCATCTTGTTGTTAAGATTGGTACCATTGTCCGTAATGATCCTTTCAGGTATCCCGTATCGACAGATCAGGTTGTGCCGAACGAACCGTGCCACGACGCTCTTGGTTATGGTGGCGTAGGAAGCTGCTTCAACCCACTTCGTGAAGTAATCAATCGCTACCAAGAGGAAGCGATGCCCGTTGGATGCCGTCGGTCGGATCTCGCCGATCATATCAATGCCCCACATTGCAAAAGGCCAAGGTGTTGTTAAGACATTCAGAGGAACCGGAGGAATGTGCACCTTATCGGCATAGATCTGGCATTTATGACAAGTTCGTGAGTGTTGGTAACAGTCGGCTTCCATTGTGGACCAGAAATATCCTGCCCGAAGGATTTTCTTTGCCATGGTATGTCCACTGGAATGTGTTCCAAATGTACCTTCATGAAGCTCTGCCATGATCTTTTCTGCTTTAGTTTTATCCACACAGCGTAATAAGGTTGAATCATGGTTGTGCTTGTAGAGAATGTCGTTGCTGAGGAAGAATTTTGCTGCGAACCTTCTCAGAAACTTCTTGTCATTAACGGATGCACCCTCGGGATATTCTTGAGCTTCCAAGTACCTCTTCACTTCATGATACTAGGGTTTTTTAATTACCTCCTCAACCTCAAGATCACAGCAATATGCAGGCTCGTCCAACTTCCAAATGATGATCCGGGGCGCCTCGTTGTCCCATTTGACATTGAACATTGAAGACATCGTAGCTAACGCGTCCGCCAACTGATTCTCCTCTCTTGGGAAGTGTTCAAAAGTTATCTCTTCGAAGTGGGGAAGCAATGTCATCACATACTCCTTGTAAGGAATAAGATTTGGGTGTTTCGTATCCCACTCGCCTTTGACCTGATTGATCACGAGAGCGGAATCTCCGAAGACACTCAGAAACTTGATCCTTAGGTCAATTGCAGCCTGAATACCCATGATACATGCCTCATACTCCGCCATGTTATTGGTGCAATTGAAACATAACCGAGCGGTGAGTGGAGTATGAGCGCCTTTGGGGGATATGATCACAGCGCCGATACCATTACCCAAAGCGTTTGAGGCTCCATCAAAGTGCATAGACCATCGGGATCCCTCCTCAGGTCCTTCATCCGGTCCAGGTACTTCACAATCAGTCACTACCATGATATCCTCGTCTGGAAATTCAAAGTTCAACGACTGGTAATCATCCACCGGTTGGTGTGCCAAATGGTCTGCCAATACACTTCCTTTGATTGCTTTTTGAGTCGTGTACTGGATGTCATATTCCATCAAGATCATTTGCCATCTGGCTATTCTTCCGGACATAGCAGGCTTTTCGAATATGTACTTGATTGGATCCATTTTTGAAATCAACAGAGTAGTGTGAGTCAACATATACTGTCTCAACCGGCGAGCAGCCCATACCAGAGCGCAGCAAGTTTTCTCGAGCAGTGAGTACCGAGTCTCACAGTCGGTAAACTTTTTGCTCAGGTAATAAATAGCGTGCTCTTTTCGGCCAGACTCGTCATGCTGCCCCAGCACACACCCCATTGAGTTGTCAAGTACTGTCAAGTATAGTATTAGAGGTCTCCCTTCAACCGGTGGCATAAGAATGGGTGGTTCTTGGAGATACTCTTTGATCTTTTCGAAAGCAGCGTGACATTCATCATTCCAACGTACTACTTGATCTTTCTTCAGCAGTTTGAAGATTGGTTCACAGGTAGCAGTTAGATGTGAGATAAATCGGGCAATGTAGTTCAAACATCCTAGAAAGCCTCTGACTTCCTTCTCTGTCTTGGGAGTTGGCATCTCTTGTACGGCTTTTACCTTGGCAGGGTCCACTTGAATACCTTTGTCGCTTACGATGAAACCTAGCAATTTTCCATATCTCACCCCAAAGGTGCACTTGTTTGGGTTCAACCTCAGCTTATACAACTTCAGACGGTCAAACAGCTTCCGTAGATGGTCAAGGTGTTTCTCCTCAGTTTGGGACCTTGCAATCATATCATCAACATACACTTCTATCTCGTGATGGATCATGTCATGAAATAAAGCAACCATGGCACGTTGGTAGGTTGCCCCAGCATTTTTCAACCCAAAAGGCATGACCTTGTAGCAAAAGGTGCCCCACTGAGTGACAAAAGTGGTCTTCTCCATGTCTTCAGGAGCCATTTTGATCTGATTATAACCGGAGAAGCCGTCCATGAAGGAGAAAACTTTATATTGAGCAGTATTATCAACCAGAACGTCGATATGAGGCAGAGGGAAATCATCCTTGGGGCTGGCCTTGTTCAAATCCCTATAATCAACACACATTCGGACCTTACCATCTTTCTTCGGCACTGGAACCACGTTGGCAACCCACTGAGGGTAAGAAGTCACTGCTAGAAACCCGGCATCAAATTGTTTCATAACCTCAGCTTTTATTTTCTCGGACATCTCTGGACGCATACGGCGGAACTTATGTTTTACCGGAGGGCAGTCTTCCTTGGTAGGCAGGTGATGAACCACAATGTCGGCATCCAAACCAGGCATGTATTCGTAAGACCAAGAAAAGATTTCCATGTAGTCATGCAGCATCTGAATCAATCGTTGTTTCACATTGAGCCCTAGGTTGGCACCAATCTTGACTTCCTTTCTATCTGTCTCAGTACCCAGAATTACCGTTTCCACTGGCTCTTCATGTGGCTGAATGGCCCTCTCTTCCTGGAGTAGCAGTCTTGCAAGTTCACCAGGCACTTCGCAATCATCTTCACCTTCGTCTTCGGCCAAGTTGATCGGATTTTCGAAGTTATAACTGGCAGTAGCAGAGTCGTTGCCAGTGAGATCCATAGTGGATTGGAACCTGTATAAGTGAGTGTGTGTAAATGTAGCTGTTTTGCAATATATGATAAAGAAAGAAAAGGAGCACAAGATTTGAAATGCAACAAACGTCCAATGTTTTGATTAATGATATATGAAAATGTCATACAAAAGCCCTCACAAATGGAGCCATGGTGCCCCGGGTAGGACACCGAGCCATAAAAGTTTCAACATATTGTTTGTTACAAATTGAAAACAAAAGAGTTCATTACTGAGTGACAAAAGTAATAGGTGTGAAGTCTTTGGAAGTCCAGTTGCTTGGTCCATTGTCAGTTGTTGGGTAGATCCAGCTGTCAAATTCGGATTCCTCCGCGTCGTCCCCAATAGCATTCACTCCTGGGTTGGTGATGAACACAAAAGGTCTTCCAATCCTCGCCTTACGAACAGCCTTCTGAGCCTCTGCAGTGAAGCCCAAACTAAACTTGTCGGTCTTCAGAGTAAAGTCAGGAAGTCGGCCCCAGTTTGCGCACTCACCCTTCTCAATCACAGCCCGGGCATCCTTTAAGGAAGCCATCTTCAAAGGAGGGTCTTCAATCACAGTTTCAGCTGACGCCAGTGTCTGAGGCACCTCTTCAAAGTGTTGAAAGGGGGTCTCAATGAATTCCCCGTCCATTTCTATGTATCGGAACGAGTTTAAGTGGCTGACCATATACTCCTCTTCCCCTTGAACTGTAACAATCTTTCCTCTGACTGGGTACTTAAGCTTTTGATGTAGTGTGGAGGTCACAGCTCCGGCCTTGTGAATCTATGGGCGACCCAGCAAACAAAAGTAGGATGGACGGATGTCCATCATATAGAAAGTAGAATCAAACACCTGAGAACCAACCCTAATTGGAATGTCAACTTCACCATGTACCATCCTCTTCGAACTGTCGAAGGCTCGGACAACAATATTACTAGGCTTGAGCTCCAAACCCTCACAATCTAATCTGTCTAGGGCCTTCTTGGGCAATACATTCAAAGAAGAACCGGTGTCTACCAACACATGGGCAAGAGTAGTGCCCCTGTATTCAATAGAGACACGCAGGGCATCATTATGGTTCTTTCCTTTTGCGGTCAGATCAGCGTCAGAAAAGCCCAGACCATTATCAGCAGTCAAGTTGGCCACACAATCAGTAAATTGATCAGCAGACGTTTCTTGTGGCACATGGGCCGTTTTTAGGAAGGAGATCAGGGCCTTGGCGTGGGCCTCTGAACATAACAACAATGATAGCATAGAAATTTTTGATGGGGTGTGCCCCAGCTGCTCAACAACATTGAAATCACTTTTCTTGATAATCTTGAGGATCTCCTCCATCTCTTGCTGGGAGGCTTCAACAGCAGTTGTCTTAGGTGCCTCCGTCAGGGCAGGCAAATCAGTAGCAATCCCTTTTCCCCGAGCGTTAGAGGACTCGGCAGCAGGGGTAGAAACAGGAACTTGATTAGGAAGTGAAACATGCACACTTGCGGGTGTGATGATAAGGGGTTTTTGAATAATTGGTGGTGCGATATTTGGCGAAAATAGCCTACCACTGCGAGTTATTTTGGCAGGCCCGGTGATGTTACTGACGTCGGTACTTGTATCAAACTCCTGTTTTACTCCAAGCACATAAACATCTGCCCCATAGTGCCATAGGACAGCTTTGTCGGATGTATAGCGGAGGGGCCCCGGAACTGTAATGATGATAGGAGCAATCTTTTGAGTGGACATGATTTTGACAGGCTTCTTTGAAGGAGCCTTGGGAGGTTTGTTGAAAATAGTGACAATAGAAACTTCTTCGGCAGGGACAGCAGGAACGGCAATCTTCTCGAATAAGATCTCTTTGCTATCCATCAGGTCTTGGATACCTGATTTTAGCAAAGGGCAACCAAAAGGGGAAACAGCACATAGAAGGCAATCTTCACCACATCCCGTAAATAAACCGGCTAGCAACAGATTCCTTTTAACAGTTGATAACGGAGTAACAATCTCTTCCACGGAGGCTACATATCGGTCTTCTTCCACAACACTCACTCCATGCTGGGGCATGAGAGCAGTCACAACATTGGGTCTTTCAGGCGCCTCAAATTGTATTTCCTTAGCATCAATAAGGTCTTGAACCTTATTCCTCAGAGCCCAGCAATCGTCCGTAGTATACCCGGGGCTATCAGAGTGATAAGCGCAACGGGCATTGGGGTTGTACTTTGGAGAAGCTGTGTTCACTACCTTCGGAGCTTCCTTGACAGTTACCAGGTTGGTTGACAGTAGCTACGGCAATATCTGAGACAGGGTCATACTGAGCCGAGTGTACTGTCTTTTGGGTCTCTCACCCCTTTGTTGATTATACTGCTGAGGAGCAGCAACAGGCTTTGAAATTACCAATGCATTGACAGCTTGGCGGCGTTCCGGCTTAACTTGTCTTCTAGGACCATAAACAGCACTAGCTTCCTTCTTGAAAGGCTTCTTCTCAGTACTCGCAGCGGCACCTTTCTGTATCTTTCTCGACTTGATACCAGCTTCTATCCTCTCACCAGTCAAAATCAAATCTGTAAACTCAGCAGAAGAATTACCAATCAGATGGTTAAAGAATGGACCAGACAAGGTCCCTAAGAACATGTCAACAAGTTCACGGTCAGTCAAAGGTGGCTGCACCCTGCCAGCCAGATCTCTCCACTTTTGCGCATACTCCTTGAATCCTTCGCCCGTCCCCAGTGACATACCCTGAAGTTGAGTACGTGTAGGAGCGAGGTCAGAATTGTACTGATATTGTTTAAAAAATGCGGTGGCCAAGTCTTCCCAGTTTCGGATACTGGCTCCATCCAGCTGATAGAACCACTCAAGTTGAGCCCCAGAAAGGCTATCCTGAAAGAAATGGATCCAAAGGTTCTTGTCTGCAGTGTAAGGTTGGATCTTCCTTACATATGATCTGAGATGCATTTTCGGGCAGGACAGCCCGTCATACCTTACAAAAACTGGCACTTTGAACTTCGGGGGGATCACAATTCCAGCAACTAATCCCAAGT
This sequence comes from Vicia faba, assembly GCA_948472305.1. Lineage (NCBI taxonomy): Eukaryota > Viridiplantae > Streptophyta > Magnoliopsida > Fabales > Fabaceae > Vicia > Vicia faba. The sequence continues at coordinate 493,701,321 of OX451738.1, forward strand.
CTTCGAAATCTAAGCGGGGAACTCTCTGCAGCTCCATAGATGCCAACCTGTCTTCCAATCCTTTGTACTTATCATCAGCGGGCGGGTATTATTGATCAGAGTAGTCTTCGTCTTCTTCAGCCTCCTCTTCTTCAACCTCGGATTCGGAAGGTACCGCAGCCGCATTCCCTTTACTGGTTCCTTCTTCAGATGTAGGGGGAAATTCAAGCACTCTTCTGGCTTCACCCTCAAACCTTCTTCCTAGGGTAGCCACCCCGATTCTCTTCTTCTTCTTTTTCACTTGGTATTTGTTCCCCAGCAGGGCCTTTAGATCCTCCTGACCCTTAGCCAAGGTCATCAGGAGTTGTTGAAACTGTGCGTTCTGAGACTGCAAGTCCTTGACCGTCTGTTCGAGATCCATCTTACTGGAATAAACAGCGGAAAGATAAGGAAACCTGGTGTGGAGACCTGCTTATGCACATGATGAATGGTATGCTTTTGTATGCAATGCATTCAAGGATTTAGAACATTCAAAATTGTTGCAAACAAAAAAGAACGCACATCATATTAATAAGAAGAAATTTGTCAGTACATAAATGCCCCATGGGCCAAATATTACAAAAACTTCTCAAGGTAAAAAGACATTGCGCATCCTCTTTGGTGCAATGTAGGCGTTGAGGGTCTCTTCCTCATAGAGTCGGCGGGTAAGCTATAGAACCTTCTTCTCACTGGCGTAGAAGCTGGCTTCAAAAGTGTTTCGTTCCTCCTTAAGTTGGGTCCAACTCTTCTGCATCTCCTCCCACGATGTAGGCATGTCAGGATATAGGATGGTGTAGGGAACCTCTCCTTCCATAACGGGCTCTTTAATCACAGGGAGAACATGAGGATAAGGCATCATCAGACTCTGGGCTCGGGCTCGTACCCACTTGAGGTAAGGCTCAAGAGGGATGGAGTTCTTGTGCCCTAGTGTCTTGCTGTCAACCTTGTTAGGCATCCTCCAAGCTCTGATGAATCTTTGGCGAAGTCTTTGCGCATCGTTGTCGAAGTCAAAAACTAGGTCAGGAATCAACATATCGTGAGGACCATCCCTCTGTGCATATTCAAATTGTCTCAAGGCTAGACAAGGGTTGTAGGTAATGCCTCCCCTAATGCCAAGTAATGGAACATTAGGGAACTCTCCACAACGATCGACAATGATGACATTTTCTCTGGACCGAGAACACCAATGTACATCAGAGTGAGTGAGGGTCATTAACCGTTGTGACCACCTTAAACCTTGGTCATTTTTCAAGACAGATTGTGTAAGGTGCGAAATAAACCACCTTGCAAGGAGAGGAGTACAGCACATGAGAACACCCCTCTTTCTCATTGTTCGGGTGTAAAATGAGTGAAGAATGTCCCCAAGCAATGTTGGTATTGGATTTCTGGATAAGAAGATCTTGACGGCGTTGACATCTACAAGCTGGTCAGGATTTGGGAACAAGACCAACCCATAGATAAGGAGTGCCACAATTTCTTCAAAGGCTTGTAGGTCCAATGAATTCCAACACTCTTGTGCCTTCTCAAACAAGAATTTTGCTAAGAAGCCTTTGACACCGCTTCTAGTTTCCCAATGCCCCTTGATGTCGGATGGCTATAGATGTAGTGCTCGAGCAACATCTTCAGGCTTTGGTTCCTTTTCCGTATTGTTGAAAGGTAGTTGATTAAGGATAGGAATCCTCAGGAGTTGAGAAAATTCCTCCAAAGTGGGCACCAACTGGTAGTCGGGGAAAGTGAAACAGTGGTGAAGAGGGTCAAAGAACTGGAACAGCACCTTCATCAAGTCCTCTTTAATGTTGGTGTTGACTAGGCTGAGAAGTCTACCATGTCTTTCACTGAAGGGAGAGCTTTCCGGAATTCTTGATGTGAGCTCCTTGAGTTGAGGAGGGATTCTCACAAGGTTTACTTGGATGGTTTTCCTGCGAGGAATTTCCATGACCTACAAAACAAGAACAAAGATGAAAATCTAAACCCTTGAAGTGGTTAGTGTATGCATATGATGCTTTATGATGTTCATGATGTATGCACAAACATATGTACAAGCAAATCACACAAAACCCTAGTTTCAGGCTTGCATGGGGTTTCATAGGTAAGTACCCTCTTGAGTGTAGTTGGCTTAAAAACCTGTCCTAAAAATAGTAACCGGGTTCTAAGGAGCTCAATATCACTGGATTCTTTTCATTGTTCATTGTTTTGGTTTAGCCACTTAACTAGCGATCAAAATATTCCAAGAAAACAACCCTCAATGAGTGTAGTATCGAGTATCTACCAACTTCGGACTGCACCAAAGCCGGTCATCTCACTACCCCTAATGAAAGGCCAAGATGGTCAAGTAAGGTTCTAGGTCATTAGTGCTTAGTGACATCACTCAGCGGCCCCGTACTCTCCTTGATTGAACTCAAGGGTTACCGGTACTCACAAATATGTCGCACTAATATAGCTATTGCTTCAACCATGTCGGTATACCCCGCACAGTTTCCACAACGTATTGCTATCTATGAATGTTCCCCCAAATCCGGGTGTAGGATTGCAAACCCAAACAAGAGAGCCAAGATATAAAGCAATTAAAACAAACAATTAGTCATGCAAGAGGGTGATCTAAGCCCTAAGGTTACTCCACTTTAAAGAAAATCCCCAGCAGAGTCGCCAGTTCTGTGATACAGTGGGAGAACTGACTTGAGGTTTTGTGTTTGTTTTCGCAAATGTTTCGGTTGAGCAAGAGTCGCCACCGACTTTTTATTTTATCCTAAGGAAAGGTTAAAAAGCACAGCAAAAAACCTTTGAGATGTTTTCTTGGGTTCGGGGAGTAGATTATAGAAAGGGAAGGTATTAGCACCCTTTCTATCCATGGTTATCCATGGGCTCTTAGTTACTTGCTTAGATCAACTTGCCTTGATTTTCAATTGTTTGAAATGGTGCTTTGTTTGTGTGGTTTTGAAAATGTTTTAAAAAAGAGGCCAATGTGGTGGCAACCTTTGTAATGATCCATGTTGGGATGTATACAAAGGTTTATGTCTTTTGAAAAGTTTTCAATGTTTTTGAAAGTTGTTTTGAAAGTGTGTTGTGATGTGTGGTTTTGAAAAGTAGGCAAGTGTTTTTGCAAGTTTGATCAAGTAACTAAGAGTTGTCTACCCCTAAATTTACTGAAAGATTTTTTTCTATGTTTTTATCCCTTTTAACAATTTTATTCCACCATTGTATTTGATGGACAATCTTGTGTTAGGATGTAAACGGGACAGGCGCGGGTCATCGTATAGACCATGATAGCAATGTTGCAAAGCATCTTAGTTTTTCTTTTGAGGGACTAAGATCATTTTTTGTAAGGCAACTTTCGAAAGCGTCATCGAGGGACTATGATATTTTGATTTTGTTTGTTTGACTAAGATACTTTGCATGCGTAACATGGCCCATTTTTTGAAAGGCAACAGGTGGATGTAACCCTAGGAGTGTTAGTGTGCAAGTGTGTTTTATTGCATACAAGAGTTTATCTTTGAATTAGGATTTTCTATTTCATTGATTTTATCTTGCCATACACATCCTAATTACTAGCAATAGGAAGCGGAAATATAAAATCCTACACTATTACAACAATTAGGGAGTGGGGGTACACATTTGTACATGGGGGGTTCAACGAGAAAAATAGAAAAAAAAGAAAATAGCAAAAAACAAGATAGAGAGAAAGAGAGAGGGGGTCAGCGCGCTGCTGAGAGGTATTCAGAAGTTCTGACTCAGACCCGCTGCCAGATGATCAACCTTTTGGTTAAACTGTATGAGGCAGAACTTCTGACTCTGGCACCTGCAAAACAGAAACCTGTTAGTGGGGAAATCAGAAGTTCTGACCCCCCCTGCACTGCAAGACAGAAGTTTGTTAGTGGGGAGATCAGAAGTTCTGATCCTGCTGGAAAGACAATAACTCTCAGAAGTTCTGATATTATTGACAGCAAAACAGGCTTCAGATGTGCTAACGTTAAATTCAACACTTGACTTTTCCCTGTACTAATCAGAACATCTGCAATTTCGTTATTATTCCACAAAACAGGAAACATATTTGGAACAGCTCCAGCAAATGTCAAAGTGTTTCAGAGGGAAGGACCAACAAGGTCACTGGCAGGTTCTACACTGGCTCAGAACATTCTGAGGTATGAAAATCCTCAGAACACAAACAGCAACAACATGATATTTACATTATGTTTATTTGAGCATGCACAGCTGATGATGCTTAGCAGCGTGATGAAGGTCAGCAGGTGCTTACCTGGCTGTTGGAAAAGTTTGTGGATGAAAGCTAGCTTTTGGCTCTGATGGTATTCTGGACAGATTCTTTTTGAAAAGGGTAGGTGAAGGTGTATGTGTATATAGGGTCAGAAGTTTGAAAAGGGGTTTTAAGTTCACAAAGAAAATAGGGTATTTGATGAAGTTTGAAGGTAAGAGATTCAAAGTTATGAAACACTGGAGATTTTGGCAGAGTTTCACAGCACTTTCTTGCTAAAGATTTCTGTTTTTCTTCTAGCAATTTTTCTGTTTCTTTTGGACCACTCTTTCAAGGGACAATGATTCTCTATTTATAGGCAAAAACTCTTGTGGACTTCTTGAACATTAAAGCGCCAACAGAGGCTGAGTTGTTCTTTTGAAAGAAATTCCTGGGAAGTTGTGATAACAGATAGCCTTTCAGCCCAGGTTGGAACAGCAGGCGTGGATTGGAGAGAAGTGACCCCTTAGGTGGACGGTGGCGTGTAGACCCATGCCAGAACCTGCATAAAGGCGTTTTCCAAGCCACACGTGAAGGGATTACTTTGGATGAATGTTCAGGAGTGGTTGGGAGCATTAATGAGCATTAAATGGTGATGAGACTTATCAACACCAATATTCTGGTAATGGAAACCAAACTTTGAACCAGCAGTTCTGTTTCACCAAGAACAACGTAGACCATGTTCTGGTTTTGGCCTCCTATTGTCTTAGCAAGTTCTGGGGATTCACCTGATTTTCTGACACGTTCCTTGGATTTGCTTCTGGAACTCCTGGGCTTAGAGATTCTGTATCAGTGTAACACCCACTCTTCTGACCTTTCCATCTTCTGATTTCAGCATGTTCTGAAAGAGCCTTCAAACTTCTTTGCTTCTTTTTCATTCCTTTAGCAAATTCTGGCTGAGCTTGCATAACTGCTGAAAGAGTCATGTTCTGTCTAAGACTTACGTATTGAACCACGTTTACAACTTTTGATTGAGCTGATGTAGCTGCTGAAGAGCCAACTTCTGACTACGCTGATCCAAGCTTGCAACTTTTGACCGTTTCTATCTGGAGTTTGGTCCAGAAGTTCTGAAGCGTTGATTTCTTCTTAAATACTCTTTTTTTTAGAGAAAAATTCCAAGTACTTAGAATTTAATTTTTCTCAAGCTAAAAGCGTTGTCTTTAGAGCTTGCGTGATCATCTTTCTATTGTAAGTGGTTTGCTTGGGCAAAAATGACAATTCAGGACTTGGATTTGTTTCAGAGGGACTCTGAAAATCCAAGATGATTTCCTGAAGAAAGAGAGGGAAAATTTTGGGGTACAACAGTACCCTTTGAGAGGAAGGACCTGGGTTCGATCCCAGGTCTCAACATTTTCCTATTTTCTGAGTTATTTCTTGTAGATCCCATGTGCCTCGCCATCAAATATCCAGCATGTGCCCCTGATCTCAACCATCAAGCCCATCACGTGATCAGATCTAAACGTCTAGCAAAGCAGCATATGGTGAACCCCAGATGAGAGCCTCACTGAATCACGCATAAGGCAGATGGGCCAGTTATTCTGGGCTTTTCAAAATTCAGCCATGCACCCCCAAAATCACTTCCAACATCAGGCCCATTCTTGTTTTTCTTATTTATTTCATTATTTTGTGTTATTTGTTTTATAGTTTTAAAAATCATTTTTTAATATTAAATCATAAAATCAATAAAATCACAAAAAATATAGAATTAGGTTTTTTTGTTAAAATTAGTTTTTTTGGAAATTAATTAATTTAATGATATTAAATTGATTTGTTTTCATTAAGTAAAGTTAATTAGAAGAAATTAGGTCTAATTCACAAATATTTAGTTTTCTCAATAAAAAATCAAAAATAATTTATTTATTTAAGTAGATTCTTTAGGATATTTAATTTATTCTCGCGCTCATTTATTTGTTTTTTCTAATTATTGTATCTGTTTTGAGTTTGTAATAGCTTTTAACTTAGGTTTATTACTACTTTTATTTACCGTTTTTCACCCAAGTTTGGTTATGTAACCCCCTCCCTAAAGCCTTGTAATAGCTAGGTTTAAGATTCTCGCATTTTATTTTTTTCCGCTACTATTAACTGTTAGATGAATGATCATAGGATTGAATGGAAAGATAAATCGAATGTTTAAAACAGTAGAACACCCTAAGCGTGCAAAGATAAACAAACTAAAATTAAACACTTGCACATGCTCACCCCTAGGGTATCTCCCACTTCGGTTGCCTCGGAAAAATACGGTCATTATTCTCGAACGTGAGAATTCTTAGTGATTATCCTCTAATTCAGAGATCGCAAGTCCCTTTCGAAGGTTGCCTCGGTAAAACAAAATGCGATCTTAGAACTTTAGGGTAGTTACTAAGAGATCTTTCCCTGTTGCCTTAAGTGACCGTGATCGTCCCTTTCGATTGTCCCTCAAACTCCAACGATGGAGCTACCTACTCCTTAATAGTAGGATAGCACTATCTAAAGGAAATAAGAAAAAGAATAGTCTTTTTCAAGTAAGTAGATAACTGTTAGGTACTTTCTCAAACAACTTTTTACAGCTTACACTTTCGCACTCTTTTCAACTAAAGTTTTCAAAAACACTTTATCACACTCTTGAGGACTGGTACAAGGGTTACCATAAAGTGAATCACCGCACTAAGGCAATTTCAAAACTTTTTAAAAGCATACAAAAGAAATTTAAAAATGAGCAAGCACCTAAGAGCCCGTGGAAAACCATGGATAGAAAGGGTGCTAACACCTTCCCTTTCTTTAATCTACCCCTGTACTCAGAAACATCTCGAAAAAGGTTTTTCTGTTCTTTTTCCATTTTCCTTTGTTGGATAAAATAAAAGATGGTGGCGACTCTTGCTTACCGTACATTTGTAAACAAAAAACACAAAAACCAGTAGTAACTAAAAAACAGCCAGTTTTGCCACCGTATTACACACATGCATGAGTCAATGATGTTGCATTGCATTCTTTATGACATTGCATGATTGTTGGTTGAGTGGTATTGATGATGTTGTGATCTAAGTGATGTTTGATGATGAATGTTAATTGATGAAATAATGATATATTATATGTGTATTGGTAATGCGAAAGTGTGAGTATATATGTGAAGTACGATCAATATATGGATCTTTGATGATTGTGTTGTAACTACTGTATTCATGTTGTATATCTTTTATAATGATTCATGATTTCTCACCCTTTATGCTTAGAAATGTTTCCTCGATACATGGGTAACTTGTAGGTAATCAGGAATAGCCATAGAGGCTTGCAGATAGCTTGGAGTTATTCATCTTTTTTTTATTTGGTAGTGGTATTGCTCTGAGATTGTAACATCGGGTGGGGAAACTCTTGAGTTGGAGTTTCAGTTGTTTTGATAAACATATCTTATGAGTTTTACTATGATGGATTTATTTGATGATGAATTTTGATATTAACTAAAAGGTTTTGATGTTGATGAACTAAATGAAGTTATTTTTGAGAATTATGACTCTGTTGAGAGATTTAAATTTGTTTGTTGTTGTTATTAAAGAAATAATTATTTAAAATGATTTGAAAACCCGTGTTACAGAGCAGGATGTTTTATATGTTGTTTTTAACAAAGATGTGACACCCTTGTTGGTGATTTATGTTTGATTAATATTATAATTATTCGTGAATTATTCGTTGGGTTTATAAAGGTTTTACAAAAAACACGAACAAGAGGTTTTAGGTTGCATAATAACTTAAGGCTTGAAAGAGAGAAAGTGTAGAGTAACAATTGCGAAAGTGTGTGAAGTGAGAGTGAGTGGTAAAATTTTTGAAATGATTAAAAAGTGAAAAGAGGTAAAGTGAAAATATTTTACCTAATCCCAACATAAATCACTTTTCCCAATGTGTCAAATCAAGCGTTTAACGTGTTTCAAGAAAAGTCAATTGTCTTAACATGAATCACAAACCTTCCGCTTGCTTGACATCTATTAATGAATTAAACTCTTTAGAGTCTAAAAGAAAGAATGTTTTCCAAAAGGAAAGCTTCTGACCTAGGACGCTTCTGATACATGAGATATTTTCACTTCTGAAGACTCACATCTCATAAACATACACTATCTCAGAATCTCATTGTGACGTTCTAAGAATTAACCATTTTGAGGTTTCCATCTTTTTCATTCTGGACAAAGTACCATTTTTAAGTTTTTTAGAATGAAAACAAATTTATCTTCAACAAGAGGTTTTGTAAAGATACCACCCCATTGATGGTTTGTATCAATGAGTTTTAAGTCCCTTCTGAATAGAGTCTCGTATAAATGATGTTTAATCTCAATATACTTAATTGTAGAATGTAATATGGAATTCATAGATAAACTTATAGCAAAAGTATTATCAAAGATAATAGGAATGTTACTCTCATATATCTGGAAGTCTTCTAGCTGAATCTTCATTCAGAGGATCTGAGTGTTGCATCACGAAGCTGCAATATACTCGGCTTCTATAGTTAATAGTGTAATCGTTGATTGCCTCTTGATGGACCAATGAGATCAAGTTGTCTCTTATAAATTGACAGCTTCCAGAACTGATATTCCTCTCAAGTCTATCTCCAGCATAATCAACATCACAATAACCTACTAACTTGTATTCACTTGATTTTCTATAACACCGACCAAGGTTAGTAGTACCTTTCAGATACCTAAAGATACTCTTAAAAACTATTAAGTGCGGTTCTCTAGGATCTGATTTGAATCTAGCACATAGAAAACACTGAATAAATTGCCAGGTCTAAAAGAAGTCAAATATAATAGAGAATACATTATACCTCTATACAGCTTCTGATCTACCTTATTGCTTACATCATCCTTCTCCAAAATACACGTAGGATGCATTTGAGTCTTATTTGTATTACATTATGACATGTCAAAACTCGACGCATAGGCCAGTGTTTCTGCCTCTTGAAGACTTGAGCCCCCAAAGAGTATAAAAATCTAAGGCACCGACGAAACGGATCGAAAGTTAACAGTTTCTCTCCATGTAATGTGGGAGGGGCCATGCAAAAAATTTAGCTCAAGGGGATGCACGTAGGCCAATGTTAACGTTCCTTTCGCTTATGGAACACTCTACCCTCGAAAATCCAAAATAAATTGAGTGGTCGCATGAATGCTACGAAACTTTACAGCTTCCCTTTATATGTTGGGAGAGAAGTACATGCAAAGAACTAGGCCAAAACTCATTGCATTGGCCATTGTTTGTGTTTCTTCCGTTTATTGAACACTTGAACCCTCGAAAATCCAAAATAATTCAAGGGGTCTCCCAAATGCTATGAAACTTTACATCTTCCCTCTACATGTTTGGAGAAAAGTCCATGCAAAGAACTAGGCCAAAAATCATTGCATATGCCATGGTTTGCATTGCTTCCATTCATTGAGCACTTGAACCCTCGAAAACCTGAAATAAATTAAGGGGACACTCGAATGCTATGAAACTTTGCAGCTTCCCTCTATATGTTGGTAGATAAGTCCCTCTAAAGAACTCGCCAAAATGCATTGCATAGGCCATGGTTTGTGTTGCTTCCGTTCAATGAGTACTTGAACCCTTGTAATCTAAAATAAATTGAGAGGTTGCCCGAATGCTACAAAATTGTGTAGCTCCCTTTTATATGTTGGTAGACAAGTCCTTGCAAAGAACTAGGCCAAAACTCGTTGCATATGCCATGTTTGTGTTGCTTCCATTCATTGAACACTTGAACCCTCGAAAATTCGAAATAATTTAAGGGTTCCCCCGAATGCTACGAAACTTTGAAGATCCCACGTATTTGTTGGTAAACAACCCCATGAAAGCCTTGGTTTGTGTTGCTTCTGTTTTATCCGTCTATTGGGCAACCGACCCTCGAAAAATTGAAAATGTATCAAGGACTTGGCCGAATGCTACGAAACTTTTCAGCTCCCCTTTATTTGTTGGAAGAGAACTCCATGCAAAAAGTCAGCTAAAAATGACACGCGTAGGCCAAGTTTCTATTCTACCCGCCTTTTGAGCGACTGGCCCCGAAAAGTCGAAAACGTATCGAGGATTCGGTCGAACACTACGAAAATTTTCAGCTCCCCTCTATATATTGAGAGAGAAGTCCCTACATAAAATTTTCTCAAAGGCCATGGTTTACGATGCTTCCGCCTATTGGGCGTCCGACCCTTGAAAAGTCGAAATATATCGAGGGATCACCTGAATACTATAAAACTTTAAATTCCATCTCAATTTGATGCCAGGTAAATCACTGGAAAAAAATCAGATCAAAACTCATTGCATAGCCCAAAGTTTGGTTGCTACTACCCCTTAAAAAAACTTAATTATACGTGTTTCGGTTGAAAATTCAAAATAAATCAAGGCCTTATCGAAATATTATGAAACTTTGCAGATCCTTTCTATGTGTTATTAGGGATGTTAATGCGAACAATCAGCACAAAATTTGATTCCTAAGGCACGTTTTCCTCCATTTTTGTTTTTGAAAATCCGGCGCTTAGAAAACTCATAACTAATTCATCCAAAGTCGAAAAATTACAATTTTTCGTGGGAGGGGTTCTTATATTGTGTTTAAAAAGCATGAAAAGGGGAACCAGTTGCAAATAGCACAACTACATAATATTTCCTTCTGACTAATCAATAGACCATTTCTCTCATTTCCATGAAAAAGAACTAGATCTGCAAAATATGAATGAAACAAAAACGAAAAAGCTTCAAAACCTCCACACTTAACTCTGTAGCCATTACTTAGTTTATCTTTCTCACCTACATCATACACCTCTTCTATCTACTTCCATAAGTCAGTCACTTCCTAGCCACTATCTTATTTCTCTCTAACCATCATTCATCTTCTTCTCCTAACAACAAAACAAGTCGTGAGATCCTTCCCACCGATCCACCACAACACACATCAAACTCCAGCATACACACCTCCCTCAAATGCACACTTTAAACTACCCTTAGATCTAACACTATTACTATTGGATGCGCTGAGAAGGTGAAAGAGGTGAAGTTACAAACTCACAAAAGAAGGTATGAATTGCTTCAAATGGAAGATAGCAAGAGCATATCAAATTTCTTCACTAGGGTTACAAAACTAGTGAATCAAATAAAGACTTGTGGAGAGACATTAACCACAAGAGCAGTTTCTTCGAAGATCTTGAGATCTTTGGCTCTGAAGTTCGACCATGTGTAGTTTCCATAGAGGAGTCAAAGGCTATGTCATCTTTGTCGAAGGAAGAGCTTCAAGAGGCTCTTGAATCTCACGAACAAAGAATGGATAAAAAGTTGCAGTCAAGTCGAAGAGTGATGTGGCTCTACAAGCTTAATCAACAAAAGATAAGAAAGGCAAATGAAGGTGGTTCAACAACAAAGATTGCGGTGGCTACAACAATTCGACTGATAGAGGAAACCAACACGAATAAAATGTGTCGAGTTAGAGAAGACCATACCAAGGCAACCAAATAGGTGGTGTTGCAAATAGAGGAAAAGGTGGTGGTCGAAAACCTGACAAGAGTCATATTTAATGTTACAATTGTCCGAAGTATGGTCACTATTTAAGTGATTGTCCAGAAAAGCGAAAGAATCAAGAAAGTGATGCAAAGTTTGCAAAACATGAAGAATAAGAGATGATGTTGATGGTCACAACAAGAGATGAAGATATATTCATGGACCAATGGTACTTGGATTCAGGATGCTCATCACATATGTCTGGAAAGAAATATTGGTTTGTCAACATAAAACCCTCGATGAAGAACATGGTGAAATTCCAAAATGACAATACCCTGGCAGCTAAAGGTATTAGTGATGTTATGATTATGAGGAAATATGGCAAGAGGTCAGTAATTTCCAATGTATTGTACATACCAGGCATAAAGAGGAATTTGCTCAATATAGGGCAGTTGGTCGAAAATAATTACAAAGTGTCGATTGAAGATAAGATGATGAGAGTTATCGATGCAAATTAAAGGTTAATATTGAAGGCTTTTATGTATCATAATAGAACTTACAAGATTGAACTTAATGTGATGGAGCACAAGTGCCTTTGGACCGCATCTAGCATAGACGAGTGGATATCGCACTATTGACTAGGCCATATCAACTTTAGAGACATAAGATATTTGAAGAGAAGAAATGTGGTTTTAGGATTTCCATACAGGGTGTGTAAGTAATATGTGCATGCGAAGCAGCACAAAAGTAGCTTCAGCAAGGATGCAGGAAGCAAGTCGAAGCTTGTCCTCGAAGTCATATACTCTTATGTATATGGACCAATCCAGGTGGATTCGTTTAGAGGTAACAAATACTTTGTCACATTCATAGATGATTACAGTCGAAAACTATGGACTTATCTGATCAAGAATAAAAGTGAAGTAATCGGGGTATTTACCAAGTTTAAATCTATGTTCTAAAGACAAAGTGGTCAAAATCTCAAAGTTTTGAAAGTTAGTGGTGGTGGAGAGTATGTGTCGAAAAACTTCAAGAAATTATGTGAAAAAGAATGGATTGTTCATGAGGGCGTGCCACCCTATACTCCACAGCATAATGGAACTGCAGAAAGCATGAATAGAACCATCATGAATATGGTGAGAAGTATGTTGAAAGGAAAACATTTACCTAAAGAGTTTTGGGGTGAAGTTGTGTCGACTGCGACATATGTTTTGAACAGATGTCTTACAAAGAAGCTAGAAGGAATTACTCCAGAAGAATGTTGGTCTGGTACTAAGCCTAGTTTAAGTCATATAAAGGTATTTGGATCTATATCATATAGACATGTTGAAGGTGTGAAGAAAATGCAAGAAAGGAGGGTTGAATTGGGTTTTCCTTTCTTGAATAACTTTTGCTTCTAAGCATTATTCATTGAACAATGCTTCTGAGTATTACTTCTAAGTAATGCTTCTAATTAAGTTAAGAAAACATAAACTCTAAGTTTATTTAAACTTTAAATCAAGGACTTAATACCCAAGCTAGTCCAGTCCACCTTTCTAAGGTGATTTCACCTTGAAATCAAGGACTTAATCAACCATAACAAATATGATTACAATCACATGGGAAACCGCCAATGACTAACATCCAATGACACGTTCAGTGATCCAAGATGGATATAATGTTCATTGACCCAATAGAACCCGATTCACCAAAATTTCGTACTAGGATTTCCTTCCAAGGATAACCACCAGTGATCTCACAAAGCTGACCTTCACTCAGGACCCTTTGAGATATGACTACCATTGAACTAATAAAACCCACTACCAGGATTTCATCTATGATGACCGTAACCAAAGTCTTCTCAAGTCTTATGATCTTCACTTAATCACTTGAAGAACCAACTAATTCTAAATAGAATTGTTTTTTCTGGAGATTACATGAGTGCTTCTTATCAAGCAGATTACTCCTAACTTAAGTACATATTGTTTTACATAATTCTGAGTAACAACTCTTGTGTACAAACAATTTACATGAAGATCTTAAGAAATAACACAATCTGAGCAACAACTCTTGTGTTTTACATATTTCTACAAAGATGAATATAATCTAAGTTAAGTGTAGAATGTTGTAGTCTTCTTGTCTTCATCTTCATAATTGAGCAAGCTATGAGCAATAACTCCTTGCTTTTTCTTAACTCTGCCAAGATGTATATGATTGGTAGTTTTAATAACATCTTGTAGAATTCTTCATCTTCATCTTATTTGATTAGCTTCAACATGTTCAGCATAATTTTTGTTCTTGTTGTTTTTGTTATAGTGGTTGATAGATTTTTGGTTGCGTTCCAATAGTGATAACTTTTGTTTTAACATTAAACACCAACAACTTGCGACTTACAACTTACAACATCCCAAATAGAAACTGGAAACCCTAAAAATCTGATTCTTTTCTTATATAGCCAAAAAAATAGAGCCATTGGCTATTTGAAAAAGAGTCATTACAAATAGTACTGCTATGTCCTTATCTCTTCCACAATTCAAGCTAGTGGAGAGGTAGTGGAATAAGGCTTTTCGTACTGTGTACTATTGTACAATGTTACCGTTATATTCTTTCCTTTTGTACTTCAGAGGCTTCTGCGAGCATGACTTTAGAAGCGGGAACATAACATAAGGTCTTCAGAACTTCAAGTGTTCAGCACTTGGTCGTGAGAACCCGTTGTAGATAACCTTGGGTTAGAAGAGCTTAAAGTCTTAAGAGTATTAAGAGCGGCGTCTGTAATTTCTTCATCGCTTGGTCCTGAGAACCCGTTGTAGATAACCTTGGACCTTTAGAACTTCAAGTATTTGGAATCTTCAGACCTTCAGTCTTTAGAATCTTTAGCAATTGGTTATTTAAGAATCCTTGTCAGTACCTTGTTATTAGAAACACAAAGTCTTCAGCATCTGGACTTTAGTTAGAAACATTGTCTTCATATCTTTTAAATTTGTCTTCTTTTGAAACAAGTTGTATTTTAGAAACTAAGTTTTTAGCGTTTGGACTTCAATAGAAACTTTGTCTTCAGATCTTCTAAATTTGTTTCTTTGGAACACATTGTCTTTAGAAACACGAGTCTTCAGCATCTGGACTTAAGTGGCAACTTTTGTCTTCAGATCTTCTGAGTGGTTTCTTTAGACAAACCCTATAACTTACACTTAAAAGCCTTCTGGAGTATCTTGCTACTGTTCAACAGAACTTGTGTAGCACATAAGCGGAATTAATTCTCTTCTAATGTCTTGGCCATGCCATTCATCAGAAGTAGAACTTGTTTGTTAAGTAAATATCTTCTAATGTCTTGGCCACGCCATCCATCAGAAGCAGAACTTATTTGTTAAGTAATCAACAATAACAAACATTAGTACAACAAAATTGTTCACACAAACATACTCATTTGTTATCATCAAAACTCAAATAATATTGCAGAACCAAATCCTGTTCTTACAATCTCCCCCTTTTTGATTATGACAAAACTATGTATTTTGATGACACAATTTTGTACATAATCATAATCAGCAAAATAAGAAGGTTAAGGAATACTTATTCTTCAGATGAGAAACTCACCCTGAGTCAATGACTTGATGAAGATCGAATATCCCGAGTGTGAACCTTCTGGGTGAACTCCCCCTGGTTGCAATAACTCAGATATTGAATCCTTAAAAGTCTTTATTCAGATAAGAATAGAATCAATTAAGATCTTAAGAGTCGTGACTACAGAATTTCAGACAGTCTTCAACTTCTGATTTGCTCTATTCTTCTGGAAGGTGTTTACTTCTGCTTTTGATTCTTATTTTTTGAATATCACATTCTTAGACATTTTACATCTTCTAAACATTATGATACCAAAATCGAGATACTTTTAACTTTCATAAATTTCTCAGCTTCTGAACAGTATTGGGTCTATCTGATATTTGAATATAAGTTCATAAAGTATACATCTTCGATTATATGACCAACAATTCTTTTAAGAGATTAAACTTATTTCTTTCATTTTGACATGTCTTAGAATGCCTAGTGAACTTGTTCAGAGTGCCTCGGTTAATTAACAAACAGACAAACAAGTGTTAGTGGTAAATGCATATTTTATAACATTTAATTATTATGATACTTTTCTTTTAAGGTTTATCAAAATCATTATACTTCTCCCCCTTTTTGACATCATCAAAAAGGTAACTATGCGTAAAAACATAAAAGATTAACAAAAGTAATAATAAATGCTAATTAGAAAGAGTTGTATTGATGATAGAATAAAAGAGATTACATAACATAATGGTCGATAATAGAATTAAAACTTATTAAAACCACTGATCATCAAAAATCTCACACTCCTTTTGATGCAAAGCGTCACTAGGACCATCAGGAATCCTTCAAAGGATTCTTACAATCTAATTTTGAACACACACTTCTGACAGGATTCTTCCATAGGGAATGAAGGTTTTGTTTAAATTTCTAGAGGAAGTGATGGACGGTTGTACCCCAAAATTTATCCTCCCATATTTTAGACAAATTGATTCAAGATACTTCCTCATGCTCATTGTGATATGATGGGAGAACTGACTTGGAGTTTTGCGTTTGTGTTCGCAAATGTTACGATTTAGCAAGAGTCGCCACCGACTTTTCTTTTATCCAAAAGGAAAGGTGAAAAAGCATAGGAAAGACCTTTAGAGATGTTGTCTTGAGTTAGGGGGGTAGATTATGAAAAGGGAAGGTGTTAGCCCCCTTTTCATCCATGGTTTTCCATGGGCTCTTATTTACTTGCTAGATCACTTTCTTTTGTTTGAATGTGCC
The DNA here is from genome assembly GCA_948472305.1 of Vicia faba. Taxonomy (NCBI): domain Eukaryota; kingdom Viridiplantae; phylum Streptophyta; class Magnoliopsida; order Fabales; family Fabaceae; genus Vicia; species Vicia faba. The sequence goes on from OX451738.1 coordinate 493,717,813, forward strand.
TGTGGGTTTTGAAAGTATTTTGAAAACGTCTTTGTAATGGTTCTCGTCTCTATAAGAACGCGTACAAAGTGTTTGTTTGGAAAATAGTTCAAATATGTGTGTTTTTTGAAAGTGATTTTAAAAAGGTGTCTTTGTAACGGTTCTCCTCTCTATAAGAATGCATGCAAAGTGTTGTCTTTCGAAGATGTTTAAAAAATGAGAGTGTTGGTGTATAAAAAAAAATTTGTTGTGAGCAAGCGAGCAACTAGGAGCAAATTTACCTACTCAAAAGGTCTTAGATGTTCTTTTCCTCCTCCTTTAGATGTTGCTATCTTACCATTGAGTTGGTAAGAAGCCCCATTGTTGGATGTGAAGGGACGGGCATTGGGACGTTTGTATATTCATAGAAGGCAACTTATGGTACGTTTTAGCAATGTCGTTTTTAGGGACTAGATCGTTTACCGAAGGCAACATCGAGGGTCATCGAGGGACTACGATCTTTTATCGAGGGTCTTTGTTAAAACGCCCATGTTCGAGGGACATTACTATTTTTCCGATAGGCCACAAAGTGGGATTACCCTAAAGGTTCCAGTGTGCAAGTGTGTTTGATTGCATGCATTTTAGTCTTGGTTAGAGTGATCTATTTTTCGATTTCATATCTTGCCATACACACCCTAGTTACTAATAATATATGAAAGTAATAAAAGTGTGGAAAGTAAAGATTCTATGCTATTACAATCATTAGGGGGATGGGGTGTATAAATTTACGAATGGGGGGTTTTGCAAGAAAATAAATCCTAATTGCTTATTACAACCATATTTAAATAATAAAGAAAGAAAGAAAAAGGACTTGTTTAAAAAAGGTTTTTGTCTTTAATAAATTAATTAGTAAAGGAAAATATTTGTATGTCCTTTTTTATGTTGATAAAAAAATTATTAATATTAAAAGTGATAAAAAGGAAAATAAATGAAAGATAGAAACAGCGAGCTACTGCAAGCAAAACAAACAAGGATCAGAAGTTCTGAAGCCAGGCGCGTGATGACTCAGAAAGGAACATCAGTGGAATCAGATGTTCTGGATTGGTACATTCCGAGGTCCTGCAAGAAATGTTAGAGGGAAAACATAGAGATTCTGGGTGGTATTCATATTGTGGGCCAAAAGTCAGAAGCTCTGCATTACGCTAAAATCGAGAGTAAGCATCAGAAATTCAGCGTATTATCAGCATGTGAAAATCAGAAACTCTGGGTGTTTAAAACAGCGAGTGGAAGTATCAAAAGTTCAGTGTGCTTAACAATAAGGAGAACTCAAAAGTTTTGTGCTATGCTAAACAGTGAGTGAGCCTCATAAGTTCTATGTGTTAAATAAGTGAGTGGAAACATCAGAGATTATGTGTCATATTTCAACTCTTTTCTCATATTAATCAACCATCGGCAACTTATTCAGTTCTTAATCAAACCACAAATCAGAGGGATAAGAGCCCAACAGTTTATAGAAGTTCTAATCCTACTCCTAAGCCTATCCTTAATCAAGAAGTTCGGATCCATAGTTTTTCTATTCATGCAACGATATAGACAACATCAATACTATGATATTTACATGTTTAATGATGTTATGAATGAAAAGATGCAGAGTCAAAAAGACTTACCTTAAACCTGAAGCATGTGTTTGGAATTTGGACCGCTGCCTTTAGATGCTCTGAGTTAGCAAGAGCAACGGAAGAGGAAATACCAAGCTCTTTGATTCTAAAGGAAGAACAAAGGTTTGGTCTTTTGTTTGGGATTTCTCGATTTTTATGAAGGGGTTCCACAGATTTCTTTTCTCTCTTTTGATGATTCCCTCTCTCCAAAATCCAGCCCCTTGAAAGTGTGATGGAGCAAATTATTTATAGATGGGTTTGCTATGGTTTTGGGGGGGAAAACAAATGGGATTAAAACCTTTTTGGTATACTATTCCATTGTTTTTTAATCCCAGTTTTTGTATGCTAATTTGATGCAAAAATGGGGTTTGAGAAAGTGCAGGCGTGGACTGGGTCAACAGCTGATTGCAGGACTGTGATGTAGCAGGGCAGCATGTTACTTTAAACGAGGTTTTAGGATTTGGTGATGTTCTGATCGTAGAATATCAGAACGTAAACCTCGAGGCACTGAAGAGTCATGTTCTGATTGAAGGCTATGTTCTGAACCATGTTTGCAACTTCTGACTGCACTTGCGTGGATTCTGGCTCAGAAGTTCTGAAGTATCATATACTCTTAATACTTAGAAAGTTTTCTAAATGTTTAGAAAATTTAATTTTTTCAAAGTAACTTCTGACTCCTGATTTTTTGATGAACCAATCTCACGTCTTGATGAAATAAAATTGTTGAAACTTGATTTGATCTGAAAGTCAAATTTGGACTTTTTAGTGTGCTTTTGACCATTTTTCCCTTATGAATGATTTCCTTGAAAAGTGATGATTCAAGACTTGGAACTTGATAGAAGAAAACCCGAGAGTCCAGGATGATCCTTTGAGAAATGAGAGGGAAAATTTTGGGGTACAACAGTTGCCCCTGTTCAATCTTCTTAAGCCTGAGGATGTAGATTGGTTGGTCTGCCTTTCATGATCTGAAGGTGGAACATGATTGAACACTAGAGTGCCCAGAAATTTGCACTCCCATGAAGTAATGTTGATTGGTGATATCAGAAATGGGCTTAAAGATGCCATCCGGAAAAGATCGGTTGTGTAGAGATTCCTTGGCGAGAATTCCTGTACCTGCTGTTGAGGGGACTTTGCCGGGGAATGTTGATTTATGCACTGGGAAGAAAATTCTAGGAGCCTCTATTGTCCATTACTCTACTGGGGAATTATCTCCAGACTGAGGGTGGCGAAAGTAGAATGTATGCCCGGTCAGGGTTCAAGCTGTACAGTGACTCACCGTGGAAATGTGAAATCGACCGTATCTGGTCGGGTCCAGGCCTTACAGTGTTGTAAACTATTGTCTAGAGATAAGGGAGAAGGAACCTGGATAGTAAGGTTACTTTGAAATGAAAGCCTGGGTAGTAGGGCTTATATGAAGGAACCTGGGTAGTAGGATTACTTCGAAATGAAAGCCTGGGTAGGGAGATTACTTCCTGTTCTGAGAGAACTGATATCAAGGCTTTGGTTACCTCTACTCTGTGGGGAGCATAGATGTTATAAGGTCACATGTACTGATGACTGTGCTCCAAAATTGTATTTCCCCCGGCACTTGCTGGACAGAGTAACTATCGGGTTTGACATTTTAGTTTTTCGTCCCTGTTTCTTAAGTTATGAGCAATTGTTTTTCTTTTTCCTATGCAAATATTCGTGAACGGTAATCATATTCAAATGCATATGTCAAGAATAAATCATTTGACGTTCTTGCAAAGACAAAACAGAAAAAGAAAAACAAATAGTTTTTGTTTAAATGACTTGTATTAATTTTTGAAGTTGGCCTATAATAGGCGTTTTTGTACAAGGAAGCTGACGCTCTAGTAAGAGAACGCCGCTGTAAAAATGGAAGCCATACAGTATTGTGTACAACAAAAAGAAAACAGTTATGTGCAACAATCCCATTGAGTTTCAAATATGCTATTGCCACTATGCCTTCGAGCGTCTCCTCACTTTGTTGCTCGTCCGAAGCTGATTAGATTGATTGATGCCTTTTGAGTTTGATAGTTGATGCCGAGGTCAGATCACGGGGTGATCCAATGGGACATAGTGATACGCTTTTCATTCTGAACTTTTGCCTGGACCGCCCTTTCGGGTTTTCAGTCCACTGGGATACCCTTTTTTGCCCAAGTCGCCTTTTTAGGTTTTCGACTTGCCGGGTGTATAGATTTTTCATTTTCATCCCTTATTTTTTCCCAAACCCTTTTGGTTCGCCGGGAAGCCCTTATTTTTTCCTAGGCTAGTCAACATAGCTGGTCTTTATCATGCGTAGTATCTTTTCACTATGTCTGCATTGACAGGGTGAGGAAGGTCGTCACTGTCCATGGTGGTTAGAATCATGGATCCACCCGAGAAAACGTTTTTAACCATAAATGGCCCTTCGTATGTGGGAGACCATTTTCCCTTGGGGTCACCTTGCGGCAGTATGATGCGTTTGATCACTAAATCCCCGACTTGATATACTTGGCGTTTGACTTTCTTGTTAAAAGCCTTGATCATTCATTTTTGATATGTTTGACCATGGCAGATAATAGTAAGTCTCTTTACATCAATCAAATTCAGTTGATCATGTCGGGTCTAGACCCAGTCGTTTTCGTTTAAACCTGCATCTTTCATAATCCTTAAGGAAGGGATCTGGACCTCAATGGGTAGGACTGTCTCCATGCCATATACCAGAGAGTAAGGTGTTTCCCCTGTCAATGTCCATGCTGAGGTACGGTACCCATGAAGAGTAAATGGTAACATCTCATGCCAGTTTTTGTATGTCATCGTCATCTTTTGTACAATCTTCTTGATGTTTTTGTTAGATACTTCAACAGCGCCATTCATCTTTGGTCGGTAGGGAGAAGAGTTGTGATGTTGTATCTTGAACTGTTTATAGAGCTCGGTGATCATTGTGTTGTTGAGATTTGTACCATTGTCGGTAATAATTCTCTCTGGTACACCATATCGACAGATCAAATTATGTCGGATAAACTGCGCCACAACGTTCTTGGTTATTGTGGCAAAAGAGGCTGCTTCAACCTACTTCGTGAAGTAATCAATGGCTACTAGGATGAAGCAATGTCCATTAGAAGCAGTGGGCTTGATTTCTTGGATCATGTCAATGCTCCACATTGCAAAGGGCCACGGAGCTGTCAATACATTCAAGGGAACTGAAGGAACATGCACCTTATTAGCGTAGATTTGGCATTTATGACAAGTTCGAGAGTGCTGATAACAATCTGCTTCCATAGTGGACCAGTAGTATCCTGCCCGTAGGATCTTCTTAGCCATGGTGTGTCCGCTAGAATGGGTTCCGAAGGTGCCTTCATGTAGATTTGTCATGATCCTCTCTGCTTCGCCCTTGTCTACACACCGAAGTAAGGTAGTGTCATGGTTGTGTTTATAGAGGATTCCATTACTGAGGAAGAACTTTGCAACAAACCTTCTCAGAAACTTCTTATCATTGACAGATGCCCCTTCGGGATACTCTTGAGCCTCGAGATACCTTTTGACTTCGTGAAACCAGGGTTTGTCTACTATCTCTTTAGTATCAATCTCGCAGCAGTGTGCTGGTTCATTCATCCTCTAAATAGTGATTTGGGGAGCTTCATTGTCCCACTTGAATTTGAACATGGAAGACATGGTAGCTAGCGCGTCCGCCAACTGGTTCTCCTCTCGTGGGAAATTTTCAAAGGTTACCTCTTTAAAGTGTGGGAGCAACGTTAGTACATGCTCTTTGTAAGGGATGAGATTCGGATGTTTTGTATCCCAATCACCTTTGATTTGACTTATCACCAAAGCGGAATCCCCGAATACACTAAAGAACTTGATCCTTAGGTCGATAGCAGCTCGAAGACCCATAATACATGTTTCATACTCTGCCATATTGTTGGTGCAATTGAAACATGATTGGGCAGTGAACGGAGTATGACAGCCCTCGGGAGATATGATTACAGCGCCAATACCGTTACCCAGTGCGTTTGAGGCTCCATCAAAATATATAAACCATTGGGATCCTTTTCAGGTCCTTCATTCGGTCCAGGCTCTTTGCAGTCGGTTACTAACATGATATTCTCATCCGGGAACTCAAAATTCATGGACTGGTAGTCTTCCACGACTTGATGAGCCAAATGATCAGCCAATACACTCCCCTTTATTGCTTTTTGGGTTGTATATTGTATGTCGTATTCAGTTAAGATCATTTTCCACCTTGCTATCCTTCCGGAGAGACCGAGCTTCTCAAAAATGTACTTGATCGGATCCATATTTGATATCAACAAGGTAGTGTGAGTCACCATACATTGTCTCAGTCGGCGAGCAGCCCATGCCAAAGCGCAGCAAGTTTTCTCGAGTAGTGAGTATCTTGTCTCACAGTCGGTAAAATTTTTGCTAAGGTAGTATATTGCGTGCTCTTTTCGAACAGACTCGTTATGCTTCCCCAGCACACACCCCATCGAATTGTCTAGCACTGTTAGGTACAATATTAAAGGTCTTCCTTCAACTGGAGGCATCAGAATTGGTTGTTCTTGAAGGTATTCCTTGATTCTTTCAAAAGCGGTCTGGCACTCATCATTCCACCTTACCACTTGATCTTTCTTCAGAAGCTTGAACATTGGCTCACAAGTAGCAGTCAGATGTGAAATGAACCTGGCGATATAATTCAGGCACCCCAAGAAACCTCAAACTTCCTTCTCTGTACGGGGAGCTGGCATTTCATGTATAGCCTTTACCTTTGCGGGGTCTACCTGAATACCTTTGTCACTGACGATGAAACCCAGAAGCTTACCAGACCTTACCCTAAAGATGCACTTTTTAGGATTCAACCTCAGCTTATATATCTTCAACCTGTCGAACAGCTTTTGGAGATGATCAAGGTGCTTTTCCTCAGTCTGAGACCTGGCTATCATATCATCAACATAAACTTCGATCTCATGGTGAATCATATCGTGGAACAAAGCGACCATGGCTCACTGGTAGGTTGCCCCGACATTCTTCAATCCAAAAGGCATCACCTTATAGCAGAAGGTGCCCCACTGTGTAACAAAAGTTGTCTTTTTCATGTCTTCATGAGCCATCTTGATCTGGTTGTAGCCAGAGAAACCATCCATGAAGGAGAAGATTTTGTGTTGCACGGTGTTTTCAACCAGAACATCAATGTGTGGAAGTGGGAAGTCATCCTTGGGGCTTTCCCTGTTCATATCTTTGTAATCCACACACATTCGTACCTTGCCGTCCTTTTTAGGTACCGGAACGACATTAGCAACCCACTGCGGATAGGAGGTGACAGCTAAGAACCCTGTGTCGAACTGCTTCGTGACCTCTGCCTTGATCTTCTATGAAATTTCAGGATGCATACGGCAGACCTTTTGTTTAACTGGAGGACAATCCTCTTTAGTTAGCAGACGGTGCACCACGATATCAGTGTCTAAACCAGGCATGTCTTTGTATGACCAGGCAAAGATTTCAACATAGTCGTGCAACATCTGTATCAGTCGCTGTTTGACGCTAAGCTCCAGATTTTCACCTATTTTAACCTCTTTTTTGTCTATCTCTGTGCCTAAATTTATTGTCTCAACTGGCTCTTCATGAGGTTGTATAGCCCTCTCTTCCTGTTGTAGCAGTCTAGCAAGTTCTCCAGGTACCTCACAATCGTCCTCACCTTCGCCCTCAGCTTGGTTGATCGTATTTTCGAAGTCATAACTGGAAATAGCAGGATTGTTATCAATGGGATCCAGAGTGGATATGGATCTACAGTTTGATACGTGAGTGTGTGTAAGAGCATAGTTGTATTGATAAAGCAAAGGCAAAAACGAAAAACAGAGAGTGCAAAATTTTTATGCAAAGAACGTCCAATGCTTCATTGATGATATATGACATGACATATAATAACCCTCACAGATAGAACCATAGTGCCTCGGGTAAGACACAAGGCCATAAAGTTTAAATTGTTCATTAGAAACTCAGAAAATAAGTAAGACAATTATTGTAGAATAAAAGAAACTGGTATGAAATCTTTGGTCGTCCAATTACTCGGCCCACAGTTGGTAGTTGGGTAAACCCAACTTTAAAAATCAAAGTCTTCCTCACTGTCTTCAATATCATTGACCCCTCGAATGCTGATGCGTAGGGGAGTTCCTCCAATTCGAGCGTGCCCAACGGCCCTCTGAGCCTCTAAAGTAAAGCCCAAGCCGAACTTGTCAGTTTTGTGAATAAACTCAGGAAGCTGTCCCCAATTGGTATTCCTGCCTTCTTCAACTACTACTCTAGCGTCTTTGAGAGAAGCCATCTTCAGAGGAAGTTTGGAGTCTGTAGTGGTCTCAGTTGACGGCCAAATCTGGGGAACCTCTTCAAAGTTTTGACAAGGAGTCCCTATAAATTCTCCGTCCACCTCTACATACTTGAAGGAGTTCAGGTGGCTCACTAGATACTCCTCTTCGCCATGCACAGTGACTATCTTCACCTTCACCGGATGCTTCAACATTTGGTGTAGTGTAGAAGTAACAGCCCCATCTTCATGGATCCAAGGACGTCCCAACAAACAAGAGTATGATGGCCTGATGTCCATCACATAGAAAGTGGACTCGAAAGTCTGAGAGCCTACCTTGACATGGATGCTTACTTCCCCATGCACCATTCTTTTCGACCCGTCAAAAGCCCTTACCACGATGTTACTAGGTTTTAAAGTTAAGCCTTCACAATCTAGTCGGTCGAGAGCCTTCTTAGGCAGGACATTCAATGAAGACCTGGTATCCACCAACACATGAGCCATAGTGGTGCCCCTGCATTCAATCGAGACATGCAGAGAATCATTATGCTTTCTTCCTTTCGGTGTCAAGTCAGCATCTAAAAAACCTAGCCCATTGTCAGCAGTCAGGCTAGCCATACAATCTTTAAGTTGATCAGCTGAAGTCGCTTGCGGCACGTGCGTAGTTTTGAGGAATGCAATCAAAGCCTTCGCATGGGCCTCCGAGCATAACTACAGGGATAACATGGATATCTTTGAAGGGGTTTGCCCCAGCTGCTCGACCACATTATAGTCACTTTTTTTGATTATTTTCAAAATTTCCTCTATCTCTTGCTTAGAGGCTTCCATAGCAATCTTTCTAGGTGCCTCCGTCTGGGCAGGCTCACCTGCAACTTCTTTGCCTCGAGTCCCAGATGACTTACCGGTAGGGGTACCAGCTGGAGTAAGAACAGGAATAGTAACTGAAGTACTGGAAGGAGCAGGAGATTAAATAACGATAGGCTTAATGACAGTCTTCGGGGAGATCTCAAGAGAGAAAACCCTTCCACTTCTAGTAATCTTGCTGGTCCCGACAATGTTACCGACATCAGGATCAACTTCTCGGGCTATAAATGGCACTGGCCTCCTTCTTTCCAACAAAGGGTTTCTTCATCGTGCTCGAGGATACATCTCTTTGAATTTTGCCACTTTTTATACCGGCTTCGACCCGCTCACCAGTCATGATTAGTTCAGTAAATCCAGTTGAGGAATTTCCGATCAGGTGGTTGAAGAATGGACCTGACAAGGTTCCTAGGAACATATCCACTAACTATCTGTCAGATAGAGGGGGCTCGACTCTGCCTGCGAGATCCCTCTATTTCTGAGCATAGATTTTGAAACCTTCACCTGTACCCATAGACATACCTTACAATTGCATCCGAGTTGGAGCTAAGTCAGCATTGTATTGATATTATTTGTAGAAGGCGGCAGCCAAATCTTCCCAATTGCGAATATTGGTCCCTTCCAACTGATAGAACCAATCCAACTATGTCCCTGACAAGCTCTCTTGGAAAAAATGCACCCATAGATTCTTATAAGCCGTATGGGATTGAATCTTTCTGACGTATGACCTTAAATGCAGCTTCGGGAAAGAGACACCGTCATATTTAGCGAAAGTGGGGACCTTGAATTTCTGTGGGATGACAACCCCTGAGACAAGTCCTAACTCTTAAAAATCCAATTCGGGTACCCTCTGAACCTCCATAGCATTCAAACGATCCTCTAGTTCTTTGTATTTATTATCAGCAGGAGGATACTACTCCTCAGAGTAGTCAGGTTCTTCCTCTTCTTCGGATGTTGGATTGTTGTTCACTTCCTTGGTCCTATCTTCTTGATTATCTCCTTCACCCGATGATGTTGCAAAGTCCAAAGTCCGTTTGGATTATCCTTTGAACCTTCTTCCCATGATCACAATACCGGTTGGTTTCTTCTCTTTCTTCTTCTATTTAGCTAGTAGAGTCTTCAACTCCTCTTGTCCTTTTGTCAGAGTCAAGAGCATTTGTTGAAACTGGACGTTTTGCGCCTGAACATCTTTCACTGTCTGTTCAATATCCATCTCACTGAAATAAACAGCCGAAGGATAAGGGGACCTGTTGTAAGAAACTTGTATGATGTTATGATGAATGAAGATGCAATATGCAACTGATTTCAAGGAAATTAGAGATTTAAATTTGTTCAAACAAAAAGGAACACACATTATATTAAATCCAAGTTTGAGTACATCATGCCTCTTTAGGCTTACAATGAAAAGGGACAAAATACAACAAAAACTCCTAAGACAGAAAGGTTGAACGCATCCTTTTTGGAGCGATGTAGGCGTTCAGATTCCTTTCCTCATGAAGCTGCTTGGTGAGTTCCAGAACCTTCTTTTCACTGGCATAAAATTGGGCTTCAAAGGTGTCTCGCTCTTCCTTCAATTGAAACCAAGATTTCTGCAAGTCTTCGAGAGAGGTAGGCATGTCGGGATGAAGGACAGTGTATGGAACGTCTCCTTCAATAACAGGCTCTATGATAACAGGGAGGATGGAAGGATAAGGCATCACGAGTCTTTGAGCATGAGCCCGTACCCACCTAAGGTAAGGCTCGATAAGGATAGAGTTTTTGTGTCCCAAAGTCCTACTGTCCACCTTGTTCACCATTCTCCAAGCTCGTATAAACCTCTGGCGGTGACCTTGGTCTCCTTAGTCATAGTCGAACACCAGAACTTGGATGAGTATCTCGTGGGGGCCGTCTCTTCGGGCATACCCAAACTGTCGAAGAGCTAAGCAGGTATTGTAGGTGATACCTCCCCTAATACCAAGTAGAGGGACGTTAGGGAATTCCCCGCAGCGGTCAATGATAGAGACATCTTCCAAGGCTCTTGAACACCAACGAATGTCAGAATGGGTGAGGGACATCATCCTTCAATGCTGATTGAGGTAGGTGTGAAGTGAACCACTTAGCGAGTAGGGGAATACAACACAAAAGAGTACCTCTTTTATTCATGGTGCGGGTATGAAGGCAATTCAAGATGTCTCCCAGTAAGGTAGGTACAGGGTTGCGAGAGAGAATGACTTTGATGGCGTTAATATCTATGAATTGGTCCGAGTTGGGGAATAGGACCAAACCATAAATGAGAAGAGCCAGGATGTCTTCGAAAGCTTGGAAATCCATGTCGTCCCAGAATGAACGAGCCTTCTCCAATAGAAACTTGGCTAGGAAACCCTTAACCCCGCTTCTTGTCTCCCAATTGGCTATGATGTCGGCTCTCTTCATATGCAAAGCTTTGGCGACGAATTTAGGTTTTGGAAACCCTTCTAGACCGGTGAACGGTATCTGATCAAGCACGGGAACCCCTAAGAGTAGAGAAAACTCTTCCAGTGTGGGTACCAACTGATAGTCCGGAAAAGTGAAGCAATGATGTACGGGATCAAAGAATTGGAACAGTACATACATCATCTCTTCTTGGAAACTGGATGTAGCCAAACTGAGGAGTCGACCGTATTTCTTGGTAAAAGGAGAATCCCCGGGCACTCTTGAGGCTAAATCTTGCAGCCGATGGTGTGTTTTTACAAAGCTGATTCAGATGGTGTTCCTTCAGACGGAATTCATGACCTACAAAACAAAAACAACGATAAATTTCTAAATCCTTGAAATGGTTAGTGAGCATGCTAATGATGCTTATGATGTTTATGATTTTTATGATTTTATGTACAAGTATATACACACAAAGCAAACAAATCCCTATGTTTTAGGCTTTCATGAGGTTTTATAGGTAAGTACCCTCTTGAAGTTTAGTTGGCTTAATCTATCCTAGTAATAGTGATCAGGTTCTAAAGGATCTCAATATCACCGACCTTTCTCTTAGGCATTGTCTCAGCATAATCAATCTTTTCTTGCGGCCGAGATATCCCAAAAGTCCAGCCTTAATGAGTGTAGTATCAAGTATCAACCAATTTTCAGCTCTACACCGAAACCGGTTATCTCACTACGTCCTAATAGCCAAGTTTGTTCAATTATGGTTCTAAAGTCAATTAGTACTTTATGACGCCATTCAGCGGCCCCGTATTCTCCTCGGTTCACCACGAGGGATACCGGTACCCACAAATGCATCACACTAACATAGCCATTGTTTCAACCATATCGGTCTACGCCGTACAATTTCCACAATCTATTGCTTTTTACATAAAGAGGTGTCCCAGATCCGGGTGGAGGATCAAAGCAAGCCCAAACAAAGAACAAAATGTAAAGCATACAAAGACAATCAAGAGAAAGCAATTAAATATAACCTAGATCCTAAGGTTTACCCTACTTTATATTATTCCCCAACAAAGTCGCCAGTTCTGTGATACGGTGGGAGAACTGACTTGGAGTTTTGCATTTGTGTTTGCAAATGTTGTGGTTTAGCAAGAGTCGCCACCGACTTTTCTTTTATCCAAAAGGAAAGGTGAAAAAGCACAGGAAAGACCTTTAGATATGTTATCTTGAGTTCGGGGGGTAGATTATGAAAAGGGAAGGTGTTAGCACCCTTTTCATCCATGGTTTTCCATGGGCTCTTAGTTACTTTCTAGATCACTTGCTTTTGTTTGAATGTGCTTGTGTATTTTGAAAGTATTTTGAAAACGTCTTTGTAATGGTTCTCGTCTCTATAAGAACGCGTACAAAGTGTTTGTTTGGAAAATAGTTCAAAGATGTGTGTTTTATGAAAGTGATTTTAAAAAGGTGTCTTTGTAACGGTTCTCGTCTCTATAAGAATGCGTGCAAAGTGTTGTCTTTCGAAGATATTTAAAAAATGAGAACGTTGGTGTATAAAAATGTTTTTGTTGTGAGCAAGCGAGCAACTAGGAGCAAATATACCTACTCAAAAGGTCTTAGATGTTCTTTTCCTCCTCCTTTAGATGTTTATATCTTACCATTGAGTTGGTAAGAAGCCCCATCGTTGGATGTGAAGGGATAGGCGTTGGGACGTTTGTATAGTCATAGAAGGTAACTTATGGGACGTTTTAGCAATGTCGTTTTTAGGGACTAGATCATTTATCGAAGGCAACATCGAGGGTCATCGAGGGACTATGATCTTTTATTGAGGGTCTTTGCTAAAACGCCCATGTTCGAGGGACTTGACTATTTTTCCGATAGGCCACAAAGTGGGATTACCCTAAAGGTTCCAGTGTGCAAGTGTGTTTGATTGCATGCATTTTAGTCTTGGTTAAGGTGATCTATTTGTCGATTTCATATCTTTCCACACACACCCTAGTTACTAATAATATATGAATGTAAAAAAAATGCGGAAAGTAAAGATTCTACGCTATTACAATCATTAGGGGGATGGGGTGTATAAATTTATGAATGGGGGGTTTTGCAAGAAAATAAATCCTAATTGCTTATTATAACCATATTGAAATAATAAAGCAAGAAACAAAAAGGACTTGTTTAAAATAAGGTTTTTGTCTTAAATAAATTAATTAGTAAAGGAAAATATTTTATGTCCTTTTTTATGTTGATAAAAAAATTATTAATATTAAAAGTGATAAAAAGGAAAATAAATGAAAGATAGAAACAACGTGCTACTGCAAGCAAAACAAACAAGGATCAGAAGTTCTGAAGCCAGGCGCGTGATGACTCAGAGAGGAACATCAGTGGAATCAGAAGTTCTAGATTGGTACATTCTGAGGTCCTGCAAGAAATGTTAGAGGGAAAAAACAGAGATTCTGGGTGGTACTCAGACAGTGGGCCAAAAGTAAGAAGCTCTGGGTGTTTAAAACAGCGAGTGGAAGTATCAGAAGTTCAGTGTGCTTAAAAATAAGGAGAACTCAAAAGTTCTGTGCTATGCTAAACAGTGAGTGAGCCTCAGAAGTTCTATGTGTTAAATAAGTGAGCGGAAACATCAGAGATTATGTGTCATATTTCAACTCTTTTCTCATATTAATCAACCATCAACAACTTATTCAGTTCTTAATTAAACCACAAATCAGAGGGATGAGAGCACAACAGTTTATAGAAGTTCTAATCCTACTCCTAAGCCTGTCCTTAATCAAGAAGTTCTGATCCATAGTTTTTCTATTCATGCAATGATATAGACAACATCAATACTATGATATTCACATGTTTAATGATGTTCTGAATGAAAATATGCAGAGTCAGAAAGACTTACCTTGAACCTGGAGCGTGTGTTTGGAATTTGGACTGCTGCCTTTAGATGTTCTGAGTCAGCAAGAGCAACGGAAGAGGAAATGCCAAGCTCTTTGATTCAAAAGGAAGAACAAAGGTTTGGTTTTCTGTTTGGGATTTCTGGATTTTTATGAAGGGGTTCCACGGATTTCTTTTCTCTCTTTTGATGATTCCCTCTCTCTAAAGGCCAGCCCCTTGAAAGTGTGATGGAGAAAATTATTTACATATTTGATGTGGTTTTGGGGGGAAAACAAATGGGATTCAAACCTTTTTGGTATATTGTTCCATTTTTTTTAATCCCAGTTTTCGTATGCTAATTTGATGCAAATATGGGGTTTGAGAAAGTGCAGACGTGGACTAGGTCAGCAGCTGATTGCAGGATTGTGATGTAGCAGGGAAGCAGGTTAATTTAAACGAGGTTTTGGGATTTGGTGAGGTTCTGATCGCAGAAGATCAGAACGTAAACCTCCATGCGCTGAAGAGTCATGTTCTATTTGAAGGTTATGTTCTTATTGAAGGCTATATTCTGAACCATGTTTGCAACTTTTGACTGCACTTGCGTGGAGGCTGGCTCAGAAGTTCTGAAGTATCATATACTCTTAATACTTAGAAAATTTTCTAAATGTTTAGAAAATTTAATTTTTTCAAAGTAATTTCTGACTCCTGATTTTTTGATGAACCAATCTCACGTCTTGATGAAATAAAATTGTTGAAACTTAATTTGATCTGAAAGTCAAAGTTTGACTTTTCAGTGTGCTTTTGACCATTTTGCCCTTATGGATGATTTCCTTGAAAAGTGATGATTCAAGACTTGGAACTTAATAGAATCAAACCTGAGTGTCCATGATGATCCTTTGAGAAATGAGAGGGCAAATTTTGGGGTATAACACTCATGAAGGTCTCAAACACTCAAGACTACTCAAGGGTTGACCAGACAAACTCTCCTCCTAAGCAGTTGACCTACAACTAGGATTTTGCTTCTCTAAAAGGGAATTGAGTTTCTAATGCTTCAAATGGACTTCATGGTTTCTCATGTGTCTCAAGGTACCCTCAAACCAAGTTTCAAGCCTTACATCACAAGTTTGCTCAGTCAATTAGTCAGATGATTAAAAAATCAATTATATTGGACAAAAAGTCAACTTTGATCAATCTACAGTCAAACTTAAAGATTTTTGGTCAACATAAACATTTTGAGGTCACATTCATCATTTGATCAATGTTTGGTCATGATTCATCAAGAAAACTCAAGATTCATCAAAAGTCAAAAGTTACTAAATTAGGGTTTTCTTTAGGAGAAGTCAACTGAACTTTGACCAAGCATAACTTTCACATACTTCATCATAAATTCCTCAACCAAAGCCCATTTTTAAGGAAATTTAATTCTATACAACTTTGTCTCTCTAAGCCCAAGGTAAAAAATGCTTCATTTGAGAGATATGAGCCAAAACATTACATGTCATTTTGAAAGTCAACAAAAAGACATCTTTTATCAAAGAAACTTATATCAAGTTAAAGACTTCAAATGAAAAATGACCAACATAAAAGTTGTAGGAGACATGTTGAGGTTTCCAAAAAGTCTAAGATCATCTTCATATTACAAAAATTGAGAGAGTTATGATTAGTGCAAGTAGAACAATTTTGAGAAAATGCATGAAGTTCAAATTGAGGAAACTTGAATTTTTAGGCTAATGGGCCTAAGTTTTTAGGTTCAAACGTATTCATGACCTTATATTAGACCTCTAAATCCATTCTTATATTTTTGTGATTTTTTTTTATTTTTATTTTTATTTTATTCAATTAAATTTAAAATAAATCAAATAAAATATAAAACTAATGGATTAAGGCACAAGGCTTTTGTTTTGGATCAGATTTGAAGCCCAAAAAGCTCACAACCAATTAGAAAAACCATGTAAGGATGATTAGCACAAGATTGGTCTAAAATATAAATTTTTCATGAAAAATTCAAATCAAATATTACACCATGAATTACAAAGATTTGATTCAATTTTGTTGACCTAAAACACTTCTCTATAAATACCCAACAACTTCAAACCAAGAAAAACACGTAGGCTTCCTCAAGAACAAACCCTAAAATCTTTAATTTTTGAGAACTAGGGAAAACTCAAACCCTTATCTTTAGTCTTTGTCAATCAATTTCAAGTATCCCATCAGCCTCCTGAGGTTCCCAAGAGTTCATCCCAACCATCATTCAAGCTTGAAGCACGCCAAAACTTTCTCCCTCAATATCACCGATTTAGTAACCTTCTCTAATCTCAAACTTTTTATATATGCATTATTGAATGATTTGATGCACTCATACATGTTCATAATGATGTTTGGAACAATTTAGAACCATTGTTTGTGAGGTTTGATGCAGGGATGAATATTTTCCATTGTTAGGGCAAAGCTTCATTTGAGATTCATATTTTGTGCTACATGCGTTTTCAGGCCAAACTAACACCACCATTGAACTCGCATCATGCTAATCAGTGGATCCAGATTATTTGTTTTCATTTTTTGATCGATTATAGTAGGTTTTCAAAATATCCTCACTGGAGAAGATAAAGTTGACCCCCCTCCACAATGGTTTGACCCTCATGAGTCAGGTGACCTAGGCGTGTCACCATTCCATTGGTCCATTCAAATTTCCAGGCCCCGCTAGCACGCGCGTGTTCAATTTCGTTTGACTTCCGATTTTTGAATTAAGTTTTAATATATTTTGAATGATAGTGGTAATATTAATGTGTAACATAATTGGTCAAGTGGTAAGAGTGATGATCGGTATTGCAAAGGGTGTGGGTTCGATCCCAACTTTTGTCAATTTCTTTAGTTTTTCCAAGACAACACGCAGGTTCATCATATGGTGATTGGTTCTCATTCCTTATCACAATCAACATTATGGCGCAGTGGTAGAAGATAATGCTGGTGATGGGAAGGGCACCAGTTCAACTCCCACCCCATGTATTTGTTTTTTTTCCTTCTATTTTTACTAACCCTAGTTTTCATTCTATTTTACTAATTATTTTCTAATTAACCATTAATAAACCTTAAACCTTTTTCAAAACTATAAAAAAAATTAGGATTAGGGTTTTCTGGTTAGTAAATAATATTTTTTGACATATTTTAATTTATTAATTAATTAAGTTTATTATCTTTTCTTAATATTAAAAATAAATTAGAATTTAGGTTTAATTACTATTTATTAACCTAAATTATTTTCTACAAAAAAATACCAAAAAAATTTTAAAAAAAATTCTAACATTTTTCTTATTTATTTTTTCTATTTAAATTCATAGATCAAGTGTATAGGTTTGCGCTCCCAAATGTAATAGCTTAGATTTACATTCCCACGTCTTTTTCCTATTATGTAACTGCTCACAGGATGTAATAACTTAGGTTTTACTTTCCGTACATTATATTTTATTGACTGTTAGTAATTATGGTTTGCATGGCAAGACTAAAAGCAAAAATAGATAACCATAATTTTCAAGATAAGATAACTGAAAATACACATTATTCACACTTGCACTTCTAGGTTAACCTCTCTTGTTGCCTTACGAATATTTGTCATGTCCCTCGAAAGTGGGGATAGTTTAGCAAAAGACCCCCAGTTTAACAATATCATCATGGTCCCTTTCGAATAAAGATCATAATCCCTCGATAACCCTTCGAGTTGCCTACAAAATGATCTAGTCCCTCGACGACTCTACGAGAAAAATGATGATAGTCCCTTCGATACAATTGCTAAAGTATATTTACATGTTGCCTTCCGTGTTACAGTGGGAGAACTGACTTTTGGGTTTTGCGTTTGATCGCAAATATTGCGGTTAGCAAGAGTCACCACCGACTTTTCTTTTATCCAAAAGGAAAGGTAAAAAAGCATAGGAAAGACCTTTGAGATTATTTCTTGAGTTCGGGGGGTAGATTATGAAAAGGGAAGGTATTAGCACCCTTTTCATCCATAGTTTTCCATGGGCTCTTAGTTACTTGCTAGATCACTTGCTTTTGTTTGAAATTGTGCTTGGTATGGTTTTTGAAAGTATTTTTTAAAGAGGCCATTTTTTAGGAAAACTTTGTAATGATCCTTGTTTGTAAGAATGTATACAAAGATGTTTGATCTTTTGAAAATATTTTCAAGTTTGTAAGATGTTTTGAAAGTGTAGGTGTTTATTTTGAAAATAGCAAGGATGTTTGTTTGAAATTGAGCAAGTAATTAGGAGCATTCAACCTACTCAAAAGTATTTCTTGTTTATTTTCTTTTTCTTTGACATTGTTATCTTACCATTGATTTGGTAAGTAACCCTATCTTTGGATGTAAACGGGAAGGGCGTGGGTCATCGTATAACCATTATTAGAAATATTGTAAGGTATCTTAGCATTCTTTTTAGGGACTAAGATCATGTGAAAGGTAACTTAGATAGCGTCATCAAGGGACTATGATCTTGTATTTTTGCTTGTTTTTGCTAAGATACCTCACATGCGTAATATGGCCATTTTGTAAAGGCAACCAAGTGGATTTACCCCAGGGGTGCTTGTGTGAAAGTGTATTGTTTTCATGCTTGATTTTGTCTTGAATTAGGGTTTTATAATTGATTGGTTTTAGTCTTTCCATACAAAACCTAATTACTAGCATGCTATATATATAGCGATAAATTGTGGAATTTAAAGTTACTACGCTATTACAACATTTGTGGGAGGGGGGTATACAAATTGTGAATGGGGGTTGCAAGAATATAAACCTAGTTAATCTATTAAAACCATATTAAATTGGTATAAATGTACAAAGAATTAAATGAATACAATGTACAAAATGAAATAAATATACAAGAAATGTAATTGTTAAGGAAATAGATTTTTTTGGATTTTTTATGAGAAAATGGGTTTTGTCTTAATATAATTAAGTAAAGAAAATAATTAATTAAACTTAAAAGTAAACATAATTCATTAATAAAAGAAATTAATAAAACCCTAATTCATTAATTGATTAAAGAAAATAAGTTTAGAAAAAAGTATTTTTTGGTATTTTTGTCTTGAAAATATTTATAGTGTTATAAAATATTTTTGGCCTTTTTTATATTAAAATAAATATATTCTAATTGGTGTAAAAGAACATAAATAATAACCTAGTTTTAAATTAAATTTACAAGACTAGTTAGTAAAAATAAATAAAGTATAGTTAAATAAAATATTTTTTGTGAGAAAAATAAAATAAACTAAGTTAAAATGAAAATATTTTTTTTTTGTATTTTTTATGATTCTTTTAATATTAGAAAATATATTAAGAAAATAAATAAAATAAAATAAAAATAAGCAAATAAAATAAACTGGGCCAGGGGTACAAATAGCCTGCAAGGGGGTTAGTAAGCAAGAACAAAAACACCAAGAGCCCAACAAGGCCCAGCGCCTGGCAAAAAAAAACAAAATCAGAAAGCAAAAATGTGAAAAAAATTAAAAGGCTACCACTGGGGCTCGAACCCAGGTCTGAAAGGTTACAGGGGCGCACTTCTACCACTGGGGTGGCTATACATCTGTTAACATAGGAAAATCAATAAATATATGAGGCAAAACGCGCCCTGATGACTTCATCTTCAACCTCCAGCCAGACCAACTGTAACTTGCTCATTTCTCATCAAAAATGAAAACTGTAATCATGAAACCTGTAGCAAATTTCCTCACGGTTTCAGAAATGTAAAGAATTAAAACTATAGATCAAAGATAAGCATGAATTTTAATGACCCTAATCTGAACCCTAAAAATCTCAAAAATTTCAATCCTAAAATTCTCTAAGCTCAAGAAAAATTAATGGAAACTATGGACATGGTTAGCTTTAGGGCCATGATATCTACATGTTTGATTCACAAATAAATCATTGATGATGCCTGTATGAAGAGTTCCAAAGTTAGAAAACATACCTCAAAACTGGAAATCATGTTTTGAGTTTGAGCTTGTTTCAAGTGATGGTGATGATCAGATTAGCTTCCTTGAGGTCCCAGGAAACTAATGCAATGATTATCTTGAGCAATGGATGGATGAAATGGTCTAGAGAAGTCAATGTGCAGAGCTCTATTTTTGAAAATGGAGGATGGTGTTAATGATGTTACAGTTATGTAACAGGGTGTGGGATCAACTCTATTTGATGTTTAGAAGCTTTAGAAACCAAAAGGCCAAGAAACGCACGAGTAGATTATGAGTTTCAAGTTTTTGGTCAGTTTGTGTGAAAATGGAAGTATGAGATGTATTTCTGAGTTCTAGGTGTTTTCAGGGCATGAGCCTTCTTCTTTTTAGTGGAAATAGTTTATGTATATATAAGCAGAAGTGTTTTAGAGCTTTGGACAATCAGAAGTACCATTTCTTAGCTTTTGGCTAGGTTACTTAATTTTGAAGAAAAGAGGGAAACAAGTTTCAAGAGGAGGTACAAGCATGGGATGGGTGATTGTAAGTGTCTAAACCATTTCTCATGAGTTATAGGACTTGTTTGATCAGAAGAGAACAAGTGAAAGGCTCAAGAACAAGTTTTGTACAAAAAGTCACTTTATCAAAATGGCAATGTAACCTTTCTTCCAAAAAAGGGTATAAAGCATCTCCATGCATTGAATGCTTGAAGTGAGACCTCTAACAGCTGTGTAAACCATTAATTATGGAGTTCCTAACAGGTTTGAGGCCTGCAAAGTAGTGTTTATGCAGCATAGTTTGAATTTTGAATTTGGTTCATCACAAAATGACTTGTAAATCAAGTGATAAAACCCTAACTTCATCTCTTCGATTCTCCCTACTCAAGAATGATCTCAAGGAGTTCTGGGACATTTTGGAAAGCTTGTAATTTTCTCTACAACCCATATTTGAATTTATTTTGAATGTTCCCCTTGTAACTATATGAAAAAGTGCCATGAAGTTGGGTCAAAATCCTGACCAAATTTGGGCAAAATTTCACTAAGTGTTTAGTTTCATGACCACATGTTCATAAAACTATAACTTAATATCAAAGCACTTTTGGAAGAATTTGTGTGAAGAAAAGTTTTAGATTTCATGGAGATCTACAACTTTCATGTTAGAAGTTTCTCTTGAATCATCTTGCATCACGGTGAAAAATTTGTTCAAAGTTGTGAAAAAATATGAAATTTCCAACACTTAGAAAAATTTCTAAGTTTAGAAATTTTGACTTTTCAAAATGAAATATTTATTTTTTTATTTCTTGATGAATAAGTTTCATATTTTGACATGTTTTAATGAATTGTGATCTTTGGCATTTGAATTTGTCCAAAAAGTCAAAGTTTGACTTTTCAGTATAAAGTTGACTTTTGATTAGTTGATTGAAAAATTCATCTGTCAATCCAATGAACTTGCAATGTTTTGAACCATGTCATTAGGTCAAAATGATGAAATTTGACTCTTGATATCATTCCTTAAACCAATTGACCATTTTCTAGGTCAAAAATCAGAAATTTCCCTTTCCCAGTCAAAACCATAATTTTGACCATTTTGCCCTTTTGGAGATTTGATCAAATTTCTTGTGGAATTATGGTCCAAACTTGATCAAATGATACATATGAGTCTAAAATGTTGATGTGGATCAAAAATTATAAAGTTTGACTATAAATTGGCCATAGTTGAATTTTTCCCCAATACAGCTGATTTTTAGGTCAACTGCTCAATTGACTGAGCAAAAATGTGATCTTAAGCTTGAAACTTGACATGAATAATCTTGGGGGTACATAATGATCCATGAAAGTCATATGGGGCATTGGAAGTTCAAATGTCCTTGTGCAATCTCAAACCCTAATTTTGGTCATCAGTGCTTAAGGAGGTGTCTTGAGCTGATCAAACCCTAGTGCAGTCTTGAGCCCAAGGAGATCTTATGAGCAAATTCTTGATAAGTGAGAGGGAAAATTTTGGGGTACAACCACTTCTATGACCATATGATGACCCTACACATGTCCCTTCATATCTAATGGATATGATTACCTACCAACTAATGGTATGTATAATATTATCTCTAAAGGAGAAGGAAAATAATAGGAAAGATTTTAGTGGGTAAGAACTCTTGAATGCTTGCTCACAAACCTTTTTCACAACTCAAAACATTTTTCACACTAAACTTTCAAAACAAATATTAAAAAAAACACTCTGTATACATTCTTGAGGACAGACACAAGGATTATTACAAAGTTAGCCTTACATTGGCATTTCAAAATAATTTCAAACAAATCACACACACACGAAGCAAGTTTTTTAAAGTGAGCTAAGAAATTAAGATCGTGTAGATAACTACGAATGAAAAGGGTGCTAACAGCTTCCCTTTTCATAATTTACCCGCCGAACTCAAAATCTATCAAAGGTTTCTCCTGTTCTTTTCACCTTTCCTAATTGTTGGTTAAAAGAAAAGTCAGTGGCGACAAAACAAAAAAGTAAATTCTCCCACCATATTACATGAAACTTTTGAGATGATTGAGGATAACTTGAGGGAGATTAATTGGAATTCATTTGATCAAACATAAAATTAGATTCTTATCATTATTGGTTAAGACATTTTTGTTAGTTTCGCGCAGACAAATATTTGTCAGGATAAGACTCTCAAGTAGTAGAGTCGAACTCAGAAGATGCTTCAAAGATGGAATAATGTTACCATCAGGGATGCTATCGAGAGAGACACGACCAGCCGCAATACTCGCGCGTGGATAATTTATTATCTCATCGATGCATTCGGCAGTGAAGAAAACATCCCAGCCATAGATGTTTGAAGAGATTGAGGTG
Source organism: Vicia faba (assembly GCA_948472305.1). Classification (NCBI taxonomy): domain Eukaryota; kingdom Viridiplantae; phylum Streptophyta; class Magnoliopsida; order Fabales; family Fabaceae; genus Vicia; species Vicia faba. Next base: position 493,740,625 of record OX451738.1, read on the forward strand.
ACACCGAGATTGGAAGAGGAATTTTTCCAAAAAGTATTTACAAGATTTGGATAAACGGGTCCTCTTAGTAAGGAGAGATGGTGATTTCAATTTTTAAAGAGGATGTTGAGATGGAATTCAAAACTCACACCGAAAAATTTTGGATGTCTTTCAATGATAACTTCTAAGTGATCATTATTTTCATGAGAAGTTATTGAAGTCATGATGAAAAAGAGATAGAATGAAGTAGGAGGAAATTGTTATCAATTGTTAGAGATTACTTGTTAGGAGAGGTAGAGGGAAGACATGGTGTATAAAAATAAACAAGAAGATGTGACTTGACAAGAGAAATTATTTTCCTTATGTAAGGTAATTAATCTTGGGAGACTCAATAATAAATGACTGAGGAAGGTCTTAAGGGCAGCAATAACTCCTAAGATTCGATAAGAGAGAGAAATGAGTGACAATTGATATATTTGAATCCGGTTGTGAGTGTCTAGAGTAGACTAGGACACATAGATGTATGGGAAAGAAAAAATAGTTGATCTCATTAATGAGGGAATATCAAATTGTTCATAATTTTTAACAACTATCTTCTAATCACGTGAATAAAGTAACTAACGAGCATCAAAGGTATAAGACCAAAGCTATGCTCTGGAGACGCATGTGTGATTTTTTTATTTCAGACTTTGATGAGTTTATAATACCTAAGTATTAAGCAAATATCAGCAGTATTGTCACAGAAGATAGGAATGTTACTTTCATAAATCTGATAATCTTCTAGCTTATTCTTCATCCATAACATCTGAGTACTGCATAGTGCTTCTGAAATGTACTCTGCTTTTGCTGTTGAAAGAGTAATTTTTTATTTCCTCTTGCTTGACTATGAGATCATATACTTGCCTAGAAACTGACAATTTTGAGAAGTACTCTTCCTCTCTAGCCGATCTCCAGCATTGTTTGCATCACAGAAACCAGAAAGAGAATACTCTGATGTTTTCTCATACATCAAGCACAGGTTAGGGGTTCCTTTTAGATACCTTAGAATACTCTTAACAACATTTAAATGATATTCTCTAGGATCATATTGGAATCTAGCGCAAAGATGGACACTGAATAAAATATCAGGTCTAGATGCATTCAGATACATAAGAGATCCTATCATACCACAATGGAGCTTTTGACATACCTTTCCACTTACCTCTTCTTTCCCCAGACCACACGTTGGATGCGTTAGAGTCTTTGCTACTGTGATACGGTGGCAGAATCGACTGTTTAATACTGGTTTTTACGTTTTTTGTTCGCAAATATGCGGTAAGCAAGTGTCGCCACCGTCTTTTCTTTTATCAAACAAAGGAAAGGGTGAAAAGAACAGAAAAAACCTTTTCGAGATGTTTTCTGAGTAAGGGGGTAGATTATGGAAAGGGAAGGAGTTAGCACCCTTTCCATCTGTGGTTTTCCACGGGCTCTTATAGGTTTGCTCATTTTTCAAGATTCTTTTGTGCTTTGTGTGTTTGAAATTTTTTTGAAAAACGCCTTACTACGGCGAACTTTGTAATGTTTCTCAGGATAGTAGAGAACATATATAAAGTATTTTTGAAATGTATTTTGAAAAGTAGTTTTTGTGTAAGTACAAAATGTTTGAGCAAACTTCTAACAGCAATCTACTTTATTACTCGAAAAGGGTTATTCTTTTCCTCTTTTCCTTTAGACAGTGCTATCCTACTATTAGTGAGTAGGTAGCCTTGTCGTTGGATGTTGAGGGACTATTGAAGGGACGTTACAGTCACAAAGGCAATTACGGAGATGCTTTAGCAATTCTATTTTAGGGACTGGATCATTTACCTAGAAGGCAACTTTAGGGTCATCGAGGGACTATGATCTTTTGATTTTACGGGTCTTTGCTAAAGCATTCCTGCCTCATGACTGCTTTTTAAAGGTAACCAAAGTGGGCGTACCTTAGAGGTGCTCGTGTGCAAGTGTGTTATGTTTCAGTTATTTTTGTATTTTTATTAAGTTTGCTAGCGTTTGATTTCAGTCTATACATGTCAAGTTACTAGTAGTTAATATGAAAAGCAGTAAAAATAAAATGCTGAAAATAGAGGGCCTACGCTACTACAATGCTTCGGGGAGGGGATTTACATTATACAAGGATAATAGGGAATAAAGCAGTAAATATCCTAATTTTATCTATTACATCCGGTAGGCAGATAGATTAATAGTAAAAAAGCGGAATTAAATAAACACGCATGAAATAGAAAAGACGTCTAAAAAAATCCTAAAGAAAAGAAATCTTTTTGGTGATTTTTTTGGTATAAAAGAAAATAAGGCCTAAGTCTATTTGATTTTAATTTTAAGAAAAAAAATGTTAAATTAAATAATTAATTTATTTACAAAATTAATTTAGTTGGAAAAATAACTAGCCTAATGTTTTTGTGATTTTAATGTTAATTAAAAAGATAAAAAGTCCATTAAAAAAAAGAAGAGAAACAAAAGCAGAATAAGAGTACAATGAGGCATCCTTCGATTGGGGTGAAGAAGGGGGGGGGGGGTCGATCCAAAGGGTAAGAGAATATGGCTCTTCGATTCAAGAGAGAGGCTTTCTTTCGATTGCGCTAGTGAATGGCCGTGAGTAGCCTTCAATCCAGGGAAGGAGATTTCCCTTCAATCCTGGGAAAGATGCCTTCTTTCGATTCAGGAAGGAGGTGCCTTCTTTGATCCAGCAGGCTAATGGGCAGCTTCGATCCAGGGAAGGTGTCTCCTTCGATCTAGGATGTTATACCTGCAAAAGTATGTTAGCGAAATAAAATGCAGGACCTGGGTATCGAAACCCAGGTCCTTCGATCATGTAGGGGAAGACCTTGGAAAACATGAGAGGGCAAATTTTGGGGTACAATAGTTGCCCCTGTTCAATCTTCTTAAACCTGAGGATGTAGATTGGCTTGCCTGCCTTTCGTGATCTGAAGGTGGAAGGTGATTGAACACTAGAGTGCGCATAAATTTGCACTCGTCTGAAGTGATACTATTGGTGAATAATATTGTGAATGGGCTTACAGATGCCATCCATAAGACTATTGATTTCATGAGATACTCCTTTGTGGGGATTCTTGTTCCTGTTGTCTGAGGAGGAGTTCGCTGGGGAATGTTTTTTAGGGGAATAGAGTCTAAGAGCTTCGCTTTTCCATTACTCTACTGGGGAGTCATCTCTCGACTGAAGAGACAGAAGTGAACTGCTATCTGGTCAAGATCCAGGCTTCACTGTAACTTATTGAGGATAATAAGGCTAACTGTTATTTGGTCGTGCTCCAGGCTTCACAGCGACTTACTAGGGAAATGATATTAAATTGTTATCTGGTTGTCCCCATGCTTTGCAATTTTAAGAAATTAAGCTATTATCTGGTCGGGTTCAGGCTTCAACTTGAATTTGAGGTGTACCGTTATCTGGTTGTATCCAGGCTTCGGTAATTTGAAAAAATTAAGCTGTTATCTGGTCAGATTCTAGGCTTCACATCACCTTATGATGTTATTTGGTCAAAATCTAGGCTTCACAACATCTTAAATTGTTGATTGACTATTATCCGGTCGGGTTCCGCGCTTCATAGTAACTGACATGATAAATTGCTATCTGGTCGGATTCCAGGCTTCATAGCGCTTTATACTGTTATCTGGTCGAAACCCAAGTTTTACAGTGTCTTTGAAGAAGTGAACTACTATCTGGTCGGATTCCAGGCTTCACAGCACCTTATACTATTATGAGGTCAAGAACATGTTTGAACCTAAAAACTTAGGCCCATTAGCCCGAAAATTCAAATTTGCTCAAAGTGGACTTCATGCATTTTCTCAAAATTGCTCAACTTGCACCAATCATAACTCTCTAAATTTTTGGTCATATGAAGATGATCTTGGACTTTTTGGAAACCTCAAGATGTCTCCTACAACTTTCATGTTGGTCATTTTTTCATTTAAGTCTTTATCTTTTTGTAAATTGCTTTGACAAAAAATGTCTTTTAGTTGACTTTTAAAATGACCTGTAATGTTTTTGCCCATATCTCTCAAATGAAGCATTTTTGGCCTTGATCTTAGGGAGACAAAGTTGTAAATAATTGAATTTACTTCAAGATGATATTTGGTTAAGAAATATTTGATGAAGTATGTGAAAGTTATGCTTGGTCAAAGTTCAGTTGACTTCTCCTTAAGAAAACCCTAATTTAGTAACTTTTGACTTTTGATGAATCTTGAGTTTTCTTGATGAATCATGATCAACCCTTGATAAATGATGAATGTGACCTCAAAATGTTGATGTTGACCAAAAATCTTGAAGTTTGACTGTAGATTGATCAAAGTTGACTTTTTGTCCAATATAGTTGATTTTCAATCATCTGACTAATTGACTGAGCAAACTTGTGATGTAAGGCTTGAAACTTGGTATGAGGGTACCTTGAGACACATGAGAAACCATGAAGTCCATTAGAGGCATTATAAAATCAATTTCCTTTGAGATAAGCAAAACCCTAGTTGTAGGTCAAATGCTTAGGAGGAGAGTATGTCTGGTCAACCTTTGAGACCTTCATGAGCAAGATGGAAGTATCTTGAATCAATTTGTATCAAAGATGGGAGGGAAAATTTTGGGGTACAACAGTTTCCCCTGTTTAATTTTCTTAAACCTGAAGAGTTAGACTGGCATGTCCGTCATTCGTGATCTGAAGGTGGAAGAGGATTGAACACTTAAGTGCCCAAAAATTTGCACTCATGTGTGCATGAAGTAACACTATTGGTTGATTGTACTGCTTGAACGATAATGGGCTTAAATATTCCATTCAGAGAGGTGATAAACTGTCGTCGAAGATGGGCTTATAGATGTCACCCAAAGTAAATGTTGATAGGAGTATCAAAATGAGTTTATGCCCGACTATATCTAAAATAATATACTAGAATGAGTCAGTGTCAGACTATATCTAGCAGATGAGCTGGGGAGTGTCATAATGAATCTTATATCTCGATTGTATTTGAATGATGTTCTAGAATAAGTCTATGTCTTGAATGTATCTATAAGAGGATCAGAATGAGTCTTCGCCCGACTGTATCTGAAAAATGTATTGGAATGAGTCTACGCCCGACTGTATCTAAAGGTAAATCAGAATGAGTCTTTGCCTGATTGTATCTAAAAAATATATTAGAATGAGTCTACGCCCGACTGTATCTAAAAGTGGATCAGAATGAGTCTTCTCCTAACCGTATATGAACAACGTATTGGAATAAGTATCATAATGAATCTATATCTCGATCGTATCTGAACTGTATCTAGAAGTGAATTTTTGACTGATTGTATTTGAAAGATGTGTTTATCAGAATGAATCGCTGTCTGATTATATCTGAACGGTGATAAACTGTTGACAAAATCTATCTATTCGGAAACTGACCTGAAAAGACAAGGTTAGTTTTATGCAATGTCATGATGCATGAAATGTACTTTGTAATGATGCTCTCAAAATAAATGAGAATAGTATATGCGTTTCGAATGCATATGTTATGATATTTTGTATGGATGTAATATGTTATTGGAGCGTATCGGTAGCTTCTTGTAACAACGTCTAGTTGGGGAAAATAAATCTCTGACTGTTGTTGGGGATGAAGAAAGTAATTCTTCACTTTTGTTTAGAACGACTTTACTAGGGATTTCCGCTTTCTGTTTGAAGACACTTCATTGGGGATGTTCAAATTCTACTTGGGGATAAAAGCATTCAAGGAGAGTCAGTCGTTCGTCGTTCTTTTGAAGGATTTGATTCTTATGTACCCTGACTGGGGATAAAAGAGATGGATATTCCTCTAATGTGCAATATGACCAGGTTTCAGATATGGGTATCAGCTATTCTAGGGATGAAAATGTTGAATGATATCTAGCTAGAAAAGAGAATTCTATCAGGGAATTTGCCGTATTGAAGAAATATAATCTATTGGGGAATTAAATTTTGTAGACTGCATTGAGGAAATAATCTCTAATGGGGATTTGAATTTCATAGATTGCGCTAAGGAAGTTTCCATCATATGCTGGGAAATGATCAAACGTCCTTATCCGCTAGAGGACCTATTGGGGAAGATGACCATGTCAAGATATCCATCAGGCATATGGAGGTGAACTACTGGAATATGCCCCATGTAATATGGTGGGAGAACTGACTTGGTTTGCGTTTTATCGCAAATGTTGCGGATAGCTAGAATCGCCACCGAATTTTCTTTTATCCAATAAGGAAAGGGTGAAAAGAACAGGAAAGACCTTTTAAGATTTTAAGTTCAGGGGGTAGATTATGAAAAGGGGAGGTGTTAGCACCCTTTTCATCTGTAGTTATCTATGGGCTCTTAATCACTTAACTCACTTTGAAAATTTGCTTTTTGTGTACGTGGTTGAAAAATATTTTGAAAACGCTAATGTAAGGCGAAACTTTGTAATGATTCTTGTATCAGTCCTCAAGAATGCGTACAATGTGTTTTGAAAATATCTTTGAAAGTGTTTGTGTAAAATGTTTTATTTTTTGAGAAATTTGTGAGCAAACGATTAACAGTTCTACCCACTCAAGATCGTTCTTTTACTTTTTCCTTATCCTTTAGATAGTGCTATCTGAACCATTAGTTAGTATAAAGGCCTACCGTTGGATGTGAAGGGACAGGCATAAGGTTATTGTACGGTCATCGAAGGCAACTAGTAAGGATGCCTTAGTAATTCGAAGGGACTATCATCGTATTATTCGTAGGGACTAGATTATTTCTCGTAGGAAACTTGAGGGACATCGAAGGACTATGATCTTTTATATCGTAGGGACTATGATGATTTGATCAAGGGTATTTTGCTAAAGGGATCCCCACTTTCGAGAGACATGACCGTTTACTCCGAAAGACAATGAAGAGAGGTTACCCTAAAGGTGCATGTGTGTGAAGTGTGTTAATTCAGTTATTTATCTTGAGAATTAGGGTTTTATATGTTTGTTTTTAGTCTTTCTATACAAACCCTAGTTACTAGTAGTTAAAATATGTAGAGAAAAGTGCAGAATGTAAAGTTGAAATTTTTTTAGAAGTAATTAGGTTTTGAAAAAAAATACACAAATAACCATGTTTCGGAGAAAATTACACAAATAACCATGTTTCAAAAACCCCCACAAAGGAGGAGCCAACCTAGTTGGCGCATGCACGTATCTTTTTGCCCTAGGCGCCATCTCACTTGGCGTATGCTCTCTGTTTTAGCCAAGTGAGATGGTGCATGCACTATAAAAGTGTGAGGAGGCGCCATCTCACTTGGTGCCTAGGTGCAATTCTATTTTCCATAAGTAAATCACCTGTTTCTCCGTCATTCTTCACACTTTCTCGCACTGTCTTCTTATTTCTTTTTCTGTTATTTGCATCATGACATCTCCCATGATTTTCACCAGATATGGATACGTTATTTTCTCGACCACCAAACCTCCGATGAAAATGAAATTTTGGCACATTCACTCCATGGAGCATCTGAAGAGAGAGTTGATGTGATGGCTAGAGGGAGACATAGAGGATGGGGAACAAATTAGAAGGATCTATAGAGGGATAACAGCCACCTCACTTGCAAATGGAAGACCTAATTTTTGGTTGGAGGAAGTCAAAACAGACGGAGACGTAATGGTGATGATGCATGGCTCAGATGAAATTGTTTTGACAGTTGTATCATGTTTTTATTTGTTGTTTGCGTATGGTTTGTTCTAAAAAAATGCTCTTAATGAAAAACAGTAATGTTTAGAACTTAAAAAAGTAAAGATGGTTTGCATACAATTTTTATGTTGTTGAGCTTGTAGCCCGAGTGGGACAATTTTTTCGATTGTGTTGGACCTGACGACATAAACCACACTTTCTTTCTAGCTTGTCAAGGGAGTCCATTTCAGTTGTGATACGCTTGCTTTTGGGATGACCCTTTTTATTCCTTCGCATTTGATCGTTGTGCACTACTATTTCCTCGTCATATGCAAGCCAATAATCAGGTTTCGCTACCAATGGGAAGCCGTTATTGTATACGTTAAGTAAGGTTTCAGACTTGTAAATGGGAGATAGAAGTTGTAATGCATATTGATGAGTATACTCACATGCCGCAATAACATGAGAGCAAGGCATATGAAAGGCTTGAAACTTGCCACAATCGCACCAACAAGATGGTAGTATTACCCTATACTCTTGTCTTGGCAGCCCTCGTTGTGGTTGATTGTCTCTTTAAAAATAAAGTTGTGGCTGTAATGGTCGAACCTTATAAGCAAATGGGTGTTGGCTATGGTGTAACACCCCATTTCTACCCGGCGGATGATAATAAAATCAGAGTTCAACATCAATAGGATGCTACATTTTTCAACTTGAAATCAAACTTCATTTAATCGCATATAAAACAGATACATAACACTTAATTCGGATGAACCGATAACAACTTGATTTATTCTTAAAAATAGAACAACTTTTTATTGATAAGCAGCGGAGTATACATATTCAACTTCAATTCACTTAACATCTTTATTCAACTAAAACAACTTCAAGAGAACAGTTACTTCATGTAAACAACTTAAAGATTTAGCAACAGAAATAATAATCAACAACTAAACATCAAGCGTTCATCCCCCCCTCCCCGAGTGCTACGTATCAGAGCTACGACACAGACTCGATACTGACGAGTGTAACAACTATTCTTCTTGATTAACTGCATGTTACCAACAGAGGGAAACATTCAAACAGAACGGGTGAGATATCAAACTATATAAATGAATGTATGATAATTAAATATCAGAATCAGTTCATATAAAATCACAACTTCACAACTTTCAAACATCTTTAATCTCAGCAAAACATGAGCACGACATAACAACTAATTAACAACCTTTAGATGATACCTGTCACAACAAGTCAACAACATAAAGCAACAACAAATCTATCTTCACCATGACTCAAGATGCAACATCAAATGCGACTCAATTACAATGCACATGCATGTTGTATCATTGGAGCAGAACTCCCAACTTAAAAACATTTGGCAGTAATCTCGAGGCACGAGGCATAAGCCTTCTTCACAAATCATTTTGCCAATACAGGCCTTCACAAAATCCGCCAATACAGGCCTTCACAAAATTCGCCAATACAGGCCTTCACAAATTTAAATGTATGAATGTACAACACATACAACAACATTATTAAACACTTTACGAGGTATACCCTTATATCACTACTTCACTGGCCATATGCCTACAACGTCATTAACGTAATTAACAATAATTTATCATTCATCGCAAGGCATAAGCCTACATTACCATTGTTACCAGTAAATAGAGGTAATTCATCATCATCTAAAATTCTCTGCAACTTATCATTATCAACAAGAATTCACAACGAGAATCGCAACAACACAACAACTCAACATTATTCAACTTTGGCCATAAGCCTACAACTAGATATTTCAACAACGACAATTAACACAATGTTGGCATAAGCCAACAACTTAGTACGTCACAACCAAAATATCACAATAACATGTTATCAACCATTCGACATTGGCCATAGGCCTACAACATAATATTGTCCATAATTATTCAGACAATTCTCCACTATACTGGTTAATTACTTATCTAAATGCTTATTTCTAATTAAAAATTCTACAAATTGTTATACTATAATACTACATCATCATCATTGGTATTATTATTATGATGCAAGCATTATCATAAGATTGTCATGTCATCATCATAATTCATCACCACAAAACATCATGGCGATTCAAGGCGGGAAAGATAACTCTATCCTAACTTGGGTACTAGAATTATCCTTATTATCCTTCATTTTAATCCTTATAAATATAGTTCATCGCATTATTTTTCCAACGCTTCGAACGATGCATCAAACGGAGTTACGATTCAAAAGTTATGGAGTTTTCAAGTTTTCAAAAATATTGTCAAACAATGAGTAATCGATTACACTAACAAGAAAATCAATTGCACCTTGTTCCAGAGGCCAAAAATCACATTTTTAAGCTGTACAAATCGATTAATCTGTACTATAAATCGATTGCTTACTGAAATAGAAGCAAAAATCCCAAATTTTAAGTAGTGCAATTGATTGCTCTTCTGCTGTAATCGGTTGCACCCAGTGAAAAATAGTTTTACGAATTATGTAAAGTGCAGTACAAAAACCATTTGTTTTAATTACAAATACACAAACTTCATGAAATAATACACAATCAAATATCCAGTTATTATTGATATCAACATACATCAATTACCACAAATACACCAATATCAACATAAAATAATTCTCCAACCATAAAGTCATCAATTGAATTTCTGCAACTTTATCAGGAAACACAACATTGTCGTAGCAAAAAAATAACAACCTTTCACACAAAATCACACATGATAATTACATATAACCAACCCCACATATCATTTATCATATACCCAATTATAGAGCAAGAATCCCACTCTTACCTTTGATTGAATGCAGCTCTAAGAAACTTCAATGGAATTTCTGGGAATTTGGCACTAGTAGCAACTTCCTCTTGTTTTTCTTCTCTTCTCAAAACCGTATTCCATTTTATCTTCTTTTTCTTTTCCTGATAACACTATACTCTCTTTCTCCTCTAATATTCTAATAATAATATAATATTATTCTATTAGTCCAACTAAATCCAATAGGGCCTAACTGTTACACCCCACTCTTACTACATACAACTATATAATTAAACCAAACTAATCTATTCTTATTTCTAATAAATTAATACTATAATAATTTATTAATCCCAACATAATAATTATTATTAATAAACTAATTAATTAATTGATAATAAACCACCAACTTTTACCAATAATTCTTAACACCTCGCAACATTACAAATTATCCAAAATATATTTTAATTAAATAATTAATCAAATTAATGGGCGTTACAACTCTCGCCCACTTAGAATATTTTCTTCCTCAAAAATCTATTCGATACTACCACTCTTAGTACAAGTTTCGCATTTAACTCGTTGATTTCCAAGTTGCGTCTAGAAACACTTCGACTACTACTTTCCTGATAACTTAATAACTCAACACGATTAAAATCGATTACTCACATGCTAATCATTCAAAACTACGCGACATAATCAGTACTAGCATCTCAACTACTCTACCATAATCTGACATATCAACGTTTAAAGTAGCAACAACTATAACACACTTATACTTGGATATATATATATATATATATATATATATATATATATATATCAGTGCAATATCCTCTTAACACTCTTTTCAACACCAAAACACATACACAATTTCATCTCCGTATCTCAATTATCAACAAAATATCAACAACTCTTCTCATATCGTCGTATCACTCTTATAGTGACATCCACACAGCCAAAATAATCAACTTCGTCACGTTATGGAGTAACATTCCTTACTTACGGAAATCAACAATAACATCTCAATAGCGACAATGAAGTCATTGCAACATCAACTTAACTGTATAACTCAGCAAACATACCCATAGCTCACCATCAACCAACAATCCACAACAATCTTCTTATAAGATCTGAAATTATTTACTAACAAACATAGTACCCTGGCACATCATCCCTATATCAACAATCCACCAAATCAAGCATGTAGAGTCGTATACTCATAGCAACTGCGCCACATACGCTTCTGCTGTGCAACTCTGATAATCCATCTTAAGTCACTATCCTCATAAAAGTTTCTGCCAACTATACAGTTTACAATTCTCATTCCAGTTTCAGAATTCCCTCAACATCCACCATAAAACCATTGTTCAATTTATATTCTCAATCGTTCACTTTGCGAAGTTAGCTCGCATATAACTTGCCACTCGGACTTGTTCAACACGTCTCAACTCTTTCTTAGCCACTCCTCTATTAATTCACACAACCTGGTGAGAAACTATCCTCACGATATAACATCAATCACTTTACACACCATTAAGGTATCAAGACAAGTCTACACCATCCAACACGGTCTCTTCTACTATTAACAAGAGATTAAGGGTGATCAGTTCCTCAATTTGTCAATAGATAGCCGACAACCATAATGAAGTATAAACCATCGTTACCGAACTATAATAGTGTTCCTTTAGAACTTGTACTCAAGTCACCTAACACACCATAATCCAATAATTTCCAACGAGGTTTACAAATACTTCCATAATTTCCCTCTCATTCAATTTTGTCGATAAGACACCAATGCTCAAAAACACTTGCACTGTCGCCATCAACAGCATACAGAACAAACATCTTACAACCGAAACATATCCGAGAAGCAAAGCTTCTCCCCCACTTATCTTCAACCCAACTCCTGCATACAACTTGATTAGAAAAACAACAAGCACCGACAGTGTTTCACACACTTGTCACGCACTAAGGAACAAAAAACATTAGACAACTTGGTCTGACATACCGACCTGCTCTGATACCTCTAGTGTAACACCCCATTTCTACCTGGCGGATAATAATAAAATCCGAGTTCAACATAAATAGGATTCTACATTTTTAAACTTGAAATCAAACTTCATTTAATCGCATATAAAACAGATACATAACACTTAATTCGGATGAACCGATAACAACCTGATTTACTCTTTAAAATCAAACAACTTTTTATTGATAAGCAGCGGAATATACATATTCAACTTCAATTCACCTAACATCTTTATTCAACTAAAAAAACTTCAAGACAATAGTTACTTCATGTAAACAACTTAAATATTCAGCAACAAAAATAATAGTCAACAATTAAATGTCAAGCGTTCACCCCCCCCCCCCCCCCCCCCCCGAGTGCTACGTATCAGAGCGACGACACCGACTCGATACTGACGAGGGTAACAACTATTCTTCTTGATTACCTGCATGTTACCAACAGAGGGAAACATTCAAACGGAAGGGGTGAGATATCAAACTATATAAATGAATGTATGAAAATTAATATATCAGAATCAGTTCATATAAAATCACCACTTCACAACTTTCAAACATCTTTAATCTCAACAAAACATTACCACGACATAGAAACTATTTCACAACCTTTAAATGATACCTGTCACAACAAGTCAACAACATAAAGCAACAACAAATCTATCTTCACCACGACTCAAGATGTAACATCAAATGCGACTTAATTACAATGCACAAGCATGTGGTACCATTGGAGCGGAACTCCCAACTTAAAAACATTTTCCAATAATCTCGAGGCACAGGGCATAATCCATCTTCACAAATCATTTTTCCAAAACAGGCCTTCATAAAATCCGCCAATACAGGCCTTCGCAAATTCAAACGTATGAATGTACAACACATGCAACAACATCATTAAACACTTCACGAGGCATAAGCCTATATCACTACTTCACTGGCCATACGCCTACAAAGTCATCAACGTAATTAACAACAATTCATAATTCATCGCAAGGCATAAGCCTACATTACCATTGTTACCAGTAAATAGAGGTAATTCATCATCATCTAAAATTCTCTGCAACTTCACATTATCAAAAAGAATTCACGGCGAAAATCACAACAACACAACAACTCAACATGATTCAACTTTGGCCATAAGCCTACAACTTGATATTTCAACAACGACAATTAACACAATGTTCGCATAAGCCTACAACTTAGTACGTCACAACCAAAATATCACAATAAAATGTTATCAACCATTTGACATTGGCCATAGGCCTACAACATAATATTGCCCATAATTATTCAGACAATTCTCAACTATATTGGTTAATTACTTATCTAAATGCTTATTTCTAATTAAAAACTTATACAAATTGTTATACTATAATAATACATCATCATCATTGGTATTATTATTATGGCGCAAGAATTATCATAAGATCGTCATGTCATCATCATACTTCATCACCACAAAACATCATGGTGATTCAAGGAGGGAAAGATAACTCTATCCTAAATTGGGTACTAGAATTATCCTTCTTATCCTTAATTTTACTCCTTATAAATATAGTTCATTGCATTAGCTTTCCAACACTTCGAACGACGAATCAAACAGAGTTACCGTTCAAAAGTTATGGAGTTTTCATGTTTTCAAAAATAATGTCAAACAGTGAGCAATCGATTGCACCTTGTTCCAGAGGTCAAAAATCACGTTTTTAAGCATTACAATCGATTTCTCTGTACTAAAAAACAATTTCTTACTGAAACATAAGCAAAAATCCAAATTTTTAAGCAGTGTAATCGATTGCTCTTCTACTGCAATCGATTGCACCCTGTGAAAAACAGTTTTACGAATTCTTTAAAGTGCAGTACGAAAATCCATTTGTTTCAATTCCAAAGATACAAATTTTGTGAAATAATACACAATCAAACATCCAATTATCATTTCTATCAACATACATCAATTACCACAAATACACCAACATCAACATAAAATAATTCTCCAACCATAGAGTCATCAATTGAATTTCTGCAACTTTATCAGGAAACACAACATTGCCGTAGCAACAAAACAACAACCTTTCACACAAAATCACACACGATAATTTAATATAAACAACACCGCATATCAATTATCATATACCCAATTATAGATCAATAATCCCTTCCTTACCTTGGATTGAATGCAGCTCTATGAAACTTCAGTGGAATTTATGAGAATTTGGCACTAGTAGCAATTTCCTCTTGTTCTTCTTCTCCTCTCAAAACCGTATTCCTCTTTCTCTTCTTTTTCTTTTCCTGATAACACTATACTCTCTTTCTCCTCTAATTTTCTTATAATAATATAATATAATTCTATTAGTTCAACTAAATCCAATTGGGCCTAAATGTTACACCCCACTCTTACTTCATACAACCATATAATTAAGCCAAACTAATTTTATTCTTATTTATAATAAATTAATATTATAATATTTCATTAATCCCAACATAAGAATTATTATTAATAAACTAATTAATTAATTGATAATAATCCAACAACTTTTACCAATAATACTTAACACCTCGCAACATCACAAATAATCTAAAATATAATTTAATTAAATAATTAATCAAATTAACGGGCGTTACAACTCTCCCCCACTTAGTACGAGTATCACATCCAACTCGTTGATTTCCAAGTCGTGTATGGCAACACTTCGACCACTACTTTCCTGATAACTCAATAACTTAATAACTCAACAAGATTCAAATCAATTACTCCCATGCTAATTATTCAAAACTTCGTGACATAATCGGTACTAGTATCTCAACTACTCTACCATAATCTGACATATCAACATTTAAAGTAGCAACAACTATAACACACTTATACTTGGATATATATCATTGCAATATCCTCTTAACACTCTTTTCAACACCAAAACACATACACAATTTCATCTCAGTATATCCATTATCAATAAAATATCAATAACTCTACTCATATCGTCGTATTACTCTTATAGCGACATCCACACAGCCAACATAATCAACTCCGTGACATTATTGAGTATCATTCCTTACTTACGGAAATAGACAATAACATCTCAATAGAGACAACGAAATCATTGTAACATTAACTTAACTGTATAACTCAGCAAGCATACCCATAGCTCATCATCAACCAACAATCCACTACAATCTTCTTATAAGATCTGAAATTATTTACTAACAAACATAATACCCTAGCACATCATCCTTATATCAACAACCCATCAAATCAATCATGTAGAGTCGTATACTCATAGAAACTACGCCACATACGCTTCAGCTGTGTAACTCTGATAATCCATCTTAAGTCATCATCCTCATTAAAGTTTTTTCCAACTATATAGTTTACAAGTCTCATTCCAGTTTCTGATTTCCCTCAACATCCATCATAAATCCATTGTTCAATTGGTATTCTCAATCTTTTACTTTGAGATGTTAGCTCGCATATAACTTGCCACTCTGACTTGTTCAACACGTCTTAACTCTTTCTTAGCCACTCCTCTATTAATTCACACAACCTGGAGATCAACTATCCTCATGATATAACATCATTCACTTTGCACACCATTAAGGTAGCAAGACAAGTCTACACCATCTAACACGGTCTCGTCTACTATCAACAAGAGATTAAGGGTGATCAGTTCCTAAATTTGTCAATAGATAGCCGACAACCATAATGAAGTATAAACCATCATTATCGAACTATAATTATGTTCCTTTATAACTTGTACTAAAGTCACGTAACGCACCATAATCCAATAATTTCTAATGAGGTTTACAAATACTTCCACAATTCCCTCTTATTCAATTTTGTCGATGAGACACCAACGCTCAACAACACTTTCATTGTCGCCATCAACAACATACAAAACTAACATCTTACAACTGAAACATATCCGAGAAGCAAAGCTTCTCCCCCACTTATCTTCAACCCAACTTCTGCATACAACTTGATTATAAAAACAATAAGCCCCGACAGTGTTTCACACACTTGTCGTGCACTAAGGAACAAACAACATTAGACAACTTGGTCGGACGGACCGACCTGCTCTGATACCACTAGTGTAACACCCCATTTCTACTCGGCGGATAATAATAAAATCAGAGTTCAACTTAAATAGGATGCTACATTTTTCAACTTGAAATCAAACTTCATTTAATCGCATATAGAACATATACATAACACTTAATTCGGATGAACCGATAATAACGTGATTTATTCTTTAAAATCGAACAACTTTTTATTGATAAGCAGCAGAATATACATATTCAACATCAATTCACCCAACATCTTTATTCAACTAAAAAAACTTTAAGACAATAGTTACTTCTTGATTACCTGCACGTTACCAACAGAGGGAAAGATTCAAACAGATGGGGTGAGATATCGAATTATATAAATGAATGTATGATAATTAATATATCAGAATCAGTTCATATAAAATCACCACTTCATAACTTTCAAACATCTTTAATCTCAACAAAACATCAACACGGCATAAAACTAATTCACAACCTTTAGATGATACCTGTCAGAACAAGTCAACAACATAAAGCAATAACAAATCTATCTTCACCACGACTCAAGATGAAACATCAAATGCGACTCAATTACAATGCACATGCATGTGTTGCCATTGGAGCAGAACTCCCAACTTAAAAACATTTGCCAGTAATCTCGAGGCACAAGTCATAAGCCTTCTTCACAAATCATTTAGCCAAAACACGCCTTCACAAAATCCGCCAATAAAGGCCTTCACAAAATCCACCAATACAGGCCTTCACAAATTCAAATGTATGAATGTACAACACATGCAACAACATCATTAAACACTTCACGAGGCATGCGCCTATATCACTACTTCACTAGCCTTAGGCCTACAACGTCATAAACGTAATTAACAACAATTCATCATTCATCGCAAGGCATAAACCTACATTACCATTGTTACCAGTAAATAGAGGTAATTCATCATCATCTAAAATTCTCTATAACTACACATTATCAACAAGAATTCACAGCGAAAATCACAACAACACAACAACTTAACATAATTCAACTTTGGCCATAAGCCTACAACTTGATATTTCAACAACGAAAATTAACACAACGTTGGAATAAGCCTACAACTTAGTATGTCACAACCACAATATCACAAAAACATGTCAGCAACCATTCGACATTGGCCATAGGCCTACAACATAATATTGCCCATAATTATTCGGACAATTCTCAATTATACCCGTTAATTACTTTTATAAATGCTTAATTCTAATTACAAACTTCTACAAATTGTTATACTATAATACTACATCGTCATTATAATTGATATTATTATTATGAACCAAGCATTATCATAAGATCGTCATGTCATCATCATAATTCATCACCACAAAACATCATTGTGATTCAACACGACAAAGCTAACTCTATCCTAACTTGGGTACTAGAATTATCCTTCTAATCCTTCATTTTATTCCTTATAAATATAGTTTATCGCATTAGCTTTCCAACACTTCGAGCGGTGCATCAAACTGAGTTACGGTTCAAAAGTTATGGAGTTTTCAAGTTTTTAAAAATACTGTCAAACAGTGAGCAATCGATTGCACTAACATGCAAATCGATTGCGCCTTGTTTTAGAAGCCAAAAATCACGTTTTTAAGTAGTGCAAATCGATTACTCTGTACTACAAATTGATTTCTTACTGAAACAGAAGCAAAAATCCTAATTTTTAAGCAGTGCAATCGATTGCTCTTCTGCTGAAATCGATTCCACCCTGTGAAAAACAGTTTTACTAATTTTGTAAAGTGCAGTACGAAAATCCATTTGTTTCAATTCCAAAGACACAAACTTCATGAAATAATACACAATCAGTCATCCAGTTATCATTGCTATCAACATACATAAATTACCACATATACACCAACATCAACATGAAATAATTCTCCAACCACAGAGTCATCAATTAAATTTCTGCAACTTTATCAGGAAACACAACATTGTCGTAGCAACAAAACAACAACCTTTCACACAAAAATCACACACGATAATTTTATATAACCAACCCCACATATCACTTATCATATACCCAATTATAGATTAATAATCTCACCATTACCTTGGATTGAATGTAGCTTTAAGAAACTTCAATGGAATTTCTGGGAATTTGGCACTAGTAGCAACTTCCTCTTGTTCTTCTTCTCCTCTCAAAACCCTATTCCTATTTCTCTTCTTTTTCTTTTCCTGATAACACTATACTCTCTTTCTCCTCTAATTTTCTAATAATAATATAATATTATTCTATTAGTCCAACTAAATCCAATTGGGCCTAAATGTTACACCCCACTCTTACTTCATACAACCATATCATTAAGCCCAACTAATTCTATTCTTATTTCTAATAAATTAATATTATAATATTTCATTAATCCCAACATAAGAATTATTATTAAACAACTAATTAATTAATTTATTATAATCCGACAACTTTTACCAATACTTCTTAACACCTCGCAACATCACAAATAAACCAAAATATAATTTAATTAAATAATTAATCAAATTAACGGACGTTACAACTCTCCCCCACTTAGTACGAGTATCGCATCCAACTCGTTGATTTCCAAGTCGTGTCTGGCAACACTTCGACCACTACTTTCCTGATAACTCAATAACTCAACATGATTCAAATTGATTACTCCCATGCTAATCATTCAAAACTTCGTGACATAATCGGTACTAGCATCTCAACTACTCTACCATAATCTGACATATCAACATTTAAAGTAGCAACAACTATAACACACTCATACATGGATATATATCATTGCAATATCCTCTTAACACTCTTTTCAACACCAAAACACATACACAATTTCATCTCAGTATATCCATTATCAACAAAATATCAATAACTCTACTCATATCGTCGTATCATTCTTATAGCGACATCCACACAGCCAACATAATCAACTCTGTGACATTATTGAGTATCATTTCTTACTTACAGAAATAGACAATAACATCTCAATAGAGACAACAAAATCATTGCAACATTAACTCAACTGTATAACTCAGCAAGCATACCCATAGCTCATCATTAACCAACAATCTACTACAATCTTCTTATAAGATCTGAAATTATTTACTAACAAACATAGTACCCTATCACATCATCCTTATATCAACAATCCATCAAATCAATCATGTAGAGTCGTATACTCATAGAAACTACGCCACATATGCTTCAGCTGCGCAACTCTGATAATCCATCTTAAGTCATCATCCTCATTAAAGTTTTTTCCAACTATACAGTTTACAAGTCTCATTCCAGTTTCTGACTTCCCTCTAGCATATAACTTGCCACTCTGACTTTTTCAACACGTCTTAACTCTTTCTTAGCCACTCCTCTATTAATTCACACATCCTGGAGATCAACTATCCTCACGATATAACATCAATCACTTTGCACACCATTAAGGTAGCAAGACAAGTCTACACCATCTAACACGGTCTCGTCTACTATCAACAAGAGATTAAGGGTGATCAGTTCCTAAATATGACAATAGATAGCTGACAACCATAATGAAGTATAAACCATCATTATCGAACTATAATTGTGTTCCTTTATAACTTGTACTCAAGTCACCTAACGCACCATAATCCAATAATTTCTAATGAGGTTTACAAATACTTCCACAATTTCCCTCTTATTCAATTTTGTCGATGAGACACCAATGCTCAACAACACTTTCATTGTCGCCATCAACAGCATACAAAACTAACATCTTACAACCGAAACATATCCGAGAAGCAAAGCTTCTCCCCCACTTATCTTCAACCCAACTCCTGCATACAACTTGATTATAAAAACAATAAGCCCCGACAGTGTTTCACACACTTGTCGTGCACTAAGGAACAAACAACATTAGACAACTTGGTCGGACGGACCGACCTGCTCTGATACCACTAGTGTAAAACCCCATTTCTACTCGGCGGATAATAATAAAATCAGAGTTCAACTTAAATAGGATGCTACATTTTTCAACTTGAAATCAAACTTCATTTAATCGCATATAGAACATATACATAACACTTAATTCGGATGAACCGATAATAACGTGATTTATTCTTTAAAATCGAACAACTTTTTATTGATAAGCAGCAGAATATACATATTCAACATCAATTCACCCAACATCTTTATTCAACTAAAAAAACTTTAAGACAATAGTTACTTCTTGATTACCTGCACGTTACCAACAGAGGGAAAGATTCAAACAGATGGGGTGAGATATCGAATTATATAAATGAATGTATGATAATTAATATATCAGAATCAGTTCATATAAAATCACCACTTCATAACTTTCAAACATCTTTAATCTCAACAAAACATCAACACGGCATAAAACTAATTCACAACCTTTAGATGATACCTGTCAGAACAAGTCAACAACATAAAGCAATAACAAATCTATCTTCACCACGACTCAAGATGAAACATCAAATGCGACTCAATTACAATGCACATGCATGTGTTGCCATTGGAGCAGAACTCCCAACTTAAAAACATTTGCCAGTAATCTCGAGGCACAAGTCATAAGCCTTCTTCACAAATCATTTAGCCAAAACACGCCTTCACAAAATCCGCCAATAAAGGCCTTCACAAAATCCACCAATACAGGCCTTCACAAATTCAAATGTATGAATGTACAACACATGCAACAACATCATTAAACACTTCACGAGGCATGCGCCTATATCACTACTTCACTAGCCTTAGGCCTACAACGTCATAAACGTAATTAACAACAATTCATCATTCATCGCAAGGCATAAACCTACATTACCATTGTTACCAGTAAATAGAGGTAATTCATCATCATCTAAAATTCTCTATAACTACACATTATCAACAAGAATTCACAGCGAAAATCACAACAACACAACAACTTAACATAATTCAACTTTGGCCATAAGCCTACAACTTGATATTTCAACAACGAAAATTAACACAACGTTGGAATAAGCCTACAACTTAGTATGTCACAACCACAATATCACAAAAACATGTCAGCAACCATTCGACATTGGCCATAGGCCTACAACATAATATTGCCCATAATTATTCGGACAATTCTCAATTATACCCGTTAATTACTTTTATAAATGCTTAATTCTAATTACAAACTTCTACAAATTGTTATACTATAATACTACATCGTCATTATAATTGATATTATTATTATGAACCAAGCATTATCATAAGATCGTCATGTCATCATCATAATTCATCACCACAAAACATCATTGTGATTCAACACGACAAAGCTAACTCTATCCTAACTTGGGTACTAGAATTATCCTTATAATCCTTCATTTTATTCCTTATAAATATAGTTTATCGCATTAGCTTTCCAACACTTCGAGCGGTGCATCAAACTGAGTTACGGTTCAAAAGTTATGGAGTTTTCAAGTTTTTAAAAATACTGTCAAACAGTGAGCAATCGATTGCACTAACATGCAAATCGATTGCGCCTTGTTTTAGAAGCCAAAAATCACGTTTTTAAGTAGTGCAAATCGATTACTCTGTACTGCAAATTGATTTCTTACTGAAACAGAAGCAAAAATCCTAATTTTTAAGCAGTGCAATCGATTGCTCTTCTGCTGAAATCGATTCCACCCTGTGAAAAACAGTTTTACTAATTTTGTAAAGTGCAGTACGAAAATCCATTTGTTTCAATTCCAAAGACACAAACTTCATGAAATAATACACAATCAGTCATCCAGTTATCATTGCTATCAACATACATCAATTACCACATATACACCAACATCAACATGAAATAATTCTCCAACCACAGAGTCATCAATTAAATTTCTGCAACTTTATCAGGAAACACAACATTGTCGTAGCAACAAAACAACAACCTTTCACACAAAAATCACACACGATAATTTTATATAACCAACCCCACATATCACTTATCATATACCCAATTATAGATTAATAATCTCACCCTTACCTTGGATTGAATGTAGCTTTAAGAAACTTCAATGGAATTTCTGGGAATTTGGCACTAGTAGCAACTTCCTCTTGTTCTTCTTCTCCTCTCAAAACCCTATTCCTATTTCTCTTCTTTTTCTTTTCCTGATAACACTATACTCTCTTTCTCCTCTAATTTTCTAATAATAATATAATATTATTCTATTAGTCCAACTAAATCCAATTGGGCCTAAATGTTACACCCCACTCTTACTTCATACAACCATATCATTAAGCCCAACTAATTCTATTCTTATTTCTAATAAATTAATATTATAATATTTCATTAATCCCAACATAAGAATTATTATTAAACAACTAATTAATTAATTTATTATAATCCGACAACTTTTACCAATACTTCTTAACACCTCGCAACATCACAAATAAACCAAAATATAATTTAATTAAATAATTAATCAAATTAACGGACGTTACAACTCTCCCCCACTTAGTACGAGTATCGCATCCAACTCGTTGATTTCCAAGTCGTGTCTGGCAACACTTCGACCACTACTTTCCTGATAACTCAATAACTCAACATGATTCAAATTGATTACTCCCATGCTAATCATTCAAAACTTCGTGACATAATCGGTACTAGCATCTCAACTACTCTACCATAATCTGACATATCAACATTTAAAGTAGCAACAACTATAACACACTCATACATGGATATATATCATTGCAATATCCTCTTAACACTCTTTTCAACACCAAAACACATACACAATTTCATCTCAGTATATCCATTATCAACAAAATATCAATAACTCTACTCATATCGTCGTATCATTCTTATAGCGACATCCACACAGCCAACATAATCAACTCTGTGACATTATTGAGTATCATTTCTTACTTACAGAAATAGACAATAACATCTCAATAGAGACAACAAAATCATTGCAACATTAACTCAACTGTATAACTCAGCAAGCATACCCATAGCTTATCATTAACCAACAATCTACTACAATCTTCTTATAAGATCTGAAATTATTTACTAACAAACATAGTACCCTAGCACATCATCCTTATATCAACAATCCATCAAATCAATCATGTAGAGTCGTATACTCATAGAAACTACGCCACATATGCTTCAGCTGCGCAACTCCGATAATCCATCTTAAGTCATCATCCTCATTAAAGTTTTTTCCAACTATACAGTTTACAAGTCTCATTCCAGTTTCTGACTTCCCTCTAGCATATAACTTGCCACTCTGACTTGTTCAACACGTCTTAACTCTTTCTTAGCCACTCCTCTATTAATTCACACATCCTGGAGATCAACTATCCTCACGATATAACATCAATCACTTTGCACACCATTAAGGTAGCAAGACAAGTCTACACCATCTAACACGGTCTCGTCTACTATCAACAAGAGATTAAGGGTGATCAGTTCCTAAATTTGACAATAGATAGCTGACAACCATAATGAAGTATAAACCATCATTATCGAACTATAATTGTGTTCCTTTATAACTTGTACTCAAGTCACCTAACGCACCATAATCCAATAATTTCTAATGAGGTTTACAAATACTTCCACAATTTCCCTCTTATTCAATTTTGTCGATGAGACACCAACGCTCAACAACACTTTCATTGTCGCCATCAACAGCATACAAAACTAACATCTTACAACCGAAACATATCCGAGAAGCAAAGCTTCTCCCCCACTTATCTTAAACCCAACTCCTGCATACAACTTGATTATAAAAACAATAAGCACTGACAGTGTTTCACACACTTGTCGTGCACTAAGGAACAAACAACATTAGACAACTTGGTCGGACGGACAGACCTGCTCTGATACCACTAGTGTAACACCCCATTTCTACTCGGCAGATAATAATAAAATCAGAGTTCAACTTAAATAGGATGCTACATTTTTCAACTTGAAATCAAACTTCATTTAATCGCATATAAAATAGATACATAACACTTAATTCGGATGAACCGATAACAACGTGATTTATTCTTTAAAATCAAACAACTTTTTATTGATAAGCAGCAGAATATACATATTCAACATCAATTCACCCAAAATCTTTATTCAACTAAAAAAACTTTAAGACAATAGTTACTTCATGTAAACAACTTAAAGATTCAGCAACAGAAATAATAATCAAAAACTACACATCAAGCGTTCACCCCCCCCCCAAGTTCTATGTATCAGAGAGACGATACCGACTAGATACTGACGAGGGTAACAACTATTCTTCTTGATTACCTTCACGTTACCAACAGAGAGAAACATTCAAACAAATAGGGTGAGATATCGAATTATATAAATGAATGTCTGATAATTAATATATCAGAATCAGTTCATATAAAATCACCACTTCACAACTTTCAAACATCTTTAATCTCAACAAAACATCAACACGACATAAAACTAATTCACAACCTTTAGATGATACCTGTCAGAACAAGTCAACAACATAAAGCAATAACAAATCTATCTTCACCACTACTCAAGATGCAACATCAAATGCGACTCAATTACAATGCACATGCATGTGTTGCCATTGGAGCAGAACTCCCAACTTAAAAACATTTGCCAGTAATCTTGAGGCACAAGTCATAAGCCTTCTTCACAAATCATTTTGCCAAAACAGGCCTTCACAAAATCCGCCAATACGGGCCTTCACAAAATCCGCCAATGCAAACCTTCTCAAATTCAAATGTATGAATGTACAACACACTACGCCAAAAAAGACCTACGAAAGCGCTTATTTTGGCCTTTGAAAGCGCTTAAAAGCGCTTTCTAAGGTGGCACTGCTAAAGGTTTTAGCAGCGCTTTTTGTTTAATGAAAAGCGCTCTCATAGGTCTATTTATGACAGCACTTTTTCTAAAAAGCGCTCTCTTTAGTACCCTTATGGCAGCGCTTTTTTTAAAAAGCGCTCTCTTAAGTAGGCTTTTGGCAGCGCTTTTTCTAAAAAGCGCTCTCTTAAGTAGGCTTTTGGCAGTGCTTTTTTATGAAAAAGCGCTTTCATTGGTGGCGCTTTTTTTGGAAAAAAGCTTTCATAGGTTGTCTTTTAGCAGCGCTTTTTCTTGGAAAAGCGCTGTCATAGGTCTACCTATGAAAGCGCTTTTCTCCAAAAAGCGCTTTCATAGGGTGTTTTTTTTTAGAGGTATTATTAATATCATTCATATACCTGCATTTTTTGCCATAACCTGTAATTCATAAATAGCGGTAATGCATTGTAATTCCGATACCCCGTTCTCGTACTCTTTCGACAATCGATTGGAATACAACCATGTCTTATCCATGGTTTACGGTTTCTGAGTCAAAACCAATACTCAATATAACAAAACCAATACTCAATACTTTTCACTAAATTCATTTTATTCTATCAACTACTTTAGTACACAAGTATAACACAAGAAACCATAAACAAGAAACTATCATTGCTCAAAATCAATCATAATTTATGTTTGTATCTCAAATTATATATAAACCATTGTCATCTGTATTCTAACTCAAAGTCAGTCTTACAAAATCAACTCTAACAACAACTAAACCAGTCCTTATATTATTCTCTGCTCAATAAAATATTGACACAACTCCTCTTTGGTTTCTTCCAACTGAAGTTTCGTGTAATATGCACATTTGTACTCATCGAAGTACTACATAAGAAAACATAATATGCATGATTTAGTTAAAAGTAAAAAATTATATGGAATATCCGAGAAATAATAAAACAAATCCTAAGTTATAAATTCATACCGTGACTGGAATCTCTATTTGATTCAGTTGAATGATTTCTTTGATAAACCGCATAACGAAGTATCCGCAATCTATACCGTTTTGTTGTTGAGGACACTACATAGAAAAACAAATAAGAATATATAGTTGTATTGTTTTATCAAATAGCGTAAATATTATAAGCAAAATAGTGGAAATTAATATACCTGCACTTTGATCCAATTAATGTTGTTTGATTTAGACCGTCGTACCCGAGCTTCTCTTTGACACCGGAATACTTGTATCGCTCTAACAAAATTAAAAATATATATTTAGAACAATGTCACAGAAATAATTAAATACATAAATACACATAAATATTTAGAATAATCTCACTTACGTATCAATCATTAACTTCATATCCGGATAATTTGTCCAATCACCGTCAACCGAATTCAGATAATAGACCACTTCTTTTATAGGATCGATAGCAACCAACAACCAGTGACGTCTATAAATTAAAACAATAGTTTAGAAGAAATTTTTCTACGCAAAAATTACAAATATTAAAATGAATTTAGAATTAAAATCTAACCCTGTAGGAATAGTATTATACGCCCAAAGATATAAGCTTTCTGTACTGCCAGTTGCCATGAATCTTTCGACTAAGTGCTCTCTTACTGAATCTGGTTCCCTACCAATTGTCGCTCCGCTGACACGGGAGGAAGACACAAAATGGAATATGTTTGACAATTGATTCCCGCACATCAATTTTTCATATAACAGCCTTAAATAGAAACATAATTAATATTAGAGTATATTCATTGAAAATGTTTAAAAAAGATTTCAGCTAATTACATAATATAAAGATGGGGTTACCGGATGTATGCGTGCATAATACTGACGCCCAATTCTTTATGACGGAAAATTTGTTCCACGTCCTCATGTCCAATTATTTCTGTGCAAGGAAAACCAAAAATACCTTGATCCATATCAATTTGACGAATACCACCATCCATCAAATTTGTTGTTCCCACTATTGTTTCAAGACACTGCCGGTATCGAGGGAAAAATCTAGTAGGCACCCTTTTCTTGGGTGGTACGCCAACGATTTTCTGGCTCACTTGTTGTGACCCATGAAAAGGTACCTAAAAATCATATAAACTTAGTTACATTATAAAATTATGCAGTTTTTTATTCGGATCATATAATTAACACTTTAAACGTACCTCTTTTGGTGATACGTCAGACTCGTCGTGCCGCAAAATCCCTTTACCCTTAGATGCGGGTGTTGTAGGAGTCTATAATTACCGTGGAAATAACCGAGGTCAGAACTGACAGTTGAAGACTTAAAGATTCATAATTGTTTTCAACATACCTGATCATCTATGAAAATGAGGTCGGATGGCCATGCAACAAAAGATCCAATTGCATCTCGCAGCAATGTGGTCTCAGCAACAATGTCAGGTACCGGCAGCAATGCATCCATATCTAAAGCAATGTCAACCGATACTTTCATGTGACCATTCAGAAGCGGTCTATTATGAAGTAAATCTCCCAAACTGTTATGGACTTTTCCCTTGCCAACTAGTCGATAAGTCGGTGACGATAGGTATAGCTGGCAAGATGAAATGCCCTAAACCAATAATAACCGTTAGAAGTGACTAAAAATATTCTATAGTAATAACGGATATATATTGAAAATTACCTCGGGAAATTTATGCTGAAAGTTGATATTAGCTTTGTCACTAGTTTCTTTCAAGTGTGAACTGCTCTTTTCCGCCATATATCTCTCTTTATCCTTCTGCAATTCACGAACTTGAGCTTGTAAATCCTGCAATGTTTACATCACTTCTGCATTGCTAGGATTTCTTCTCCTTGGATGCTTATACAAAGAGGTTGGAGTCACACCATGACCTTTACCCCTCACCCGACCCGGATACTCAGCAATATTTAGTGCTCGACTAAGTACGCTCCTGGTATCGTGAGGATCCTCACCTGGGGATACCGATTGGGACAAGGTCTCCTGTAATTCAATTACATATAAAAAATTATTAGTGGAGATAAAAAATTACTTAAATATTAATAAACATTAATTGATTTAACTAAAGACACAATCTTATACTTACACATTCATCATACACATGTTGAATATCGGGATTAACAGCTTGATCCTTGCCCACGCGGGCTTCCTTTCACAACAAATGTGTCGGTAGTGATGTTGCGTCACTTTTCGTCTCTTCTAACTACGCAATGACGGAGGTCTTAAGATCATTAACTATATAACACATTGAGAGAATTAATAAGATCGTAGAGTTTATATTTACTTACAATTTTTTCCTCTAAGCGAGCATATCCCAAACGCCCTTTTTTGTATGGATATGCGGGTTTTGACGCTCTCTTGCGATTTATAGCACTCACTTTCTTGAAATTCTCATCTCTTCTTTGGCCTACAAAACCAACCCATTCTTCAGGTGTAATGAAGTTCCCATATTTCTTTGGACGTTCCGGATCCTCTTCAAGAAAATTTCCTTCATCATCTTTAAGATACTTGTTGGTTAAAAATGTTCTCCACCCTCTGTGTCTTTTTCCAGCCAAACCCATTATATACTTTTTACGGGTATCTTCAATGTTAAAAGACCTCTACAAAAAAACATACACATAAAGTGTGTTAGTAAAAGAAATTTAAACACATATTATCGTCAAGATAAAGCAAATAACAAAAACCATATATGTACCTTTATCTCAGTCCAAACTTTCTCCTTAGCCTCATCCAACTCTCCTCTTTTCCATCTAGGAGTGGTGATCGGAATGTGTACACGAACAAGCGTACCAATGTAGCTTGTCAACTTTGCAGCATTAGACCCAATTAATTGGTCATTATCATTCCATTCTACATTATATGTTACTCCTCTATCTCTATCACGTATGATTCCCCTCATAATAGTAATACCTCGTGTAATATCTTTTTCTGAAGTATTTTCTTGAGTATTTTCAGGAGCATTTTCAGGAGCATTTGCATTATGTTGATTACTAGCCATTTGACCTGTAATAATGAAAAAAAATAAACATGAAATGTCAAATAAAAATGAAATGACAAATATAAAAATGAAATGACAAATAAAAATGAAATGGCAAATTAAAATGAAATGACAAATATAAAAATGAAATGACAAATAAAAATGAAATGGCAAATTAAAATGAAATGACAAATATAAATGAAATAGCAAATAAAAATGAAATGACAAATATAAAAATGAAATGACAAATAAAAATGAAATGGCAAATTAAAATGAAATGACAAATATAAAAATGAAATGGCAAGTTATATATACTATTACCCTTTTCACTAAGGTCTCTTTCTTTTCTTGGTAGGAATGTATTCTACTCGTCTCTTAACAACGCGGACAGTTGGATTGATCCAAATACCCTCATTATGATCGTTTCTAATACATGATTCATTATCATTTTGATCAGTTATGGTTAAAGATTCAATGTCAACACCAATATCACTTTGATCTCCAATGCTTTCATCAATTACTTTGTTAGATAGTAGCACTATAGACCATTTCGTACTTGTCGGATCATTGACATAGAACACTTGTTTAGCTTGAGAGGCTAGAATGAAAGGCTCATCTTTGTACCCCACCCTATTAAGAGCCACTTGCAAAAAACCTGACTTATCCATTCGTATGCCATTATTATTTTCAACCCACTTGCAACCAAATATAGGAATCTGAAACTTCTCGTAATCAAACATCCAAATGCGCTCGATAACCCCAAAATATGACAGGTTTGCAAATTTTGGGTTTAAGTCCTTCACACTTGATATATGCATTGCTTCAGCGATCAAGGTGACACCACTATTTTGCATAGTACTTTTTTCATCCTGTTCTTTGGTATAAAATGTGTATCCATTAATTGCATATGCGCTATAAGAAAACACAATTAAACTTGGACCGTATGCTAAACATCTCAATCTTTCTGTTACTGAAGCATGATCTGAACGATACTTTGAATAAATATGTTCCTTAAACCATGGTATGAAACTTCGATTGTGCTCTCGTACAATCCAATTCTTATTTCTATTCGGATTTAAACCTCGAAGAACACCCTTGTGAATTTCAACATACGGCTCAACTTCAAGCTCATTATGCAGAACATACAAATGCACTTGATCCCGTTCGACCATTGATACTGTCACAACTTTATTTCCAATTAGCTTCTTACCTTCTTTTTTTTCAACAATGTGAGATTTGGGGAGTCCAATTGATTGAACATTTGACAGATATTCAGTACAAAACTCAATCGCTTCTTCAACAATATATCATTCAGCAATACAACCCTCTGGTCGACTTCGGTTTTTCATATACCCTTTTAATATTTTCATATAATGTTCAGTAGGGTACATCCATCTCATATAAGCTGGTCCGCACAGTTGTGTCTCTTTGACAAGATGAACGACAAGATGAACCATTATGTCAAAAAACGAGGGAGGGAAATACATTTCAAGATCACACAAAGTAACAACTATTTCTTTTTGCAATGTTGGTAAGATCTCAGGATCGATCACCTTGCTGCAAATTGACTTGAAGAAAAAACACAGTTTAGTTATTGAGCTTCTTACTTTTTCTGGAAGAATAGAACGTATACCTATCGGTAGAAAATGTTCCATTATAACATGGCAATCATGCGTCTTTAAACTCTTTAACTTGAGGTCTTGCATAGACACAAGTCTTCTAATATCTGATGAGTAGCCTTCTGGAACTTTAACCTCACTTAGGAACTTACACAATATTTTTTTCTCCTTTCTGGATAGAGTGTAAACAGCAGGTGGTAGATATGTTCGTGTTCCTTTTTTCATGGGTCCCAATTCAGTTCTTATTCCCATCTCTACCATGTCCTCCCTTGCTTTAAGACCATCCTTAGACTTCCCTTTTATATTGAGTAACGTACCAATAACACTGTCAAATACATTTTTTTCAATATGCATAACATCAAGAAAATGTCTTACGTACAAAGATTTCCAATATGGCAATTCAAAAAAAATCGACCTCTTCTTCCACCCACCTGTAACAACTTTATGTGCAAAAGGCTTGCCAAACTGAATACTCACATCTTTCACCTTTTCAAATAATTGATCACCTGTCAATCCAGGCGGAGCTCTACGTTGTTCGGTATCTCCGTTGAACGCTTTTCTCCATCCACGATATTGATGTTTAGAATTTAAGAATCTACGATGACCGAGAAAGACATTCTTTTGACAAAGTTTCAATCGCATCGTATCGGTTCCATCTTCACAGATAGGACACGCTTTTTCACCTTTAATGCTATACCCAGATAGATTTCCGTAGGCTGGAAAATCGTTAATTGTTCCAAACAACATCGCCCTCAAGTTGAAACTTTCTTTCCTATACCTATCATAAACCTCCACACCGTTCTCCTACAAAATCTTCAAATCTTCGATTAAAGGTTCCAAATATACGTCTATGTCATTTCCTGGTTGTTTAGGCCCAGAAATTAACATAGATAACATCATGTACTTACGCTTCATACATAGCCACGGAGGTAGGTTATAAATCATAAGAATTACAGGCCATGTGCTATGCGAGATACTTTGAATACCGTGTGGGTTCATTCCATCAGTAGACAATGCCAAGCGAAGGTTTCTTGCGTCTTTTACAAATTCAGGATAATCATTATCAATTTTCATCCACTGTGGTGAATCTGCCGGATGTCGAAACTTTCCATCAACAATTCTTTCATCTGCATGCCAAGTTAAATGTCTTGAATCGGTTTCACTACGATACATCCGTCTAAATCTCGGAATTATAGGAAAATACCATAAGACTTTTGCCGGAGACAACTTTTTCTTATATCGAGGCACCGCATTTAGGACACTCATTTAACGATGCATACTCGTTTCGAAACAAAACGCAATCTTTTGGACAGGCATGTATCTTGTCATAGCTCATGCCAATAGAGTACAACATCTTTTTGGCCTCATACGTTCGATTGGGGAGAACATTATCCTCTGGTAGCATATCTTTCATAAGGGCTAATAACTCTGTGAAACTTTTATCCGACCATCCATTGCCCGCCTTTAAGTTGTACAACTTTAATACCGCAGACAATCTTGTGAATTTTGTACAACCATTATACAACGGTTTCTCTGCATCGCTTACCAACCTCTCGAACATTTTAGGACAATCATTAAGATCTTCTTCAAGCGCTTCTGCAATCTCTTCAACTCGATCATAATCGTATGTATCTGTGCCATTGTCGTTTGAAGCATAGGTCCTATTATCCCCCGATTCATCATTCCCGTCACTTTTCTCACCATGCATATTCCAACATGTATAACTTCTATCAATTCCATACCGTATTAGATGCGATGCCAACTGAACCGCGTCAACCTGATTCCCATAACAGCAACACAAACAAGGACATGTCATTCGACTGGGGTCTTCGGCGTGCGCAACAGCAAACTTAACGAATTCTGATACCCCGTTCTCGTACTCTTTCGACAATCGATTGGAATACATCCATGTCTTATCCATGGTTTACGGTTTCTGAGTCAATCTGAGCTAAACAAAAACTTAACTTAATCAATTTGTCGAACATTTGGTGTGAAATCAATTTTAATCAGATTTTTCTTTGGTTTTGTTGATATGAAAAATCAATTGCAATTTTATAGATTACAATCAACTCAACAAAAAATTGTTTAAAATATTATTGATAAGAAAATCATCTCAATATGTTGATTGCACAATCAATGAATTCACAATTTACAATAAAAATGAGTGAAAGAGAAGGAGAGATAAATTTGTTTAAGGAGTTCTCATATCGATCTAAGGGCACACCTTCCCTTAATTTCAATGAAATTGAGATAATAAAAATTAACTTAAAAGAAAAAAAATTGAATTTACACATAATTTGCGACATTTATTGAAAAAGTGCCCTAATCCATTATCTACGACGATTTTTGCGGTCGTAAGAGCCAACCGTCGTCAATTTTTTGGTTATGTAAAGGCAAAATATATAGAATCCCTTTGGTGGAAGGTACAAGTCACATTTCATGTCTTACGGAGGTCATAAGAACCGACCTCGCTCAAATTCCACGACCGTTCTCCACCAGCCACCATGTTCCTATATACCCATTTTCCAATTTACGCGGCTATGTTTTCCAAATTCTATCGCGTTTTCATTTTCTTTCAGAATCGTAAACCCTTGTACTTTTTCCATCCAAACTGAACCGTATTCCATTTTCCTAACCTAAAATTGCAAAAATTTCTTGATCTATCTAATAATATCAAATCTGCAAAATCATTTTTCTCTCATATCTCATGTACAAAGAAATTCAGTGAAGGTAAAAAGATGCAACTTTATTATATTAATTCATTGACAAGGTAAAAAGATTGTATAGATTGAAAAGAAGAAACAATCACCTGACGGTTCTCTTGTTTTCTGATGATTTGACACGTTTGAGTTCTCCGGTGAGATATGTTGCTCTGAATCGGAAGGTCCTGAAGAAGTTAAAGAAACCGATTAATTTCCAAAACACATTAAACAAACATCAAAAGATAGAGAGCCTTAATCAGGAATCACAATTACCTGCCGTCCAACTAGTGTGAATAAGAAACACTAATTGTGCCTGCTAATCAATGAAACAAGAATTTTGTATGTCACTATGGCTTCCAAGAATATATTCCGTGCCCGATTATTCAATAAACGCTCAATAACTTTTAAAACATAATCACCTAACGGGAACCAAAAATTCAAGCTCTTATCCAATTCAAGTTCATGATATGAAAAATCAAGCTCAAAGTAAGCTAAAATCAACCGAACCAAATTCCGGGAAACAACTATGTAATCCTAATAATGCTCAATAAAACTCATCTCAAACAAGTGTTCCATGTGCACACGATAAACAACAATACCATAACCGAGTTCGTCATTCAAAACCAAATCACACAATGTCATCACAAATTCAAAGCCAACATGTTGTAAAACAAAATTAGGAACAATCAAAATCAACACCAAGTTTAATTCATTCAAGATTAACTCAAAATGAAATAACATATTAATAACATCATTAGAAAATCATCAAAGAGTTTTAGGAAACTTTCAAAAATCATCAAACAACAACAACAACCAATACACTGTAAATGAGAAGAAAATAATAATCAACGAACCTTGTGAAGAGAGGGACGACTCGTGCGGCGGCGATGAGAGTTGACGATGGTGGCTACCGTGAAAAATTGCTTTGGACGAAGAAGGAATAGGAGCGAAAGGGTTTGGGACGTTGGAAGAGAGGAGGAAACACAAGAGCCACGTACAGTACGAACACACAGGTTTAATCAAAACATTAAAATTTATTATAAAACAACCTACGAAAGCGCTTTTAAAAGCGCTTTCTAATGGTCATGTATAACAGCGCTTTTTCATAAAAAAGCGCTTTCGTAGCATACCCTATAGCAGCGCTTTCTAAAGGCCAGATTTAGCAGCGCTTTTGAAAAGCGCTTTCTAAGGCTGACCTATAGCAGCGCTTTTGAAAAGCGCTTTCTTAGGTTCCCTCTGAAAGGCACCCTTTAGCAGCGCTTCTCAAAAAGCGCTTTCTAAGGCTGACCTTTAGCAGCGCTTTTGAAAAGCGCTTTCTTAAGGTACCCTTTGAAAGCGCTTTTTTTAAGCGAATTTTTTTTAATACCTATAGCAGCGCTTTTTCCTAAAAGCGCTTTCATATGTGTGATGCTAAAGCTTATTTTTGGCGTAGTGACACATGCAACAACATCATTAAACACTTCACGAGGCATACGACTATATCACTACTTCACTAGCCTTAGGCCTATAACGTCATAAAGTAATTAACAACAATTCATCATTCATCGCAAGCACCGACAGTGTTTCACACACTTGTCACGCACTAAGGAACAAAAAACATTAGACAACTTGGTCTGACATACCGACCTGCTCTGATACCTATAGTGTAACACCCCATTTCTACCTGGCGAATAATAATAAAATCCGAGTTCAACATAAATAGGATTCTACATTTTTCAACTTGAAATCAAACTTCATTTAATCGCATATAAAACAGATACATAACACTTAATTCGGATGAACCGATAACAACCTGATTTACTCTTTAAAATCAAACAACTTTTTATTGATAAGCAGCGGAATATACATATTCAACTTCAATTCACCTAACATCTTTATTCAACTAAAAAAACTTCAAGACAATAGTTACTTCATGTAAACAACTTAAATATTCAGCAACAAAAATAATAGTCAACAATTAAATGTCAAGCATTCACCCCCCCCCCCCGAGTGCTACGTATCAGAGCGACGACACCAACTCGATACTGACGAGGGTAACAACTATTCTTCTTGATTACCTGCATGTTACCAACAGAGGGCAACATTCAAACGGAAGGGGTGAGATATCAAACTATATAAATGAATGTATGAAAATTAATATATCAGAATCAGTTCATATAAAATCACCACTTCACAACTTTCAAACATCTTTAATCTCAACAAAACATTACCACGACATAGAAACTATTTCACAACCTTTAAATGATACCTGTCACAACAAGTCAACAACATAAAGCAACAACAAATCTATCTTCACCACGACTCAAGATGTAACATCAAATGCGACTTAATTACAATGCACAAGCATGTGGTACCATTGGAGCGGAACTCCCAACTTAAAAACATTTTCCAATAATCTCGAGGCACAGGGCATAATCCATCTTCACAAATCATTTTTCCAAAACAGGCCTTCATAAAATCCGCCAATACAGGCCTTCGCAAATTCAAACGTATGAATGTACAACACATGCAACAACATCATTAAACACTTCACGAGGCATAAGCCTATATCACTACTTCACTGGCCATACGCCTACAAAGTCATCAACGTAATTAACAACAATTCATAATTCATCGCAAGGCATAAGCCTACATTACCATTGTTACCAGTAAATAGAGGTAATTCATCATCATCTAAAATTCTCTGCAACTTCACATTATCAAAAAGAATTCACGGCGAAAATCACAACAACACAACAACTCAACATGATTCAACTTTGGCCATAAGCCTACAACTTGATATTTCAACAACGACAATTAACACAATGTTCGCATAAGCCTACAACTTAGTACGTCACAACCAAAATATCACAATAAAATGTTATCAACCATTTGACATTGGCCATAGGCCTACAACATAATATTGCCCATAATTATTCAGACAATTCTCAACTATATTGGTTAATTACTTATCTAAATGCTTATTTCTAATTAAAAACTTATACAAATTGTTATACTATAATAATACATCATCATCATTGGTATTATTATTATGGCGCAAGAATTATCATAAGATCGTCATGTCATCATCATACTTCATCACCACAAAACATCATGGTGATTCAAGGAGGGAAAGATAACTCTATCCTAAATTGGGTACTAGAATTATCCTTCTTATCCTTAATTTTACTCCTTATAAATATAGTTCATTGCATTAGCTTTCCAACACTTCGAACGACGAATCAAACAGAGTTACCGTTCAAAAGTTATGGAGTTTTCATGTTTTCAAAAATAATGTCAAACAGTGAGCAATCGATTGCACCTTGTTCCAGAGGTCAAAAATCACGTTTTTAAGCATTACAATCGATTTCTCTGTACTAAAAAACAATTTCTTACTGAAACATAAGCAAAAATCCAAATTTTTAAGCAGTGTAATCGATTGCTCTTCTACTGCAATCGATTGCACCCTGTGAAAAACAGTTTTACGAATTCTTTAAAGTGCAGTACGAAAATCCATTTGTTTCAATTCCAAAGACACAAATTTCGTGAAATAATACACAATCAAACATCCAATTATCATTTCTATCAACATACATCAATTACCACAAATACACCAACATCAACATAAAATAATTCTCCAACCATAGAGTCATCAATTGAATTTCTGCAACTTTATCAGGAAACACAACATTGCCGTAGCAACAAAACAACAACCTTTCACACAAAATCACACACGATAATTTAATATAAACAACACCGCATATCATTTATCATATACCCAATTATAGAGCAATAATCCCACCCTTACCTTGGATTGAATGCAGCTCTATGAAACTTCAGTGGAATTTATGAGAATTTGGCACTAGTAGCAATTTCCTCTTGTTCTTCTTCTCCTCTCAAAACTGTATTCCTCTTTCTCTTCTTTTTCTTTTCCTGATAACACTATACTCTCTTTCTCCTCTAATTTTCTTATAATAATATAATATAATTCTATTAGTTCAACTAAATCCAATTGGGCCTAAATGTTACACCCCACTCTTACTTCATACAACCATATAATTAAGCCAAACTAATTTTATTCTTATTTATAATAAATTAATTGTTGTGAATTCAATGCCAATAACAAAGTATAGAATAAGGGAAGAATAAAGAACAAGGAAGAAGAAGAACACAAAAATTGGTTATAACTGCTATTCTTTACTTTCTCTTAGGAAACAAGATTACAAGTTTACAAGAATAACAAATAACCCTCTCACCCTAAAATAGGATTTGCTGTGTTGGCAATGATGAGAGACTAGTATGCTATTTATAATAAAACCTAACATACTAACTAATGGGCTTTTTCCACAAGGCCCATTATACAAGCTAACTTAACAAACAAGCTAACTTAACAAATTAGGGTTTAAACACTAAAACCTAATTCGACAAGCATCCTTCGACAAATACATGCTAGAACCTTCTTCGACTACAGCAAGTACTTCGACCAACTAGAGTTCGATCCAAAATCCCACAAATCTCCACCTTGGACCTAACTCTACAGCATCAAGAGACACTAACTAGCTTTCTTCATGCAGCTTTATCAACTGCATACAGTGGAAAAACTTGCAACTTGGCAATGTTTTGGTGATCATATCAGCAGCATTGTGATCTGTCGAGACCTTCAGCACTTGGACTTCTCCACGCTCGATTACCCCTCTGACGAAATGCAGCCTCACATCTATGTGCTTGGTTCGCTCATGATAGGCTGAGTTCTTCGACAGGTGTATTGCACTTTGACTATCACATTTAACAGTGATACCTTGACCTTGAAGTTTTAGCTCCTTCGCAAAACCTTCAAGCCACAATGCTTCTTTCACAGCTTCAGTTAAGGCAATATATTCTGCTTCAGTAGTTGATAAGGCAACAACCTTCTGAAGAGTTGCTTTCCAACTAATTGTTGTACCAAACATAGTGAAAACATATCCAGAAATAGATTTCCTGGAATCCATACATCCTGCATAATCAGAGTCAACATAGCCTTCGACTGCTGCTTTACTATCTTCACCCAAGGCTCCACCATAAATTAAGACTCTGTTCAGAGACCCATTTATGTACCTTAGAATCCACTTTAACGCTTGCCAGTGAGCCTTTCCAGGATTCGCCATGTACCTGCTTACAAGACTTACTGCATATGCTATGTCGGGTCTAGTACAGACCATAGCATACATCAAAGAACCAACTATATTAGCATATGGGATGCTGTTCATATAGGTTCTTTCGACATCAGTACTGGGACATTGATCAATGCTCAGCTTGAATTGAGGGTTTGTTGGAGTCACAACAGGCTTCGAGTTCGACATACCAAACTTGTCAAGAATCTTTCGTAGGTATGCCTCTTGAGATAAGCATAATTTCGACTGCTTTCTATCTCTTCGAATGTCAATTCCAAGAATCCTAGATGCAGCTCCCAGATCCTTCATGTCGAACTCCTTATTGAGTTCAGCCTTCACCCTCATAACATCTTCGACATTGTTGCTTGCTATCAGAATATCATCAACATAGAGCAACAAAATAACAAATGAATTTTCAGGTCGAAATCTGGAGTAAACACAATGGTCGAACTGACTTCTAATGAAACTTATGTGTTCCATGAACTTGTCGAATCTCTTATTCCACTGTCGAGGAGATTGTTTAAGTCCATATAAAGATTTCTTCAGTTTGCACACATAATCTTCTTTCCCCTTTTCGACATACCCTTCAGGTTGCCTCATCAGGATTGTTTCGTCTAAGTCACCATACAAGAACGCAGTCTTCACATCCATTTGTTCCAGTTCAAGGTCGAACTGAGCCACCATGGCAAGCAACATTCGAATGGATCTGTGCTTCACAACAGGGGAAAATACATCATTGAAGTCGACACCTTCTTTCTGAGTGAAACCCCTTGCGACTAATCTTGCCTTGTACCTCTTCGACATTACTCCTTCAATTCCTTCCTTAACTTTGAAAATCCACTTACAGCTGACTAACCTTGCCCCAACAGGTTTCTTGATCAGTTCCCAAGTGTGATTATCATGAAGAGATTTCATCTCATCATGCATGGCCTTTAGCCATTCAGTCTTCATTCGACTCCTTATAGCTTCCTTATAATCTCTAGGTTCTTCGTCTAGAACTTCACTTGCAGAGATTAAGGCATAAGCTACAAGATCTGCATATCCAAGTCTCTGAGGTGGTTTTATGACTCTTCTTTGCCTATCTCTCGACAATAGGTAGTCATCAACAGTTTCCTCAACATCATCATAATCTTCTGTTTCTTCTTCGACTTCATCTGGGATACGCATTTCAGCATCAACATGCTCCACCTCAACAGGAATCTCTACCTGTTCCAGCTCTTCGTCAACATCATCAGTTTTCTTTAAAGCCATTTCCGTTTCATTGAAAACTATATCTCGACTGGTGATACACCTCCTGTGACCTGGCTCTAGGCACCATAGCCTATAAGCTTTTACTCCTTCAGGGTATCCCATAAACATGCAT
Organism: Vicia faba; assembly: GCA_948472305.1. NCBI lineage: Eukaryota > Viridiplantae > Streptophyta > Magnoliopsida > Fabales > Fabaceae > Vicia > Vicia faba. The sequence continues at coordinate 493,780,669 of OX451738.1, forward strand.
TTCAGAGCTCTAGGTTCGACCTTGTCTTGCCTAATGTGAGCATAGGCTACACAGCCAAATACTCTTAGTTTGTCGAGATCTGGTGGATGTCCCGACCAAACTTCTTCAGGTGTCTTCATATCTAACGCTGTCGAAGGACATCTGTTTATCAGATATGCTGCTGTCGAAACAGCCTCAGCCCAAAACACTTTCTTTAATCCCGCACTAGTCAACATGCATCTAACTCTCTCCAAAATAGTTCGATTAAACCTTTCAGCCAAACCATTTTGTTGTGGAGTACCTGCGGTAGTTCTGTGCCTTGCAATACCAGAGGCAACACAAAAACTGTCGAACGCCTCATTGCAAAACTCAAGGCCATTGTCGGTTCTCAACCTCTTTACCTTTCTGCCAGTTTGATTTTCGACAAGAGTCTTCCAACTTTTGAAATTCTCAAAAGTTTCATCCTTAGTCTTCTGGATGAATACCCATAACTTTCTGGAATAGTCATCTACTATGGATAGAAAATACTTTGCTCCTGAATGTGATGGACACCTTGCAGGCCCCCAAAGATCAGCATGGATGTAATCAAGGGATCCATGTGTTCTTTGTTTGCCTTTGTTGAACTTCATTCTACAGGACTTTCCAAGTACACAGGGTTCACAAAACTTCAGCTTTTCGACTTTATCTCCACCAAGCAGATTTTGTTTCCCTAATTCGACCAGACCCCTTTCACTGACATGGCCCAATCTCATGTGCCAAATTTCTGTCTTCGACAAAGGTTTCGTGGATGCAACATTTGTCGAACCACTTACAACTTCAGCCTCAAGGGTATACAAGCCTTGTTTCTTCACGCCTCTCAAGACTTCCTTCGACCCTTTCATGACTCTCAGGATACTTTTCTCTCCTTGAAAAACATATCCTTTCTTGTCGAATTCACCAAGAGAAATCAAATTTCTCTTCAAATCAGGTACATACCTGACTTCAGTCAACAGTCTTATTGACTCATCATGGAGCTTGAATCTCACAGATCCAACGCCTGCAATCTTGCAAGCTTTGTTGTTTCCCAGCAATACAGATCCACTATCTTGATCACATAATTCCTCGAACAAGTCTTTGTTTGGAGTCATGTGCCAAGTGCATCCAGAATCCATAATCCACTCCTTCGACGAGTTGTTGCTTGAAACCACAAGAACATCAGATGATTCGAAATCATCTTGGACAATAGCTGCATTTCCATTATCCTTACCTCCATGATCTTTCAGGCGTTCAGGGCACACCTTTCTTGTGTGACCTACTTTCTTACAGTGATAGCATCTAATACCAGATGTGTCACCACTATAAGACTTCGACTGATTTTTACCTTTCCTCTTGTCGAATTTTCCTTTAACAGCCAAACCTTCACCAACCGTCGAAGGTTTATGCTCCTTGCGTTCGTTCAAGTCCTTAGAGTACAAGGCTGATTGAACTTCTTCAAAGGTCAGGGACTCTCTTCCATACAAGAGGGTTTCTTTGAAGTGAGCATGTGATCTGGGCAAAGCGCACAACAATAACAGCGCTTGATCTTCATCATCAATCTTTACATCAATATTTTCAAGATCAAGAATCAGTTTGTTGAACATATCCAACTGCTCAGCCAACACTTTGTCTTCAATCATCTTGAACGAATACAAAGCTTGCTTCAGGTAGAGTCGATTTACCAGAGATTTGGTCATATACAAACTTTCAAGTTTCACCCATAACCCTGATGCCGTCGTCTCCTTTGATACCTATCGAAGAACCTTATCACCAAGGCTCAACAAAATTGCGCTGTGTGCTTTCTCGATCATGGCCGTCTTCTCTCTTTCTGTTAACGCAGCGTCCATCGCCGTCGCTCCCTTCAACGCTTCCAAACAACCCTGCTGAACCAGTAGGGCTTTCATCTTCAAGCGCCACAGACCGAAATCATTCACTCCGGTGAACTTTTCGATCTCATACTTTGTCGAAGGCATCTTCTCCACGCTCACCGCACCAATTTGTTGTGAATTCAATGCCAATAACAAAGTATAGAATAAGGGAAGAATAAAGAACAAGGAAGAAGAAGAACACAAGAATTGGTTATAACTGCTATTCTTTACTTTCTCTTAGGAAACAAGATTACAAGTTTACAAGAATAACAAATAACCCTCTCACCCTAAAATAGGATTTGCTGTGTTGGCAATGATGAGAGACTAGTATGCTATTTATAATAAAACCTAACATACTAACTAATGGGCTTTTTCCACAAGGCCCATTATACAAGCTAACTTAACAAACAAGCTAACTTAACAAATTAGGGTTTAAACACTAAAACCTAATTCGACAAGCATCCTTCGACAAATACATGCTAGAACCTTCTTCGACTACAGCAAGTACTTCGACCAACTAGAGTTCGATCCAAAATCCCACATTAATATTATAATATTTCATTAATCCCAACATAAGAATTATTATTAATAAACTAATTAATTAATTGATAATAATCCAACAACTTTTACCAATAATACTTAACACCTCGCAACATCACAAATAATCTAAAATATAATTTAATTAAATAATTAATCAAATTAACGGGCGTTACAACTCTCCCCCACTTAGTACGAGTATCACATCCAACTCGTTGATTTCCAAGTCGTGTATGGCAACACTTCGACCACTACTTTCCTGATAACTCAATAACTCAATAACTCAACAAGATTCAAATCAATTACTCCCATGCTAATTATTCAAAACTTCGTGACATAATCGGTACTAGTATCTCAACTACTCTACCATAATCTGACATATCAACATTTAAAGTAGCAACAACTATAACACACTTATACTTGGATATATATCATTGCAATATCCTCTTAACACTCTTTTCAACACCAAAACACATACACAATTTCATCTCAGTATATCCATTATCAATAAAATATCAATAACTCTACTCATATCGTCGTATTACTCTTATAGCGACATCCACACAGCCAACATAATCAACTCCGTGACATTATTGAGTATCATTCCTTACTTACGGAAATAGACAATAACATCTCAATAGAGACAACGAAATCATTGTAACATTAACTTAACTGTATAACTCAGCAAGCATACCCATAGCTCATCATCAACCAACAATCCACTACAATCTTCTTATAAGATCTGAAATTATTTACTAACAAACATAATACCCTAGCACATCATCCTTATATCAACAACCCATCAAATCAATCATGTAGAGTCGTATACTCATAGAAACTACGCCACATACGCTTCAGCTGTGTAACTCTGATAATCCATCTTAAGTCATCATCCTCATTAAAGTTTTTTCCAACTATATAGTTTACAAGTCTCATTCCAGTTTCTGACTTCCCTCAACATCCATCATAAATCCATTGTTCAATTGGTATTCTCAATCTTTTACTTTGAGATGTTAGCTCGCATATAACTTGCCACTCTGACTTGTTCAACACGTCTTAACTCTTTCTTATCCACTCCTCTATTAATTCACACAACCTGGAGATCAACTATCCTCATGATATAACATCATTCACTTTGCACACCATTAAGGTAGCAAGACAAGTCTACACCATCTAACACGGTATCGTCTACTATCAACAAGAGATTAAGGGTGATCAGTTCCTAAATTTGTCAATAGATACCGACAACCATAATGAAGTATAAACCATCATTATCGAACTATAATTGTGTTCCTTTATAACTTGTACTAAAGTCACGTAACGCACCATAATCCAATAATTTCTAATGAGGTTTACAAATACTTCCACAATTCCCTCTTATTCAATTTTGTCGATGAGACACCAACGCTCAACAACACTTTCATTGTCGCCATCAACAACATACAAAACTAACATCTTACAACCGAAACATATCCGAGAAGCAAAGCTTCTCCCCCACTTATCTTCAACCCAACTCCTGCATACAACTTGATTATAAAAACAATAAGCCCCGACAGTGTTTCACACACTTGTCGTGCACTAAGGAACAAACAACATTAGACAACTTGGTCGGACGGACCGACCTGCTCTGATACCACTAGTGTAACACCCCATTTCTTCTCGGCGGATAATAATAAAATCAGAGTTCAACTTAAATAGGATGCTACATTTTTCAACTTGAAATCAAACTTCATTTAATCGCATATAGAACATATACATAACACTTAATTTGGATGAACCGATAATAACGTGATTTATTCTTTAAAATCGAACAACTTTTTATTGATAAGCAGCAGAATATACATATTCAACATCAATTCACCCAACATCTTTATTCAACTAAAAAAACTTTAAGACAATAGTTACTTCTTGATTACCTGCACGTTACCAACAGAGGGAAAGATTCAAACAGATGGGGTGAGATATCGAATTATATAAATGAATGTATGATAATTAATATATCAGAATCAGTTCATATAAAATCACCACTTCACAACTTTCAAACATCTTTAATCTCAACAAAACATCAACACGGCATAAAACTAATTCACAACCTTTAGATGATACCTGTCAGAACAAGTCAACAACATAAAGCAATAACAAATCTATCTTCACCACGACTCAAGATGAAACATCAAATGCGACTCAATTACAATGCACATGCATGTGTTGCCATTGGAGCAGAACTCCCAACTTAAAAACATTTGCCAGTAATCTCGAGGCACAAGTCATAAGCCTTCTTCACAAATCATTTAGCCAAAACACACCTTCACAAAATCCGCCAATAAAGGCCTTCACAAAATCCACCAATACAGGCCTTCACAAATTCAAATGTATGAATGTACAACACATGCAACAACATCATTAAACACTTCACGAGGCATGCGCCTATATCACTACTTCACTAGCCTTAGGCCTACAACGTCATAAACGTAATTAACAACAATTCATCATTCATCGCAAGGCATAAACCTACATTACCATTGTTACCAGTAAATAGAGGTAATTCATCATCATCTAAAATTCTCTATAACTACACATTATCAACAAGAATTCACAGCGAAAATCACAACAACACAACAACTTAACATAATTCAACTTTGGCCATAAGCCTACAACTTGATATTTCAACAACGAAAATTAACACAACGTTGGAATAAGCCTACAACTTAGTATGTCACAACCACAATATCACAAAAACATGTCAGCAACCATTCGACATTGGCCATAGGCCTACAACATAATATTGCCCTTAATTATTCGGACAATTCTCAATTATACCTGTTAATTACTTTTATAAATGCTTAATTCTAATTACAAACTTCTACAAATTGTTATACTATAATACTACATCATCATTATAATTGATATTATTATTATGAACCAAGCATTATCATAAGATCGTCATGTCATCATCATAATTCATCACCACAAAACATCATTGTGATTCAACACGACAAAGCTAACTCTATCCTAACTTGGGTACTAGAATTATCCTTATAATCCTTCATTTTATTCCTTATAAATATAGTTTATCGCATTAGATTTCCAACACTTCGAGCGGTGCATCAAACTGAGTTACGGTTCAAAAGTTATGGAGTTTTCAAGTTTTTAAAAATACTGTCAAACAGTGAGCAATCGATTGCACTAACATGCAAATCGATTGCGCCTTGTTTTAGAAGCCAAAAATCACGTTTTTAAGTAGTGCAAATCGATTACTCTGTACTGCAAATTGATTTCTTACTGAAACAGAAGCAAAAATCCTAATTTTTAAGCAGTGCAATCGATTGCTCTTCTGCTGAAATCGATTCCACCCTGTGAAAAACAGTTTTACTAATTTTGTAAAGTGCAGTACGAAAATCCATTTGTTTCAATTCCAAAGACACAAACTTCATGAAATAATACACAATCAGTCATCCAGTTATCATTGCTATCAACATACATCAATTACCACATATACACCAACATCAACATGAAATAATTCTCCAACCACAGAGTCATCAATTAAATTTCTGCAACTTTATCAGGAAACACAACATTGTCGTAGCAACAAAACAACAACCTTTCACACAAAAATCACACACGATAATTTTATATAACCAACCCCACATATCACTTATCATATACCCAATTATAGATTAATAATCTCACCCTTACCTTGGATTGAATGTAGCTTTAAGAAACTTCAATGGAATTTCTGGGAATTTGGCACTAGTAGCAACTTCCTCTTGTTCTTCTTCTCCTCTCAAAACCCTATTCCTATTTCTCTTCTTTTTCTTTTCCTGATAACACTATACTCTCTTTCTCCTCTAATTTTCTAATAATAATATAATATTATTCTATTAGTCCAACTAAATCCAATTGGGCCTAAATGTTACACCCCACTCTTACTTCATACAACCATATCATTAAGCCCAACTAATTCTATTCTTATTTCTAATAAATTAATATTATAATATTTAATTAATCCCAACATAAGAATTATTATTAAACAACTAATTAATTAATTTATTATAATCCGACAACTTTTACCAATACTTCTTAACACCTCGCAACATCACAAATAAACCAAAATATAATTTAATTAAATAATTAATCAAATTAACGGGCGTTACAACTCTCCCCCACTTAGTACGAGTATCGCATCCAACTCGTTGATTTCCAAGTCGTGTCTGGCAACACTTCGACCACTACTTTCCTGATAACTCAATAACTGAACATGATTCAAATTGATTACTCCCATGCTAATCATTCAAAACTTCGTGACATAATCGGTACTAGCATCTCAACTACTCTACCATAATCTGACATATCAACATTTAAAGTAGCAACAACTATAACACACTCATACATGGATATATATATCATTGCAATATCCTCTTAACACTCTTTTCATCACCAAAACACATACACAATTTCATCTCAGTATATCCATTATCAACAAAATATCAATAACTCTACTCATATCGTCGTATCATTCTTATAGCGACATCCACACAGCCAACATAATCAACTCTGTGACATTATTGAGTATCATTTCTTACTTACAGAAATAGACAATAACATCTCAATAGAGACAACAAAATCATTGCAACATTAACTCAACTGTATAACTCAGCAAGCATACCCATAGCTCATCATTAACCAACAATCTACTACAATCTTCTTATAAGATCTGAAATTATTTACTAACAAACATAGTACCCTAGCACATCATCCTTATATCAACAATCCATCAAATCAATCATGTAGAGTCGTATACTCATAGAAACTACGCCACATATGCTTCAGCTGCGCAACTCTGATAATCCATCTTAAGTCATCATCCTCATTAAAGTTTTTTCCAACTATACAGTTTACAAGTCTCATTCCAGTTTCTGACTTCCCTCTAGCATATAACTTGCCACTCTGACTTGTTCAACACGTCTTAACTCTTTCTTAGCCACTCCTCTATTAATTCACACATCCTGGAGATCAACTATCCTCACGATATAACATCAATCACTTTGCACACCATTAAGGTAGCAAGACAAGTCTACACCATCTAACACGGTCTCGTCTACTATCAACAAGAGATTAAGGGTGATCAGTTCCTAAATATGACAATAGATAGCTGACAACCATAATGAAGTATAAACCATCATTATCGAACTATAATTGTGTTCCTTTATAACTTGTACTCAAGTCACCTAACGCACCATAATCCAATAATTTCTAATGAGGTTTACAAATACTTCCACAATTTCCCTCTTATTCAATTTTGTCGATGAGACACCAACGCTCAACAACACTTTCATTGTCGCCATCAACAGCATACAAAACTAACATCTTACAACTGAAACATATCCGAGAAGCAAAGCTTCTCCCCCACTTATCTTAAACCCAACTCCTGCATACAACTTGATTATAAAAACAATAAGCCCCGACAGTGTTTCACACACTTGTCGTGCACTAAGGAACAAACAACATTAGACAACTTGGTCGGACGGACCGACCTGCTCTGATACCACTAGTGTAACACCCCATTTCTACTCGGCGGATAATAATAAAATCAGAGTTCAACTTAAATAGGATGCTACATTTTTCAACTTGAAATCAAACTTCATTTAATCGCATATAGAACATATACATAACACTTAATTCGGATGAACCGATAATAACGTGATTTATTCTTTAAAATCGAACAACTTTTTATTGATAAGCAGCAGAATATACATATTCAACATCAATTCACCCAACATCTTTATTCAACTAAAAAAACTTTAAGACAATAGTTACTTCTTGATTACCTGCACCTTACCAACAGAGGGAAAGATTCAAACAGATGGGGTGAGATATCGAATTATATAAATGAATGTATGATAATTAATATATCAGAATCAGTTCATATAAAATCACCACTTCATAACTTTCAAACATCTTTAATCTCAACAAAACATCAACACGGCATAAAACTAATTCACAACCTTTAGATGATACCTGTCAGAACAAGTCAACAACATAAAGCAATAACAAATCTATCTTCACCACGACTCAAGATGAAACATCAAATGCGACTCAATTACAATGCACATGCATGTGTTGCCATTGGAGCAGAACTCCCAACTTAAAAACATTTGCCAGTAATCTCGAGGCACAAGTCATAAGCCTTCTTCACAAATCATTTAGCCAAAACACGCCTTCACAAAATCCGCCAATAAAGGCCTTCACAAAATCCACCAATACAGGCCTTCACAAATTCAAATGTATGAATGTACAACACATGCAACAACATCATTAAACACTTCACGAGGCATGCGCCTATATCACTACTTCACTAGCCTTAGGCCTACAACGTCATAAACGTAATTAACAACAATTCATCATTCATCGCAAGGCATAAACCTACATTACCATTGTTACCAGTAAATAGAGGTAATTCATCATCATCTAAAATTCTCTATAACTACACATTATCAACAAGAATTCACAGCGAAAATCACAACAACACAACAACTTAACATAATTCAACTTTGGTCATAAGCCTACAACTTGATATTTCAACAACGAAAATTAACACAACGTTGGAATAAGCCTACAACTTAGTATGTCACAACCACAATATCACAAAAACATGTCAGCAACCATTCGACATTAGCCATAGGCCTACAACATAATATTGCCCATAATTATTCGGACAATTCTCAATTATACCCGTTAATTACTTTTATAAATGCTTAATTCTAATTACAAACTTCTACAAATTGTTATACTATAATACTACATCGTCATTATAATTGATATTATTATTATGAACCAAGCATTATCATAAGATCGTCATGTCATCATCATAATTCATCACCACAAAACATCATTGTGATTCAACACGACAAAGCTAACTCTATCCTAACTTGGGTACTAGAATTATCCTTCTAATCCTTCATTTTATTCCTTATAAATATAGTTTATCGCATTAGCTTTCCAACACTTCGAGCGGTGCATCAAACTGAGTTACGGTTCAAAAGTTATGGAGTTTTCAAGTTTTTAAAAATACTGTCAAACAGTGAGCAATCGATTGCACTAACATGCAAATCGATTGCGCCTTGTTTTAGAAGCCAAAAATCACGTTTTTAAGTAGTGCAAATCGATTACTCTGTACTGCAAATTGATTTCTTACTGAAACAGAAGCAAAAATCCTAATTTTTAAGCAGTGCAATCGATTGCTCTTCTGCTGAAATCGATTCCACCCTGTGAAAAACAGTTTTACTAATTTTGTAAAGTGCAGTACGAAAATCCATTTGTTTCAATTCCAAAGACACAAACTTCATGAAATAATACACAATCAGTCATCCAGTTATCATTGCTATCAACATACATCAATTACCACATATACACCAACATCAACATGAAATAATTCTCCAACCACAGAGTCATCAATTAAATTTCTGCAACTTTATCAGGAAACACAACATTGTCGTAGCAACAAAACAACAACCTTTCACACAAAAATCACACACGATAATTTTATATAACCAACCCCACATATCACTTATCATATACCCAATTATAGATTAATAATCTCACCCTTACCTTGGATTGAATGTAGCTTTAAGAAACTTCAATGGAATTTCTGGGAATTTGGCACTAGTAGCAACTTCCTCTTGTTCTTCTTCTCCTCTCAAAACCCTATTCCTATTTCTCTTCTTTTTCTTTTCCTGATAACACTATACTCTCTTTCTCCTCTAATTTTCTAATAATAATATAATATTATTCTATTAGTCCAACTAAATCCAATTGGGCCTAAATGTTACACCCCACTCTTACTTCATACAACCATATCATTAAGCCCAACTAATTCTATTCTTATTTCTAATAAATTAATATTATAATATTTAATTAATCCCAACATAAGAATTATTATTAAACAACTAATTAATTAATTTATTATAATCCGACAACTTTTACCAATACTTCTTAACACCTCGCAACATCACAAATAAACCAAAATATAATTTAATTAAATAATTAATCAAATTAACGGGCGTTACAACTCTCCCCCACTTAGTACGAGTATCGCATCCAACTCATTGATTTCCAAGTCGTGTCTGGCAACACTTCGACCACTACTTTCCTGATAACTCAATAACTGAACATGATTCAAATTGATTACTCCCATGCTAATCATTCAAAACTTCGTGACATAATCGGTACTAGCATCTCAACTACTCTACCATAATCTGACATATCAACATTTAAAGTAGCAACAACTATAACACACTCATACATGGATATATATATCATTGCAATATCCTCTTAACACTCTTTTCATCACCAAAACACATACACAATTTCATCTCAGTATATCCATTATCAACAAAATATCAATAACTCTACTCATATCGTCGTATCATTCTTATAGCGACATCCACACAGCCAACATAATCAACTCTGTGACATTATTGAGTATCATTTCTTACTTACAGAAATAGACAATAACATCTCAATAGAGACAACAAAATCATTGCAACATTAACTCAACTGTATAACTCAGCAAGCATACCCATAGCTCATCATTAACCAACAATCTACTACAATCTTCTTATAAGATCTGAAATTATTTACTAACAAACATAGTACCCTAGCACATCATCCTTATATCAACAGTCCATCAAATCAATCATGTAGAGTCGTATACTCATAGAAACTACGCCACATATGCTTCAGCTGCGCAACTCTGATAATCCATCTTAAGTCATCATCCTCATTAAAGTTTTTTCCAACTATACAGTTTACAAGTCTCATTCCAGTTTCTGACTTCCCTCTAGCATATAACTTGCCACTCTGACTTGTTCAACACGTCTTAACTCTTTCTTAGCCACTCCTCTATTAATTCACACATCCTGGAGATCAACTATCCTCACGATATAACATCAATCACTTTGCACACCATTAAGGTAGCAAGACAAGTCTACACCATCTAACACGGTCTCGTCTACTATCAACAAGAGATTAAGGGTGATCAGTTCCTAAATATGACAATAGATAGCTGACAACCATAATGAAGTATAAACCATCATTATCGAACTATAATTGTGTTCCTTTATAACTTGTACTCAAGTCACCTAACGCACCATAATCCAATAATTTCTAATGAGGTTTACAAATACTTCCACAATTTCCCTCTTATTCAATTTTGTCGATGAGACACCAACGCTCAACAACACTTTCATTGTCGCCATCAACAGCATACAAAACTAACATCTTACAACCGAAACATATCCGAGAAGCAAAGCTTCTCCCCCACTTATCTTAAACCCAACTCCTGCATACAACTTGATTATAAAAACAATAAGCACTTACAGTGTTTCACACACTTGTCGTGCACTAAGGAACAAACAACATTAGACAACTTGGTCGGACGGACAGACCTGCTCTGATACCACTAGTGTAACACCCCATTTCTACTCGGCGGATAATAATAAAATCAGAGTTCAACTTAAATAGGATGGTACATTTTTCAACTTGAAATCAAACTTCATTTAATCGCATATAAAATAGATACATAACACTTAATTCGGATGAACCGATAACAACGTGATTTATTCTTTAAAATCAAACAACTTTTTATTGATAAGCAGCAGAATATACATATTCAACATCAATTCACCCAACATCTTTATTCAACTAAAAAAACTTTAAGACAATAGTTACTTCATGTAAACAACTTAAAGATTCAGCAACAGAAATAATAATCAAAAACTACACATCAAGCGTTCACCCCCCCCCCCAAGTTCTATGTATCAGAGAGACGATACCGACTAGATACTGACGAGGGTAACAACTATTCTTCTTGATTACCTTCACGTTACCAACAGAGGGAAACATTCAAACAAATAGGGTGAGATATCGAATTATATAAATGAATGTATGATAATTAATATATCAGAATCAGTTCATATAAAATCACCACTTCACAACTTTCAAACATCTTTAATCTCAACAAAACATCAACACGACATAAAACTAATTCACAACCTTTAGATGATACCTGTCAGAACAAGTCAACAACATAAAGCAATAACAAATCTATCTTCACCACTACTCAAGATGCAACATCAAATGCGACTCAATTACAATGCACATGCATGTGTTGCCATTGGAGCAGAACTCCCAACTTAAAAACATTTGCCAGTAATCTTGAGGCACGAGTCATAAGCCTTCTTCACAAATCATTTTGCCAAAACAGGCCTTCACAAAATCCGCCAATACAGGCCTTCACAAAATCCGCCAATGCAAACCTTCTCAAATTCAAATGTATGAATGTACAACACACTACGCCAAAAAAGACCTACGAAAGCGCTTTTTTTGGCCTTTGAAAGCGCTTAAAAGCGCTTTCTAAGGTGGCACTGCTAAAGGTTTTAGCAGCGCTTTTTGTTTAATGAAAAGCGCTCTCATAGGTCTATTTATGACAGCACTTTTTCTAAAAAGCGCTCTCTTTAGTACCCTTATGGCAGCGCTTTTTTTAAAAAGCGCTCTCTTAAGTAGGCTTTTGGCAGCGCTTTTTCTAAAAAGCGCTCTTTTAAGTAGGCTTTTTCTAAAAAGCGCTCTCTTAAGTAGGCTTTTGGCAGTGCTTTTTTATGAAAAAGCGCTTTCATTGGTGGCGCTTTTTTTGGAAAAAAGCTTTCATAGGTTGTCTTTTAGCAGCGCTTTTTCTTGGAAAAGCGCTGTCATAGGTCTACCTATGAAAGCGCTTTTCTCCAAAAAGCGCTTTCATATGGTGTTTTTTTTTTAGAGGTATTATTAATATCATTCATATATCTGCATTGTTTGCCATAACCTGTAATTCATAAATAGCGGTAATGCATTGTAATTCCGATACCCCGTTCTCGTACTCTTTCGACAATCGATTGGAATACAACCATGTCTTATCCATGGTTTACGGTTTCTGAGTCAAAACCAATACTCAATATAACAAAACCAATACTCAATACTTTTCACTAAATTCATTTTATTCTATCAACTACTTTAGTACACAAGTATAACACAAGAAACCATAAACAAGAAACTATCATTGCTCAAAATCAATCATAATTTATGTTTGTATCTCAAATTATATATAAACCATTGTCATCTGTATTCTAACTCAAAGTCAGTCTTACAAAATCAACTCTAACAACAACTAAACCAGTCCTTATATTATTCTCTGCTCAATAAAATATTGACACAACTCCTCTTTGGTTTCTTCCAACTGAAGTTTCGTGTAATATGCACATTTGTACTCATCGAAGTACTACATAAGAAAACATAATATGCATGATTTAGTTAAAAGTAAAAAATTATATGGAATATCCGAGAAATAATAAAACAAATCCTAAGTTATAAATTCATACCGTGACTGGAAACTCTATTTGATTCAGTTGAATGATTTCTTTGATAAACCGCATAACGAAGTATCCGCAATCTATACCGTTTTGCTGTTGAGGACACTACATAGAAAAACAAATAAGAATATATAGTTGTATTATTTTATCAAATAGCGTAAATATTATAAGCAAAATAGTGGAAATTAATATACCTGCACTTTGATCCAATTAATGTTGTTTGATTTAGACCGTCGTACCCGAGCTTCTCTTTGACACCGGAATACTTGTATCGCTCTAACAAAATTAAAAATATATATTTAGAACAATGTCACAGAAATAATTAAATACATAAATACACATAAATATTTAGAATAATCTCACTTACGTATCAATCATTAACTTCATATCCGGATAATTTGTCCAATCACCGTCAACCGAATTCAGATAATAGACCACTTCTTTTATAGGATCGATAGCAACCAACAACCAGTGACGTCTATAAATTAAAACAATAGTTTAGAAGAAATTTTTCTACGCAAAAATTACAAATATTAAAATGAATTTAGAATGAAAATCTAACCCTGTAGGAATAGTATTATACGCCCAAAGATATAAGCTTTTTGTACTGCCAGTTGCCATGAATCTTTCGACTAAGTGCTCTCTTACTGAATCTGGTTCCCTACCAATTGTCGCTCCGCTGACACGGGAGGAAGACACAAAATGGAATATGTTTGACAATTGATTCCCGCACATCAATTTGTCATATAACAGCCTTAAATAGAAACATAATTAATATTAGAGTATATTCATTGAAAATGTTTAAAAAATATTTCAGCTAATTACATAATATAAAGATGGGGTTACCGGATGTATACGTGCATAATACTGACGCCCAATTCTTTATGATGCCCTTTTGTATGATTCCCTTTGTATGATGCCCTTTGATTTGCCTGTTGAAATGTGATGCCTTTTTTATGCCCAGTGATGAACTTTCTGAGGGCTTAGGGTTGACCTTGAATGCTTGAGTATGCTTGAATATGCTTCCTTAGCTTCAACCGTCTTGTTGCCTTTTGAATGCTTGTTGAAATGCTTTTTTTCTCATCTATGAGTGGGCAATCTGAATATGTTTGATAATGCTTGGTTTATTCGCCTATGATGAGGGTTTCTCTGAGGCTTGTGATGTTGGATAATTTTGTTTAGGCTTTGAGCTGGGCAGGTTTGAGTCTTGACAGTGTTTTCTTTTGGAATGGTGAGGCCTAGCAGGTTTTAGGCTTGGGTTGTTCAGGCAGGTTTGTATGCTTGGCATTGTCTTTGACAAAGGTTTATAGGTTGATGGTTAAGGCAGGACAGGGTTTTTGGCTCTTTAGGCTTTTATTGTTTGAGTTTGATGATAGGCAGGTTTAGAGCTTCAGCCGGTTTGAGTCTTGGCAGGCTCAGGTTTATGAGGTTTCACAGTTTATTTGCTTGTGAAGTTTTTTACAGGTCTTTTGGCTGGTTGGGTGTTTTGAACTGGTATTGTGAACTTGGGTGAGTGTTCTGTTTTCTACTACAGGTTTGCTTCTGTCTATATGTTTTGTTTGATAATAGACAGGTTTGGCCTTTGGTTCAGTAGGCTTGGCCTTTATTCAGTAGGCTTGGCCTTTGTTCAACAGGTTTGGCCTTTGTTCAGCAAGCTGGAAGGTTTTGACAGTTGGCTTGGCCTTTGTTTGATATCTTTCTGATCTCTCTCCTTTTATCCATTGTGTTTAGTTTGTTTTATATTCTTTTTCTTCATGCCTCAAGCCTAAACCTTCTTTCTTTGCTCTCTTTTTCTTCTCTCTCAGTACAGTTTGCATTAAATATTGTTTATGCTTTTGTACTTTCTGAAAGGGCCACTTCTTTGGGAAATGATGAAAATGAGTATGTTTTGCTTGCATAACAATTTTCCTCTGCATATTTGTCCCTTCTTTTAACAGCTTCTTGTACTTTGTATCTTTTCAAATCTTCTTTTGACAGCTTGGGTAGCCTTTTGGATAGTTTGGGACTTTTGACAGAAAGTTTTGAATTTGGACTTTGTAGTTTGAACTTTTAGTTTGGTTTGAACTTGTGCAGTGCTGTTTGAGATTTGAACTATGCATTTTGGCAATTTTTGAATTGTGCAATTTTGACTTTTGTTCATTCATTTTTAGCAAATAAAAACTCGTCCCTCTTTGTGAACCGGGAGAAATCCCGTGATTTGCAGAGAGGGCTAACTGATCCCAATCAGTGGCCCTTAATGATGAACTGTAATTTAATCTGTCTCTTTATTTATATGCTATTTGACTTTTCTTCTTTTCTTTTGCAGATGAATAATTGAATGGAGGGGAGCAAAGGATAACAGATGAAGAAATGAAGATTAGAAAAAATATTTAGGATAGTTTTATTTAGGTTTAAATTACTTGTAAAATCATTGTTGTAAATAAATTATAAACAATAATTGTACGAATAATTTAAAAATAAATAAAAGTTTTTATTATCCAATTAATTCTATTTCCTCCTTTTTCAATTATTTACTTATTATTTATAGTTCTTTAAATTAAAATAACTGAAAATTAAATTCCAGCTATTTAATCTTTAGAATAATAAATAATCAACTAAACATTGATTCAACGTTGATCAAAATAATGAACTTGGCGCTTCCATCATCCAAAGCAAAGCACAGTCAAACGCAATAACTGATCAGACGCATTCCCCTTTTTACTGATTTCTTACCAAGCACTGTAAATCCAAACTGAATGTATCCTTTGACTGGTTCAATCAAACAAACGTGAATTCAATCCAAATGCATTCTTTTACTGATTAAGTCAAACAACGCGAATTCAAACCCAAATCTCGGAATAACTTGCAAAGTGCTGTAGAATTTAAATCCTTCTGAGAACGTGCCCATAAAAACCCTAATTCCTGATTAAATTCCAAAGAGCGTCCGCCTGATCAAAGTTGAGCCAAAATCAACCAAAACCCTAAGCCAATTGTTTGAAACATTCTAGAGCCCTGAAAATTAATAAAACCCTTATTGTGTCTGATTGAGGAGAAAAGTCTGTTTGACCGGTTCTTGAGCCAATCTGAAAAATCAGGAAACGCCTGAAGCTGTGATTTCTTGAGGAAAAAAAATGCGAGGGCAAATTTTGGGGTACAACAGTTGCCCCTGTTCAATCTTCTTGAACCTGAAGAGTTAGATTGGCAAGTTTGCCTTTCGCGACTTGAAGGTAAAAGAAGATTGGACACTAAAGTACCCAGAAAATTTGCACTCGTCGATGTGATGGTAGAGGTGAATAGGCTTAAAGATGCCATTTGGTGATGGGCTTAAAGATGCCATCTGATGCGATAGAATCTTGTCAGGGGATGGGCTTATAGATGCCATCTGGAAATGGGCTTAAAGATGCCATTTAGTGACTACTGGTAGGAGGATGGGCTTAAAGATGCCATCTGGTAATGTTGAACTGTATGTCAATGGTGAGTGGACGAGTATCAGAAAGGCACCCATGTTTTGGAACATCTCTGAATTGGGGGTCCGAATAAGCAATAGATTGACATCCATGTCTGGAGAATCCGTGAACTGTTTTCAGGAGTTGAGATTGAATGAGTAATAGAGCAGCATCCGTTGTTGGGAAGCGTCCGTAAACTATTTTCAAAAATTGCATCTGAATAAGTTGGTAGATTAACATCCGTTGTTGGGAAGAATCCGTAAACTATTTTCAGAAGTCTTGAGAAGAATCTGAACAAGTGATAGGTTAACATCCGTTACTGGAGAACCCGTGAACTGTTTTCAGAAATCTTGAAGTTGAATAAGCAATAGAGCAGCATCCGTTGTTGGGAAGCGTCCGTAAACTGTTTTCAAAAATTGCATCTGATAAAGTTGGTAGATTAACATCCGTTGTTGGGAAGAATCCGTAAACTGTTTTCAGAAGTCTTGAGAAGAATCTGAACAAGTGATAGGTTAACATCCGTTACTGGAGAACCCGTGAACTGTTTTCAGAATTGAAAAGAGTCTGAACAAGTGATAGGTTAACATCCGTTACTGGAGAACCCGTGAACTGTTTTCAGAAATCTTGAAGTTGAATAAGCAATAGAGCAGCATCCGTTGTTGGGAAGCGTCCGTAAACTGTTTTCAAAAATTGCATCTGATAAAGTTGGTAGATTAACATCCGTTGTTGGGAAGAATCCGTAAACTGTTTTCAGAAGTCTTGAGAAGAATCTGAACAAGTGATAGGTTAACATCCGTTACTGGAGAACCCGTGAACTGTTTTCAGAATTGAAAAGAGTCTGAACAAGTGATAGGTTAACATCCGTTACTGGAGAACCCGTGAACTGTTTTCAGAAATCTTGAAGTTGAATAAGCAATAGAGCAGCATCCGTTGTTCGGAAGCGTCCGTAAACTGTTTTCAAAAATTGCATCTGAACAAGTTGGTAGATTAACATCCGTTGTTGGGAAGAATCCGTAAACTGTTTTCAGAAGTCTTGAGAAGAATCTGAACAAGTGATAGGTTAACATCTGTTACTTGGAGAACCCGTGAACTGTTTTCAGAAGTCTTGAAGTTGAATAGGAACCGGTGTAGGGTTTCCTGATGATGAGCTCGTATAGAACTGCATCTGAGTGAATCCGGAATAAGTATCAGAATGTCGCCGTGTCTGGGTCACATCTGAACTATTTCTAAATGAATCTCGGAAGATGATCTTTGTCTGTCGACTGATCTTACCTGAAAAGGTAAAGGGTTAGTTGTATGCAATGTTATGATGCATGATGCAATGTATGTGACATCAATGTTTATAACATGAATGTGATGAATGCGCATGTAAGCTGATGAGCTATCTTGCTGAGGATAAATGAATCCTGGATGGCTGAAGATAAAAGAATCTTGACTGCTGCCGGGGAAAATAACTCCTTGGCTGCTGCTGTGGAGGGCAAGAATCTTCAATTGTTAAAAACGAGAAGTCTTTGGACTACTGTTGGGAGAATCAGAAGCTTGGGGTTGTATGCCAAACTACTGGGGTTTTCCTGTCTTGAGGAGATCTGTGTAGGATTTACTGATGATGCGTCTGTGTAAAACTGCATCGGATTTTGAACACCTTTGACATTCGAATGCCCCAAGTGGTGATGTAGATAATTTCCTGGCTTGTTACAGGTGTTGGTCTACAATCGGTCGTTCATAGATATTTTCCTGGCTTGTTACAGGTGTTGATCTGGAACTCTTCAGACGTGCCCTGGCTGGATACAGGAATCGAGTCTGGAAAGGTGATAGTTAACAGATATGCCCTGGCTGGATACAGGAATCGAATCTTCAAACTCTTCAGACGTGCCCTGGCTAGATACAGGAATCGAGTCTGGAAATAGTCGTCAATAGATATGCCCTGGCTGGATACAGGAATCGAATCTGGAAATAGTCGTCAACAGATATGCCCTGGCTGGATACAGGAATCGAATCCTCGAACTCTTTAGACGTGCCCTGGCTAGATACAGGAATCGAGTCTGGAAATAGTCGTCAACAGATATGCCCTGGCTGGATACAGGAATCGAATCCTCGAACTCTTCAGACGTGCCCTGGCTAGATACAGGAATCGAGTTTGGAAATAGTCGTCAACAGATATGCCCTGGCTGGATACAGGAATCGAATCTTCAAACTCTTCAGACGTGCCCTGGCTAGATACAGGAATCGAGTCTGGAAATAGTCGTCAACAGATATGCCCTGGCTGGATACAGGAATCGAATCTGGAAATAGTCGTCAACAGATATGCCCTGGCTGGATACAGGAATCGAATCCTCGAACTCTTCAGACGTGCCCTGGCTAGATACAAGAATCGAGTCTGGAAATAGTCGTCAACAGATATGCCCTGGATGGATACAGGAATCGAATCCTCGAACTCTTCAGACATGCCCTGGCTAGATACAGGAATCGAGTCTGGAAATAGTCATCAACAGATATGCCCTGGCTGGATACAGGAATCGAATCTGGAAATAGTCGTCAACAGATATGCCCTGGCTGGATACAGGAATCGAATCCTCGAACTCTTCAGACGTACCCTGGCTAGATACAGGAATCGAGTCTGGAAATGTGATAGTTGATTTGTTGAACACCTTTGACATTCGAATTCCCCAAGTGGTGATGAAGGAATCTTGAATCAGATTACTCTGCATATTGAGAGATTTCTTGAAATCTTGACTGGACTGCCCCAGGTTAATTGAATTTTGAAAGATCTGTTGGACCTTGACTGGACTGCCCCAGGTTAATTGGATGGTGCTATGTCATGCCCCTTGTTGATAGGAGATTTGTAATGGAAGTGTCATCCTCTTGAAGTGATTTTGCTCACTGAGAGAGTTTTCGTTCCTCCGAACATTTGCTGTATGAATTTCTTCGCTGTCAAACAAATATCCCAAATGCAGACAGTGATATTCAAGCAATGCAAATTTTATGTTTGTCTCGAAGTTTTGAAAAATGCGTTTTTTAGCAGAAAACTTTTTATAAGACAGATCAACACAAGATTTAGAGTAAAGCCCTACAGGAGTCAGGATACCTTTTGTAACAGTATGCTTTCGAACTAACCCATGCTTCAATTAGGAATTTTAAAGGGTTGTAACGTGGCTTGGTTCACGGTTTAAGAAACAAAGGATAAAAGCTCAAAGTATATTTGTACCCACCCGCTCTTCGCGATGTTCTTCAACCCTAAGCTCAGTTAATTGTGCGTCACTCTCTGTCTTGAGTTTGGAACGACTTTTGGGCGATGGCTCACCAGTTGAATTTGGGGAGACAATCATCATCTCCTTTTTTCTTTTTCAACATTTTTCATGTTGTTGAGGATTTTGTAATGACCTCACTATTTTGATTTTGATTTGTTATCCCTAACTTTTGCATGACTGTTCCCATTTTCGAGATTACAGTCAGCGGGATGCCCCAGCTTTCTTGAGCTTCCTTTACAGGTTTTGGCTCAGTGGGATCTTTCTCTTTTGAGAGATTGACTGTCTATGTGATAGGGAACCACCCTCATCTTTTGATTCCAAAGGAATGTTTTCTTTTTCGACGTCGTTCGTTGTGTTACAAACTGAGAGTTTGTGACTTCAATGCGCATTTTCTTTTGAATTAACTGAGATACTACCCTGCCCCATGTTTATATCAAAGGTTTTGATTGTTTAGAACAGAAAACTCCTACTTCTTTGGCTCGAAGGGGTTGACTAGGGATTATCTTCCTTATAACTCCAGTGTTTTGGGAATTGAAAGAAATGCCTGTACATCATCAGCAAGGTCTGTTCAAAAGCATACTGTATGAGATTATGGTATTGTTTCGTCATCCTCCCTCTAGAGGCTTACAGCTTTTTATCAAGAGTCAAATATCATAAAGAAAAGCATATGAGTAGTGAAACGAATGGATGAATTCAAGACAAACATATGCAATGCATTAATGAAAACAGAGCTTAATCATCAACAGATAATTGTTTGACAGCAAAAGAAATTACAACTTTGAAAATTCAAAAAGAAGCAAAAAGTCTTTCAGCTTGAGCTTCGTCACTCCAGGTGGAGAACCCTTTAACGGAAGATTTTCATCTCGCTGTCTGGCATGAATTCCAGCACTCCAATGTCGATCAGATCTTGAATCTTGTTCTTCAAGGCCCAACACTCGTTGGTGTCGTGTCTCGGGCTGTAGGAATGGTAAACACAAAATGCGTCGGGACGGTAGTTAGGAGAGGAGATTTTGAGCTTCTGAGGAGGGTTCTTTAGGGTAAGCAGGTTGACCTCCAACAGGCGTTTCAGTATGAAGAATGATGGTATTTCAGTCTCCGTGAACTGTCTTCCCGACGTTTCTTGCTTACGCCGATTACCCCTTTGACGCTGGCGAGGTTGTTGATGGGCTTGTGACCCTGAAGCAAGCGAAGGAGCCTTCCCCTTGTCTTCTTGAGTGGATGGAGGCTGAGCGGTGACTTGCTCTTCAACCTCAGATATTTTCCCCAATTGGTTGTTTGGAAGCAGTTGGCGGACAAGAACTCTGAGTTCCTCTTGTCTTTGAGATAGGTCTTGGATGAGAGCCATCTGGCCCACCAACTGTCCCATCACTTGGGTCCTCAATGTTGTCAGGTCGAACTGCAGCTCCACAAGCTGATCACTCCTGGCATTGTTGGAATTCTCCAAGCCCTTTGTGAGGAGAGCTTTCATCTCCTCTTGCCCTAGAGACAAGTTCAGGAACATCTCCTGCAGCTGAGCAGTCTGGTCTTGGATGTCTTTGACAGACCTTTCTAGAGCCATCTCTTACTGAAATAAACAGTAGGAGAGTAAGGAAACCTAAAAAAGGAAAGACCGTCAAAATGCAATGCATGATATGTGGATGCATGCTTTCAAGGATCTCTTGGGGTAGACACAAGAAAATGTTGGAGGTTGAACTTTGTTCTTGGATTGGAGAACTTTGCACCGGTGGATGTCTTTCCGCTAGAATCAAGCTCACCATGTCGAGTGGGTCATAGCCACTGATTCAAGTTGTTGTACTTGAACTTTGTTTGGAGAACTTTGTATCGGTGGATGTCTTTCCACTAGAATCAAGCTCACTATGTCGAGTGGGTCATAGCCACTGATTCAAGTTGTTGTACTTGAACTTTGATTGGCATTGGTTAGAGGAAAAACCTCTTGCCCCTTGGTAGACGTCTGGTTCAACGTAACCCTGCATCAAAAGAACCCTCGAGATCCTTGAGATGGTTATTGAAAATGCTATGGTATGATGTCATGATATTATGTACATGTATGCACAAGCAAGTAAGTGTATATACAGGCAAACATATTCACACAAAGCAAACAAGTCCCTAGGTTTAGGCTTGCATGAGGTTCAGGTAAATACCCTCTTGAAGTTAGTTGGCTCATCCTGTCCTAAAATAGAAACCGGGTTCTAAGGAGCTCAATATCATTGGATTATTTTCCATGTTCATTGTTTCGGTTTAGCCACTTACTGGCGACCAAAATATTCCAAGAAAAACAACCCTCAAATGAGTGTAGTATCGAGTATCTACCAACTTCGGACTGCACCAAAGTCGGTTATCTCACTACCCCTAAAAAGGCTAAGATGGTCAATTAAGGTTCTAAGAGTTCATTAGTGCTTCACGACATCACTCAGCGGCCCCGTACTCTCCTTGATTGAACTCAAGGGTTACCGGTACTCACAAATATGTCACACTAACATAGCTTACTGCTTCAACCGTGTCGGTATACCCCGCACAGTTCCCTCACAGTTTTTTTGCTATTTACCTAAGAAGGTGCCCCAAATTCGGGTGTAGGATTTACAACAAACCCAAACAAGAACCCAAAAGATAAATCAATCAAGTCAATCAAAGCAAGAAAGTAAAGGTGATCTAAACCCTAAGGTAACCCCACTTTTAAGTTTCTCCCCAGCAGAGCCGCCAGTTCTATGATACAGTGGGAGAACTGACTATGAGTTTTGCGTTTGTATTCGCACTTGTTCGGTTGAGCAAGAGTCGCCACCGACTTTTTATTTTATCCTAAAGGAAAGGTTGAAAAAGCACAGCAAAAACCTTTTGAGATATTTCGTGGGTCCGGGGGGTAGATTATGAAAAGGGAAGGTATTAGCACCCTTTTCATCCATGGTTATCCATGGGCTCTTAGTTACTTGGTTTTTTAGATCACTTGCCTTGATTTTCGATTGCTTTGAAATTATGGTGTGTGTGTGTTTGAAAATGTTTTGGAAGAAGATGCCTTGTCTTAGGCTACCCTTGTAACAATTCTTTACTCGAATGTTTTACAAAGGTGTGTATCTTTTCGAAAAGATGTTTCAAAATGTTTTGAGAGTTTGTTTTGAAAGTGTTTGTGGAGTGTGGTTTTGAAAAGAAGGCAAGCGTTTTTGCAAGTTGATCTCAAGTAACTAAGAGTTTCGTCTACCCTATTGTACTCAAAGGTTTTCTCTATGTTTTCAACCCTTTTTAACAATTTTGTTCCACCATTGAATTTGGTGGACAATCTTGCGTTTAGGAAGTTTAACGGGACGGGCGCGGGTCATCGTATGGACCATGAATGCAATGATGCCAAGTATCTTTGGGAAATTTGCTTTGAAGGGACTATGATCATTCCATTTAGGCAACTTTCGAAAGCGTCATCGAGGGACTTATGATCATTTTGAATTCGTTTTGCCAAAGAAACTCGACGTGCAAGCATGGCCCATTTTAGAAGGCAACATGTGGGATTACCCTAGGGGGTGTAAGTGTGATTGTGTATTGATTTCATGTATTTGTCTTGTATTAGGTTATCTAGCGTTTGATTTTATGTACATGCAAACCCTAGGTCTAGTCATGGTATAATTTGAAAGCGGTAAATTGCGAAAATGTAAAATCTACGCTATTACAAAATAAGTATCCGGGAGTGGGGGTACAAATTTACGAATGGGGATGAGACTTAGGAATGTAGTGTCCAATAGATTACAACAAAATCGAATCGATCAAATGTAAATGTAACGAATATACAAATATAAGTAAATGTACAATGTATCAAATATAAGTATATTGTGTAAGTGTATGGGTATATGTGTATGTAATTATTTACAGGTGCGACAATGTGAATTTAAGAGAGTATTATTAAGCATTGTTTAACTTAAAGAAAGAAATTAAAATATTTGTTT
Source organism: Vicia faba (assembly GCA_948472305.1). NCBI lineage: Eukaryota > Viridiplantae > Streptophyta > Magnoliopsida > Fabales > Fabaceae > Vicia > Vicia faba. Next base: position 493,805,066 of record OX451738.1, read on the forward strand.
AATTAATCTTGTAATCTTATATATTGTTAATATGTACAAAAAGAATGTTTTAATTAGATTTTTTAAATTCTAATTAAATTATATATAAAAAAAAGGTATTTTGTCTTGATTATGTATAAACATTTCTAAGAAAGGAAAATGTATTTATTTTAAAAAAAAAGGATTTATGTACAAAGAGAATATTTTAATTAAAAGAAAAAGGTGTTTTCAATTTTAATTATATTGTGTAATAAAAAATGTATTTTTATTTATTATGTACAAAAAGTATTTTAATTAAATGTTTTAAAGTTTTATGTATATTGAAAAATATATTTTACAAGTGTTAAAGTATTAATGTACAAATTAAGTATTAATCTTAAGTAAAAATTATATTCTATGTATATAAAAAAAAAGAAAATGTAAGTTTAATTATAGAGAAAAAATATTATTTTTATAAGTTTCTATATAAACTTAATTATGCTATATATAAAAAAATTGTTAATGTAAAAAAATGCTATGTTTTGTTAATTTATTAATCAAAATGATATGTTTTTAAAAAAAACTAAATGAAAGGGTTTGAATGGGCTTTAGGCGTTTCAGAGGTGGGCAAGGCCCAAGTTGGCACAAAAATGTTTTAGGGTTCTATTATTTGCTTTCAGTCTGGAATAAGCTTAGGGTTTACAGAGGCGCACCGTTTGTAACACTTTGTCTTCTCCGATTGCAATCTTCTCCTCCTAGCTCAAACCCTTCGCCTCAGCCACCAGCGCCGTTTGCCCTTCTCCCCTCAGATCACTCAGGCGACGATTAAACAAGGTAGCGCTTTGTCTCGAACTTATTAGGCATTTTAGACTTCCATGTTATGATTTTACTGCTTCTTTTGATTAAGGCGTTTTGATTTTGTTTGTTTTAACGAGGTTGAAAAGGGAAGAGAAGAGAGTTTACTACCTTTTTGTTTGAGGGAGGAATGGTGGAGGCGCTTAGGAGGCTTTGATGGGCGGAGGGGATGCGCGATGAGAGCTTGACGCTTGCCTGGATCCTGGGTTTGGTGATGTCCTTCTGAAAGCCCTTATATCTTCTTTCTTCTTTTCTTTTACTGTATGCTTCTGCTTATGATAGCCCTGGTATGCTTGCCTTTTGTATGATGCCCTTTGTATGATGCCCTTTGATTTGCCTGTTGAAATGTGATGCCTTTTTTATGCCCAGTGATGAACTTTCTGAGGGCTTAGGGTTGACCCTGAATGCTTGAGTATGCTTGAATATGCTTCCTTAGCTTCAATCGTCTTGTTGCCTTTTGAATGCTTGTTGAAATGCTTTTTTTCTCGTCTATGAGTGGGGAATCTGAATATGTTTGATAATGCTTGGTTTATTCGCCTATGATGAGGGTTTCTCTGAGGCTTGTGATGTTGGATAATTTTGTTTAGGCTTTGAGCTGGGCAGGTTTGAGTCTTTACAGGGTTTTCTTTTGGAATGGTGAGGCCTAGCAGGTTTTAGGCTTGGGTTGTTCAGGCAGGTTTGTATGCTTGGCATTGTCTTTGACAAAGGTTTATAGGTTGATGGTTAAGGCAGGACAGGGTTTTTGGCTCTTTAGGCTTTTATTGTTTGAGTTTGATGATAGGCAGGTTTAGAGCTTCAGCCGGTTTGAGTCTTGACAGGCTCAGGTTTATGAGGTTTCACAGTTTATTTGCTTGTGAAGTTTTTTACAGGTCTTTTGGCTGGTTGGGTGTTTTGAACTGGTATTGTGAACTTGGGTGAGTGTTCTGTTTTCTACTGCAGGTTTGCTTCTGTCTATATGTTTTGTTTGATAATAGACAGGTTTGGCCTTTGGTTCAGTAGGCTTGGCCTTTGTTCAGTAGGCTTGGCCTTTGTTCAACAGGTTTGGCCTTTGTTCAGCAGGCTGGAAGGTTTTGACAGTTGGCTTGGCCTTTGTTTGATATCTTTCTGATCTCTCTCCTTTTATCCACTGTGTTTAGTTTGTTTTATATTCTTTTTCTTCATGCCTCAAGCCTAAACCTGCTTTCTTTGCTCTCTTTTTCTTCTCTCTCAGTACAGTTTGCATTAAATATTGTTTATGCTTTTGTACTTTCTGAAAGGGCCACTTCTTTGGGAAATGATGAAAATGAGTATGTTTTGCTTGCATAACAATTTTCCTCTGCATATTTGTCCCTTCTTTTGACAGCTTCTTGTACTTTGTATCTTTTCAAATCTTCTTTTGACAGCTTGGGTAGCCTTTTGGATAGTTTGGGACTTTTGACAGAAAGTTTTGAATTTGGACTTTGTAGTTTGAACTTTTAGTTTGGTTTGAACTTGTGCAGTGCTGTTTGAGATTTGAACTATGCATTTTGGCAATTTTTGAATTATGCAATTTTGACTTTTGTGCATTCATTTTTAGCAAATAAAAACTCGTCCCTCTTTGTGAACCGGGAGAAATCCCGTGATTTGCAGAGAGGGCTAACTGATCCCAATCAGTGGCCCTTAATGATGAACTGTAATTTAATCTGTCTCTTTATTTATCTGCTATTTGACTTTTCTTCTTTTCTTTTGCAGATGAATAATTGAATGGAGGGGAGCAAAGGATAGCAGATGAAGAAATGAAGATTAGAAAAAATATTTAGGATAGTTTTATTTAGGTTTAAATTACTTGTAAAATCATTGTTGTAAATAAATTATAAACAATAATTGTACGAATAATTTAAAAATAAATAAAAGTTTTTATTATCCAATTAATTCTATTTCCTCCTTTTTCAATTATTTACTTATTATTTATAGTTCTTTAAATTAAAATAACTGAAAATTAAATTCCAGCTATTTAATCTTTAGAATAATAAATAATCAACTAAACATTGATTCAACGTTGATCAAAATAATGAACTTGGCGCTTCCATCATCCAAAGCAAAGCACAGTCAAACGCAATAACTGATCAGACGCATTCCCCTTTTTATTGATTTCTTACCAAGCACTGTAAATCCAAACTGAATGTATCCTTTGACTGGTTCAATCAAACAAACGTGAATTCAATCCAAATGCATTCTTTTACTGATTAAGTCAAACAACGCGAATTCAAACCCAAATCTCGGAATAACTTGCAAAGTGCTGTAGAATTTAAATCCTTCTGAGAACGTGCCCACAAAAACCCTAATTCCTGATTAAATTCCAAAGAGCATTCGCCTGATCAAAGTTGAGCCAAAATCAACCAAAACCCTAAGCCAATTGTTTGAAACATTCTAGAGCCCTGAAAATCAATAAAACCCTTATTGTGTCTAATTGACGAGAAAAGTCTGTTTGACCGGTTCTTGAGCCAATCTGAAAAATCAGGAAACACCTGAAGCTGTGATTTCTTGAGGAAAAAAAATGCGAGGGCAAATTTTGGGGTACAACACCTACAACTTGATATTTCAACAACGAAAATTAACACAACGTTGGAATAAGCCTACAACTTAGTATGTCACAACCACAATATCACAACAACATGTCAGCAACCATTCGACATTGGCCATAGGCCTACAACATAATATTGCCCATAACTATTCGGACAATTCTCAATTATACCCGTTAATTACTTTTATAAATGCTTAATTCTAATTACAAACTTCTACAAATTGTTATACTATAATACTACATCGTCATTATAATTGATATTATTATTATGAACCAAGCATTATCATAAGATCGTCATGTCATCATCATAATTCATCACCACAAAACATCATTGTGATTCAACGCGACAAAGCTAACTCTATCCTAACTTGGGTACTAGAATTATTCTTCTAATCCTTCAATTTATTCCTTATAAATATAGTTTATCGCATTAGCTTTCCAACACTTCGAACGGTGCATCAAACTGAGTTACGGTTCAAAAGTTATGGAGTTTTCAAGTTTTTAAAAATACTGTCAAACAGTGAGCAATCGATTGCACTAACATGCAAATCGATTGCGTCTTGTTTTAGAGGCCAAAAATCACGTTTTTAAGTAGTGCAAATCGATTACTCTGTACTGAAAATCGATTTCTTACTGAAACAGAAGCAAAAATCCTAATTTTTAAGCAGTGCAATCGATTGCTCTTCTGCTGAAATCGATTGCACCCTGTGAAAAACAGTTTTACTAATTCTGTAAAGTGCAGTACGAAAATCCATTTGTTTCAATTCCAAAGACACAAACTTCATGAAATAATACACAATCAGTCATCCAGTTATCATTTCTATCAACATACATCAATTACCACATATACACCAACATCAACATGAAATAATTCTCCAACCACAGAGTCATCAATTGAATTTCTGCAACTTTATCAGGAAACACAACATTGTCGTAGCAACAAAACAACAACCTTTCACACAAAAATCACACACGATAATTTTATATAACCAACCCCACATATCATTTATCATATACCCAATTATAGATTAATAATCTCACCCTTACCTTGGATTGAATGCATCTTTAAGAAACTTCAATGGAATTTCTGGGAATTTGGCACTAGTAGCAACTTCCTCTTGTTCTTCTTCTCCTCTCAAAACCCTATTCCTATTTCTCTTCTTTTTCTTTTCCTGATAACACTATACACTCTTTCTCCTCTAATTTTCTAATAATAATATAATATTATTCTATTAGTCCAACTAAATCCAATTGGGCCTAAATGTTATACCCCACTCTTACTTCATACAACCATATCATTAAGCCCAACTAATTCTATTCTTATTTCTAATAAATTAATATTATAATATTTCATTAATCCCAATATAAGAAATATTATTAAACAACTAATTATTTAATTTATTATAATCCGACAACTTTTACCAATACTTCTTAACACCTCGCAACATCACAAATAACCCAAAATATTATTTAATTAAATAATTAATCAAATTAACGGGCGTTACAACTCTCCCCCACTTAGTACGAGTATCGCATCCAACTCGTTGATTTCCAAGTCGTGTCTGGCAACACTTCGACCACTACTTTCTTGATAACTCAATAACTCAACATGATTCAAATCGATTACTCTCATGCTAATCATTCAAAACTTTGTGACATAATCGGTACTAGCATCTCAACTACTCTACCATAATCTGACATATCAACATTTAAAGTAGCAACAACTATAACACACTCATACATGGATATATATCATTGCAATACACTCTTAACACCCTTTTCAACACCAAAACACATACACAATTTCATCTCAGTATATCGATTATCAACAAAATATCAATAACTCTACTCATATCGTCGTATCACTCTTATAGCGACATCCACACAGCCAACATAATCAACTCTGTGACATTATTGAGTATCATTCCTTACTTACGGAAATAGACAATAACATCTCAATAGAGACAACGAAATCATTGCAACATTAACTCAACTGTATAACTCGGCAAGCATACCCATAGCTCATCATCAACCAACAATCCACTACAATCTTCTTATAAGATCTGAAATTATTTACTAACAAACATAGTACCCTAGCACACCATACTTATATCAACAATCCATCAAATCAATCATGTAGAGTCGTATACTCATAGAAACTACGCCACATATGCTTCAGCTGCGCAACTCTGATAATCCATCTTAAGTCATCATCCTCATTAATGTTTTTTCTAACTATACAGTTTACAAGTCTCTTTCCAGTTTCTGACTTCCCTCAACATCCATCATAAAACCATTGTTCAATTGGTATTCTCAATCTTTACTTTGCGATGTTAGCTAGCATATAACTTGCCACTCTGACTTGTTCAACACGTCTTAACTCTTTCTTAGCCACTCCTCTATTAATTCACACAACCTGGAGATCAACTATCCTCACGATATAACATCAATCACTTTGCACACCATTAAGGTAGCAAGACAAGTCTACACCATCTAACACGGTCTCGTCTACTATCAACAAGAGATTAAGGGTGATCAGTTCCTAAATTTGTCAATAGATAGCCGACAACCATAATGAAGTATAAACCATCATTATCGAACTATAATTGTGTTCCTTTATAACTTGTACTCCAGTCACCTAACGCACCATAATCCAATAATTTCTAATGAGGTTTACAAATACTTCCACAATTTCCCTCTTATTCAATTTTTTCGATGAGACACCAACGCTCAACAACACTTTCATTGTCGCCATCAACAGCATACAAAACTAACATCTTACAACCGAAACATATCCGAGAAGCAAAGCTTCTCCCCACTTATCTTCAACCCAACTCCTGCATACAACTTGATTATAAAAACAATAAGCACCGATAGTGTTTCACACACTTGTCGTGCACTAAGGAACAAACAATATTATACAACATGGTCGGACGGACCGACCTGCTCTGATACCACTAGTGTAACACCCCATTTCTACTCGGCGGATAATAATAAAATCAGAGTTCAACTTAAATAGGATGCTACATTTTTCAACTTGAAATCAAACTTCATTTAATCGCATATAAAACAGATACATAACACTTAATTCGGATGAACCGATAACAACGTGATTTATTTTTTAAAATCAAACAACTTTTTATTGATAAGCAGCAGTATATACATATTCAACATCAATTCACCCAACATCTTTATTCAACTAAAAAAACTTTAAGACAATAGTTACTTCATGTAAACAACTTAAAGATTCAGCAACAGAAATAATAATCAAAAACTACACATCAAGCGTTCACCCAACCCCCCCCCCCCCCCCCCGAGTGTTATGTATCAGAGAGACGATACCGACTCGATACTGACGAGGGTAACAACTACTCTTCTTGATTACCTTCACGTTACCAACAAAGGGAAATATTCAAACAAATGGGGTGAGATATCGAATTATATAAATGAATGTATGATAATTAATATATCAGAATCAGTTCATATAAAATCACCACTTCACAACTTTCAAACATCTTTAATCTCAACAAAACATCAACACGACATAAAACTAATTCACAACCTTTAGATGATACCTGTCAGAACAAATCAACAACATAAAGCAATAACAAATATATCTTCACCACGACTCAAGATGCAACATCAAATACGACTCAATTACAAAGCACATGCATGTGTTGCCATTGGAGTATAACTCCCAACTTAAAAACATTTGCCAGTAATCTCGAGGCACAAGTCATAAGCCTTCTTCACAAATCATTTTTCCAAAACAGGCCTTCACAAAATCCGCCAATACAGGCCTTCACAAAATCCGCCAATATAAGCCTTCACAAATTCAAATGTATGAATGTATAACACATGCAACAACATCATTAAACACTTCACGAGGCATACGACTATATCACTACTTCACTAGCCTTAGGCCTACAACGTCATAAACGTAATTAACAATAATTCATCATTCATCGCAAGGCATAAACCTACATTACCATTGTTACCAGTAAATAGAGGTAATTCATCATCATCTAAAATTCTCTACAACTACACATTATCAACAAGAATTCACAGCGAAAATCACAACAGCTCAACATAATTCAACTTTGGCCATAAGCCTACAACTTGATATTTCAACAACAAAAATTAACACAACGTTGGAATAAGCCTACAACTTAGTACGTCACAACCACAATATCACAACAACATGTCAGCAACCATTTGACATTGGCCATAGGCCTACAACATAATATTGCCCATAATTATTCGGACAATTCTCAATTATACCAGTTAATTACTTTTATAAATGCTTAATTCTAATTACAAACTTCTACAAATTGTTATACTATAATACTACATCTTCATTATAATTGATATTATTATTATGAACCAAGCATTATCATAAGATCGTCATGTCATCATCATAATTCATCACCACAAAACATCATTGTGATTCAACGCGACAAAGCTAACTCTATCCTAACTTGGGTACTAGAATTATCCTTCTAATCCTTCATTTTATTCCTTATAAATATATTTTATCGCATTAGCTTTCCAACGCTTCGAACGGTGCATCAAACTGAGTTACGGTTCAAAAGTTATGGAGTTTTCAAGTTTTTAAAAATACTGTCAAACTGTGAGCAATCGATTGCATTAACATGCAAATTGATTGCGCCTTGTTTTAGAGGCCAAAAATCACATTTTTAAGTAGTGCAAATCGATTACTCTGTACAGCAAATTGATTTCTTACTGAAACAGAAGTAAAAGTCCTAATTTTTAAGCAGTGCAATCGATTGCTCTTCAGCTGAAATCGATTGCACCCTGTGAAAAACAGTTTTACTAATTCTGTAAAGTGCAGTACGAAAATCCATTTGTTTCAATTCCAAAGACACAAACTTCATGAGATAATACACAATCAGTGATCCAGTTATCATTGCTATCAACATACATCAATTACCACATATACACCAACATCAACATGAAATAATTCTCCAACCACAGAGTCATCAATTGAATTTCTGTAACTTTATCAGGAAACACAACATTGTCGTAGCAACAAAACAACAACCTTTCACACAAAAATCACACACGATAATTTTATATAACCAACCCCACATATCATTTATCATATACCCAATTATAGATTAATAATCTCACCCTTACCTTGGATTGAATGCAGCTTTAAGAAACTTCAATGGAATTTCTGGGAATTTGGCACTAGTAGCAACTTCCTCTTGTTCTTCTTCTCCTCTCAAAACCCTATTCCTATTTCTCTTCTTTTTCTTTTCCTGATAACACTATACTCTCTTTCTCCTCTAATTTTCTAATAATAATATAATATTATTCTATTAGTCCAACTAAATCCAATTGGACCTAAATGTTACACCCCACTCTTACTTCATACAACCATATCATTAAGCCCAACTAATTCTATTCTTATTTCTAATAAATTAATATTATAATATTTCATTAATCCCAACATAAGAATTATTATTAAACAACTAATTAATTAATTTATTATAATCCGACAACTTTTACCAATACTTCTTAACACCTCGCAACATCATAAATAATCCAAAATATAATTTAATTAAATAATTAATCAAATTAACGGGTGTTACAACTCTCCCCCACTTAGTACGAGTATCGCATCCAACTTGTTGATTTCCAAGTCGTGTCTGGCAACACTTCGACCACTACTTTCCTGATAACTCAATAACTCAACATGATTCAAATCGATTACTCCCATGCTAATCATTCAAAACTTCGTGACATAATCGGTACTAGCATCTCAACTACTCTACCATAATCTGACATATCAACATTTAAAGTAGCAACAACAATAACACACTCATACATGGATATATATCATTGCAATATACTCTTAACACTCTTTTCAACACCAAAACACATACACAATTTCATCTCAGTATATCCATTATCAACAAAATATCAATAACTCTACTCATATCGTCGTATCACTCTTATAGCGACATCCACACAGCCAACATAATCAACTCTGTGACATTATTGAGTATCATTCCTTACTTACGGAAATAGACAATAACATCTCAATAGAGACAACGAAATCATTGCAACATTAACTCAACTGTATAACTCAGCAAGCATACCCATAGCTCATCATCAACCAATAATCCACTACAATCTTCTTATAAGATCTGAAATTATTTACTAACAAACATAGTACCCTAGCACATCATCCTTATATCAACAATACATCAAATCAATCATGTAGAGTCGTATACTCATAGAAACTACGCCACATATGCTTCAGCTGCGCAACTCTGATAATCCATCTTAAGTCATCATCCCCATTAATGTTTTTTCCAACTATACAGTTTACAAGTCTCATTCCAGTTTATGACTTCCCTCAACATCCATCATAAAACCATTATTCAATTGGTATTCTCAATCTTTTACTTTGCGATGTTAGCTAGCATATAACTTGCCACTCTGACTTGTTCAACACGTCTTAACTCTTTCTTAGCCACTCCTCTATTAATTCACACAACCTGGAGATCAACTATCCTCACGATATAACATCAATCACTTTGCACACCATTAAGGTAGCAAGACAAGTCTACACCATCTAACACGGTCTCGTCTACTATCAACAAGAGATTAAGGGTGATCAGTTCCTAAATTTGTCAATAGATAGCCGACAACAATAATGAAGTATAAACCATCATTATCGAACTATAAGTGTGTTCCTTTATAACTTGTACTCAAGTCACCTAACGCACCATAATCCAATAATTTCTAATGAGGTTTACAAATACTTCCACAATTTCTCTCTTATTCAATTTTGTCGATGAGACACCAACGCTCAACAACACTTTCATTATCGCCATCAACAGCATACAAAACTAACATCTTACAACCGAAACATATCCGAGAAGCAAAGCTTCTCCCCACTTATCTTCAACCCAACTCCTGCATACAACTTGATTATAAAAACAATAAGCACCGATAGTGTTTCACACACTTGTCGTGCACTAAGGAACAAACAACATTAGACAACATGGTCGGACGGACCGACCTGCTCTGATACCACTAGTGTAACACCCCATTTCTACTCGGCGGATAATAATAAAATCAGAGTTCAACTTAAATAGGATGCTACATTTTTCAACTTGAAATCAAACTTCATTTAATCGCATATAAAACAGATACATAACACTTAATTCGGATTAACCGATAACAACGTGATTTATTCTTTAAAATCAAACAACTTTTTATTGATAAGCAGCAGTATATACATATTCGACATCAATTCACCCAACATCTTTATTCAACTAAAAAAACTTTAAGACAATAGTTACTTCATGTAAACAACTTAAAGATTCAGCAACAGAAATAATAATCAAAAACTACACATCAAGCGTTCACCCAACCCCCCCCCCCCCCGAGTGCTATGTATCAGAGAGACGATACCAACTCGATACTGACGAGGGTAACAACTATTCTTCTTGATTACCTTCACGTTACCAACAGAGGGAAACATTCAAACAAATGGGGTGAGATATCGAATTATATAAATGAATGTATGATAATTAATATATCAGAATAAGTTCATATAAAATCACCATTTCACAACTTTCAAACATCTTTAATCTCAACAAAACATCAACACGACATAAAACTAATTCACAACCTTTAGATGATACCTGTCAGAACAAATCAACAACATAAAGCAATAACAAATCTATCTTCACCACGACTCAAGATGCAACATCAAATACGACTCAATTACAATGCACATGCATGTGTTGCCATTGGAGCATAACTCCCAACTTAAAAACATTTGCCAGTAATCTCGAGGCACAAGTCATAAGCCTTCTTCACAAATCATTTTGCCAAAACAGGCCTTCACAAAATCCGCCAATACAGGCCTTCACAAAATCCGCCAATACAAGCCTTCACAAATTCAAATGTATGAATGTACAACACATGCAACAACATCATTAAACACTTCACGAGGCATACGACTATATCACTACTTCACTAGCCTTAGGCCAACAACGTCATAAACATAATTAACAACAATTCATCATTCATCGCAAGGCATAAACCTACATTACCATTGTTACCAGTGAATAGAGGTAATTCATCATCATCTAAAATTCTCTGCAACTACACATTATCAACAAGAATTCACAGCGAAAATCACAACAACACAACAACTCAACATTATTCAACTTTGGCCATAAGCCTACAACTTGATATTTCAACAACGAAAATTAAAACAATGTTGGAATAAGCCTACAACTTAGTACGTCACAACCACAATATCACAAAAACATGTCAGCAACCATTCGACATTGGCCATAGGCCTACAACATAATATTGCCCATAATTATTCGGACAATTCTCAATTATACCAGTTAATTACTTTTATAAATGCTTAATTCTAATTACAAACTTCTACAAATTGTTATACTATAATACTACATCGTCATTATAATTGATATTATTATTATGAACCAAGCATTATCATAAGATCGTCATGTCATCATCATAATTCATCACCACAAAACATCATTGTGACTCAACGCGACAAAGCTAACTATATCCTAACTTGGTTACTAGAATTATCCTTCTAATCCTTAATTTTATTCCTTATAAATATAGTTTATCGCATTAGATTTCCAACGCTTCGAACGGTGCATCAAACTGAGTTACGGTTCAAAAGTTATGGAGCTTTTAAGTTTTTAAAAATACTGTCAAACAGTGAGCAATCGATTGCACTAACATGCAAATCGATTGCGCCTTGTTTTAGAGGCCAAAGATCACGTTTTTAATTAGTGCAAATCGATTACTCTGTACTGCAAATCGATTTCTTACTGAAACAGAAGCAAAAATCCTAATTTTTAAGCAGTGCAATCGATTGCTCTTCTGCTGAAATCGATTGCACCCTGTGAAAAACAGTTTTACTAATTCTGTAAAGAGCAGTACGAAAATCCATTTGTTTCAATTCCAAAGACACAAACTTCATGAAATAATACACAATCAGTCATCCAGTTATCATTGCTATCAACATACATCAATTACCACATATACACCAACATCAACATGAAATAATTCTCCAACCACAGAGTCATCAATTGAATTTCTGCAACTTTATCAGGAAACACAACATTGTCGTAGCAACAAAACAACAACCTTTCACACAAAAATCACACACGATAATTTTATATAACCAACCCCACATATCATTTATCATATACCCAATTATAGATTAATAATCTCATTCTTACCTTGGATTGAATGCAGCTTTAAGAAACTTCAATGGAATTTCTGGGAATTTGGCACTAGTAGCAACTTCCTCTTGTTCTTCTTCTCCTCTCAAAACCCTATTCCTATTTCTCTTCTTTTTCTTTTCCTGATAACATTATACTCTCTTTCTCCTCTAATTTTCTAATAATAATATAATATTATTCTATTAGTCCAATTAAATCCAATTGGGCCTAAATGTTACACCCCACTCTTACTTCATACAACCATATCATTAAGCCCAACTAATTCTATTCTTATTTCTAATAAATTAATATTATAATATTATATTAATCCCAACATAAGAATTATTATTAAACAACTAATTAATTAATTTATTATAATCTGACAACTTTTACCAATACTTCTTAACACCTCGCAACATCACAAATAATCCAAAATATAATTTAATTAAATAATTAATCAAATTAACGGGCGTTACAACTCTCCCCCACTTAGTGCGAGTATCGCATCCAACTCGTTGATTTTCAAGTCGTATCTGGCAACACTTCGACCACTACTTTCCTGATAACTCAATAACTCAACATGATTCAAATCGATTACTCCCATGCTAATCATTCAAAACTTCATGACATAATCGGTACTAGCATCTCAACTACTCTACCATAATCTGACATATCAACATTTAAAGTAGCAACAACTATAACACACTCATACATGGATATATATCATTGCAATATACTCTTAACACCCTTTTCAACACCAAAACACATACACAATTTCATATCAGTATATCCATTATCAACAAAATATCAATAACTCTACTCATATCTTCGTATCACTCTTATAGCGACATTCACATAGCCAACATAATCAACTCTGTGACATTATTGAGTATCATTCCTTACTTACAGAAATAGACAATAACATCTCAATAGAGACAACGAAATCATTGCAACATTAACTCAACTGTATTACTCAGCAAGCATACCCATAGCTCATCATCAACCAACAATCCACTACAATCTTCTTATAAGATCTGAAATTATTTACTAACAAACATAGTACCCTAGCACATCATCCTTATATCAACAATACATCAAATCAATCATGTAGAGTCGTATACTCATAGAAACTATGCCACATATGTTTCAGCTGCGCAACTCTGATAATCCATCTTAAGTCATCATCCTCATTAAAGTTTTTTCCAACTATACAGTTTACAAGTCTCATTCCAGTTTCTGACTTCCCTCAACATCCATCATAAAACCATTGTTCAATTGGTATTCTTAATCTTTTACTTTGCGATGTTAGCTAGCATATAACTTGCCACTCTGACTTGTTCAACACGTCTTAACTCTTTCTTAGCCACTCCTCTATTAATTCACACAACCTGGAGATCAACTATCCTCACGATATAACATCAATCACTTTGCACACCATTAAGGTAGCAAGACAAGTCTACACCGTCTAACACGGTCTCATCTACTATCAACAAGATATTAAGGGTGATCAGTTCCTAAATTTGTCAATAGATAGCCGACAACCATAATGAAGTATAAACCATCATTATCGAACTATAATTGTGTTCCTTTATAACTTGTACTCAAGTCACCTAACGCACCATAATCCAATAATTTCTAATGAGGTTTACAAACACTTCCACAATTTCCCTCTTATTCAATTTTGTCGATGAGACACCAACGCTCAACAACACTTTCATTGTCGCCATCAACAGCATACAAAACTAACATCTTACAACCGAAACATATCCGAGAAGCAAAGCTTCTCCCCACTTATCTTCAACCCAACTCCTGCATACAACTTGATTATAAAAACAATAAGCACCGATAGTGTTTCACACACTTGTCGTGCACTAAGGAACAAACAACATTAGACAAAATGGTCGGACGGACCGACCTGCTCTGATACCACTAGTGTAACATCCCATTTCTACTCGGCGGATAATAATAAAATCAGAGTTCAACTTAAATAGGATGGTACATTTTTCAACTTGAAATCAAACTTCATTTAATCGCATATAAAATAGATACATAACACTTAATTCAGATGAACCGATAACAACGTGATTTATTCTTTAAAATCAAACAACTTTTTGTTGATAAGCAGCAGTATATACATATTAAACATCAATTCACCCAACATCTTTATTCAACTAAAAAAACTTTAAGACAATAGTTACTTCATGTAAACAACTTAAAGATTCAGCAATAGAAATAATAATCAAAAACTACACATCAATCATTCACCCAACCCCCCCCTGAGTGCTATGTATCAGAGAGACGATACCGACTCGATACTGACGAGGGTAACAACTATTCTTCTTGATTACCTTCACGTTACCAACAGAGGGAAACATTCAAACAAATGGGGTGAGATATCGAATTATATAAATGAATGTATGATAATTAATATATCAGAATCAGTTCATATAAAATCACCACTTCACAACTTTCAAACATCTTTAATCTCAACAAAACATCAACACGACATAAAACTAATTCACAACCTTTAGATGATACCTGTCAGAACAAATCAACAACATAAAGCAATAACAAATCTATCTTCACCACGACTCAAGATGCAACATCAAATACGACTCAATTACAATGCCCATGCATGTGTTGCCATTGGAGCATAACTCCCAACTTAAAAACATTTGCCAGTAATCTCGAGGCACAAGTCATAAGCCTTCTTCACAAATCATTGTCCCAAAACAGGCCTTCACAAAATCCGCCAATACAGGCCTTCACAAAATCCGCCAATACAAGCCTTCACAAATTCAAATGTATGAATGTACAACACATGCAACAACATCATTAAACACTTCACGAGGCATACGACTATATCACTACTTCACTAGCCTTAGGCCTACAACGTCATAAACGTAATTAACAATAATTCATCATTCATCGCAAGGCATAAACCTACATTACCATTGTTACCAGTAAATAGAGGTAATTCATCATCATCTAAAATTCTCTGCAACTACACATTATCAACAAGAATTCACAATGAAAATCACAACAATTCAACATAATTCAACTTTGGCCATAAGCCTACAACTTGATATTTCAACAACAAAAATTAACACAACTTTGGAATAAGCCTACAACTTAGTACGTCACAACCACAATATCACAACAACATGTCAGCAACCATTCGACATTGGCCATAGGCCTACAACATAATATTGCCCATAATTATTCGGACAATTCTCAATTATACCAGTTAATTACTTTTATAAATGCTTAATTCTAATTACAAACTTCTACAAATTGTTATACTATAATACTACATCGTCATTATAATTGATATTATTATTATGAACCAAGCATTATCATAAGATCGTCATGTCATCATCATAATTCATCACCACAAAACATCATTGTGATTCAACGCGACAAAGCTAACTCTATCCTAACTTGGGTACTAGAATTATCCTTATAATCCTTCATTTTATTCATTATAAATATAGTTTATCGCATTAGCTTTCCAACGCTTCAAACAGTGCATCAAACTGAGTTACGGTTCAAAAGTTATGGAGTTTTTAAGTTTTTAAAAATACTGTCAAACAGTGAGTAATCGATTGCACTAACATGCAAATCGATTGCGCCTTGTTTTAGAGGCCAAAAATCACGTTTTTAAGTAGTGCAAATTGATTACTCTGTACTGCAAATCGATTTCTTACTGAAACAGAAGCAAAAATCCTAATTTTAAGCAGTGCAATCGATTGCTCTTCTGCTGAAATCGATTGCACCCTGTGAAAAATAGTTTTACTAATTCTGTGAAGTGCAGTACGAAAATCCATTTGTTTCAATTCCAAAGATACAAACTTCATGAAATAATACACAATCAGTCATCCAGTTATCATTGCTATCAACATACATCAATTACCACATATACACCAACATCAACATGAAATAATTCTCCAACCAGAGTCATCAATTGAATTTCTGCAACTTTATCAGGAAACACAATATTGTCGTAGCAACAAAATAACAACCTTTCACACAAAAATCACACACGATAATTTTATATAACCAACCCCACATATCATTTATCATATATCGAATTATAGATTAATAATCTCACCCTTACCTTGGATTGAATGCAGCTTTAAGAAACTTCAATGGAATTTCTGGGAATTTGGCACTAGTAGCAACTTCCTCTTGTTCTTCTTCTCCTCTCAAAACCCTATTCCTATTTCTCTTCTTTTTCTTTTCCTGATAACACTATACTCTCTTTCTCCTCTAATTTTCTAATAATAATATAATATTATTATATTAGTCCAACTAAATCCAATTGGGCCTAAATGTTACACCCCACTCTTACTTCATACAACCATATCATTAAGCCTAACTAATTCTATTCTTATTTCTAATAAATTAATATTATAATATTTCATTAATCCCAACATAAGAATTATTATTAAACAAATAATTAATTAATTTATTATAATCTGACAACTTTTACCAATACTTCTTAACACCTCGCAACATCATAAATAATCCAAAATATAATTTAATTAAATAATTAATCAAATTAACGGGCGATACATTTGGCACTTTCTGCCTTAATATACTTCATGCATCTTTCACTCCATAGTTGTCCTGATTGAAAGGTCGCATTCCATATTCACCTCTTTTGGCAAACAACGAAGCCATCCTAAAATATGTTGATTTAACCAAAGTAGTTACTGGGAGGTTTCATATGCCTTTGAATACACCGTTCATGGATTCGGTAAGATTTGTTGTCATGTGGCCCCATCATTGTCCATTGTCGTATGACCTTGTCCATCTCTCCACCAGAATATTATCGATCCACCTACCTGCGTCTGGATTTGACAATCTTATCTACTTGAGATAGTGTTTGAACGTAGGTTGTGTTAATGCATACCCTACATTCAAAACTATTTTCCTAAGAGCCTTGTCTTTGATCTCCCCCGTTGAATTTTGTACGATATGTCTAATGCAATAGACATGCGTAGAAGGAGGGTCATGCCAACTGTTTGTATGATTATTGTATGCACCCTCAATAGATACATGTCTTTAGGAGATCAAACAAATATCAGGTTGATGAGCCATGTGTGTTCGGAGATTCTTGAGAAAGAAACTCCGAGAACCACCAGTCTCTCCCTCGACTAGAGCAATGGCAATTAGGAAAATGTTGTTGTTACCGTCTTGTGCAACTGCCATCAGTAGCGTGCCTTTGTATTTCCCGTACAACCAAGTCCCATCAATTTGAATAATAGGTTTGCATTATGCAAACCCTATAATGCAAGGTTGAAAAGCCTAGAACACTCGGCTGAATATTCCATTTCCGGTGACATGAGTACCATCTAGGCTATATGCCGGCAATGTTTCCATAATATAAACAGTACCCAGAGAATACATCTGAAGTGCATGTAGGTAGCACGGAAGTTCTTTGTATGACTCCTTCCAGTTTCCATATACCTTTTCAATCGCCTTGGTCTTTGCTAACCATGCCTTTCAGTATGACGGATTATAGTTGTATACCATAGTGATGTGAGAGATTATGGTTTTCACCTTCAATGACAGATCATTGCTGATGAGAGGTAGGATTTCTTGACATATGAGATCATAATTTAGTTTCCCATGATTCTATGGTTGAGTAGAATTGACGCACGTGTGGGTGGATATAGAACCTATCACCCAACAATCACCTCTTAGCCTGTATGATGCAGTGAGCTTGAACATACAATCTGGGTGAACATACTTGAGCTTGTACCTTTTTGGATTTACACGATCTACCTTAAAATCGACCGAGTTTAGCATGTGAAACTTTTTTATGGCTAGGATTCAATCTTCTCTATTACCTCATTCGGAGGTATACCAGATATCCCATCGTCTTCAGAATCATCGTTGACCATGTCGTCAAAATCTAACTCGTCATCTTCCTCTTCTTCGTCAACAACATCTACTTCTGCTTGTTCGTCTTCGAGAGGATCAACCACTTCTGACTGAGTTGGTCGTGACAGTTGAGGCTCCCGCAACACAATGTACAACTCAATAGATTCGTACCCAGAATACTCATGACTGGAAAACATATTATGAAGGTCCATATCATCTTGAACCTCAACCTTATAATATATCATTTGGTTCTAAAAAAATCGGATTTTGATAGAAGATTTGCGTCACGGGACCTCGTCCAAGTTTGACCTCCATCATTTTTTGAAATACAAGAAATTGGCTTTCTTCTTTAAACAAAATCGGATGTTCTCAGTGTCTCTAAACAAAAACCCAGAGGTGGGACAAATGTTTGTCTCACCATTAAAATATGAAATGATAACATATTATGGTGTAGATGTCATTGTGTTTGAATGTTTGAAGGTTTGAGTGTTTAAGTGTTTAAGTGTCTGAGTGTTTGATTGTTTGAATGTTTGAATGTTCGAGTGTTTGAATGATTGAGTGTAGAAGCATTTTGATACATGTAGGATTAAATATGTTGCAGTGAATTTGAACAATACAACAGTAAGCAACCACTAATTCGCCTCCCTACATGTCCAATCATATTACATGCATGCAAAAAAGCCTTCCCCATGCCTGCACCTACGCTGCAACCTATGTTACCTCTAATTCTCCTTGGGATGGCAACACCTTTCAATTTTGTACTCATTCTCTAAGTCAAATGGCACCTCCCAACATGTCCAATCATATTACATGCATGCAGAAAAGCCTTTCACAATCATATTATTTGCGTAATTTTCCCCAAAATATGATTATTTGTGTATTTTTTTTCAATACCTGGTTATTGGTAAAAAAAAAAATTAAGTTCCTACGCTATTACATGGCCTTAGGGCTGTTACATAACAGTAAAGTGCGGAAAATAAACCTATAACTATTACATCCCAGAAAACAGTTACACAATAATGAAAAAGGAAAACAATAAATCTAGGCTATTACAATTGCGAAAATACAGTCGATCTAAAAATGTAAAAATCAAAATGAAAATAGAAAAGAAGATATTTTTGGTAATTTTTTATGAAAAAAATGATTTATAATTAATTAAATAAACTTAAAAAAATATAATTAATTTTTATTAAAAAAGTTAATTAACTAAATTAATTAAAAAAACCTAAGGGCCTAATTGGTTTTAATTAAAAAAGTTAATTAGTTAAATTAAAAAAAGGTTAATTAAAAACAAAAACTTAATTAATTAGGGTTTTTTTAATAATAAACCTAAAACTTTTTTTTTATTTTAATTAAGCAATAAAAATAAAAGGGGAAAAATAAAAATATAAGAAAAAATGGGCCTGAATTAGCAAGAAAGAGAGGGTGTGAATTTCAAAGAAAATCCAGGCCCAAGCGCTGCTCCATGAGATCTGGTGTGTCCAACCAAGAGGGTGCATCATGGGCGTACAAGTATAGAAGCGTTGGATTTGTATCTAAGGACTGCGAAGTTGAAGGTGCACGTTTGAGGTATGAAGACGTACTGCGCTGTATACAATCTGCAAAATCAGAAAAATATGAAAAAACACAAAAGGCAAGGATCGAACCCACGCCTTTGTACACGAATGCTTTATCGCGGGATTATTTTCCACTGGGTGTCTATTTCATCCATTATATCATTGAAACAAATTAAATATAAAACAAACATTATTCCATGGAACAAAGAAACGCCGGAGCCCTAGCTCAGGTCCTATTCTTCGGCGAGCTCGTTTCCTTGTTCCTGCAAAATAGCAAACATCAATGACTCAGTGATACCCTACCCCCCTAATTTTGGCCTTGCGATTTCAATGGAACCATTATTTTTGGCTAAATCTCCTTGTAGATAGAGATATGAAGCATATAGTTTAAAACGGTTCAAACATGGCAAAGTATGGTTTGATCGTCATTGGGGTCATGCAATACGTCTACCCTGCATGGTTATGTCTCAGAAACACGTTAGTGAGGTTAGTATACATTAAAACAACATGAAAAAGAGAACTCAGATTTGCAAAAAATCAAGAAACCGGCGAGGCATGTATGCTGGTTTTATGCCCTTTGGATCATCACACTCGATCCCATCTTAACCTATAGTTATTTTGGAATGGAATTGGACATGTATTTGGCCTTGAGGGAGGCTGCAAGATAGGGTTTTAATTTGCCCTAGTTTTGATATTTTTTGAAGTTTTTTGGAAAGGTCTCTCGTGCAAGGGTTTGTGTGCTCTCATTGTCTAAATGAATGAGAATATATAATGATGCATTATGTCAAACAAGAGTGGGCTTGGACATTGTATGAAAAGTCTTGATTTTATCTTATTTAATTTTGAATTTAAATAAATAAATAAAATAAACAGAATAAAACCCCAAGGGGTGAATGGACAAGTTCTTAGGTTCATATTGAGGCCTATAACACGCATGGACCTTGAAAAATCAGCCCACTAGCCCAATATTCCATGTTTGCTCAATTTAGGTTTTATGCATTTCCTCAAAATTTCCCAAATTGCACCAATCACAACTCTCTCAATTTTTATCATATGAAGGTAATCTTGGACTTTTTGTAAAGCCTAAGATGTCCTCTACAATATATATGTTTATCATTTTTTAATTTGAAGATTTTATCTTGATGTAAGTTTCCTTGAAAAAAAGTGTCTTTTTGTTGACTTTTGAAATAACCTATAATATATTGGCCCATATATCTCAAATGAAGCATTTTTTGGACTAGATCTTAGAGAGACAAAGTTATAGAGAATTGAATTTCCTTAAAAATGAGCTTTGGTTGAGAATTTTTTTATGAAGCATGTGAAAGTTGTGCTTGGTCAAAGTTCAGTTGACTTCTCCTTAAGAAAACCCTAATTTAGTAACTTTTTACTTTTGATGAATCTTGAGTTTTCTTGATGAATCATGACAAAACCTTGATCAAATTATGAATGTGACTTCAAAATCTTGATGTTTACCAAAAATATTGAGGTTTGACTGTATGTTGACCACAATTGACTTTTTGTCCAATACAGTTGATTCTAAGTCATATGAGCAATTGACTGAGCAAACTTGTGATGTAAGGCTTGAAACTTGATATGAGAATTCTTTGAAGCATATGATGAAGAATGGAAAAACACAAGAAGGGGGGTTTGAATTGGTGTTTTTAAAACTTTAAGTAAAAAACACGTTGGTTAACCTGGTTCATTTGAACTCAAACTACTTCAGTCCACCCGCCAAGGAGATTTCTCCTTTCTCAACGAGGTCTTAATCCACTAATAAAACTTGATTACACAGCTACTATGACAACCATCAAAGTCTTCTTGATTTTAAACCACAACTCGCTTTTCTCAAGGAATTACACTATACAATATTTAAGAGAGTGTACAAAAAGTGTTTTATAATAAAACAGTATCACACAAGTGATGTTTTACACAAATGAAATTCAGTACGTTGAAGGTGATGAAGATGACTCATTTGCTGAGCACTCAAAATTGTAAACAATTTCTCCTTCAAGCTTTGTTTATATAGGCAACGCATGTGAGAGCTTTTGGAATGTTGATAAATAGTAATTAAAGAGCTTTCCAAAAATAGAGATTCTTGTTCCCTTTCAGTAGTTACTTTTGAATAGCCATAAGTGATTTGTAATGCTTCAGAACATGCTTGCTTCAAAAGATGAAAGTTATCGTTACTTCTTTCCAGAATGTATGAATAAGAAAAACGGAGTTCCTGTACGCAGCGTTTATGCACTCAGCAGTTGCAGCATTAGAACTTCTTTATAAAAGATGTATTAAATCAGAGTTTGAACAGTGATATAAATCATCTTATGTGCTTCTTCCATCAGAACTTCTCTACAAAACAAAATATTTATTTAGGGAGCATAATTGTTCTTTGAGTGTTTGTTATCATCAAAACTCTTACAAGGGTTGTAGAATCAAACTATGTTCTAACAATCTCCTCCTTTTTGATGATGACAAAACATGGACATTTAAATAGAAACATAAAGAACATAAAGTATTTAAAGTCTCCCCCTGAGTTGAATAATCAGATAAAGAAGAAATACTTCCCTGAAGATTATTCTGATCATAGTTTTTGAGAAAAGAAACTATGATGCATCCACTTATGTCCTTAAAAGAGTTTGTTCCTGTTCTTCTTTCAGAAAAAAAAAACAGTAGAAGTTATGATATTCAAAATGTTTGAGACTGAGTCTCGATATTTTTATATTAGAAATATCTTATGTTCTCCCCCTTTTTTGTCAAGAATCAAAAATAAATAAAAACACTTTAAGCAATAAAAGACAGTTTGTACTCAAAAGGATTTCAATAAAACACATTCTGAAGAAAACAGAAAAAAATAAAGAAAACAAATTTCAGAACTAAGTTTGAGGTGGTGGAAGTCGTGTGAACAGAGCTTCCAATAAACTCTTGATCTGGCTCTTTAATTCTTCTTGTTTTCCAAGCATCCCCTTGATTTCCTTGCATGTATCATCCTTCTTGTCTAGCCTTTCCTTAAACACATCATTCTCTTTCTTCAACTCCTTCAGAGTTTGCAGCACAAGAGATGAAGAGGGTATATCAGCATAAGGAATCACTTTTTCAGAGCAAGTTGTTGATGATTCCGACTCAGGAGCTACTTCAACTTCCTTGCCTTTGTTTTGAAACCCAACCAGAGGAAGAGGATCAGTGAATGGTTCATTATACTCTGTTGGCTGATGATCTTCCCAAGGGACATTGTCCAACAGAAGGAGTGGCTTCTTTTCCCAATGACGCAGAACTTGATCTTTGAAGATATTCAGATGATCACAAAAGTTCTGTTGAGAAATTTCATAACTCAGCTCCTTGAGTTTATAGGATTCAGAGTTGAACCATTTTCTGAACTGGTTCCAATGATAATCATAAGCAGCGGGATTAAGATTCTCTAAGCAAGCTAGCTTCAAAGAGTTAACACATTCTTGTATTTCGGTTTCAAAAATCAGCAAAGTTTTACCAACATCTTCTTTGGAGATTTTTGGTTTTGGTACGGAAATTTTTTGAGAGCTTGTGACAAGATTGTCCAGAGCTTCTAAGTCTATAACAGTTCCAAGGGGATCTTCTGGAAGGTTGTTTGGAGAGGGAGAGTCACGAATAACAATGGTTGAATATGGTGTTTTTGGTGGAGTGGATTGATAGGGAGATTTAATATCTGGGATGGAGTGGATTGTGAGTGGTTATGAAACCATGAGAGGACAGGTGATTCCAGGAATGGATGTTGTGGTATCAGAGTCAAAATTTGTATTTTCTGTGTGGGGAACTTCAAACAGCAGATCAAATTGATCAATATCAGAAAGAACTTGAGCAAGTTCAGGTTGATTTTGGTCAAGATGGGTAGTAGATGGATTGTTCAAAAGGTTATCTAGAGATAGTGAGGGGTCAATTTCAATGTCAAAGTCATCAAAATTTTATGGTGATGGATCTTCTATGGGTTTTGGAGAAGAAGAGTTTTCAGATGTTGATATCAGTACTGATTTAATAACAGAAATAAAAGATGGATTACCTTTCTTTTTAGCATCCTTCGGAATCTTCTGAGAAGTTCCTTCTGCAGTAGCTTTCCTTTTCCTTGATTTTCTAGGAGAAATTTCCAGAGGTTGTCGTCTTAGATCACGGATGTTTACTTCTGTATTTGTCCCATCCCTTTTACAAGCATCCAGATACCTGAGAATAATCTCTGGAGAAGCATATGTTTGGGTAAAGAGTGGAAAGTCCTTCAGAGGTACTCTTCTATTTGTAATGACTTCCTTGGTTGTTATTGTTGGATCCTTCTTGATAGTTTCAATGATCTTTATCTTCTTCAGGTTCTTAGCGTTGAGAGGTTTACCAGCACAAGATTCCAGAGTGCTAACTTGTTGAGCTTTAGTAAGATGTTCTATCATTTTGTTTTCTGTCAGAATATTTGAGATGAGTCTGCCCAAAGGAATCCAGTCTCTCTTTGTTCTTTCTTCTTCTCTTATCTATTTGACGATGGTCTTCAGATGATTAAACAAAGGTGAGGAAGATTAACCTTTGATTTTGTTTCTATGAAATACAGAGGATACTGTTGATCAATATTTATATAGTCTGGAGAACT
Source organism: Vicia faba (assembly GCA_948472305.1). NCBI lineage: Eukaryota > Viridiplantae > Streptophyta > Magnoliopsida > Fabales > Fabaceae > Vicia > Vicia faba. Next base: position 493,829,717 of record OX451738.1, read on the forward strand.
TATGAGTTTTCTCTGATTGTTGTAGCCCAAAATGATTTTTGACCAAATTCTGAGGTAGTCTTTCAGATCTTTGATTTTGTTGGAAGGTTTGCCAGAAGTAAAAATCTATTTTGAAATCTTTGTTAGGTCAGAGCTTTTGTCAACCATATTGCTTCAACGAATACCTCTAACATCGTGACCTATCAATTGCCTAATGAGATCTTCAGAGATTGCTATTTTCTTTCCCATACTAAAAGAAGTGACCTGATGATTTGAAGCAGTAGCGTGAATCCAGAATTCTTTAACCAGTCTTGGAAAAACTGGACCCAGTAGACGATCAAAATACTTTGTCCATCCATGAAATTCAACACCAGGAGTTAAATCGTATTCGTTTTCCTTCATACTGATGAAGTTCACAATGAGTTCACACAGAACTTCCAGCGAATAATTGGGAGTTAAGAGTGTTCTTGACGGTTCTTCGTACCTTTCTTCTGTTGAGGAACAAGAGCCAGGAACGCTTTGAGACCTTTGAGAAATTTTTTGGGAGGAAGCCATTGTTCACACATACTTTTTAGGGTTTTGAAAGATTGAACACAAGTAAGAGAGAAAAAAGGAATTGAGAGTGAAAAAGTGATAGTGAAAGTGAGAAACATATTTATAGAAAAATAGGAAACTTAATTAACAAGAAAAGAAAAAAATGATTACTAGCATTAATGATTCCTGAAAACAGGGATGACGTAGAGATATGAAAAAGTTATCGATACGACACGAGTCTCAATGCATCTAATCAACATTTCATTCTCTTCAGAATTTGAACACGTGTTCATCCTTAGAAGAAACCCTTATGAAGATATGACAAATGTTGATATTGTGAACTGTAAGCCTATATTTGAAATGAACTGTTTGGAGACCGTTTAGATCTTCTTAGATAGATCTTGATACAACTTTCCTTCTTAATTCTGAAGAATTATTGATCAGATGTTCACACAAAAAAAAACATAGAGTTCTGAGGGTTAACGTATACATAAATAAAACTATCATTCTGGGCATAATTTCATGCTGAGATGTTTCAGAATGAAGTTAAACCTATCTTTAGAAAGGAGTTTTGTGAAAACATCAGGCAATTGATGGTCAGTGTCTATAAATTTTAATGAAAGAATTCCTTTCTGAATATAGTCCCTAATAAAATGATATTTTATTTCTATATGCTTAGCCCTAGAATGCAGAATAGTATTTTTTTGAAAGACATATAGAAGAAGTGTTGTCAGAGTATAAGAATGTTACTCTAAAATATGTTGAAGTCTTCAAGTTGAATTTTCATCCAGAGCATATGTGTGTTGCATCCAGCTATTGCTATGTATTCAGTTTCAGCAGTTGACAATGCAATGATGGATTTCCTCTTGCTGGACCATGAGATAAGATTTTCTCCCAGAAATTGGTAGCTTCCAGAAGTACTTTTCCTTTCTATTCTTTCTCCAGTGAAGTCAGCATCACAGTACCCTACTGTTGTACCCCAAAATTTTCCCTCCCATATTCTTCAAGAAATTGCCAAGTCAAGCTTCAAATCTCCCCAAGGGTTGCACAGTGCAAGGGCCTCCTAAACAGTCAAAATTAGGGTTTTTGTTTTGATCAAGAAAATGAAGTTTCCAAGGGTCCAATCAAGTCTCACATGCCTACAAATATGGTCAAGCATCCTCATACCAAGTTTCAAGACTTTCAGCACAAAATTGCACAGTCAAAAACCCTAATTGCACTACAGTCAACTGTAGGGGCAAAATGGTCATTTGGCAGTCAAAAGTTCAAATTTTTTATCAACATATCATTTTGAAGCCACAAACATCATTTGATCAATGCTTGATCATGATTCTCAAAACTTGGCTCAAAAATCATCAAGATGCAAAAGTTTCCTTATTTGGACAGTTGAAAAAGTCAACTGTAAATTGACCAGGGCATAACATTCACATGGATTATCAGAAAAATTCCATCCAAAGCTCATTTTGAAGAGAAAAACATTTCCTACAACTCATCTTCATACTTCAAGTCCAAGAAATGCTCTCACAAAAAGTTATCAATTTCAACATTATAGGTCATTTTCAAAAGTCAACAAAAAGGGACTTTAATTCAAAGGCCATAACTTGAGATTGGTAAATAAAAATGACATGGGCCCAAAGACATTGGTTAGAGGACTTCAAGACCTTTCCAAAATGTCCAAGAACATGATCAAAGCTTAAAAATTGAGCAAGTTATGCATTGGAGAAGTTGGGAAATTTTTGTGAAATGGCCAAAATCATTTATCCTTGAAATCTTATTTTTGACAAAAGGGGCCCACTTTTTCCACTTGAATTAACTTGGCCATGCTTCCCACGTGTCCCACCTTTTATTTCAGATTTTTTTATTAATTTTTTCATTTTTATTGATTTTTATTGGATTTAATTAATTTTAAATCTTTTAAAATCAAAAGAAATTCAAAAAAAATTAATTTAAGGGAATATTTGGTTTTGATTAACCTTGAAACATCATTAAGCACATCCCATTTTCGTGCCAAAGCTCAAAGAAGCAAGAATTCAAAAATGGACTCAAAAATGGAAAGTTGGTTATGGAGGTTCATGGAGAATCTTGGAATTGAAGGCTATGCATTATGGAGCCATGATTTCTCTTCCTACACATTGCATAAGACATATACAATTGATACACAACAGGATAGACACAAGAGTTGCGCCCCAAGACTGAAAACAAAACTCATATTTTGGCCATATTTTTGAAAACTGAAAACGAGGGTAGAGATTGATTCAAGCAAAGAGACGTGTTCTATCACATTCCTGGGACATCAAGCAACACATTTGGATCAAAATCACAAGCTTCCATCCCCTGAAACGTAAGAACGACCTCACCCTGTGCATGAAAAATTCGAAGCTCTTACATCTCAATTCATGCACATTTAGTCATTTTTGATATATGATTTGTGTTCCTTATTCAATTCTAATGCTAATCAAACGTTTTAATTTTGTTTTCGTGCATCATACAAGAATTTGCCATTGACACATTCTAGGTTTTCAGAGGTTCAAAAAGAGGGTTTCTTTGTCCTGGAAAAATTGACCTCTAAGATCCATATCATCAGAATCAGCAGCTCATGGCCAGTTGTTTCCATGCCTCGCGCTCAATTTATGAGCGTCTGAGCTCTAATCGCTATTTTTTGTAAGGGCCTTTTCTGAAACGGTGTAAAAACCGTTGCCAATGTTTTGACATTTTCAGGAAAATAAAACATTGGGGAAGACGATTGCTTGTCATGCTGTGATTGGCTGGTTTGAATCCAGCGCGCATTTTTTTATTTTATAACACTAACGTGTAGTTTCTTTTATATTATTTCTTTCTTATATAATATACAAGGTGCGTTGAATGGCTCAGTGGCATGCATAGGCGTTGTCAAACTATAGGACCTGGGTTCGAGCCCCAGGTCCCTAACCATTTCCATGTTATTTTTCATATGATGTTTCCATGCAGTTTCAATGATTGAATACCATCATGCGTCCCTCCATCAAGCCGTCCATTTGGTCAGTCTCGTTCATCCAAGGGTTCAGATCAAAGGAACAGGATGGGTCCTAGTCAAAGCTACCACACGTGGCCTGAAAAAGTCAACAAGACCCCCAGTAATGGGCCAGAAATTGCTGGGCCAACCTCCAAATTAGGGGCTTCACCCCCTTAGGTTTTGCAATTTTCCTTACATTTTTTTGTTTTATTATTTTTATATTCTTTAATTATTGCCTTCTTTTAATTAATTAATATTTTTATGACATATAAAAAAAACACAAAAAAATCAGAAAAAGATAAAAATAATAAATATTTTATTTTAGTATTAATTTTGTAAATAAAGCCCATAATTAATTTAGATTTAATTTTAGGTTGTAATTTAATTCTTTTTTTTTCACAATCACCCAAAAATAATAAAAATAGATCTTTGACCCTTTTTACCCTTTTTTTTAATTAATTAAATATTTTATTATAAGTATCATCAACCATTAATTTTGTAAATAAATTTTATAATTAATTTAGTTTTAATTCTAGGTTTTAACTTTAATGCATTTTCTTTAATAAATTAAAAACAATTAGAATTAGAATTAATTATTTGACTTTTAATTAATTTAATTTTCTTTAATGTCATAAATACAAAAACATAAAAAATAAGTTCTTTCTTTTTATTTAACTTGATTATTTTAACTTAATTATTTTAAATTCCTTCAAAGGGTTCAACGCCCTCGCATTCGATTACGTTTTTGTTCGCGCGTTTTATTTATTTCTTTTGTGAATATAATGTACTTGTTCCAAAGCCCTGTAATAGCTATTAGACATTTATTTTCTACACTTTATTTTAAATCGGGTCTGGATTAATTTGGCGTTGTAGACTCGCGCCTTTGTAATAGCGTAGGACCTTTTATCTTTCCCGCATTTTAAATTCCCGCACCTTTAACTGTTAAACAATAACATGAAAGAATGAATGCCCAAAAATAAAAATCAAAGCGTAGATCACCAATATATGACAAGATAAAAATATCTGAAAATGACACACAATTCACACACCACCCCTAGGGTACGCCTCACTGTTGCCTTGCCTCGAAAGGTGATCGTCGAGTAGAGGATGTCTTAGTAAGTCCTCATGATCCGGGAACCCGGCATGAGGGTAGCTTCTAAGGTGTCTTCCCATTGCTCTGGTGATCACCATGTCCCGAACCTCGAATTGACCCGAACACCTCCAACGGTGGTGCTACCTACCTCTCAATGGTGGGATGGCACTACTTTAAAGGATATTTACACAGACGAATTCCTTAGGGTAGGTAGGTTCTTCTAGATACTTGCTCTAAATTCAAAACAAAATTCAAAAAAATACTCTTCGCACCAACACTTTTCAAAAAGTTTTCAAACAAAACACTTCATACGCTCTTGAGGACCGATACAAGAGTTACTTAGAAGTTTTCAAACGAACTTTTTCAAAACCCACAGTTGAAAAGCAAACAAACCATTTTGAAAACACAAATGAGCAAGTATCTAAGAGCCCATGGATAACCATGGATAGAAAGGGTGCTAATACCTTCCCTTTCTATAACCTACCTCCCGAACCGAGAGCAATCTCTATAAGGAATTTTTCTGTGCTTTTGTCCTTTCCATTTGGAGAAAATAAAAGACGGTGGCGACTCTTGCTTCCGCGACATTTCGCGAAACCAGCTTTAAACAGTCAGTTCCAGATCCACCGATCACAGAACTGGAGACTCTGCTGGGGAAAAACTTTTAAAGTGAGGTGTACCTTAGGACTAAGATCACTGTGTTTTCAATTGCTTTGACTTGTTTGCTTTAAATTGTGGGACTGTCTTGGGAGTTCTATAGATCCTAACCCGGATCTGGGGATACCTTCTTAGAAAGTAGCAACAAGGCTGTGAGGGAACTGTGCGGGGTATACCGACATGGTTGAAGCAGTCTGCTACGTTGATGTGGCACTTTGGTGTGTACCGGTAACCCTTGAGTCAATCAAGGAGAGTACGGGGCCTCCGCGTGGTGTCGTGAAGCATCAACAGACCTTAGGAACCTTAATTGAACCATCTTGGCCTCTTTAGGGTAGTGAGATAACTACTTTGGTGTACTCCGAAGTCGGTTGATACTCGATACTACACTCAATTGAGGGTTGTTTTCTTGGGATATTTTGATCGCCAGTCAGTGGCTAAATCGAAACGATGAACAATGAAAGCAATCCAATGATATTGAGATCCTTAAAACCCGGTTACTTCTGATAGGACAGGTTGAGCCCACCAACTTCAAGAGGGTAATACCCAGACCCCATGCTGGCCTAAACTCTAAGGGCTTTGTCTTGTGTGACTTGTGTGCCTTACATGTTTGCCTTTGTAAATATTTGTGGTGTGCTTAATCATAGCACCATGACATCATACAGCATCATATGCATCCACTAACCATTTCAGGGGTTCGAATCTTCATCTTTGTTCTTGTTTTGTAGGACATGGAAACTATCCGCAGAAAGACAATTCAGATCAACCTTATAAGGGTCCCTCCTCAGCTCAAGGAGCTTACATCCAGGATTCCCGAGAACTCGTCATTCAGTGAAAGGCATGGTAGACTCATCAGCCTGGTCAATACCAATATTGAGGAAGAGATGGTGAAGGTCCTTTTCCAATTCTTTGACCCTCTGCATCACTGTTTTACTTTCCCGGATTATCAGCTGGTGCCTACTCTAGAAGAGTTTTCCCAGCTTCTGAAGATTCCCATTCTCAACCAGCTACCCTACAACGGTACGGAAAAGGAACCAAAACTTGAAGAAGTGGCTAAAGCATTATGCCTACAACCATCTGACATCAAGGGGCATTGGGAAGCCAGAAATGGTATCAAAGGATTCTTGGCAAAGTTTCTGTTTGAGAAGGCCCAAGAGTGTTGGAATTCCCTTGACCTGCAAGCCTTTGAAGAAGTTGTAGCCCTCCTTGTCTATGGGTTGGTGTTGTTCCCTAAACCAGATCAGCTTATAGATATCAGTGTTGTCAAGGTCTTCATGTCCAGGAATCCTATACCTACGTTGCTGGGGGACATCCTTCACTCATGTTACACTCGAACCATGAGAAAAAGGGGTGTTCTTATGTGCTGCACTCCCCTCCTGGGAAGGTGGTTTATTTCGCACCTTCTACAATCAGTTTTGAAGAACGAGCGAGGTTTGAGGTGGTCACAACGGTTGATGACTCTTACACATGCAGATATACATTGGTGTTCTCGGTCCAGAGAGGATGTCACTATCATTGATCGTTGTGGGGAGTACCCTAATGTTCCTTTACTTGGAATCAGAGGAGGTATTACTTACAACCCGTGCCTGGCTTGGAGACAGTTTGGTTATGCTCGGAAAGATGGCCCTCATGAGATGTTAATTCCTGACATAGTTTTTGACTTCGACAAGGATACGCAAGGACTTCGCCAGAAATTTATCAAAGCTTGGAGGATGCCCAGCAAAATAGACAGCAAGACCCTGGGGCACAGGAACTCCATCCCATTGGAGCCTTATCTCAAATGGGTACGAGCCCGCTCCCAGAAGCTGGTGATGCCATATCCTCATGTTCTCCCCGTGATCAAGGAGCCAGACTTGGAAGGAGAGGTGTCCTACACCATTCAACATCCTGACATGCCCACGTCCTGGGAAGAGATGCAGAAGAGTTGGATCCAGCTTAAGGAAGAACGGAATTCTCTGGAAACCAATCTACATGCCAGTGAGAAAAAGGTCCTGGAGCTCACCCGCCTACTGCACGAGGAAAGGAATCTCAATACCTACATTGCTCCGAAGAGGATGCGTAGTGTCTTTTGGGACTGATCTGCTTTGTAATGTTTGCCTATGAGGCTTTAATGTACTGAACAATTATTTCCTTAATGATAACGTGTGTTCCTTTTTGTCTACAACAAATTTGAATTTTCGAACTCTTGAATGCATTGCATAAACACATATCATTCATCATATGCATCACAGGTACTCTTCTTTTCAGGCTGCTGACTGTTCTTCGCTGTTTATTTCAGCATCATGAACCCTGAATCATCAACCGAGGCATCTATCAAGGCTCTTCAGGCGCAGAACGCCCAATTTCAGGAGCTGATCAAGGGTTTGGCTCAGGGTCAACAAGAGTTGAAGACCATGCTTCTGAAGAAGAATAAGAAGAAGAGGAGGACTGTGCTATTTAACACTGGGCGCAGACTCGGGAACACCTTGCAAAATGAGGCTGAGAGGACTACTCCATCTGTGGGGGAAGGTAGTCACCAAGAAAGGGAGGTCCCTACTCCTGTGGTCTCTGATACTGAAACAGACTTCAACGATGAACAGTACCCTCCTGCTGAAGACCGGTACAAGCAGCTGGAGGACAGATTAAAAGCTATGGAAATTCAGCGTGTGCCTGGACTGGATTTCGGAGACTTGGGGTTATCTACTGGGGTGGTGATTCCACACAAGTTCAAGGCACCTGCCTTTGTGAAGTATGACGGGGCCTCCTGTCCCAGGATGCACCTCCGTTCTTATGTAAGGAAGATCCAGCCTTACACAACATACAGGAACTTATGGATCCACTTCTTCCAGGAGAGTCTTTCAGGGACTCACCTCGAATGGTTCTATCAGTTGGATGGAACCAACATTCGTAACTGGGAGGATCTGGCCACTGCTTTTTACAAGCAGTATCAATATAATTCCGACCTCGCTCCTACGCGTACCCAACTCCAGGGTATGTCGCTAGGGTCGGGTGAAGGTTTTAAGGAGTACGCCCAGAAATGGAGAGATCTGGCTGGCAGGGTGCAGCCACCATTGACGGACCGGGAGCTGGTGGATATGTTTTTGGGGACCCTATCTGGTCCATTTTTCAATCATCTCATTGGTAATTCCTTTGCTGGGTTTACCGATCTGATCCTGACTGGTGAAAGGATCGAGGCCGGTATAAAATCGGGGAAGATACAGAAGGTTGCCTCCTCCAATGCTGAAAAGAAACCCTTCAAAAAGGAGGCTAGTGCTGTATATAGCTCTCGGAGACCAGAGAGACCTGAGCGCCGCCAATCTGTCAGTGCGGTAATGATTGCCAAGCCTGCTGCCGCTCCTCGGCCGACCAATCCTCAAAGGGCTGAAAGACCCCGGAGAGAGTTCACCCGCTTGAGCATGACCTTATCACAGATCCTGCCACAGTTGCTATCCACCAATTTAGTGACTGTCAGGGAGGCTCCGAAGTTTCCCAATACTACCTCTCCAAAGTACAATCCGAATGCTCGTTGTGCTTATCATTATGATAGCCCGGGGCATAACACAGATGACTGTTGGGCCCTAAAGAATAAGGTTCAGGACCTTATTGATGCAAAGGAGATACAGTTTGAGGCGCCCGAGAGGCCGAATGTTGTAACCGCTCCCATGCCCCAGCATGGAGTGAATGTTGTTGAGGAGGATTTGTATGTAGCTTCGGTGGATGATGTTGCTACTCTGCTGCTGACAGTCAAGAGGAACCTGTTGCTAGCCGGTTTATTTCCGGGATGTAGCAAAGGTTGCCCTCTATGTGTTGCTTCCCCTACTGGTTGTTCTTTGCTGAAGTCAGGCATCCAAAACCTGATGGATAGTAGAGAGATTTTGTTCAGAAAAACTGCTGTTCCTGTTGCTCCTGTTGAAGAAGTTTCAATTGTTACCATCTTCAACAACCCTTCCAAGGCTCCTGCAAAGAAGCCTATCCAAATTTTGCCGGTTCACAAGATTGCTCCCATCACCATTACTGTTCCGGGGCCCATCCCCTACGAGTCTGATAAGGCTGTCCCATGGCACTATGGGGCAGATGTTTATATTCTGGGTGTGAAACAAGAGTTCAACATTGATGCTGGTGTCTCCAACATCACTGGGCCTGCTAAAGTCACTCGCAGTGGAAGGCTATTTTCACCAGACATTGCTCCTCCGGTAATTCAGAGGCCTTTGATCATCACACCTGCCAGTGTGCCTGTTTCACCCCCTGACCAAGTTTCCACCCCTGCTGCCGAGTCACCTGATACTCGGGGCAAGGGGATTGCTGCTGATGTGCCTGCCCGGACGGAGGCACCAAAGACCATTGTTGAGGCTTCCAGGCAGGAAATGGAAGAAATTCTCAAGATAATAAAGAAAAGTGATTTCAACATCGTAGAACAGCTGGGGCACACCCCCTCCAAAATCTCCATGTTGTCACTGTTGTTGTGTTCGGAGGCCCATGCCAAGGCTCTGATTGCTTTCTTAAAGACAGCCCACGTACCCCAAGAGACGTCTGCTGACCAGTTTACCGACTGTGTGGCCAACCTAACCGCTGACAATGGCCTGGGTTTCTCTGATACCGATCTGACAGCGAAAGGGAAGAACCATAATGATGCCCTGCATGTCTCCATTGAATGCAGGGGCACTACCCTTGCTCACGTGCTGGTTGACACAGGTTCTTCATTAAACGTGCTGCCCAAGAAGGCTCTGGATAGGCTGGACTGTGAGGGTTTAGAGCTCAAACCAAGTAACATTGTTGTCCGGGCCTTTGACGGGTCCAAAAGAATGGTACATGGTGAGGTGGACATCCCAATCAGGGTTGGGTCACAGGTATTTGATTCAAAATTCTATGTGATGGACATCCGTCCATCCTATTCTTGTTTGCTGGGTCGCCCGTGGATCCACAAGGCTGGAGTTGTGACCTCCACGTTGCATCAGAAGCTCAAATACCCGGTCAGGGGGAAGATTGTAATAGTGCAGGGGGAAGAGGAATACATGGTCAGCCACCTCAACTCCTTCAGGTACGTGGAAATGGATGGGGAGTTCATTGAGACCCCCTTTCAACATTTTGAGGAGATGCCACAAACGTTGGCAGCAGCAGAAGCAGTGGTCGAAGAGGTTTCTCCTTTGAAGATGACCTCCTTAAAGGACGCCCGGGCTGTGATTGAAAGAGGTGAATGTGCAAACTGGGGCAAGCTCCCTGACTTTACTCCTAAGACTAACAAGTTTGGGCTGGGTTTCACCACAGAAGCTCAGAAGGCAGTGCGCAAGGCGAGAATTGGAAGACCTCATGTGCTCATCACCTACTCAGGAGTGAATGCTATTGGAGAGGAAGACGAAGTGGAGGAGTCAGAGTTCGATAGCTGGATCTACCCGACGACTGTTGGTGGATTGACCAATTGGACTGCTAAAGACTTTACACCCATAACTTTTGTTCCCCAGTAATGAACTTCTTTGTTTTGGATTTGTAATAACAATAACTTGAAACTGTATGGCCCGGTGTCTTACCCGGGGCACCTTGGTCTTATTTATGAGGGCTTTTGTTTGTCACTGTCATATATCATAAATAAAAGCATTGGACGTTTTTCACATTTCAAATTTTGCGCTCCTTTTCTTTCCTTTCTTTACATATTGCAAAACAACTGTATTTACACACACTCACTCATACAGGTTTCAATCCACTCTGGATCTCACTGGTAACGACTCTGCTACTGCCAATTATGACTTCGAAAATCCGATCAACTTAGCCGAAGACGAGGGTGAAGATGATTGTGAAGTACCTGGCGAGCTCGCAAGACTGTTACTTCAAGAGGAAAGGGCAATTCAACCCCATGAAGAGCCAGTGGAAACAATAAACTTGGGTACTGAGGCAGACAGGAAAGAGGTAAAGATTGGTGCCAACCTAGAGCTCAGCGTGAAGCAACGGTTGACTCAAATGCTGCATGATTATATGGAGATCTTTGCCTGGTCCTACGAAGACATGCCTGGGTTGGATACCGATATTGTGGTCCATCACTTGCCAACTAAGGAAGATTGCCCTCCGGTTAAGCAAAAGGTCCGCCGTATGCGTCCAGAGATGTCTGAGAAGATTAAAGCCGAGGTTATGAAACAGTTTGATGCTGGGTTCCTTGCAGTGACTTCTTATCCTCAATGGGTTGCTAATGTGGTACCGGTACCAAAGAAAGACGGTAAGGTCAGAATGTGTGTCGACTACAGGGATCTGAACAGGGCCAGCCCCAAAGATGACTTCCCTCTACCTCACATTGATGTCCTTGTTGATAATACAGCTCAGCATAAGGTGTTCTCTTTCATGGATGGTTTTTCAGGCTACAATCAGATCAAGATGGCTCCTGAAGACATGGAAAAGACTACATTTGTTACTCAGTGGGGCACCTTCTGCTACAAGGTCATGCCTTTTGGACTAAAGAACGCTGGGGCAACCTACCAACGTGACATGGTTGCTTTATTTCATGATATGATCCATCATGAGATAGAAGTGTATGTTGACGACATGATCGCAAGGTCCCAAACTGAGGAAGAACACCTTGATCATCTGCAGAAACTGTTTGACCGTCTGAAATTGTACAAGTTGAGGTTGAACCCGAACAAGTGCACCTTCGGGGTAAGATCTGGGAATTTGCTAGGCTTCGTTGTAAGCGACAAGGGTATTCAAGTGGACCCTGCCAAGGTTAAAGCTATTCAAGAGATGCCTGTTCCTAGGACAGAGAAGGAAGTCAGAGGCTTTTTAGGACGCCTGAATTACATTGCTCGATTCATCTCACACCTGACTGCTACCTGTGAGCCAATCTTCAAGCTGCTGAAGAAAGATCAGGTAGTACGTTGGAATGATGAATGTCAGGCTGCTTTTGACAGAATCAAAGAGTATCTCCAAGAACCACCCATCCTTATGCCACCGGTTGAAGGGAGACCTCTGATACTTTACCTGACAGTACTTGATAACTCAATGGGGTGTGTGCTGGGGCAGCATGACGAGTCTGGCCGAAAAGAGCATGCCATTTATTACCTTAGCAAAAAGTTTACCGACTGTGAGACTCGATACTCACTGCTTGAGAAAACTTGTTGCGCTTTGGTATGGGCTGCTCGCCGGCTGAGACAGTATATGCTGACTCACACTACCTTGTTGATCTCAAAGATGGACCCTATAAAGTATATATTCGAAAAGCCTGTTCTGTCTGGGAGAATTGCAAGATGGCAAATGATCTTGACGGAATACGACATTCAGTACACAACCCAGAAAGCCATCAAGGGAAGTGTATTGGCAGACCACTTGGCACATCAGGCCGTAGATGACTATCAGTCAATGAACTTCGAGTTTCCGGATGAAAGCATCATGATAGTGACTGATTGTGAAGTACCTGGACCGGATGAAGGACCTGAGGAAGGATCCCGATGGGCTATGCACTTTGACAGAGCCTCCAATGCTTTGGGTAATGGTATCGGCGCTGTGATCATATCCCCTCAAGGCACTCATACTCCACTCACTGCTCGGCTATGTTTCAACTGCACCAACAACATGGCGGAGTATGAGGCGTGCATCATGGGACTCAAAGCTGCAATTGACTTAAGGATCAAGTTTCTGAGTGTCTTCGGAGATTCCGCTCTCGTGATCAACCAGATCAAAGGCGAGTGGGATACGAAACATCCGAATCTTATTCCTTACAAGGAATGTGTGTTGACAATGATCCCCCATTTCACAGAGATAACCTTTGAACATTTCCCGAGAGAGGAGAATCAGTTAGCGGACGCGTTAGCCACAATGTCTTCTATGTTCAAAGTCAAATGGGACAATGAGGCTCCCCGGATCATCATCTGGAAACTGGACGAACCGGCATACTGTTGCGATCTCGAGACTGAATTGGTGACTGAGAAGCCCTGGTACCATGAGGTGAAGAGATATTTGGAAGCTCAGGAATACCCTGAAGGTGCATCTGTCAATGATAAGAAGTTCCTGAGAAGATTCGCGGCAAAGTTCTTCCTTAGCAACGGCATCTTGTACAAGTGAAACCATGATTCAACCTTACTGCGTTGTGTGGATAAGACGGAAGCAGAAAAGATCATGGAAGAGCTACATGAAGGGACCTTCGGTACACATTCTAGTGGGCACACTATGGCGAAGAAGATCCTTCGGGCAGGATATTACTGGTCCACAATGGAAGCTGACTGCTACCAACATTCCAGGACATGCCATAAGTGCCAGATTTATGCAGACAAGGTGCATGTTCCTCCAGTTCCCCTGAATGTTCTGACCGCACCTTGGCCTTTTGCAATGTGGGGCATTGACATGATTGGTGAGATCAGACCTACGGCATCTAACGGGCATCGCTTCATCCTTGTAGCGATTGATTACTTTACAAAATGGGTCGAAGCAGCATCCTATGCTACGGTAACCAAGACTGTTGTGGCATGGTTCATTCGGTATAACCTGATCTGTCGATACGGCGTCCCTGAGAGAATTATTACAGATAACGGTACCAATCTGAATAACAAGATGATCACTGAGCTCTGCGAACAGTTCAAAATACAGCACCACAATTCTTCTCCTTACAGACCGAAGATGAATGGGGCTGTAGAAGCAGCAAATAAAAACATCAAGAAAATCGTGCAGAAGATGACAGTGACCTATAAAGATTGGCACGAGATGTTACCGTTCGCTCTACATGGGTACCGTACCTCAGCTAGGACGTCAACCGGGGCAACTCCTTTCTCTTTGGTTTATGGTATGGAGGCAGTCTTACCGATCGAAGTGCAAATACCATCTCTCCGGATAATGAAGGATGCAAATCTGAACGAGGATGATTGGATTCAGACACGACTTGATCAGCTCAACCTTATTGATGAAAAGAGACTTGCTGCTATCTGCCATGGTCAGACGTACCAGAAACGGATGATCAGGGCTTTTAACAAAAAGGTCATACCACAGGAATATCAAGTTGGGGATTTAGTAATCAAGCGAATCATCCTTCCTCAGAGTGATCCAAGGGGAAAATGGACTCCTACATACGAAGGGCCATTTGTGGTTAAACATGTGTTCTCAGGAGGAGCCATGATTCTAACCAACATGGATGGTGACGACCTTCCTCACCCCGCCAATGCAGACATAGTAAAAAGATACTACGCATAAAAGGACCCGCTGGGCTGACATGCCTAGGCAAAAATTAGGGTTTCCCGTCGAACCAAAAGGGTTCGGGAAAAATGAAGGGGTGAAATGAAAAAATCTGTACACCCGGCAAGTCGAAAACCTGAAAAGGCGGCTTGGGCAAAAATGGGTATCCCGGTGGACTGAAAACCCGAAAGGGCGGTCCAGGCAAAAATTAGGGATAAAGCGTAATACTATGTCTCATTGATCATTTGCAACCAGAATCCGGTATCTACACCAAGTTCAGACGACATCGATCAGTCAGCTTCATTCTTCGTTTAGGTCATCAGGAGATGAGACGCTCGGAGATATAACGGCAATAGCAGAGTTGAAACCCAGTGGGATCATTCATTTCACACAGCTGTTTTATTCTCTTTTGTACAAAATTTGTATAAACTCTTTTGTTCGGCGGCGTTCTCTTACTAGGACGTCAGCCTCTTGTACACAAAACGCCTATTTTCAGGCCATTCAAAAATCAATACAAATATACTTTTCAGTTAAAAGTGCCAATTGTTTTTTCTTTTTCTGTTTTGTTTTGCGAAGAACGTCCAAGGTTCAATTTGTGATATATGCATTGACAATAATTTGCTAACTCATAAATATTTGTATACAAAACAAAGGATTAATTACAGGTAACATTAGAAACAGGGGCAATAAAGAGTAGTCTAAGCAATCTAATTGTTCTATCCTCCAAGGTACCAAGGTAGGTTCAGCTAAAGAACATAATCAGATATCCTAATTCCCCAGAGAGTAAGCATCCAGTACACTCTTCTTCAAGCAAAGTTATCAGACCTTAAGGAAAGTTGAGTATCCCCCAGCAGATATCAACATTCCCCAGCAGCATATATTCTTAACAAGCATCCCCGGCAGTCTTGGTCTAAAGATTGTTCCCCGGCGGTATATCAAACATTCAGTGGTGTCACTTCCCCCGATACATCTCAAAACTTCCCCAGGAGAATCCAATCCAGTTTCCCCAAGAAGTTGGAATCCATCTCCCCAAGCAGTAAGCTTATCCCCAGTAGATTCTGGAAGCTTATCCTCGCAAAGCACGAACGCGTCGTCCGGCTTTATTTAAAGAGTTATTTCCTTAACAGGATATAACTGGGTTATCCTCAGCCAAAAGCCATGGAAAGAGCGTCCTCGACGGAGTCTTCTTATCCCCAGCGAAGTCCATTAACACTTCCAATTTAACGATGGTATCCACAGCAAGTTATCATCAACACTCAACAAAGTATCTCTCTCCCCACAGAGTATCGCTTCCCAGCAAGATCGTCAGGGTACCTTTCTCCCCGCAGAGTTATCCATTCGCCAAGTCTATTCCCCAACGAAGTCATCTTCTCCTACCGGTATTCTTGCAACTAGCATCCCCAGCGGAAGCAAAATCTATTCTTCAACATCAGCCCAGGATATGACTTCCCGGCACCCGTCAAGGATTTACTTTCCTAGACGAAAACATACATTCCTAAACATCACATACATCATTATAGCATGCATAGACGCATCATACAAATTTCATTTATGTTGAGAACATCATCGCTTGATCCATATCATGCATTGCATATGACTAACCTTTACTTTTCAGGAAAGATTCAGTTAAATTCTCAATCATATTTCAAGACCTAGACCGGTTCAGTTAATCGACTCCAAAGATTTCTTATCCAGTCCAAGGCCTTCTCTAGTCCAGCTAAATCGGCCCCAAACAGATTTTTCTGATGAAGACTCAGTAGAAGTTATCAAAGGTTTTTCTCAAACGTCCGCTTTTGAGATTATAATTTCCTATGGTTCTCTCCCCGATACTGCGGAGATGATAATTCCATTCCAGGTTTTTCTCAAACGTCCGCTTTTGAGATTATAATTTCCTATGGTTCTCTCCCCGATCCTGCGGAGACGATAATTCCATTCCAGGTTTTTCTCAAACGTCCGCTTTTGAGATTATAATTTCCTATGGTTCTCTCCCCGATCCTGCGGAGACGATAATTCCATTCCAGGTTTTTCTCAAACGTCCGCTTTTGAGATTATAATTTCCTATGGTTCTCTCCCCGATCCTGCGGAGACGATAATTCCATTTCAGGTTTTTCTCAAACGTCCGCTTTTGAGATTATAATTTCCTATGGTTCTCTCCCCGATCCTGCGGAGACGATAATTCCATTCCAGGTTTTTCTCAAACGTCCGCTTTTGAGATTATAATTTCCTATGGTTCTCTCCCCAATGCTGCGGAGACGATAATTCCATTTCAAGGTTTTTCTCAAACGTCCGCTTTTGAGATTATAATTTCCTATGGTTATCTCCCCAATACTGCGAAGATGGTAATTCCCACCAAGATTTTCTCAACGAGCGTTGTTGAAGTTAAAGTCACCCAAGGTTCTCTCACTGTTCATGTTGAGGTAATAACCACCCCTGGTTCATTCATCACCATTTGAAGCTCCAGATCCAGCTCCTGTAACCAGTCAGGACACATCTATGCCAAGCATCTGAAAATAAACTCCTGCAACATGTCAGGTACTCATTTTTTCTTTTGCAGGTACGCAAGTTCTCGCTAAGGAATCTCTTATGCGATCAACATCCAGATGGCATCTATAAGCCCATCATCCTATTCGTCAACCTCTAAATGGCATCTATAAGCCCATTCCATCATCACACTGCCACTATGTGAGCGCAAATTTCTGGGCACTCTAGTGTTCAATCATCTTCTACCCTCGGATTACGAAAGGCACGTCAGCCAATCTACACCCTCAGGTCTAAGAAGATTGAACAGGGGCAACTGTTGTACCCCAAAATTTTCCCTCCCATATTCTTCAAGAAATTGCCAAGTCAAGCTTCAAATCTCCCCAAGGGTTGCACAGTGCAAGGGCCTCCTAAACAGTCAAAATTAGGGTTTTTGTTTTGATCAAGAAAATGAAGTTTCCAAGGGTCCAATCAAGTCTCACATGCCTAAAAATATGGTCAAGCATCCTCATACCAAGTTTCAAGACTTTCAGCACAAAATTGCACAGTCAAAAACCCTAATTGCACTACAGTCAACTGTAGGGGCAAAATGGTCATTTGGCAGTCAATAGTTCAAATTTTTGATCAACATATCATTTTAAAGCCACAAACATCATTTGATCAATGCTTGATCATGATTCTCAAAACTTGGCTCAAAAATCATCAAGATGCAAAAGTTTCCTTATTTGGACAGTTGAAAAAGTCAACTGTAAATTGACCAGGGCATAACTTTCACATGGATTATCATAAAAATTCCATCCAAAGCTCATTTTGAAGAGAAAGACATTTCCTACAACTCATATTCATACTTCAAGTCCAAGAAATGCTCTCACAAAAAGTTATCAATTTCAACATTATAGGTCATTTTCAAAAGTCAACAAAAAGGGACTTTAAGTCAAAGGCCATAACTTGAGATTGGTAAATCAAAATGACATGGGACCAAAGACATTGGTTAGAGGACTTCAAGACCTTTCCAAAATGTCCAATAACATGGTCAAATCTTAAAAATTGAGCAAGTTATGCATTGGAGAAGTTGGGAAATTTTTGTGAAATGGCCAAAATCATTTATCCTTGAAATCTTATTTTTGACAAAAGGGGCCCACTTTTTCCACTTGAATTAACTTGGACATGCTTCCCACGTGTCCCACCTTTTATTTCAGATTTTTTTATTAATTTTTTCATTTTTATTGATTTTTATTGGATTTAATTAATTTTAAATCTTTTAAAATCAAAAGAAATTCAAAAAAAATTAATTTAAGGGAATATTTGATTTTGATTAACCTTGAAACATCATTAAGCACATCCCATTTTCGTGCCAAAGCTCAAAGAAGCAAGAATTCAAAAATGGACTCAAAAATAGAAAGTTGGTTATGGAGGTTCATGGAGAATCTTGGAATTGAAGGTTATGCATTATGGAGCCATGATTTCTCTTCCTACACATTGCATAAGACCTATACAATTGATACACAACAGGATAGTCACAAGAGCTGCGCCCCAAGACTGAAAACAAAACTCATATTTTGGCCATATTTTTGAAAACTGAAAACGAGGGTAGAGATTGATTCAAGCAAAGAGACGTGTTCTATCACATTCCTGGGACATCAAGCAACACATTTGGATCAAAATCACAAGCTTCCATCCCCTGAAACGTAAGAACGACCTCACCCTGTGCATGAAAAATTCGAAGCTCTTACATCTCAATTCATGCACATTTAGTCATTTTTGATATATGATTTGTGTTCCTTATTCAATTCTAATGCTAATCAAACGTTTTAATTTTGTTTTCGTGCATCATACAAGAATTTGCCATTGACACATTCTAGGTTTTCAGAGGTTCAAAAAGAGGGTTTCTTTGTCCTGGAAAAATTGACCTCTAAGATCCATATCATCAGAATCAGCAGCTCATGGCCAGTTGTTTCCATGCCTCGCGCTCCATTTATGAGCGTCTGAGCTCTAATCGCTATTTTTTGTAAGGGCCTTTTCTGAAACGGTGTAAAAACCGTTGCCAATGTTTTGACATTTTCAGGAAAATAAAACATTGGGGAAGACGATTGCTTGTCATGCTGTGATTGGCTGGTTTGAATCCAGCGCGCATTTTTTTATTTTATAACACTAACGTGTAGTTTCTTTTATATTATTTCTTTCTTATATAATATACAAGGTGCGTTGAATGGCTCAGTGGCATGCATAGGCGTTGGCAAACTATAGGACCTGGGTTCGAGCCCCAGGTCCCTAACCATTTCCATGTTATTTTTCATATGATGTTTCCATGCAGTTTCAATGATTGAATACCATCATGCGTCCCTCCATCAAGCCGTCCATTTGGTCAGTCTCGTTCATCCAAGGGTTCAGATCAAAGGAACAGGATGGGTCCTAGTCAAAGCTACCACACGTGGCCTGAAAAAGTCAACAAGACCCCCAGTAATGGGCCAGAAATTGCTGGGCCAACCTCCAAATTAGGGGCTTCACCCCCTTAGGTTTTGCAATTTTCCTTACATTTTTTTGTTTTATTATTTTTATATTCTTTAATTATTGCCTTCTTTTAATTAATTAATATTTTTATGACATATAAAAAAAACACAAAAAAATCAGAAAAAGATAAAAATAATAAATATTTTATTTTAGTATTAATTTTGTAAATAAAGCCCATAATTAATTTAGATTTAATTTTAGGTTGTAATTTAATTCTTTTTTTTCACAATCACCCAAAAATAATAAAAATAGATCTTTGACCCTTTTTACCCTTTTTTTTAATTAATTAAATATTTTATTATAAGTATCTTCAACCATTAATTTTGTAAATAAATTTTATAATTAATTTAGTTTTAATTCTAGGTTTTAACTTTAATGCATTTTCTTTAATAAATTAAAAACAATTAGAATTAGAATTAATTATTTGACTTTTAATTAATTTAATTTTCTTTAATGTCATAAATACAAAAACATAAAAAATAAGTTCTTTCTTTTTATTTAACTTGATTATTTTAACTTAATTATTTTAAATTCCTTCAAAGGGTTCAACGCCCTCGCATTCGATTACGTTTTTGTTCGCGCGTTTTATTTATTTCTTTTGTGAATATAATGTACTTGTTCCAAAGCCCTGTAATAGCTATTAGACATTTATTTTCTACACTTTATTTTAAATCGGGTCTGGATTAATTTGGCGTTGTAGACCCGCGCCTTTGTAATAGCGTAGGACCTTTTATCTTTCCCGCATTTTAAATTCCCGCACCTTTAACTGTTAAACAATAACATGAAAGAATGAATGCCCAAAAATAAAATCAAAGCGTAGATCACCAATATATGACAAGATAAAAATATCTGAAAATGACACACAATTCACACACCACCCCTAGGGTACGCCTCACTGTTGCCTTGCCTCGAAAGGTGATCGTCGAGTAGAGGATGTCTTAGTAAGTCCTCATGATCCGGGAACCCGGCATGAGGGTAGCTTCTAAGGTGTCTTCCCATTGCTCTGGTGATCACCATGTCCCGAACCTCGAATTGACCCGAACACCTCCAACGGTGGTGCTACCTACCTCTCAATGGTGGGATGGCACTACTTTAAAGGATATTTACACAGACGAATTCCTTAGGGTAGGTAGGTTCTTCTAGATACTTGCTCTAAATTCAAAACAAAATTCAAAAAAATACTCTTCGCACCAACACTTTTCAAAAAGTTTTCAAACAAAACACTTCATACGCTCTTGAGGACCGATACAAGAGTTACTTAGAAGTTTTCAAACGAACTTTTTCAAAACCCACAGTTGAAAAGCAAACAAACCATTTTGAAAACACAAATGAGCAAGTATCTAAGAGCCCATGGATAACCATGGATAGAAAGGGTGCTAATACCTTCCCTTTCTATAACCTACCTCCCGAACCGAGAGCAATCTCTATAAGGAATTTTTCTGTGCTTTTGTCCTTTCCATTTGGAGAAAATAAAAGACGGTGGCGACTCTTGCTTCCGCGACATTTCGCGAAACCAGCTTTAAACAGTCAGTTCCAGATCCACCGATCACACCTACTAATTTGAATTCTTTGGTTTTTCTATAGCAAAGAGCAAGATTAGTAGTACCATTCAGATACTTGAAAATTCTCTTAACAACTGTTAAGTGAGATCCTCCAGGATCTGATTAGAATCTAGCACACAGACAGACACTATACAGAATATCAGGTCTTGAAGCTATTAAATATAAGGGAGAACCAATCATACCTCTGTAGATCTTCTGTTCTACCTTTCTTACTTACCTCTTCCTTTTCCAGAATGCATGTGGGATGCATGGGAGTTTTGGCTGGCTTACATTTTGATAATTCAAATTTCTTCAGAAGTTCTTTGACATATTTGCTTTGATGTATGTATGTTCCTTCTGGAGTTTGATTGATTTGGATGCCCATAAAGAACTTGAGTTCTCCCATCAAGCTCATTTCAAACTCTGTCTGCACAAACTTAGCAAATTCTCTTCCCAAAGAGACTTTAGTAGATACAAAAATAATATCATCTACGTAAATATGACAAACTAGAATGTAATTTTAAATAGTTTATAGAATAAAGTTGTGTCCACCTTCCCTCTGGTAAAATCATTTTCTAACAGAAAACTACTTAGTCTTTCATACCAAGCTCTGGGGGCTTGTTTCAGACCATATAGTGATTTCTTTAGTTTATAGACATATTCTGGATGTTTTGAATTTTCAAAACTAGGGGGTTGGTGCACATAAGCTTCTTCATCAATGTAACCATTTAAAATGCACTTTTAACATCCATCTGATAAAGAGTGATACCATTATTTACAGCAAAAGAGATTAAAAGTCTGATAGATTCTAACCTGGCGACTGGGGTAAAGGTTTCTATTTGGTCTATCCCCTCTTGCTGACTATAACCTTGTGCCACCAGTCGTGCTTTGTTTCTGACAATTTCTCCTTGTTCATTCAATTTGTTTTTGAATATCCATTTGGTTCCAATGATGTTGAACCCTTTCGGTTTAGGAACTAGATCCCACACATCGTTTCTGGTGAATTGGTTTAATTCTTCCGGCATTGCAAGTATCCAGTCATTATCCATAAGGGCTTCATCAATGGAAGTTGGGTCAATCATAGACACTAATCCCATGATAGATGCTTTAGAATTTATGAATGTAGATCTTGTTCTAATTGGGTCTTCTTTCTTTTCTAGGATTTTGTTTTTCGGATGAGCTAAACTTCTTCTGGATTGTCTTTTATGGAAAGGCTCTTTAGATGTTGTTGTAATGTTTGTGACATCTTCTTCTGGAGTTGACTGTAATTATTTATGAGAAACTTCTGATGCAGTGTCTTCAGTACCTGTAAATTGGACTTCTATATCTGCAAAAGTTTTATCCTGCTTTGACTTTTGAGAGCCAAGCTTATCATCAAATTTGACACTGATGGACTCTTCTACAATCCGTGTTTGTGTTATATACTCTATAGCCTCTTGAGCGTTCAGAGTATCCTAACATGAGACACTTTTGTGCTTTAGAGTCAAACATGTTCAAATGTTCTTTAGTGTTCAGAATAAAACAAGTACATCCAAATGGATGAAAATAAGAAATGTTAGGCTTTCTGTTCCTCCATAGTTCATATGGAGTCCTATCCAGAATAGGTCTTATGGAGATTTTATTCTAAATGTAACACGTTGTGTTAATTGCTTCTTCCCAGAAGTTCTTATCAATGTTAGTCTCATTCATCATGGTTCTAGCCATTTCTTGTAAAGTTCTGTTCTTTCGTTCTACAACTCCATTTTGTTGAGGAGTTCTAGGACAAGAGAAGTCATGAGAGATGCCATTCTCATTAAAAAATAGTTCAAATTTTTTGTTTTCAAATTCTCCACCATGATCACTTCTGACTTTAACAATTCTAAGATCTTTTTCGTTTTGGACTTGGTTACAGAAGGCAAAGAACACAGAATGTGACTCGTTCTTGTGTCTTAAGGACTTTACCCATGTCCATCTGCTATAGTTATCTACGATCACTAATCCGTACTTCTTTTCACTAATGGATGCAGTTTTCACTAGTCCAAATAGATCTATATGCATAAGTTCTAATGGTCTAGAGATAGAAACAACATTTTTGGTTTTGAAAGAAGGTTTTGCAAACTTACCTTTTTGACATGCTTCACACAGAGCATCTGAGCTGAACTTCATGTTAGGAAGTCCTCTAACCAGATTGAGTTTGTTAATCTGAGATATTCTTCTCATACTAACATGCGTCAATCTTCTGTGTCAGACCCATTACTCATCGTTAACAGACAATAGGCATTTTACATTCTTACTTTTTAGTTCAGAAAGTTTTATTTTGTAAATTTTGTTCTATCTCTTTCCATTAAAGAGGGAAAGTCCATCTTTCTGACTAACTACTATGCAATACTTTTGATTAAAGATTATATTATAACTGTTATCACTTAATTGACTTATGGATAACAAGTTATGCATTAATCCATCTACTAATAGAACATTAGTTATAGAAGGAAGTGTATCGTTACCAATAGTTCCAGAGCCAATAATCTTCCCTTTTTGATTACCTCTAAAACCTACGTAGCCTCCAGATTTAAACTCTAGGCTTTGGAACATATGCTTTCTTCCCGTCATGTGTCGGGAGCATCCAGAGTCCAGGTACCAAGATTGGTGTTTCAATCTTGCAGTTAAAGACATCTGCAACATAGACGATTTTATCCTTAGGTACCCATATCTTTTCGGGTCCTTGTTTGTTAGAGTTACCAAAATTCTGTTTGAATTTTGGTTTAGCAGAAAAAGCATTACTAGTATACTTTATGTCATGTGTGTTCCCATAGGTGAAGTGAGAATACAGAGGTGTGCATTTAATGACCATATCCTTAACTTTCTTAGGTTGAGATACTTTACCCTTTTATCCTATTCCTTTTCTGCCATTTCTGCTAACTCCGTAGATCATTGAAGTCGTCTTACTTCTATATATGTTTTTAGAAAGAAATTTTTGAAAGCTATGATAATATTCCTTTATGATCTTATCAGAGTTACTAGGAACTTCTGAAACAATTTCTTTTCGAGCATTTTAAATTATTTTCTAGTTTAGAAATTGTTTCTTTCAGCTCTGAGTTATCTGATCTCAGTTTCTTAGTTTCTCCAGAGTCCTAAACTAGATCCTTTTTCAGGTTCTTGTTTATGACTCGAAGTTTCTGATATTTTTCAAGAATTTCTGACAGACTCTCTTCTAATTAAGATCTAGAAAAGTTAGATAATATCTCTTTTGCCTCTGAGTCTGATTCTGATCCAGATGATCCAGTGTCTTCTGATACATTGGCCATTAGGACTATGTTGGCTCGTTCATCTTCTAATTTTGTTTCAGCTTCATAAGAGTCCGAGTCATCCCATGTTGGCATGAGGCTTTTCTTCTTTTCCTTAATGAACTTCTTTTTAGGTTTCTCTTTTTGAAGATTTGGACAGTCGCTTTTGTAATGCCCATGTTCATTGCATTCGTAGAAGACAATGTTTGTTACTTGACTTTCTGTATCCAGAAGATGGTTCAGAATGATTCCCTGTTCTTCTGGAAGTTCTGAACTTCCTCTGCATATGCTTCCACAACCGATTGACTCTTCTGGAGAGAAGAGACAGTTCATCTTCTGATGAGGATCCACCAGAATTTACTTCTTTTTCCTGTAAAACTTTCTATTCATATTTTTTGTTAGATTTAAGAGCTAAAGACTTACCTTGCTTCTGGGGCTCATCTTCTTCTAACTTTATCTCATGATTTCTCAAGGAGCTGACAAGTTCTTCGAGAGAAATTTTGTTCAGATCTTTGGCCAGTTTAAGAGTTGTGACCATGGGTCTCCATTTCTTAGGTAAACTTCTGATGATCTTCTTTAAATGATCAACGGTTGACTACCCTTTATCCAGAACTTTTAACCCAACAACCAGAATTTGAAATCTTGAGAACATTGTTTCAATGGTTTCATCTTCTTCCATTTTGAAGGCTTCATACTTCTGAATGAGCGCGAGAGCTTTGGTTTCTTTGACTTGCATGTTGCCTTCATGCGACATTCTCAAGGAGTCAAACATGTGTTTTGCTGACTCTCTGTTTGTGATCTTCTCATACTATGTGTATGAGATAACACTCAAGAGAATAGTTCTGGCCTTGTGATGATTTCTGAATTCTCTCTTTTGATGATATGTCATTCTTTTTCTGTCAATCTTCTGACCGCTTTCATCAACAGGATGTATGTACCCATCAATCACCATATCCCACAGATCAACATCATGAGCTAGAAAAAAACTTTCGATTATGTCTTTCCACTAATCGAAGTTTTCACCATTAAAGATTAGAGGTTCGCCACTGATTATGTATTTCTCATCATGGTAATCATTGTTGATGTTCTAACTCGATCCCACCATAGTGTTTTTCTTGCTTGGATCTTTTTCTGACACGGTTAAGTGCTTGTATTCAGAACCATGCGCTCTGATGCCAATTGAAGAATGGAAAAACACAAGAAGGGGGGGTTGAATTGGGGTTTTTAAAACTTTAATTAAAAAACACGTCGGTTATCCCGATTCGTTTGAACTAAAACTACTCTAGTCCACCCGGCAAGGTGATTTTTCCTCTCTCAACGAGGTCTTAATCCACTAATCAAATTAGATTACACAGCTACTATGACAACCGTCAAAGTCTTCTTGAGTTTAAACCATAACCTGGTTTTCTCAAGGAATTTCACTATACAATATTTAAGAGAGTGTACAAAAAGTGTTATCTAATAAAATAGTATCACACAAGTGATGTACACAAATGAAATTCAGTATGTTGAAGGTGATGAAGATGAATCGTTTGTTGTGCACTCAAAAGCGTAAAACATTTCTCCTTCAAGCTTTGTTTATATAGGCAACGCATGTGGGAGCTTTTGGAATGTTGATAAATAGTAATTAAAGAGCTTTCCAAAAATAGAGATTCTTGTTCCCTTTCAGCAGTTACTTTTGAATAGCCATAAGTGATTTGTAATGCTTCAGAACATGCTTGCTTTAGAAGATAAAAGTTACCGTTACTTCTTTCCAAAACGTATGAATTAGAATAACGGAGTTCCTGTTTGCAGCGTTTAGGAACTCAGAAGTTGCAGCGTTAGAACTTCTTTATAAAAGATGTATTGAATCAAAGTTTGAACAATGATATAACTCATCTTCTATGCTTCTTCCATCAGAACTTCTCTGCAAAGTAATATATTTATTTATAGAGTATAATTGTTCTTTGAGTGATTGTTATCATCAAGACTCTTACAAGGGTTGTAGAATCAAACTATATTCTAACATATGAGAAACCGTGAAATCCACTTGGGGCATTAGAAGTCCAATTTCCTCTGAGAAAACTAAAACCCTAATTGTAGGCCATTTCTTAGGAGAAGGGTTCATCTGATCAATTCTTGAGTAGCCTTGAGCAATAAAAAATGGGAGGGGAAATTTTGGGGTACAACAATTGCCCCTGTTCAATCTTCTTAAATCTGAAGAGTTACATTGGCATGTCCGCTGTAATACCTCAAATTTGTCCTACCTTTTCAACAAATCATCGGGCTTATGCGTCTCTTAATCATCATGTACATAATCTTATTAGGTCATTTAACACATCATGCATCATTAATCAATAATTTGGCATGCGATCAGAGATCTTGAAGAATTAGGGTTTTATAGTGGTTAAGGCGTCAGTATCCAATATAGGCTGACTCCTTCTTCAAGCATTAAATAGAGGCTTAAGATTTTGATCTGTGGTCATTGAGATTTCTTTCTCCTTAAGCTATAAAGCTATTATTTCCATATCAGCAGTAGGCCACAAGGTTTTCCTCTTTAGAGCTATGAATCTAGGGTTTATATCCTATCATACTCAGGTTTGTCAACATTTTTACTGGATGTTTGATGGATAGAAAAACATGATAAAAGGAGGGTGTTGTGAATTCATTGTCATCAAGGGTATTATTGTTCTCAATTTTTTGATTGCTTGTATTGCAAGTTAGCTTGGATGCGAGAGTTGAAATTAAGATTTCTTCAAGACATGGTACTTTGTGAGGTCATTGGTTACCAAGTCAAAGGTTTATGGATTGAATTGCGAAATATTAAATCATGACTCAAGGGATAATTTTGTAGGTACATTGTTATACTTATAGCTCACAAGGGAAATGGATACCAATTGATTGATTTTGTTAATTGAAGATTGACTTAGAATTGTTCATTCGAGTTCACCATATCGCATTCCAAATTGAAGATATTTTCAATGGGAACTTTGACGAAGGTCTCTCTTATCCCTTTTGGGACTTTCATCATATTCATTCAATTGAAATATAAAAAGGGAAACAAAGATTAGAGAATTCAAACAGAGTGCAATGTTAAGAGGGAAACTTCAATTTTAAATTTTGGCTTAGTTTACAAGACACCACAAGGTCATTACAAAGATGCTACAACTCACAAACTATCAAGGAATTACAAATCGTATAACATTGCCTTTCATCATCGTGACATGTTCAAACACATTACTATCTAAATCTTTTCACTCATTCAAGTTCCAAGCAAATTCATTTACATCGTGTTGAGAAGATTACATGACAAAGAGAGGTTCAAGATTCAAATTCCTAATTCTAAACATGTCCTAATCTTAAATTTCATCAAATTTTCAACCCTTACCTAATTCCTTGCTTCATAATTGCAAGTTCACCAAAAAATCATTCCAAACACCAAAATACAATTTAAATTTCATCACATGTCCATATAGTACAATTCCATTTCATTACACACAATCATAAATTCCTAAAAGCTGCTAAGTCCCTAAACATTAGCCAATCTTCATAATCTTTCCACCACTTTGACTTCTTCTTTTGGCTTTGCTTCATAACCATGTGTGTGTTCTTCATAATCAATATTCATGCTTCATCCAAATTCGTGGCTAATCAGCTCAACATTATTCCAACTTGCTCCAGCCCTACCATAAAGAACAGTTCATCATTTAAACCAAGAAACAGTTCAAAACAGTCCACAGTATCAACGAAACAGTTCATCACAAAACTATTGTCACTACGTACCAAAGCAGCCTTATCCCAATCAGTTTGAATGCCAATGAACATGCTATCAATAGAATTACGCCGACCCTGCATTTTATCCATATTAACATAAAAATCAGAGGAAATTAAAGCCTTTAAAATCAGAAAATGAAAACAGAAAGTTAACAGAAAGTTAACAGAAAAACTAACAGTTTCTATCTAACTGTCAGTTCGCCTATAAATGTCAAAACAGAATTCCACACTTTTCTAACAACCTCCTAACCACTTCCATAACTAACTTCTAACTGACTATTCCAAAAAGGGTTGAACCCAGAAAACTCAAAAATATAGAAGAGAATGGTGAAGTCCGAAACAGTAAATCAGAGAAGGAAAAGTATCAGATATGTCAACTCATTGAATTCAGACCATAACAGAAAACAGTTTCCAACCTTCCTAACTGTTAACAAAACTTAACCAACTAACAGAACTCCAACTTCCAAAAAGAGAAACTTCAAACACTCTCTAACAGATTTTTTCTATCCTCTAACCAACCCTCTAACGTTCTAACAGATAATAGAAAGAGGAGGGGAGAAGATTCACAATGCATTCATAACAGAAAAGAAAGGAGGAAGATTCAAGATATAACATAAAGGTTAGAGGAAAAAGGAAAAATACAGAGAAACTCACCTTCATGGATTCGATCTTCATCAATTCGCACAAGAATCATCACCACTAAATCAATTATCGGCATCCACTTTATTCTTCTTTTCTGTACAACAAAAAATTCACCACTTTTAGACAATCACAAAATCCTCTACAACTTCACCTTTCCACTCTCACATTCATATGATCCACCATTCTCGATTTCTCTCCCACACCATAACCTCCATTTTCACCTTTCTTTCTGAATTCATGATTTATTATTCAGAACACAGAAAAAAAGATTATTATTCAACACAGAAAAAATTCGCAGGATTCATTCACCAGAAAAATCACAGGAAACTGACCGGAATTCATTACTTTGATATCTCTCTGAAAATCACCTTCAATCTTCATCCTCAACCTCCAACGAATCTTCTCTACAATCTCTCTTTAACTCTCTCTGAGTTTATCTGCACTTGAATCATTATAATCGTCTGCAATTATCCTATCTCCATCAGCTTCACCTTTCAATAACAACACGCGCAATCTACTTCTCTCTTATTTGCATCGTCATCATCTTCACAACCGCAACGTCTTTTTCTTTAAGCTTCATCAACGATTCGAAGCTCTTCTCCAACGCAAACGCACACAATCATAAAACCAAAGAAAAGTGAAAACAGTGAGGAAGGGATCAAGATGAAGCGAACAAGAAAGAAGAGGAAGAAGAGCGTTCACGAGGGAAAGCATACCTTTCGGTTTCCATCACCTTCATCAAAAGCAAAACTGAAGCCTACAGCAGAAACGGTCATGCAAAGACGTGGAGACGGAGATAGGTGAATGACGATTGAGCCGTTGAGGCGACGCGATGATGAAGGAATCCGAATCTGAGATGAAAGGGAGTTGGCCGCTCCATTTACAAGGGTATAAGAAAGGAGAACGGATATGATGAATAAAAGCATTCAGTCACAGTGTTCGTGAAGGAGGAGGTTAAAGGGAAACGATAATAGCGATATGGAGTTCGTCGGAGTGTTCAGTTGCCGGCGTCGCTGGCTGAATGATAGGGATGTGGGAAAAAGACGAAGGTTATATGAATGAAGATCAATCGACACTTCTGAACCCTAAACAAAGATCAAACGCACCATACCCAATTTAATTGTCATGATTTTTGTTTTTTTTACTTATAATAAAGATAATGAAGTTGATGGTGGTAATTGCATTGGCTGATAGATTTGTTTTGTTGGTGGATGGGCTGAATTGGTTATTCCTTAGGCCCATGGATTTTTTTGGCACAAATTGATTGCCTTGCAAAAATAATCCTTGTGGATTCAAGTTGATTGGGCCTTATGTCTCTTATACGTCACTCCTGATCCAGAATTTCACCACCTTGGTGTTATTTATTTTCAACAATGTCTCTTACTTGTTTCAAGATTTTTCGTCAATTATTATGGGTGATATTGCGAAACAAAAAGGGCCTTGAGTGAAGAGTTTCAAGAAGTTTTGGATTTAACTAAGAGCATAATTTTTTATCAAGGAAATTCAAGGAGATTTTCTGTAGAGTTTTCTCTTTTCTTGCGTGGCTTTGAAGAGGCAATAGACCTTCTACGTTATGTACCATCGTGACTTTGTTTTATTCCTCATTTATCACATTTCTTTACTGCTTCCTAGGTATCATGAGAAATAAGTACTTTACTGCTTTTTGATGCCATGAGAAGTAGGGTAGAGATGTATGAAGGGGATCTCTGTTACTGATCATGTCAGGAATCCCTCTGGTTTATTTAAAGTCCCGTTTAAGGAAATCCCACATTGTGTGCATTCTGTTTGTTACTTGTGTGTGGTTTTTTTTAAACACTGCCTTTGAGTAGGTATTCTGCAGATGTGTTTACATTTGTGCTCGCACTATTCCCCCATCCCTTATTGAAGTCTTCAAAAGGAGGCGAGCGGGGAGAGTTCGCAATTAACCCCCTCAATTTTTTCTGTGTCATCCTTAGCCTGTGACGCACCACGATTCTTTGGAGTTGTGCCTGCTCATGTATATCGATTCGTCAAGTGGGGAAGGGTTCCGTAATCGATCCCCCACGCTTTGTCAAGAGTTCGCATTGGTCGATGCTGATACTCTGTGATTGTTCATGTTGTCTTCTTTCACCTACCTTGATCTCCTATATCTCGGTTAGGTGTCAGTCGCTTTGGACATCACATTTTTGTTTTACATCTTATTCCCGCTTGTTTGTCTTGGGTGATACGCTCCCCTTGACTAAAGCGTTTAGCTTCTTTTCCTTACTATTTTATGTGTGTGATATTTAGAGCTTATTTGTTTTACCCTTGTACATACCATGTTCCCTTAGGATGTACTTGTTCCTTTCGGATGCAAGTTAGACTTTATGTTGCAATCCATGCATGCTAACATTAGATAGAGATTTCCCTTTCATCCTTGACGTAGGGCTACCATTGTATGATAACATTAGGTTAAAAATAGGCTAGTCTCCCTTAGACTCTTTTCTTCCCTTTTTTGCATATGCATTTAAAACTAAAAAAATTTCTTAGCAAATTAAAAACACTCTAATAACACTTAAACTCTTTTTCAAGGTAACAAAATACAAACCAACTCAAACCTTTTTATGCGCCCAAGCACCTTTTCTCTAAAACCATTTTTAGGTAAGGACATAATTGATTTAATTATGTGTCAATGCGTGAGTCTCCAAAGGTTGAGCTGCGGCAGAAGGCAGAATTAACATTGTTCATAAAAAACACAAACAAACAAAACATGATAGCCGAACTACGGTAACTCTGATTCCTCAAAAAAGGATACGTAGGCATTGGGGCAGGGCTCAAGCGAGTACAACTTTATTTTCTCTATATTATTTTCCCCTATCTTTTGCATGATTCTTCCTCAGTAATAAGCAATAAGCATAGATTAAACACACCCATAAGATAGATAACAAGAGTGGATATCATAAAGTACTACGGACGTGTGGGTGTTAATACCTTCCCCTTGCATAATAGACTCTCTTAACCGATCTCTCGGTCACAAGACCGTGACTTCTCCCTTTCTAGGTTTTCTCGATGTTTACCTTTTCCTTCATGTGGAATAAGAGAAGTTCGATGGCGACTTCATTAATTGATGATTTTCAACCGATTTTTTCAGCTAGCGACTTCAATGGGGATAGGTTGACCAATTGGTAGTCCATCTTGGAGTCGCTCTTAGCTCTTGTTTTCTTTTCTTTGGGTGTTTTTTTATGCTTTCAGTTTATTCATCCATATATGATTACCTAAGCATATGTATGCATTGCATTTTACTGTTTTCCATACACTACTATTGTGCTGGATCTGCTTCTTGTTGGGTGGGGGTTACTATAAGGTAAAAGGCCCAATACCTAGGCCAGAGTTGTATACCACTAGGAACACTAGAAATAAAGTGGAGAGTCATGACGGAAGATAGGTGTATGCCCTATCACCATCCGATCATGAAGCCACTGTCAGTTGAGGTTCAAGTGAGGTATCGTCAGCATCACGGATGTGCATGATGATGATACTTTCAGGTGACCTATAATTCTGATTATCCATGAGCTTACCTTGACCTAGTTTACCCGTGAGTGGGGAGGGGATAATCTTCATAGGTACTTTTTGTGACTAGTTTGGTTGGTGACTATTCAAATAGTAACTATATGTTCTATTGGTAACCATATGGTTCTCGGGTTTATTTTTTGAGTTCCTGACTTGTTTATTTGGAGGTTCGTTTGGGCCTTCGATCTTGGTATTCCCAACATGTTTAGAAAAGGCTCAACAGTAGCCGGTGTTCCAAAAGCCTTGATCCCATACAAGTGATGATCTGCATGGTACTTGGTTCTTGTAAGTGCGGAAGTTATGTCGGACCTTTGATCTGATAATATCCATATGATTCATAACAATTCAGTAATCGTGTTCATAAATGATGGAACTTTGATCCCATGTCTTTGCATACATAACATGGTTAACCACATGCATAACATACATGTTCTATTATTTCCAGGGAATCATATTTGTAAGTCTTGTGTTGAAATTTTCCATCCCTTACCTGCGTAAAATCAAAATCAAATCATATAAATTCCTTAGAAATAAGGGAACATGACATGGCATCCACTCATGCACCCCATGCACATGCATGCATTCATAACAGGTACTCGAAGATTGGGGATTCTTATTCAGACATGGTGTTCTCCTCAGAGGTTCAACTTGATTTCTTGCTTCACATGTTTAGAGACTAGTATGGGATGACTCCGTGGGGGATTGACCGATACAAAAATCTCGATGGGATTAGTTGTGGTATACTTAAAGCTTTGGCTCGTGGTCGAGAATTCTTCGAGAAGGAAGATAATTGATTGAAGACTCTGATGAGCCAGGTCATGGAAGCTCTGATGATGATATCAACAATTCTACACCTATTGTTGTAGCAGGGTTCCATCTTCATCTCGTCTTTTGGGGATTGCTTTCAACCATGGAATGCTACACAATCTTGAGTTCTTTGAACATCTTATCAATAGATGGTTCCCATTTACTGTGTGAATTCAAGAAACTTGTTCTACCAACGAGATTAGAATACGCCTGAAGAATATATGATCTTATGTCAGTGCTTCATTCTCATTGGTTTCCACACTTGTTTGAGCTTCAGTGGGTAAGACCCCGTACTTCGGTACCGTTTATAAACTCCCTTCCAGATCATGATACCAACGTCATATGTGGTTACCACACTAGGGCATCCAACTATTTAATCAGGGGCACTCTCTACAACTTTGTGTTCCCTGATTTGTTCGACAGTATCTAGTCTTTGTTCCCCAGGGGAATTCATAGGGAAAAGCTTTTAAACAAAGACATAAGAAGCTTGATGAGCATGTTGATATGATCCCAGCGCATTACATCTAGTTATTTCCTTGCCTGGTGGAAGTTCAATTGGTAAAGCTCCGACCTTTGGGGTCCACCTCTGTGATCGGTGGATCTGGAACTGACTGTTTAACGCTGGTTCGCGAAATGTCGCGGAAGCAAGAGTCGCCACTGTCTTTTATTTTCTCCAAATGGAAAGGACAAAAGCACAGAAAAATTCCTTAAAGAGATTGCTCTCGGTTCGGGAGGTAGATTATAGAAAGGGAAGGTGTTAGCACCCTTTCTATCCATGGTTATCCATGGGCTCTTAGATACTTTCTCATTGTGTTTTCAAAAATGGTTTGTTTGCTTTTCAACTGTGGGTTTTAAAAAGTTTCTTTGAAAATTTCAGTTCGACTCTTGTATCGGTCCTCAAGAGTGTTTGAAAAATGCTTTCAAAAGCTTTTTGAAAAGGTGTCGGTGTGAAAAGTATTTTTTGATTTGTTTTGAAATTAGAGCAAGTATCCACGAGAACCTACCTACCCTAAGGAATTCGTCTGTGTAGATGTCCTTTAAAGTAGTGCCATCCCACCATTGAGAGGTAGGTAGCACCACCGTTGGAGGTGTTCGGGTCAATTCGAGGTTCGGGACATGGTGATCACCAGAGCAATGGGAAGACACCTTAGAAGCTACCCTCATGCCAGGTTCCCGGATCATGAAGACTTACTAAGACATCCTCTACTCGACGATCACCTTTCGAGGCAAGGCAACAGTGAGGCGTACCCTAGGGGTGGTGTGTGAACTTGTGTGTCGTTTTCAGATATTTTTGTCTTTTGTCATGTTATTGGTGATCTAGCGTTTGTTTTTATTTTTGTCCATACATTCTTTCATGCCATTATTTAACAGTTAAAAATTGCGAGAAGGTAAAAGATTCTAAGCTATTACAAAAGGCGCGGGTCCACATCGCCAAAATTTCTTGAACCCGATTTGACAGAAAAAATAAATAAAGAAATAAAGAGTGCGAGAAAGTTAATTACAAGGCTTCGCGAGAGATACAGAAATATTATAAAGAAATAAGATAAATATGCGAATAAGAATTAAAACGAGGGCGTTGGACCCTTTTTGCAAAATTAAATTAAATGATGGAATTGATTAATTAAGAAAAAAAAGAAATTGTTTTTTTTGTATTTTTTGGTATTTTGTGATTTTAATGAAAAAAAATTAATTTAATTAAATGTTAACCCTAATTCTAGTTATTTTAATTTATTAAAAAGAAGATTAAAGTTTTACCCTAAAATTAACCCTAATTAATTTACATGCAATTTTAATTACAAAAATAAATATTTGATATTTTAATTATTTATGAAAGAAAAATAAAAATTATCATAAACCCTAATTCTATCTTTTTTAGATTTTTTATTATGAAAACATTATAATTAACCCTAATTTAATAACTAAATGAATTAATACAATTTATTTATGAAAATACTAAAAATAAAAATAGTTATTATTTTTTCTCTTTTCTGATTTTTATGTGTTTTTTATATTTTATGAAAACATTAAATTAATTAAACCAACAATAATTAAAAGAAAATAAAAATTATAAAAATAAAGAAAGTAAAGAAAATTTGCAAACCAAGGGGGGGTATCTGTCCCCAAAGTGGAGGTGAGGCCTTTAGCAATCTGGCCCAATGCTTCAGGCATGTAAGACTTTCGTGGTTAGCGTGCATCAGCGTTGACTGGAGTATACCGTGCCCTCCAGATCATGACCCTTGATTGAATCTATTGGCCACGTGAACGGCTTGATTTTGAAGGTGTATGCTACGCTCCAGCCTTGAAACTGCATGGGAATACTGATTGCAAAATAATATGGGAATAGTGAGGACCTGGGGCTCGAACCCAGGTCATGAATGTTACCAACAATCTTGCTTACCACTGAACCAATTCACGCGCGTTTAACATATAATAGCTAACAAATATTATAAAAGAAAAATGGTCAGTGGCCTAAAAATATGAAAAAGCGCGCGCTGAATTCAAAGGAGCCAATCGTTGCTAGCCACCACATCGTCTTCTTCGTTGTGTTTTCTTTTTCTGAAATATAAAAATAATAAGCAACGGTTTTCAAACGTTGCTATAGATGCTATATTAGAAAATAGCGAATAGGCCATAAGGCTCCATAAATTGAGCGCGAGGATGGATTCCTGTTCGTCCAACCATGCTGGATTCAATGGTCTAAGTCTTGACGGCCAATTTTTCCTTATTTCAAAACCCCCAATTCAAAGTCCTGTAAACCCTAAAACACAACCATGGCATCTTTGCATACAGCGCATAATAATCCAATCAAAGCATATGGTTAACTTGCAAACATTATTCTAAACACAAAAATAACAATGAAATATGTTAACAATGCATGAATGATAGAAAGCGATTCTGAAATTTTCTTTACCAACTTCAATGGTGATTTCACGTTTTCTTGAGTATGAAGCTTAGGGAATGATTGGAATACGTCCTATGATCCTTAAGGAAGCTAATGGAATCACTATTTGGTCTTGAATCGCCCTGCAAAAGTGTTTTCAGAATTGAGATTTTTAAGAAAAAAGTGTGAGTTTGATCTTCAGGTTTTTGCGCAGCTTAGTGGTTCATCGGATTAGGGTTGTGCTTGGTACTTATGCATGAGTGAATTAGGTCAAAAATCTGACCAAAAGAATCCAAGATTTGATTGTTCAATATTTGATTTTCAACCATGATTTTCCAATCTTTTTTCATGCAATTTGATACCAAATCATGCCAAAACTTTCCAAAATGATTATGCACGAATCTTGAATGTCCAATGAGAGTGTTTTCTGCACAAAAAGATTTTATTTCATTAGTTTTGTATTTTTCATGTATTTTATTTAATTAAATGAATTATTAATAATAAAAAATCCAAATAAATAAATAAAAATGGAGAAAAACTTCCCTTTGGGCCTAATGGTCGTGCACATGCCTTGGATAATGAATTATGGAAGAAAAATAGGCCCATTAGCAATTTTAGGTCATTTGAATCAATGTTGACTTTTCAAAATATCCAAAAATGTCCCAACTTCCACAAGGCATAACTTGCTCAATGTTTAAGATTTGATCATGTTTTTGGACATTTTGGAAAGGTCTTTGAGTTCTCTAACCAATGCCTTTGGTCCCATGTCAGTTTGATTTACCAATCTCAAGTTATGGCCTTTGACTTAAAGTCCCTTTTTGTTGACTTTTGAAAATGACCTATAATGTTGAAATTGATAACTTTTTGTGAGAGCATTTCTTGGACTCGAAGTATGAAGATGAGTTGTAGGAAATGTCTTTCTTTTCAAAATGAGTTTTGGATGGAATTTTTCTGATAATCCATGTGAAAGTTATGCCCTGGTCAATTTACAGTTGACTTTTTCAACTGTCCAAATAAGGAAACTTTTGCATCTTGATGATTTTTGAGCCAAGCTTTGAGAATCATGATCAAGCATTGATCAAATGATGTTTGTGGCTTCAAAATGATATGTTGACCAAAAATTTGGACTTTTGACTGTCAAATGACCATTTTGCCCCTACAATTGACTGTAGTGCAATTAGGGTTTTTGACTGTGCAATTTTGTGCTGAAAGTCTTGAAACTTGATATGAGGATACTTAACCATATTTGTAGGCATGTGGGACTTGATTGAACCCTTGGAAACTTCATTTTCTTGATCAGAACAAAAACCCTAATTTTGACTGTTCAGGAGACCATTGCACTGTGCAACCCTTGGGGAATTTTGAAGTCTTGACTTGGCAATTTCTTGAAGAATATGGGAGGGCAAATTTTGGGGTACAACAATTACCCCTGTTCAATCTTCTTAGACCTGAGGATGCGGATTGGCTGACGTGCCTTTCATAATCCGAGGGTAGAAGATGATTGAACACTAGAGTGCCCAGAAATTTGCGCTCACATGGTAGCAGTGTGATGATGGGAATGGGCTTATAGATGCCATTTGGAGATTGATGAATAGGATGATGGGCTTATAGATGCCATCTGGCTGTCGATCGCGTAAGAGATTCCTTAGCGAGAACTTGCGTACCTGCAAAAGAAAAATGAGTACCTGACATGTTGCAGGAGCTGGTTTTCAGATGCTTTGTATAGATGTGTCCTGGTTGGATACATGAACTGAGTCTGGAGCTTCAAAAGATGATGAATAAACCAGGGGTGGTTGCTACCTTAACAGGAACGGTGAGAGAACCTTGGGAAACTTAATCTCAAAAGCGGACGTTTGAGAAAATCTTGGTGGGAATTACCATCTCCGCCGTATCGGGGAGAGAACCATAGGCAATTATAATCTCAAAAGTGGACGTTTGAGAAAAACCTGGAATGGAATTATCGTCTCCGCAGCATTGGGGAGAGAACCATAGGAAATTATAATCTCAAAAGCGGACGTTTGAGAAAAACCTGGGTTGGAATTATCATCTCCACAACATTGGGGAGAGAACCATAGGAAATTATAATCTCAAAAGCGGGCGTTTGAGAAAAACCTGGGTTAGAATTATCATCTCCACAACATTGGGGAGAGAACCATAGGAAATTATAATCTCAAAAGCGGGCGTTTGAGAAAAACCTGGGTTGGAATTATCATCTCCACAACATTGGGGAGAGAACCATAGGAAATTATAATCTCAAAAGCGGGCGTTTGAGAAAAACCTGGGTTGGAATTATCATCTCCACAACATTGGGGAGAGAACCATAGGAAATTATAATCTCAAAAGCGGGCGTTTGAGAAAAACCTGGGTTGGAATTATCATCTCCACAACATTGGGGAGAGAACCATAGGAAATTATAATCTCAAAAGCGGGCGTTTGAGAAAAACCTGGGTTGGAATTATCATCTCCACAGCATTGGGGAGAGAACCATAGGAAATTATAATCTCAAAAGCGGACGTTTGAGAAAAACCTGGGATGGCATTATCATCTCCGCAACATTGGGGAGAGAACCATAGGAAATTATAATCTCAATAGCGGACATTTGAGAAAAACCTGGGATGGAATTATCATCTCCACAACATTGGGGGGAGAACCATAGGAAATTATAATCTCAAAAGCGGGCGTTTGAGAAAAACCTGGGTTGGAGTTATCATCTCCACAGCATTGGGGAGAGAACTATAGGAAATTATAATCTCAAAAGCGGACGTTTGAGAAAAACCTGGGATGGCATTATCATCTCCACAACATTGGGGAGAGAACCATAGGAAATTATAATCTCAAAAGCGGACGTTTGAGAAAAACCTGGGATGGCATTATCATCTCCACAACATTGGGGAGAGAACCATAGGAAATTATAATCTCAAAAGCGGGCGTTTGAGAAAAACTTGGGTTGGAATTATCATCTCCACAACATTGGGGAGAGAACCATAGGAAATTATAATCTCAAAAGCGGGCGTTTGAGAAAAACCTGGGTTGGAATTATCATCTCCACAGCATTGGGGAGAGAACCATAGGAAATTATAATCTCAAAAGCGGACGTTTGAGAAAAACCTGAAATGGAATTATCATCTCCACAACATTGGGGAGAGAACCATAGGAAATTATAATCTCAAAAGCGGACGTTTGAGAAAAACCTTTGATAACTTCTTACTGAGTCTTCATCAGAAAAATCTGTTTGGGGTCGATTTAGCTGGACTAGAGAAGGCCTTGGACTGGATAAGAAATCTTTGGAGTCGATTAACTGAACCGGTCTAGGTCTTGAAATATGATTGAGAATTTAACTGAATCCTTCCTGAAAGGTAAAGGTCAGTCATATGCAATGCATGATATGGATCATGCGATGATGTTCTCAACTTAAATGAGATTGTATGATATGATGCATATATGCATGCTATAATGATGTATGTGATGTTTAGGAATGTTTTCGTCTAGGAAAGTAAATCCTTGACGGGTGCCGGGAGGTCACTCCTGGGCTGATGTTGAAGAATAAGCTTTTGCTTTCGCTGGAGATGATAGCTGCAAGAATACCGGTAGGAGAAGATAACTCCGTTGGGGAATAAACTTGGCGAATGGAATAACTCTGCAGGGAGAAAAGTACTCTAATGATCTTGCTGGGAAGCAATGCTCTGTGGGGAGAGAGATACTTTGCTGAGTTGTTGATAATAACTTGCTGGGGATATCCTTGTTGTGTTGGAAGTGTTAATAGACTTCGCTGGGGATAAGAAAGAACTATGTTGACGACGATCTTTCTGTGGCTTTTGGCTGAGGATAACCCAGTTATATCCTGTTAAGGAAATAACTCTTTGAATAAAGACGGATGACGCGTTCGTGTTCTGCGAGAATAAGCTTCCAGAATCTACTGGGGATAAGCTTACTGCTTGGGGAGATGAATTCCAACTTTCCTGGGGAACTGGATTGGACTCTCTTGGGGAAGTATTGAGTTGCGGGGGAAGTGATTCCTTTGCATGTTGATAGAATGTCGGGGAACAATCTTAAATCAAGACTGCCGGGGGTGCTTGTTAAGACTGTATGCTGCTGGGGAAGGTTGAGATCTGCGGGAGGATACCTAACTTCCTTAAGGTTGATAATTGCTTTGCTTGAGGAGAGTATACTGCTTGCTGGCTCACTCTCTAGGGAATTAAGATACCTGGTTATGTTCTCCAGCTGAACATACCTTTATACCTTGGAGGACAGAACAATTAGATTGCTTGGACAACTCTTTATTGCCCCTGTTTCTGAGGTATGAGTGGAAGACCTGTGAGGTGCTGATAGTTGTTGATGGACAAACCTTCTTCTGGTAGGCAGGTGATAAGATGACAGGACATAGTCGTACGCTTTGATCCCTAACTTTTGCCTGGACCGCCCTTTCGGGTTTTCAGTCCATCGGGATACCCATTTTTGCCCAAGCCGCCTTTTCAGGTTTTCGACTTGCCGGGTGTACAGATTTTTTCATTTCATCCCTTCATTTTTCCCGAACCCTTTTGGTTCGCCGGGAAGCCCTAATTTTTGCCTAGGTATGTCAACCTAGCGGGTCTTTGATTTTGCGTAGTATTTTTTCGACTATGTCCGTGCTTTCAGGATGCAGGGAGTTGTCACTGTTAGGAGTGTTTTTCCGTGCTACTAGAAGATGTCTGATCAGGCAAGATTCGTTGCTGGAATGCCCTCAAGTGACTCAGGCGGAGACTTGCCCCAGGCTATTTGGCCTTTGAGAGATTCTCCGAATCTTGATTGGACTGCCCCAGATAATAGACCCTGATCATGTCTGCCCCTTGATTGGAAGTGCTTCTGTTCATTAGGCTTTCGTCGTGCAAATTTCTATGTTGTTCAAACAAAAAGTCATATGCAAACAAAGTTATGTTAAGAATGCAAGGCTTATGTCTGTTTTGAAGATTTTGAAAATGCATTTTGTCATAAAACAAGTGAATGTTTGTAAAACGTGATGTCAATTCCGTATTTACCGTAAGCCTTCAGGAGTCAGGATACCTTTCGTACAGTATGCTTTCGAACTAACCCATGCTTCAGCTAGGACTTTTGAGGGTTATAACGTGGCCTGGTTCACGGTTTAAGAAACAAAGGATAAAGGCTCAAATTATTTGTACCCACCCGCTCTTCGTGATGTTCTTCAATCCTAAACTCAGTTGATCATACGTCAGACTTTGTTTGAGTCTTTGCTCTGATTTTCCGGTGATGATTCGGATGTTGATAACTTATTTTGAATAGGCAGTCACTCCTTTTTTTGTTGAGGGTTGGTAAGACCTCTTTCTTTTTGATTTTTGTTATCCCTTTCTTTTTTTGCCTGAACTGTTTCCTTTTTGGAATTACAGTCAGCGGGATGCCCCAGTTTTGTAAGTCTCCTTCATGGGTTTTGACTTAATGGGTTCTTATTTTGAAAGATCATGACTGCCTTTCTTTATTGATTATTCGGAACCATCACTGTCTTTCATTTTTTTTGTAAGGACCTCTTTGGTGCCGTTTTGTTATGCACTTGGATCAACTGAGAGACTACCCTGCCCCAGGTTATGATTAAGGGTTTTAAATTTCGAAAAGAAAAACTCCTACTTCTTTGGCTCAGATGGGTTGACGAGGGATTATCATCCTTATAACTCCAGTGTTTAGGGATTGAAACAATGCCTGTACCTCATCAGCGGGGTCTGTTCAAAAGCATACTGTAACGATCGTGGCATCGTTTTCGTCATCCTCCCTCAAGAGGCTTAGAGAGTTGATCATCAGAAAAAATATGAAAATAATTTGCGTATAGTGAATACGAATATATTGCTTCAAAACAGACGTATGCGATGCATTAATGAAATAACAATGTTTAACATGGGTAAATGTTTGAACAAAAGAAAATTGCAACTTGAACATTCGAATGAACAAAAATTTCTCAATCCTAGGATTTGTCACTTCAAATGGTGAGTCTTGCAGGGGTAGTAAAAGAACTCGGCCTGACCATCTTGGGTGAATTTCACTGCTCCTTCGTCAATCAGATCCTGAATCTTGTTCTTCAGAGACCAACAGTCGTTTGTATTATGCCCCGGGCTGTCGGAATGATAAGCGCAACGGGCGTTGGGATTATACTTTGGTGACGCTGTATTCTGATTCTTAGGAGGGTCCCTTAATGTAATCAGATTCAGTCTCAACAAGTGTTGTAGGGCTTGAGACAGCGACGTGTTGAGCTGAGTGAATTGCCTCCTGGGCTTGTTTGGCTCACTCTGATCAACCCTTTGCTCCGGGCGAGGTTGTGGTTGGACCTGTGAAGTAATGGCAGCTTGGAGAGGTCCAAACCTTTGACTTCTCGGAGGTTGATTAATGACTGGGTCCCTGACTTGGGTTGGTTGCTTCATGTCTTGATGAAGCTGACTGATCATGGCCCTCAGCTCTCCTTGCTCCTGAGCTAAGCCTTGAATGAGGGCCCTTTGCCCCAGCATCTGGGTTTTCAATGTGTCTACCTCAGCTTGTAGACGTTTCAGCTGTTCGTCCTTGCCATCCTCGGGACTCTTTCTGATCAGATTCCCCATGAGGAGTGTCCTCAACTCTTCCTGCCCCTTGGATAGGCCTAGGAAGATTTCCCTGAACTGAGTCTCTTGAGCGTGAAGGTCCTGGTTATCTTGTTGGGAAGCCATTGACTGAAATAAACAGCGGAGATGGTAAGTGACCTGTCCAAAGGGTACCTGTAATGCGATGATATGTATGATATGCATGCAATGTTTTCAAGGACCTCGCGGGGTAAACAAGAAAATTTGTTAGAATTTGGGTCTGGTAACTTGATTGAAGGAACTGCATATTGTTGAGAGTCCTTCTTCCAAGGGTCAAAGGCTCACCATATCAAGTGGGTCATAGCCCCTGACTCAAGTCATCAACCTTATTTTGCTTTCCAAATAACCTTGGCTTAGGGAACTTTCTTCAAGTGTCAAAGCTCACCATATCAAGTGGGTCATAGCCCCTGACAACCTTGGCTAGAGGAAAATAAATCCTCTTTGCCCCTTGCTAGATGTCTGATTTGTCATGACCTGCATCGCAAGCCCTTGAGATCCTTGAAATGGGTTAGGATGTATGCAATGGTATGATGTCATGATGCATGGGGTAATATGAATAAACCCTGTTATGAGCCCTTATTAAGGACTATAAACAGAAACCTGCAAGAAACTCAATTAAAACCTGTCATGAGTCCCAGTTAAGGACTACAAAACAAAACCTGCAAGAAACTGGGCAAACCCTGTTATGAGTCCTAATTAAGGACTGCATACTAAAATCTGTAAGAAACTTAGTATACCCTGTTATGAGTCCTATTAAGGACTATAAACAAAACCTGCAAGAAGTTCATGTAAAACCTGTCATGAGTCCCAGTTAAGGGCTATAAACAAAACCTGCAAGAGACTTAGTACACTTTATTATGAGCCCTGGTTAAGGACTATGAACGAAACCTGCAAGTAGTATGTGTTAGGTAACAAGCATGCAAGTAGGCAAGTACGAAGGCACACAAGTCACACAAGAGAAACCCTTAGAGTTTAGGCCAGCATGAGGTCTAGGTATTACCCTCTTTCAGTTGGTTGGTTCAACCTGTCCTATTAGAAGTAACCGGGTTCTAAGGGTCCCAATATCACTGGATTGCTTTCATTGTTCATCGTTTCGATTTAGCCACTGAACTGGCGACCGAAATATTCCAGGAAAGCAACCCTCAATTGAGTGTAGTATCGAGTATCAACCAACCTCGGACTGCACCAAAGTCAGTTATCTCACTACCCTAAAGAGGCCAAGATAGTTCAATTAAGGTTCCTAAGGTCTGTTGATGCTTCACGACACCACGCGGAGGCCCCGTACTCTCCTTGACTGAACTCAAGGGTTACCGGTACACACCAAAGTGCCACATCAACGTAGCAGACTGTTTCAACCATGTCGGTATACCCCGCACAGTTCCCTCACAGCCTTGTTGCTACTTTCTAAGAAGGTATCCCTAGATCCGGGTTAGGATCTATAGAACTCCCAAGCAACCCACAATAATAAAGCAAGCAAGGAAAGCAATTGAAAACACAGTGATCTTAGTCCTAAGGT
The DNA here is from genome assembly GCA_948472305.1 of Vicia faba. NCBI lineage: Eukaryota > Viridiplantae > Streptophyta > Magnoliopsida > Fabales > Fabaceae > Vicia > Vicia faba. Next base: position 493,873,599 of record OX451738.1, read on the forward strand.
ACACCTCACTTTAAGTTTAGGGTCCCCAGCAGAGTCGCCAGTTCTGTGATCGGTGGATCTGGAACTGACTGTTTAACGCTGGTTCGCGAAATATCGCGGAAGCAAGAGTCGCCACCGTCTTTTATTTTCTCCAAATGGAAAGGACAAAAGCACAGAAAAATTCCTTAAAGAGATTGCTCTCGGTTCGGGAGGTAGATTATAGAAAGGGAAGGTGTTAGCACCCTTTCTATCCATGGTTATCCATGGGCTCTTAGATACTTGCTCATTGTGTTTTCAAAAATGGTTTGTTTGCTTTTCAACTGTGGGTTTTAAAAAGTTTCTTTGAAAATTTCAGTTCGACTCTTGTATCGGTCCTCAAGAGTGTTTGAAAAATGCTTTCGAAAGCTTTTTGAAAAGGTGTCGGTGTGAAAAGTATTTTTTGATTTGTTTTGAAATTAGAGCAAGTATCCACGAGAACCTACCTACCCTAAGGAATTCGTCTGTGTAGATGTCCTTTAAAGTAGTGCCATCCCACCATTGAGAGTAGGTAGCACCACCGTTGGAGGTGTTCGGGTCAATTCGAGGTTCGGGACATGGTGATCACCAGAGCAATGGGAAGACACCTTAGAAGCTACCCTCATGCCAGGTTCCCGGATCATGAGGACTTACTAAGACATCCTCTACTCGACGATCACCTTTCGAGGCAAGGCAACAGTGAGGCGTACCCTAGGGGTGGTGTGTGAACTTGTGTGTCGTTTTCAGATATTTTTGTCTTTTGTCATGTTATTGGTGATCTAGCGTTTGTTTTTATTTTTGTCCATACATTCTTTCATGCCATTATTTAACAGTTAAAAATTGCGAGAAGGTAAAAGATTCTAAGCTATTACAAAAGGCGCGGGTCCACATCGCCAAAATTTCTTGAACCCGATTTGACAGAAAAAATAAATAAAGAAATAAAGAGTGCGAGAAAGTTAATTACAAGGCTTCGGGAGAGATACAGAAATATTATAAAGAAATAAGATAAATATGCGAATAAGAATTAAAACGAGGGCGTTGGACCCTTTTTGCAAAATTAAATTAAATGATGGAATTGATTAATTAAGAAAAAAAAGAAATTGTTTTTTTTGTATTTTTTGGTATTTTGTGATTTTAATGAAAAAAAATTAATTTAATTAAATGCTAACCCTAATTCTAGTTATTTTAATTTATTAAAAAGAAGATTAAAGTTTTACCCTAAAATTAACCCTAATTAATTTACATGCAATTTTAATTACAAAAATAAATATTTGATATTTTAATTATTTATGAAAGAAAAATAAAAATTATCATAAACCCTAATTCTATCTTTTTTAGATTTTTTATTATGAAAACATTATAATTAACCCTAATTTAATAACTAAATGAATTAATACAATTTATTTATGAAAATACTAAAAATAAAAATAGTTATTATTTTTTCTCTTTTCTGATTTTTATGTGTTTTTTATATTTTATGAAAACATTAAATTAATTAAACCAACAATAATTAAAAGAAAATAAAAATTATAAAAATAAAGAAAGTAAAGAAAATTTGCAAACCAAGGGGGGGTATTTGTCCCCAAAGTGGAGGTGAGGCCTTTAGCAATCTGGCCCAATGCTTCAGGCCTGTAAGACTTTCGTGGTTAGCGTGCATCAGCGTTGACTGGAGTATACCGTGCCCTCCAGATCATGACCCTTGATTGAATCCATTGGCCACGTGAACGGCTTGATTTTGAAGGTGTATGCTACGCTCCAGCCTTGAAACTGCATGGGAATACTGATTGCAAAATAATATGGGAATAGTGAGGACCTGGGGCTCGAACCCAGGTCATGAATGTTACCAACAATCTTGCTTACCACTGAACCAATTCACGCGCGTTTAACATATAATAGCTAACAAATATTATAAAAGAAAAATGGTCAGTGGCCTAAAAATATGAAAAAGCGCGCGCTGAATTCAAAGGAGCCAATCGTTGCTAGCCACCACATCGTCTTCTTCGTTGTGTTTTCTTTTTCTGAAATATAAAAATAATAAGCAACGGTTTTCAAACGTTGCTATAGATGCTATATTAGAAAATAGCGAATAGGCCATAAGGCTCCATAAATTGAGCGCGAGGATGGATTCCTGTTCGTCCAACCATGCTGGATTCAATGGTCTAAGTCTTGACGGCCAATTTTTCCTTATTTCAAAACCCCCAATTCAAAGTCCTGTAAACCCTAAAACACAACCATGGCATCTTTGCATACAGCGCATAATAATCCAATCAAAGCATATGGTTAACTTGCAAACATTATTCTAAACACAAAAATAACAATGAAATATGTTAACAATGCATGAATGATAGAAAGCGATTCTGAAATTTTCTTTACCAACTTCAATGGTGATTTCACATTTTCTTGAGTATGAAGCTTAGGGAATGATTGGAATACGTCCTATGATCCTTAAGGAAGCTAATGGAATCACTATTTGGTCTTGAATCGCCCTGCAAAAGTGTTTTCAGAATTGAGATTTTTAAGAAAAAAGTGTGAGTTTGATCTTCAGGTTTTTGCGCAGCTTAGTGGTTCATCGGATTAGGGTTGTGCTTGGTACTTATGCATGAGTGAATTAGGTCAAAAATCTGACCAAAAGAATCCAAGATTTGATTGTTCAATATTTGATTTTCAACCATGATTTTCCAATCTTTTTTCATGCAATTTGATACCAAATCATGCCAAAACTTTCCAAAATGATTATGCACGAATCTTGAATGTCCAATGAGAGTGTTTTCTGCACAAAAAGATTTTATTTCATTAGTTTTGTATTTTTCATGTATTTTATTTAATTAAATGAATTATTAATAATAAAAAATCCAAATAAATAAATAAAAATGGAGAAAAACTTCCCTTTGGGCCTAATGGTCGTGCACATGCCTTGGATAATGAATTATGGAAGAAAAATAGGCCCATTAGCAATTTTAGGTCATTTGAATCAATGTTGACTTTTCAAAATATCCAAAAATTTCCCAACTTCCACAAGGCATAACTTGCTCAAGTTTTAAGCTTTGCTCATGTTCATGGACATTTTGGAAAAGTATTTGATTCCTCTAACCAATGCCTTTGGTCCCATGTCAGTTTGATTTACCAATCTCAAGTTATGGCCTTTGACTTAAAGTCCCTTTTTGTTGACTTTTGAAAATGACCTATAATGTTGAAATTGATAACTTTTTGTGAGAGCATTTCTTGGACTCGAAGTATGAAGATGAGTTGTAGGAAATGTCTTTCTTTTCAAAATGAGCTTTGTATGGAATTTTTCTGATAATCCATGTGAAAGTTATGCCCTGGTCAATTTACAGTTGACTTTTTCAGCTGTCCAAATAAGGAAACTTTTGCATCTTGATGATTTTTGAGCCAAGCTTTGAGAATCATGATCAAGCATTGATCAAATGATGGTTGTGGCTTCAAAATGATATGTTGACCAAAAATTTGGACTTTTGACTGTCAAATGACCATTTTGCCCCTACAGTTGACTGTAGTGCAATTAGGGTTTTTGACTGTGCAATTTTGTGCTGAAAGTCTTGAAACTTGATATGAGGATACTTGACCATATTTGTAGGCATGTGGGACTTGATTGAACCCTTGGAAACTTCATTTTCTTGATCAGAACAAAAACCCTAATTTTGACTGTTCAGGAGACCATTGCACTGTGCAACCCTTGGGGAATTTTGAAGTCTTGACTTGGCAATTTCTTGAAGAATATGGGAGGGAAAATTTTGGGGTACAACAACCTCCTACAAACATCTCTTCTAATTGTGATGCACGTGCTAGATGTATCCCCTATTCAGGGGCACCCAGTTTCAATGTTGAATATTGTAAAGGGGTTGAAGTATAAAGTCCAACACCTGTCCGGCGTCTCTTCCAAAAGTCCAATTCATATTTGGCCAATTTCCAAACTCTTTCACATCAGGTAGATGTCTCTTTTATTGTGATAGAAGACGAATTATATTGTTTCTTTGTGGCATAAGATTCTTGGTGATGCAGTTTATACTAATTCGCTCGGTAAAAGCATTCATTCACTCTCCTGAAAGAATCTTTTATGCATATTATTTTGGGGCACCTGGCCATTCGATTGAAGATGGTATGTCATCCAGAGATAGGGTCCAAGATTGGATCAATTCAGAGACAGTTTTGTTCACATTAGATCAGAAGGTGAATTCTCTCGCCTATTTAAGCATCAAGACTGCAAAAAATCGTCAAAATAAAGAAGCCTATATGGAGTCAAGTCTCCTCAACGATGGCAGCCATTGGTTTCTTTACTGAATTTTCATTTGCATTCTTGCTTGTTTGTTTAAACATTGCTTGCATGTAGAAACTTGTCTATTTGTGAATGAAAATCTTAATGAAATAAGTATGCTTGTCTTAAAATGTTCCTTTCGTTTTCATTCATCCATTCGTTATCACTCTTTAAATGTTTTACTTGCATATTGATGCCATGTTTCTAAGTCTTATGCTTAGGAAAAGATTGGAGGGGGGATGACGATAATCTAAAAACGCAAAAAAATATCTCTGGTTGGTACGCTTTTGAGTAAGACCCTGCTGACGATGTACATGCCTTGTTTAAATTTCTAAACACTAAAGATATAAGGGAGATAGACCCTTGTTAACCCCTCTGAGCCTTCGAAGTAGGAGTTTCTTTTCTGTTCAGGAAAAACTCTCATTTTAACCAGGGGCAGGGTGGATTTCAGCTAATCTAATCAAGCATTCAGAACTCATCAAGAATACGCATCCAAGGATACAACATTGGTTATCCTTCAAAAGGTTGAGGAAATTCAAAACCTCAATGGTTAACCTTCACTTATCAGGAGTGTGCATGAATTAACGATATCCCATTGGGTATCTCTTACACATCAGGAAGTCAATAGATGATGATATAACAATGGCTATCCCTCATCTACTTAAGACTCAGACAATCACGATCACTTCCAACAAATCGAAAATAGCATAAAGATCAATGACTTGTTCAAAATCGAAAGTATGAATAAGAAAGAAACAAAAAGCCCCGCTAAGTCGAAACTTGAAAATAAGTCGCTTAGGAAAACGTTAGGGCATCCTGCTGGACTTCCAAATCAAAATTCAAAAGAATTTGTCCAGGAAAACAAGAAAGAAACTGAAAATCCTAAAGGGTGAGTAAAGGATTACCAATGAAAATCCTCATCGAAAGAACAAGATTATGTGATCAGACACCGAAAGCAAAAAGTTAGTGACTGTCGTGTCCAAGAAACCCCTGTGGTTCCACAACCATTGCAAACTCCTATTTTGAGAGATGAATTTGTGCATCAGGTAAACTGAACTTAAGACTGGAGAACATCATGGAGAATGGGTGGGCACCCAAAAAAAATTGAGCCTTTAATCCTTTTTTTCTAAAAATGTGAACCAGGCCACGTTACAACCCTTAAAAGTCCTAACTGAAGCATGGGTCAATTTGAAAGCGTGTTACAATGAGATAGCATTTAACTTACTCCTAGGAGTTATGTTTAAATATTTGTGTTGGCATCATACGCTTGTTTTGTCTTTCATAAAAAATAATTTGCAAATGTTGCTCTCTAGCTAGTGATTCATTCACAACAAAGTTATAATACAATTTCATTCAATGTTTTTCAAACTTCAAGACTTACATACGTGTTGCATTAGAATTATCATTCTCATAATAAACATTCTTCTGCATACAAAACAACTTATTAAAATTAAGTAAGTTTACACAATGAACATCGGTAAAGAGCTCAATCTTGTCAGAGAAGAGAGGCTTGAATACTCTGTTGAAGCAAAAGTCGGTTGTCATAAGAGAAATGACTTATCCAGGGGCACGTTAAACAGAGATTCTATTAAGAGAAAATATCTTGGTGATTTACAATTTGAGTACCCTTTATGGATGAAGTTAGCAGATTTCGCCAATCTGGGGCAATCAAGTCGAGAGTCGACCTCTCTGAGTTTAGCCAAATCTGGGGCATTCCCTCAAAGCTATCAATCAGAGGCTATCACGTCGATAGATATCTTCAAGATAATATCAATCAGAGGCTATCACGTCGATAGATATCTTCAAGATAATATCAATCATAGGCTATCACGTCAATAAATCTCTTCAAGTTTCCATTAACCTGGGGCAATCACGTTGAGAAATCTATTCATAATTCATTCAACCTGAGGCAATCACATCGAGATTTGACAAATCCTCCAAGAAAGTTGTAATCAAGAGCAGTTTATTTTGCGACTTAAGATATTGGGGCATCCAGAGCTATAGAGTCGACCTTTGGTGGAGCTCTCTGGGCTTCCTCTTTGGCGGGCTCTGGCTTGTCGGGTTCCTGTCGCGTAGTCGTCGGTCTCTTGGCGGGCCTTGTCCCGGTGTCGACAGTGTCACATCCTTTAGATGCGGCGTTAAAACACCTTCGAGCAGCGGCTAGATCCCCCTGGATGGTAGATACTCATGCCCTCTTAGTGTAGAACTTCATCTTCAAGTGGACGGTGGAGGGTACCGTTGTCAGTTCTGCCAGTGTTGGTCTCCCCAGGATGCAGTTGTAGAGGGACGGGTAGTCGATGACGAGGAAGCGTACTTTAACTTGCCTTGTCGTCGTGCCCTCTCCGAAGGTAACCATGAGTTCGACATATCCCCAAGGCTTGGAGGTCGAGTCGTTGAAGCCCTGTAAGTCCGAACCTACATATGGCGAGAGATGCGAGTCGTCCAGCTGCAGAGTCCGGAACAATTGGCTGTACATTACATCGAAGGAACTTCCTTCGTCGACGAGGATGCGGTGCACATCAAAGTTAGCCATTCTTTCTCTTATCATCAAGGGAATGACTGCGTTGGGGGCTCCCCCGGGGAGCTCTTCCAGGTAAAAGGTGATAGGCTCCGACCTACCTTTTACCCTCTCAAAGGTCACTGTTTGCGGGGGTGCCGCGTCGACCAGTTCACCAGCTTCCTTTTAGCCGAATTGATAGTCAGCTCGTTGAATCCCCCACCATTGATGACCATGGCGGAGGGAAAGTATTCCCACCTGCTGTGGGTCGTGAGCGGCTCCTGCAGGTGCTCGGGGACGTAAAAGTCCTCGGGTCTGGTGACGGAGAAGGCAGTCTGGACGGGGACTGACTCGTCAGATGGTCGGGCGTCTTCCTCCGGTTCTCTTGCTTCTCGGGCGTCACGATGAGGAGCGTCGTTTCGCCGGTATTGGGCGAGCCTCCCTCCCTTGATGAGGGTTTCGATGGCATCCTTGAGGTGGACGCATTCTTCAGTCAGATGACCATGGCTCCTGTGGTACTGACAGTACTTGCTCTTGTCTGCTCCGGGCTTGGTGGGAGCAGGTCGGGGGCGTTTGACGCCGCCGTCTTTAAAGTCCGTGCTGGCACACTCCGCCAAAATGCGCTCGCGGGAAGCTGTGAGCGGAGTGTATTCGGTAAAACGCCCTGAGGGTCCTCTTTGGTCTCATACTTCTCGGGGTCTGTCCTCTTTTATTTTCTCCCCGGTTCGTCGAGGAGGAGCAGCTTCTTGGCGCGGGTTGCTGCTGGATCCGCGAGTCCTGGGGTCCCGGGCTCTGTTGGCCGCCTCCCTTTCTTCGTAATCCATGTACGCCCGGGTCTTCTCGAGGAGGGCATCAAATGTTCTAGGTGGCTCGATGCCCACTGCCTTTCTGAATTCTGTGCCGGGGAGGAGCCCTCTCTCCAGCAGATACCTCTTCATGTGGTCCGTGCAAGGGACCTGTATGGCTTCACGATTGAAGCGATTAATAAACTCTCTCAAGGTTTCATCCTGTCTCTGGATGATGGCTTCGAGAGCCGCCTCGGTCTTTGGGTGTCGACGAGACGCAGTGAACGAACTTATGAATTGGTTCTTTAGGTTTCGCCACGATGTGATTGATCCCAGAGCGAGGCCTTTATACCAATCCATTGCTGCCTTTCTAAGGGTCGTGGGGAACAGCCGACATTTGATGGGTCCCTTGATGTTGTGATAGTGCAGCATAGCCTCGAACCTGTCTATGTGGTCGACCGGGTCCGCGACTCCGTCGTATTCCTTCAGATGTGGAGGCTTCTCCATGCCCGGGGGAATGGGCGCCTCCATGATGGCTTGTGACAGGGGACCGCGGGGGTCATCCTCGTCACTTCGCTCCGGGGACAGGGATGGGGACCTGTAATATTGTCGAGCCCGGCGGTCCTGGTCGTGCTGGGCGTCTCTCGAGCGAGGTGCTCGCTGGTTGATTCTTCCATGCCCATCTCCGGAGTGTCTTCTTTCTTGTCGTGTGGGAGCATGGATGCGTCCCCCGACTTCAATGATGGGTTGCCTCTCCAAAGGGGGACGTCTCCCCGAGGGTCGGGGTGACGGGCTTCAGGAGGTGTCTCTGTAGTGTCTCCGCAGGGGATACGGGAGATGTACCTCTATTACTCGAGGAAGTGGAGTTTGGGGCCTCCTGTGTCTCCTCGCAGGTCTCCGATCGTCTTCTAGTTCCCTCAATCTTTCCCCTTGGGAGAATATGAGGTAATTCGTCTGATTGATCGCCACAAACAGCGCGCGGGTTGTGGCATCTGCCCCGACGGGGACAGGGACTTCCTAAAATTGGGCAGCTCGATAGTTTGTGGGAGTTGCGTTGTCTTCTTCGAGCGGCAGAGGGACTGAAGAGGATGATGCAGTAACTCCGTCGCGGTGGACTGAGGGCCCGGGGTTGGCGCCCCCGGGGAGTGTGTTATGACCAGGATTACCGGCGTTGTCGGTGAGTCCATTCTTGTCTGCGAGGCCATTGTTGGTGTCGACGACGCGGATGTTTTGTTCATCACGAACTTGGTCAGCCATGACGGTAAGGGGTGATTTGAGCTTTGGTCTTAGAGGTTTTGCAAGACGGGGAAGCTAGTTCCCACAGACGGCGCCACTAATCTTACCGGATCAGACTTGGACCGTCACGATTGGCTCCGAGCGAAAGTTGAACGAGGTGGGAGGGTACCTGCAAGGCACTCCGATGCTAAAGTGAGTGATGGTACGAGCAGGAAAAAAGTGTGTGTATGGGTAAAAGAATGAATACCCGACCCTCTGGGAACAGAGGGTATTTATAGCCCCCAGCGCGGGGCCAAGGTCCTTTCATTGGGCCGACCAGGACTGACCCAACAAAGGGACTGCCAGGTTCTACGTGTGTAGTGGGGACCCGCACGTGGTCCCCCTCCTGGTGATGCTCTGTGAGAAGTACGGAGGGACGAGGACGCGGTCTTTCCGGAGTTCAGGTGATGGAGTAACGATCATAGTCGGCCCTACGAGGAGGGTGCTCGAGCTGGGCTCGAGCTGAATTTCATGTGGTCGGGGATGTCATGTTCGCGGGCTGTGGCGGGCACGACTGCAGTTTCTGGTCGGCGCGCTAATGGGAATCTTCGGGGATGTGCTCCTTAAAGAGTTGCTTGGATTGGGCCTTCGTTCTTGCTCTTGGGCCAGGACGGGCCCAGTCCAGAACAATTACCAATCATATTCTTTGAGATACCATAAATGAAAACTCATATTCTCTTCATAAAGTCAATACAACTTTCCTTCAAAATCAACAAAGACAAGCTAGGTACCCAAATCTTTTGAGGACCTTGAACTAGAATCCCTAAGAGCTTTAGACTTGGTTCCTTCCTCCTTATATGCGTCTTTCTCGTTTTTCTTCCTTTTCTCCTTTTTCTTCCTTTTCTCAAGTTTCTTTTCATGTTTATCCAAGCAAGTGTGTTCTTGCTCGTGTTATTCCAACTTTCCAAACAAAGTGGTGAGATCAAGTGTTGCAAGATTATTGGCTTCCTTGATTATCGTGACCTTTGGTTTCCAATTCCTAGTAAGACATCTCAAAACCTTGTTAGTAGCAATTGCATTGGAAATAGGATTACCTAGCAAGTTTAAACGAGTAATAAGATGTGAGAACCGCTTTTCATTTTTGAGTAATGGTTTAACCATGCTTCATGTGAAACATTTCAAACTCTTGAGTAAGTGTGTTAACTATAGCTTGTTTGACCTCATTATTTCCCTCATATGTAACTTATAGAGAGTCCCACATAGCCTTAGCGGTTTCACAATGAGAAATACGATAAAACTCCTCAACTCTAGGAGCATATATGATGATATTTTTTGCTTTCCAATCATGTCCCCACTTCTTATAATCTTCCTCATTCCATAGCGCTTCCGGCTTAGGTATGACAACACCATCAATAAGATATATAACTGGTGTTAGTCCATTTTGAATGGCCTGCCGCACACCTTTGTCATATGAGTTAACATGAATTTGCATACAAATTTTCCAATAACTATAGTTTTCTCCCGTGAAGATTGGGGCTCTTTTGTAATCCCCTTTAGGTTCTTCGGACATTTTCTAATAAGAGTTTTGAAACACAGAATAAATCAGAGTTCTGATACCACTTGTTAGACGATGACAACTTATCTAGAGGGGGTGAATAGATCACCAAGCCAAAAATACCAATCAAAATTTAATCATTAAAAATTTTATTCGAAAAGAGTGCAAGCAGAACGTTTTAGCGTAGATAGATAAAAGTCATCTATACGAACCTAGTTATTGGAAATCGAGTATGCAAAAATCCCTTATGGAATAAATGAGTTGATAATAGGAATTAATACGCTTAAAACAATCAACACTTTATTATTCATTTATCACAATTTACTAGCAACCCATTTCCAATGTAATTAAACAAAAATATAGAATAATGCAAATTGTCAAACACTTGGTGTGCGAACGAATTTTCAGAATTTTTCTGTGAGTTTTGTTGATATGAAAAATCACTTATAATCAAAGTGATTATAAGCTAATCAACAAACCAATTTAAACCAAAACAATCACAGAAAAATTCTTACGAGTCGATCGATTAAACAATGAAATTCAATAAATTGTGTAATGAAAAATAAAAGCGAGTAAAGAGATAAGAGAGAGAGAGACACAAGGATTTGTTACATCAGTTCACCACATCGTCCTCTCTAGTAGATACATTATCCTCCAATTTCAAATGAAATTGAGACATTAATCTTACTTTGCAAAAACTCGATTACAAGAGAAGTGTTCCAAGAGCAACCCTACAAACCCTAACTATTTATTGTTGATTCAACCAATTCCCTTCTTTTTTCTTCAACAAGACCAAGATACAATAGCTCCTAATCGATTTATCGAATCTTGCTACTTTTTTGGGTTACCCTAACTCCAAAGCTCTTCGCATACGATCAACTTTACCTATTGAAAACAAGAACTTCCAATTTGATTTGTTGTTCTATCCCAACTACTTTGGGTTACCTTAACTCCAAAGCTTTCACTTGGCCACAATCCTCTTTTAAAAGTCTTGTACAAAACTTCCAAATCTACCAAAGATCCTGGAGGACAAACTCTAGGCTTTTCCTAATGAAACCCCCCACAATTTTCAATTCAATATTCTCGGTTACACAAAACCTAATTGGACATTATCAAACCTCGTCTAGATGGCACCCAGACAAAAGATGATTATGTGTGATTTATCAGTGTGTATGCATAGGTTGGAGGTTAAAGGTGAAGAGCAATGAAGGTAAGTGTTTATAGTTTCATCAAGTTGAAAAGATGCATGAATGATGTATTTATAGTTGTGGAAGTTTATTGGCAAATAGGTAATTTTTGGAATTAAAACAATATGAAAAATTGACCGAAACAAACAGTAATTGTTGGCCTGAAATACGAATGTGTCGGCACATAAATCTAGAAACAATAGTATGTGCCGACCTAAAAAGGCTTATGTGCTAGTCTGTGACAAACTGAAGCTGCAGGCTTCATTATTAAAGCTGATGTGTTAGCCTGAAGGTCGTATGTGTCGGCACATTAAATTAAAACTTACAGTAAGTGTTAGCTTGAAGACTACATGTGTTGGCATGTATCAAACAGGAGTTATAGGCTTTGTTATTGAGTTACATGTGCTGGCCTAAAATCGTATGTGACTCCACATGCAAGTGATTTTTGTATAGACAACGAATTTTCATGTTTTTGGCCATTTTCAAAGTAGTTTTGAATGATTCCTAAGATCTCTAATACAAGGGTGCACCATATAACATAGAGATATCATCCAATATACAGAAATGCTAAATTTTCCTAGTTTTGACATCATACAAAACATCTAATGGATAAGTTGCACTCACATTTCGTTGGTTAGCGGATTTGTATAAAAAAACTTGGAGATAATCGAAGACTCAAAAACTAATGATCTTTGGGTTGACTACCACAGGGAATGTGACCTGAGGTGCTTCTTCCTATTCGTGGTTTGCACGTTCATGTTTGTAGACAAAAGTGAAAACTATTTAGATGTGGCTTACCTCAAATATTTTTATCGAGTTGGAGTCAATTCACGAGTAAAATTGGAGGGAAATATGCTTGATTTACCTGTACTCCAATCTGAGCAAAGATTGTAATTGGACGCCAAAGCAAATAACAGACTCATGCACTCTGCTTACGGTAATTTCCAAATCACAGTTTTAAATTACAAACAACTTTTTTCACACTTGTTACTAATATTTTTTCCCTTGTTCGTTTTCAGAGATGGATCCTTGTCCACTATCATCGTATTCACGGGTTCAAATGCGACTCGTTGTATACTGAGGATTATCCAGTTGCTTTTCAGTTTACCCCTAACATAGGGAATGATGGTATCTTGTTGTTATGTGTGTATGATCGAACTCAGCTTGATGATGTCGTTTAGTGTCATACACTACTCACCGGGATAGAATTCAATTCGACCATATTTTCATATACTCTAGATGGTTGGCATGTGGAACTAATATCATGTGCAAGTATCTTCCAGAGCGGTTAATGCAATAGTTTGAGTTCATGCAGATCGTTCTGAGGTCCCTCTCTAGGCTGCTCCTATCACTATTATCTGCATAGAGTTGGATGATATTCTAGCAGATTTAGAGAGTCGTCTAGTATCGATGGAGTATCGGAGTCATGAAACCACAGATCAATGGTCTTATGTGGAGGGTTACATAACATAGTTCTACAGAGTGTCACACTCTTACATGACACATGACGCTCCTGGACGTCCACCTAGGCCTGCTCATGAGGAGATCCTGGAGAATGAGCAGGTCATGGATGATCATGTCATTGACGTCTTGTCAATCTGTCACAATATTATGCGGGTGACAAAAGAAGACATCGATTATTGACTCTTCGAGAGAAGTGGCGATGAAGGGGTTTCTCTAACATGTTCCATTCTGTTCAAGACACGAAATGCCTCAGGTTACCGTAGGCAGAGGAGGAGCCGAAGTGTTAGGATTAGACATACTCAGTAGACTATATTTTTTATTGTATTGTGTTTATTTTCATCGACTTGGAGAAAAATTATTGTAGTATTATAATCTTTCTGATATTCATTTCTATAATATTCAGTTTTATTAACGCATTACTCAGTTTCATGATATTCATTTTTATTTATCATTGAAACAAATAACGGCAATGTTACTCGTATTCAGTTTTATTAACGCATTATTCAATTTCATAATATTCATTTTTATTTATCGTTGAAACAAATCACGGCAATGTTATTCGAATTAAATTTAGTTTGGATTGAAAACACCATAATATTAGCAAACTGATTCTGAAAATAAAACCCAAACAATAATTCGAAGATGCATGCCGAATTTACTCTAAAATAGTTCAAATATAAAATTGGGTGGCTATTTGATTTAGTAAGGACGAAAGGTGACTTCGGAGATGTATTTGCGAATTAACTCTAAGGTAAATTTGGAGATGCATCTCCAAACTAAATTTATCAAACTAAATTTATGTTAAAATTGATATTTTGTGTGTTCGAAAATACATCTCTGAATTTACCCAAAAATATTTTTGAATTTTCAGAGATGTGACTCATTATACAAGAGTGCAATGAGATATTATCTAAATTTTAGAGTTGCTCTTTTCACTTTACTGCCGTAAAATCTCATAAATATCTGTAACATCTGAAGGTATCTTTTTTACACACCCTTCAGCATAAATTAATGAATAGTTTTTATTTTATTATATTCTAATCTGAAAATACATCTATGTAAACTTCACTGAAGAATTTTTTTCAAAATGCATTCCAACTGAGCAAGTCAAGAGATTATTTCATCACTGAAGAATTTTTTTCAAAATGCATTCCAACTGAGCAAGTCAAGAGATTATTTCAACATAAAAGATATGTGAACACCGAAGTTGACACCAACACCGTGTGTGTATATATATATATATATATATATATATATATATATATATATATATATATATATATATATATATATATATATATATATATATATATATATATATATATATATATATATATATATATATATATATATATATATATATATATATATATATATATATATATATATATATATATATATATATATATATATATATATATATATATATATATATATATATATATATATATATATATATATATATATATATATATATATATATATATATATATATATATATATATATATATATATATATACGGTTTCAACTTTTTTAATATTTATTTCTCCCTCTTTTTATATGGGAGATGAATGTAAGAGATACGGTGTCTATACCAGGTGTCCATTTTGGATGTTGATATATCACGGCTCTTATTTCAACCGCATGACTCAACAACAAATCTTGTAATAATGACTTGCCATATTTCATTGAATTCTGTCTCACATCATTGAGAAAACACAAACCATCTAACAGATCATTGATTGAATTGTATACTACTTAAGAAATTGTAGTTTTACCGATTCGACTGCTTTCCCATATCTCTATCATGTGGACTACATCATCAGAATGAATATTTAAAATAAAATAAAAAATATCTTACTTTACCACGTCTGAATGGAAGCGGAAGTTTGATATTGCCATAAGAGAAGTGAAATTTGCTCCCGAGAAAGTTCAGGGGCGCACAAACAAGTACACATAAGTTTTCAAAGATAAAACAATTTATACTGTACATGTAAAAGTAATTTAAATTTATTTTATCTTTTGTTAAAGAAATAGTTTATGCAAACTTTTCATAGATGTTTATTTTGATAAACACTTGTGCTATAAGCTCCAAAATAAGTTGTTTATCCAAACTGGTCCCTAGAAAATATGAATACATGTTGCATTAACATCTATCTTCTAGAATAGATGAATTACAAGAATCATAGTTTCAATTTTAAACCAATATCTCCATTTGTGTTTCTTCTTCTATTCAACCTCCACAAATCATAATAACAGCATAATATTATAACACCGTAAGAAGTCAATATAGATGAACTTAAACTAAAATATTGGAGTCTTCTAAGAATCTGCATTAACAAAAATGTCAACTTAAAATATTGGAGTCTTCTAAGAATCTGCAAATGCGAAGATTAAAGATTAAATTGACACTACAAAAAGCCAGTGAGTAGTAATAAAGCTAAGCATGTCAACCTTCACTGTCAAAATTTTACTCCATCTCGATTTTATATTAGCTCATGTGGTTGGAAATCACAATACCTAATTAAGTACCCAATCCGGCGACCTTTCCTGAAATCGGCAAAGGCGCAGTAAAGTCAGTCAACCTTCAACATGGAAGCTACAAGGTTAATTCCAGTTTTCAACAAAGAAAGAGACAAATAGAGATATAACGATGCATTACATGAATGAAAAAACAACTACCAATATATCTGATAAGAAAAACATTACCACTTGGAAGAAACCAGAACAAGGAAGGAGCAAAGAGGTAACTTTCAATACAAGACAGCATTTTTGTTTGTTAGAATATAAAATTATTTGCACCAAAATGAACAAGAAGCACAAACATTAGTTAGTCATTAGAATGGCATGTTTTTTAGTTAGAATAACTACAAAAGTCACCACCAAAATAACGATAGCATGAAACAAGGGAGTTACAAGGTAAATAGGGTTGGTTTGAAGGAAGAGACATGGGTTGATGCGTTGAAGAGGTTATGAATTCAACTCTCCAGTTAAAAAGTCTCACATCGAACAACATATGGCTTAAACGTGTGCTTATAAGTGGGCGCAATCTTCACCCTACAAGTCGGTTTTGTAAGATTGAGTTAGGCTCAACCACAATTCTTAACATGGTATCAAAGTTTGGTTTCCGCTATTGGGCCGGCCACCATTTAATTCCACGCTCCAGGTGTCCCCTCCTGGACGTGAGGGTGTGTGTTAAGTCTCAATCGGACAATATATAGCCTGAACATGTGCTTATAAGTGGGGGCAATCCTCACCCTACTAGCCGGTTTTGTAGAGTTAGTTAAACCCAACCACAATTCATAACATGACATAGATATCACAAACAAATGAACATTGTTATAAAAATAAAACAAGAACATGAAACAAAGACATAAACCTTTGTGAAGACAGCCATTATTACTTTGACCATATGATTAACAGCTCTCAGAAACAAGAAAATGGATGATACTCGTCTAAATAGGAGAGGATTATAATCACATTTGTAATCAAACAAACAAAAAGGACTAAAATAATCACCTGATATGCATGTACAATTAGTACATGGCTAGAAGAAGAGTATTGAATTTGGCCAATCTAAGTGGGAACTCCAACTAAATCAAACGAGTCCTCTTTTAGAATCTTCCATTTGATCAACCTCTGATGCAAAGCACTAGCCTCTTTTACCATACCCCCATAAGCAAGAGCCTTAATTAAAGTATCATATATTTTTCCATTCGGCTTGCATGGACATTTGACCATCAATTCAAGAGCTTGAATTGCAATATCAAGCTTCTTTTGCCTACACAATCCTAGGATAACACATCTATAAGATTCAATTTTAATGGTTTGTCTTTCTCTATACATCACTTTCAATAGCTCCACCGCTTCTTCAAATCGATATACCCGGCATAGAGCCCCTATCAAAATACGGTGGGTAATTGCATCTGGTTTAATTCCTTTTTCCACCATTTCCCCATACATTTCTTGTGCTGATTTTGTAGACCTCATTCTAGCCAACCCATCAATTACTGTGTTATAAGTGACCAATCCAGGAGAACAGTTAGTACCGGACAAAGTGCGAAGTAATTGAATGCTCTCATCTATAAATCCTTCTTTACATAAAGCATTCAGAAGTGTATTGTAAGTTATAATGTCCGGTGAACAGTTCTCAGAAACCATTTTGACATATAAGCTAATGGAACGGTCCAGGGATCCAGATTTACATGAACTACTCAACAGAATATTGTAAGTAACAAGTGAAGGTGAAATGGAAGTCTCATTCATAATCTTAAAAATATCATCAACTACATCTGAATGCCCATGGCAACTAAGAGAGTGCATAAGGTTACTGTATGTCACAACATTCGGTTTCAACCCACGGGATAAAAGATTGGAAATAACCAAAGCAGTATCTTCATAATTCCCCTGTTTAGAACTAAAACTTACAAGAAAATTGTACATAGTGATATCGGGATAGCAACATTCCCTTGCCAAATCCTCCATTACTTCAAGGGCTTGAGAAGTCCCACAATGTCTACAAACCTGCTTAATAAGGAATGCATATGTCATCAAATAAGGAGGGAACCCTTTTCTCAACTGATCCTTCCAAAAACTAACAGCAAAATTATAATCTCCTTTATCAAATATGCAACGAATTATTGTATTATAAGTAATTGCATCTGGGGAGCATCCACTCATGCTCATATCTTCAAGCAATTCAAGAGCAGATTTCAAATTACCTCTTTTACAAAGACTTCCAATAACCATGTTGAATGTAATTGTATCAAGAACACCACCAGACATAACCATTATATTAATGATTTTGCAAGCTTTGTCTACCCGACCAGAATTGACTAAACCTCGTATCAAATTCGTGCAAGAAGGAAAATGAGGTATTTGGCCTTTACGTGCCATAGTATCAACCATTATTGCAGCAGCCGTTAACTTTCCACTATCGCAAAGCCTCTGAAGAGTCTTATTGTTGACAGTCTCATCATTTTTAACATACGGTCCCTCTGACGACGAAGTTGAAGAGTTAAGAAACTTGCCTGAATCCACCCGCTCACTAGATTCTCTCCATTTGCCAGTATAACTCTCAAAGCAGGAAACCGCATGGTCAACTTCATCTACTCTATCACTTGAAACGGTAGCGTATATACTTCTACACCGCAATCCTTTCCGAGACGAGCAACATCTATTAGTAGAAAAACAATCACCCGTAGAAATTTGGTGCAATGTAGACATCTTTTTCCTTGAGCTAAGATTAGAAGTCGTGCCAAAAACACAACTCCCTTGATTGTTTCGATCATGCAGATCATTCCAAGAGTGAAAGTTGAAACTCTTAGGTTGGAAAGAAGTTGTGTAACTCATCATTCTTGTTGATGTATACAATCTCTGAAGCTGCAAAGATAGGATATATTATTTGGAATCTCTAGTAAAAATCATTTCTAATCAGCATACTTGACCCAAAAAGAAACCTCTCTAACACTAACACCCCCGAAAAAGATGTGTATTTGTGTCTGTGTCAGTGTCGGTGGCATACTTGACCCAACAAAAACCTCTCTAACACTAACACCTCCGAAAAAGATGTGTGTATGTGTCTGTGTTTCCGGTGTCCACATATCATAGAAAAAAAACTGCAATTCTTGTAGAACCCTATAGTGATAATGATAATATAAAAGAGGATTTACGGTCAACGATAAAGATTTGAATTTGTTGATACATAACAAAATACAAATCTGAAGCGATTGGTATTATGAATTATGATTATTGATATAAACTATCAAAGCAAGTATTTCTTCTATGGTTTGGCGCTATGAAGTGATTCAAAACTAATTTTACACGCAGGTTGCAAAAATAAAATATAAAGGAAATTATAATGATTTTGTGCGAAAGAGGAAAACCTGGACGAACACTCTCTCTCTCTCTTTCTCTGTTAATGGCCGCAGACGAAACACTCCCACGCTGCGTTGAGTTCAATGAGACTCTAACAAGGGTAAAACGGTTGCCATTTTTTTTAATGGAACCGCTCAATTTTGTTGGTTTTTTAATTGTTAAATTTTTAAAAATATCGTAATTTTGTTTTTCTTTAATACGCAACTCTTTTTTTTTTTGTGTGTGTGTGTGATTAATGGTAGATTTCGGTTCAAAGTGAAGTAGGTTGGGGTTTTGATGTTGTGATTAAAACTTTAAATTATTAGAAAAACTTTAAATTAAAATTTTTTAAATTAATTTCAAAAAATTTAATCTTTTAATTTAGATTTATTTTTGTTTAAAGCAATGTGTACTAGGATAATATTATGAGTTATGCTATGTTGTACACCATATATATACTTATACTGTATGTATGCAATTGTTTTAGCTTACACGGATTCCAAAATGATACAAAAAATTATTTAAGAAATGCCAAGTATATACTCATGGTAAGAAAGGATAATCCATGAGAAACTCGGACAAGCAAGCAAAAGTGGCATATTTGAAGTTCTTCGGTTGGATTCTCGGACAAGCTCGTGTTAACGAAGGGTCATATAACACTTAAAACGGCGTTTAGATTGGACGATAATACAAAGACGATCAAGGACAAGTATCTCCTAGTAGAGGCTCATTCACCCATACTAATCAAAAGGAAATTTTGGACAGTTCAAAGGGACTAAGCAACCACCTAAGAATGTTACTAAAGTAGTCTTGAAATAAGAAAAACAGAGGTAGTCGCAGTCGCGATCGATTAGGAGTTGTACATTTAAAGAGTGCGGGCTTCATATCTAAGATCAAATATCAACATGGTTGGCTAAAGTGATCCTAGTTTGAAAGTCATCAAACAAATTGTGAATGTGCGTCAATTTTATAGGCTGTCTATCCATACAAGAATAAATATTTCAGAGCCTTATTTTTCCC
This sequence comes from Vicia faba, assembly GCA_948472305.1. Lineage (NCBI taxonomy): Eukaryota > Viridiplantae > Streptophyta > Magnoliopsida > Fabales > Fabaceae > Vicia > Vicia faba. The sequence continues at coordinate 493,893,446 of OX451738.1, forward strand.
ATGAATAACAAGGTGGAAGCATCATATTTATGAATATAGACAAAAATAGACGATGTGTAGCATAACCCTCCCCCACCCCTCAACATTGTTATAACTGAAAAACTAGGTTAGTCTAACTCTGTTTTTGAAGTTGCGTGTTAAAAAAAGCGGAATGAGCATTCAAAAAATATGAATGTCTTGTGGTCATTTTCTCTCTTATGATATCTCATCCTTGAAGGATTTTAATGGTAGTGATTGTGCCCCTCTCTCCATCTAATGAAGGTCATTTTCCTAGATTCTTTAGCGTCTCTATTCAGTTGAGCTAAAAGTGAGGTAGGGTCACTAAAGAAAGGGACAGTTTTTATTCTAATGCTTGTTTAAAACACTAATGCTATCGATTTTCAAATATTTTCCTGTTTTGCAATACAACCGTATAGCATTTGGCCTCAGACCAAAGATATAACGAAATACTACTCTTCATAGCATATGGAAGGGCAAAATAAATAAACAAGTCACCAGTATGGTATGTACAAAATAGTTTGTCAATATATTGAGTGGCCTGAGGCATAACTTAACTAAAGGTTTTATACATGATCTTTAAATAGGACATTCTTGGGAAAGAAAATCCAGAGAACCTTCAATTTGTTACATTGGAACTACATTTCAGATGAAAAATTGGATCATTTGAAAACAATGTTCTATTAGATAACCCGAATTATACAGGTTCTGGACTATTTTCACTTGTGGAGGATACTCTTCCTTGACATTTTTGGTTTCTTCTGAATATGGTTCTGCGATGCAAACAACAAATTATTTAAGTTAGAAATACAAGAGAATGCATTAACAAATTTGAAATCATAAGACAAAATAAATTGCTACCTTCTGTTTCTCCAGTGCATCATAATCAGTTCTCTCTCTCCACTTACTCTTACGTAGTTTTATTGGCCGGTTTCCGACATATTTACCTGAAAACAACATATCAAAATCAGGGTACTCAAGTTATTGCAACAACAACGATACTCAGCGGTTCGTCAAACTAGATGAGAAGTTATTTAGATCAATGACTGCATAATGTCCGATGGATCATTTAAAAAAAATAGACCATATAACTCCGAACTTCCCTTAATGATTTGACTCTTACTTATCAGTGTTTGTGGTGCTTCTATTCTATAGACGATTTCCACACTTGACCAAACCACCCAGAACAAGATTCTGTCAGGTTTTATACAATGGGAACTACTGATACCTTCTCTTGGCTGGTGTGGCCAATCATCTATAGTAAAATTGCTATCTAAGCAACATTGACCTTGTTTCTTGTTGGCTTATTGACATGACAGAGTTCAATGATGGGATTGGATAATGCCATGGAGCCATTTATTAATTTATGTACAAAAGAAACAAATTTCCATCACAATCCATTTTTATGTAACTGCATGTATGACCGGGTCTGCAAAGTATTTTCACACCATATTTTAAATTTATGATTCCAAACCTTGCCGTTGAATTTGGCAAAATTGTATACCCTAATTTAAGTCATTATATCTGATTCTTGTAAGTTGTGTGGAACTATATGCACTAAATAAAAGCATATATTTAGACAAGACATAATAATACTTAAACAAGCAGGATCTGTTGATTTTGGCAAACCTACATTGCTAACTTAAAAGTCGATATTATCTGACATTACACAATTTACATTGAAATATTGAACCAAAGCACATATTTAGGCATGACATAGTAATACTTAAAATAGAGGTTATGCATGCGATTTTAATAAAAGGGGGTCATCAGAAGAAAAGAAAGCAGATACACACGACATAATGAGAGAAAAGATGTTCATAGAAATCTGTAAATTACTGACCATTCATTTCTTTAAGAGCAGCAGCAAGGTCAGCAGGGTTAGCAAAGCTTATAAATCCATAACCCTTTGTTTTTCCAGTTCGCTTATCTCTAACAACCTAGACAAGATCAAAGATACCTTAATCACAGCAAATTACAAAGAGAACACATGCACCACAAACATATTAGCAAATAATAAACACAAGGTTAGATAGCAGACTAGCAAAATGTGTAAATTAAATACAGCGGACAGACTTCCACATAAACAAAAGTTCTGCATATGAATTTAAGTAAATCTCCTCTCCACTCTCAAATAACACACACTATTCTTTCCAGTAACAAAATTTAGAGCAATGAAACACTAAGTCGCAAAAAGAGCTACTAAACACATGTTCATATATTTATTATTTATTATTTATTAATCTATATTTTTTTTGTAAATGATGGCCATACAGAATACAGATTCTGATTGGCTTCAAGTTTCAACAGATTTGATGTAATGTGCAGGTTATTCAGTATCCACATACCTTGACACAATAACCAGTCAACAAACAGAACTATATTTGGGAGTGCTTATGGAAACAACTTATGGCAGCTCATAAGTTGTTTTCAGTGTATTCTCTATGATAGCTCATGCAATCAACTTATAGCATATAATAAAACAATGACTTTTTTTCATCTATTTTGTAGAATAAATGCGACTAAAAGTGCTAAATTATGTTGTTTATCCAAACAAGGTTATATCATTGAACGAATACCACGACATTTTCTAGGGGAAGATACTAACTGGTGTCCAAACTAGTAATTTTATATCCAGCTAACAAAAATGAGAAAGTCAACCTGACTCCAACTGACTTTTGAGATGCCAAAACAAAACAAAACAAACAATAGACACAACACTAATTTAAAACAAATCGAGCATTTAAATTTAAGCACGTTTGACTATGTCACCATTTAATAATTTTGAGTGCCCCTGATTTGTGAACCATGAGCAAAGATGAAGGAAACCCTGAGATGACAAAATAATGCATCAATTTAATCATACAAAATGCCTGATAAAATGTAAATTATGAAGCACGACCTACCTTAAGATACACAAATCATTAACAACTCTGTCCCTTCAAACACAAATCTGAGAAGGAAATACAAAATGCTAAAACTAAACCAACCATTACTAAGAGCATAAGAATTTAAGTTAGATAAGATGTCCACTTACCCTTGCCATGTTAAAGGAAGGGAATCGTGTGAATGCCTTCGAAAGAACATCATCATTGACTTCATTACCAAGATCACCGCAGAAGAGTCGATAGTCATCTGATTTTACAAAGCAGTAAAGAAAAATCAGTCTATGAATAGTTATCTATCTTTTGCAAATGTCACATAGAGAGAATGAGATACTGCATGTATGCATAAAAAACATCGTAGCAACTCCTAAAAAACACAATCTATCACCAAATGAACAGTGCTCATCATAAGAACAAGAGAAGACCAAGGGAATGGTTAAACTCCAAGTATAAATGTTACAAGAAAATGATAATGATGAGTCATGAAGAGAGATGAAATAGAAATATAAGATAGCCAACTTCCAAAGTGCATAAATCTCATAAACAAGAGATTGGACTGGAAAATAAACTTCAGGTCCCTACACCAACAACTTTAATTTCTTAATGTATTCCTCCAAATCTGTTTAAAGATATTAACAACCAACCAAAAAATTATATTTAATAAATCTACATAAAAGATAGCTATGATAAACAACATGTGTTGCAATTTCTTGTTCCTCGTTCCTCGTCAAGGGGTATAAGGTTGGCTTGGTAGCAGGGTGGAGTAGTTAAAGAGTGGAGTGATAAGGGTGGTCTCGGATTCGATTCTCACCTCTAGCATTAACAAACTAACAATTAACATAGTACCATTGATCATTGCTATTGTAAACTTCATTTCTACCTAGCATTTGAACATACCATGATTGCAACCATAAACTCACAGTCCACAAGTTAAAAACCCTAGCTGCCACGGATCACAAATTCATAACCAGTCACTGGGCGTGTTCAAAACCATAAATCCAATTTCCTACAGGCTAAAGAATAAAACCACAAAACACAGACCCAATCCCAATCACTTCAGCAAATCCGAATTGGGGTAGAACAGATTACATCTCATGACCAAACTTCCAATACACATTAAAATTACAATAAATAAACAATTATCAAAAAAATTAAATAGCAATATCAAAAACATCATCATACAATACCTTCAGGCCACTCTGCAAGTATAGGATCCTCCCAAGCTTGTCCAGCAGCTTTCCGAGGAACAGCTTTCTTTTTCGTCTCAGCTTTATGCTCAACATCGCTACTCGCAATCGCTGCCTTCACATTCTCAAGAGCCTCCGGAGTTATTATTTGTGCATCTCTCTCAAATAACTGCTGTGCCTGTTCAATCACACAAACCAATAAATTAAAATTAGTACCAAATTCTCTTTTTATAAATTTCCTAATACAAATTAAAAAAAAAACTACCTGATACTGCGGCACGGAGTAAGCAGACGGCGGGGGAACGGGGCCAACTACTGGTGGCGGAGGAAGTTGCACGGTAGGAGCGGCAACATACGGTGCGGCGTAGTGAGTGGTGGTTGCGGGTTGTTGAAGGTGAAAGGGAACGGGAAAGTAAGGTGCGTTGGAATATGCGTATGGAGATTGAGAGGATGATGAAGAAGATGGTGTCGTCATGGAATTGGAACGAATAGAGAATCGATGAAGTGCAAGGTTCGATCGAATAGGGAACAAAAAATCGCGTTTGGTTTAGGTTAAGGGTTTCGTTTTCGTTGCTCGATTAATTGATTTGATTCTATTGACTCCCTTCAAGTGGGTCCAATCAAACTATAAATACTGTGTTCTAACGTCTAGCTGATTGGGCTAATGTCAACTACGGGCCCAATATTCGTATGGGCTTATTTATCATGATGATATAGAGAGATTTTATCGTGTTACTCCAAGTTTCACTTGACACTCCTTATATTTTCATAATATCCATATTATTTTTGTTAAAATGTTGTTAAAAATATTCGGACGAGAAACTCTGTAAAACAAGTGAAAAATTCGGTAGCCTGTTTAAAAAGTATGATATATATTTTTATGATTTTTTAAAAACAAATTTAATATACTTATTTGGAGGGGATTCAAAAAGCGAATTCGAGTAAAGATTTTAAATAGGTTTTAATTCGTAGACTTGTGTATAATTCAAGATCCAAAAAGAAGATATTTAATTTTTCAATATTTATTCTGAACTAGTGATTGTACGAACTCTTATAATTTTATTATAAATTATATTAGAAGACCAACGAATTTTCAACGTGTCAAACTATTATAAATCTTGATGTTCTCTCTCTCTCTCTCTCTCTCTCTCTCTCTCTCTCTCTCTCTCTCTCTCTCTCTCTCTCTCTCTCTCTCTCTCTCTCTCTCTCTCTCTCTCTCTCTCTCTCTCTCTCTCTCTCTCTCTCTCTCTCTCTCTCTCTCTCTCACACACACACACACACTTATTTAATTTCGTATTTGATCACACGACTATGTTGTTTCTATCGCTTTATATAATTCCATGTTGATAAGATTTTTTTGTTAGTATATATTTATTGCATAAGTTATGGGTTTTATTAGAACTGTTAATTCAACATTGTCTTAGTGTGGACTAAACTTGAAGAATTTGATAGGAAAATCTTATGTGTGATTGAAAATCATTCTATAACACTTCTTCTGGAATTGGACGATTTTGCAATTCTATTAGTTTGTTCATTTGGTGTAATTCAATAATCCACTTTGATGTATGGTAAAATGGTTAAGTATATTTATAAATCTTTAAATCGATAAGCATAATCTCATTTATGCAAAACGTGCTTTCGCCATGCAAAATAAACTTTATTTTTAAAACTTTGATAAAAACCTTTTCAAACGAATTTTATCTTAAGAGGTCTATTTGTAACACCCTTCTAATTCACATGTATTTCGCATATATTTTCACGAAAATAACAAAAATAAAACACAAAGGTGTCACATCTTCATAAGAACATCATATAAAAACATCATGTTCCGTAACACGTGTTTTTAAAACATCTAAAACAACTATTTCTTTAATATCCTCAACACATCAAAATTTAGATTATCGCAGCAGAGTCATAGTCTTGAACATATATGTTAAAATACTTCACCGTTCACAATTCATAAGTCAAACAAATAGATACCGTGAAAGGTAACTCACCATCTTCAAAATAAGCAAGAGAACATAATAGTTTCAAAACAAATGTTCTCAATCCTGATGTTACATATCAGAGTAAGACCCTCTTATTCAACAGAAATAAATGACGTATTCTAATCCTCTAAGCTTCAATGCACTAATCATGATCCCCTGCAAGTTACCCAAGTATAGAGGCAACACTTCCAAGCAGAAAGGGGGAGTAATCATAATTATCATAAAAGAAATAAGGAATAAATGAAGTAGTTATAGAACAGTAACAAGACACTACACACCATCAAAACTTCATATTATACTCACACCTTCAGTTCATTGTTTATCCATAGCATCACTTAATCAATTATTATGTAATGTCATAAAGAATGTAATGCAACTTCATTAGACTCATGTATGTGGTACCAAAACTTCACTGATGACTCATTCACTATTTCTCCAAAGATTCCCATCAATAGGATCGGTTCTTGCTTGGAACCAGAGCACATCACAAAATTGCACTCAAATCCACACTATGGAATTGAGGCCATCACTGGACCAATCGTCTTAAAAACTTCATTGGAACAATATCATGCAGCCATCATTGGGATATGCCCTAACATATGCCATGAATGCATGATGCGAAACATCGCAATAAAAACATGACTACTGTTAGTCAAAACGCATCATCATTCATATAATCATCATAATTGTTTGAATAATATAGCAAGTGTGAGTAAGTGGGGCAATAGTCTCACATTGAATAGGAATGTGGAGACTTAAGCATATATAAGTGGGAGAACCCACTCACATATCACCTTAAGGTTTTAGGTGGAGAAGTGGTGTGTCTCTCTCAAAAGGTGCTTGTTCCTACATTATGCATCGATCCTCCTAGTATCTCCCCTCAACATGGTATCAGAGCCTCATCTAAGATCCATTGGACCATCCACCATTTAGTTCCACGCTCCAGCCCTAAATTCCTGGGCGTGAAAGGGGGTGTTAAGAGTCCCACATCGGATCACATCGGATAATATATGGCCTGAACATGAGTTTATAAGTGGGAGTAATCCTCACCTTACAAGACGGTTTTGTAGGGTCGAGTTAGGCTCAACCCACACAATGTATAGTGTAGGAATAAGCACCTTTTGAGAGAGACACACCACTTCTCCACCTAAAACCTTAAGGTGATATATGAGTGGGTTCTCCCACTTATATATGTTTAAGTCTCCATATTCCTATCCAGTGTGGGACTATTTCCCCACTTACTCACACTTGCTATATTATTCCAACAATAATATCATCACATACTTCATATTGCACACATCATCATCATAGCAACAACAATTCATCGTATACACACATATCATAATATAACAATCACAAAATCATATTATTCATCAAAATATAGACATTGGAAAACACATCATATATCTCATTTAATTCCACCAAAGTATAATTTATCTCATTAGCTTTCTAACGCTTTAAACGGCGCGTCAAAGAGTCCTGAAATTCAAATTACGGTATGTTAAAGTTCTGTCAAACACCCCTCGCCCGAGGCTCGTCCGACGAAGCAAGTTGCTCGCTTGAGGCTCGCCTGGAGAGGACGGGGAGAATCACTCTCCCTCATACAAAATCTAAAAGCATGCATTTCCCTTTTGTCTACTTCACCCGACGAGATTGTTCACACTCCCGGTGAGCTTAGCTCGCCTCTACTTCGTCCGACGAAGCTGAAGCGAGTCCTTTTATCTCATACAAAAGTCCAGGGGCTCTGTTTTCACCTCTTCCCTTTTACTCATACTCTCCCAGCGCATCATGGGTGAACTTCCTTCACCCGAAGATGCGTCATGCTTGCCCAGCGAGCCAGCACGTATAGGAAATTATGATCTTTGCACTATACTAGTCCAGCATTTACACGATTTCTTCATATTATAGGTTTCAATTCATCATAGTTTCACATAGTTTCATCATACAATACCAACACAAGTTATCGTGTATCATATGCCTTAATTTATTGGAAAACAATCTCACAAATTCATCAATTTTCATCAAATCATCATATTCATATCATCATATCAAAACCCCAACACAAACCTACAATTATCTAAACCTTTGATCGATTATAATAACAACGATAAACTCCTTTTACCTTAGATTCTTCCTAGCAATTGACTCCTCTTCGTGTTCTATAAAATCCCTTTGAGTTCTTTTGTGCCCTGGCTCTCTCTCTCTCTCCATAGTGTTCCTCTTACTTTCACGATCGCACAGAATGAGACATTTTTCCTTCTATTCCTTGTTTAACCCTTGGACCCTTTCTATGGTCTTTCCATCTTACCCTCACTTACATCACAATATTACCACCTTGTTCTCATAGTCTCTACCTCTTATTATTATTTTATTTAACTAATTAAAATAATTCCAACTAATTATTCTAATTATCCCAATTATCCTGAAAATACTCAATGTCATCTTAATTCTCACTACCCCATCATACACCACACAAAACATCATACCAAGTATCATGTTTATCACAACATCACATATACTGCACAAATACGTCACAAATAATCATCATAAATCAATTAAATAATTAAATAAACCATCTAATTATTTTGGGGTGTTACACTATTCACCCCCTCTAGATCGTTTATTGTTTATATTATCATCTAACATGAATGTTAAGGCTTTCCCGCAGCAGTGAGAATCCTTGTATTATGGTGTTATGGTAGTTTTTAGAGGACTTTCTCACGTGAGGTGAGAGACTCTATATGTTAGCATAATGCTTAAGTATGAGTGTGTAAGTTATGATATGTCCTTCTCCCGTTAGGGGAGAAGTATTTATAGAGGCCTTAGACCTAGGGTTTTCTTGGGAGGGGTCATTGCCCACTCAGTCAATGGTGAACCGACGAATCTTTATTTCCTAGGGAGACATGGACCAACTAGTGACCCTGGCTTCTCTCTATCCATGAAATGTATTTTCAATCGTTTGTCATATCTGGGTGAGAGAAAGGTACCTGGGGAAAAGTAAACCTCCTTGAAGGGGACATATGGTCATAGTTCATCTTTGGGGTTGCATAACCCTTACCCTTGCTAGGTTTTTTTTATAAATATAACACTAAACAATATCGTAAGCACGGGGACTTTAATAAAGGACAAAGTGTTTTTAGACCATAAAACGAGGGAGTATCCCGATTCCCTAAGTATGTGTCATAAACCAGATCGACTAGGCTTTGGGTTCTTAGGAGAGATTATGTTAAGATTGATTGATAAGACTATAAGTCTCTCAATAAAATTTATATGTAACCTAGCTTAGAATGTTACAAGTTTCTCAGGAGAGGCGTTGGACCTCCCATACGAGACTTTTATCAAGCCCTCAGACAAAACTTAAGACTAAGTCTTTTAGAATAAACTTTGGTCGCGCTTCTTAGGGTAGATTTACATGTTTGGTCGCGCTTGAAAAAACTTCAATTATCTCAGGTGGGGAGTTTATATAGCTTAAGAAACCTTAGCCCCTTAGTCAATGGTATATGAAGTCTAGTTGATGAGACTGCAAGTCCCTCTTCCAAGGCAATAGACCTCTTAGGTGGGACATCTATCAAGCCCTCAAAAAAAACTTAAGACTAAGTATCTTAAAGTTTAGGCTCTCCTCTTGGGCGAGATTTACATGTTTGGTCCTACCCTATGAAACTTAAGCCTCTCAAGTAGAGAGTTTAGATAACATGGGAAATATCAGTTCCTTAGGCGAAGTTATATGGAGACTGACTGATGAGACTTCAAGATCCTCAGATGATGCATTATACCTCTTGGGTGGGACACCTATCAAGCCCTCAAACAAGACTTAAGACTAAGTCTCTAAGGCTGGAATGCAGTTATGCCTCTTGGGTGAGATATACATGTTTGATCCCGCTCGAGGAAACTTTAAGTCTCTTAAGCTAGACTTTGGTCGCACCTTTTGGTCGAGATTTACATGTTTAGTCTCGCCCGAGGAAACTCCAAGTCTGTCAAATGGAGAGTTTATATATCATGGGAAATCTTAGTCCTTTAGGCAAAGTTAGATGGATCCTGGATGACGAGACTGTAAATCTCTCGGGAGAGGGATTAAACCTCTTGTGCTCTATCAAGCCCTCAAACATAACTTAAGACAAAGTCTTTTAAGCTAGACTTTATCGCGCCTTTCCGACAAAATTTACATGTTTATTCCCACCTGAGGAAACTCCAAGTCTCTTATGCAGAGATTTTAAATGGTTTATTCGTATCTCTCTAAAGAGTGACAATGAACTCCTTCAGGAAGTCCAACATACATAATATTGCCTTAAGAGGCGGCAATGATCTTCGCCATGAAGTCCAACATACAAAATAGTACCTTAAGAGGCAGCAAGGATCTTAGTAATAAAGTCTAACATATAAAATATTACCTTAATATGCGGAAAGGATCTTCTTCGTGAAGTCCAACATACAAAAGATTTCCTTAAGAGCCGATAAAATATTGCCTTAAGAGGTGACAAGGATTTTCGTCATGAAGTCCAACATACAAAGTATTGCCATAAGAGTCAGAAAAGACCATCTTCTTGAAGTATAACATACAAAATATGACCTTGAGAAGTAGAAAGGATTTTCGTCATGAAGTCCAACATACAAAATATTGTCTTAATAGGCGTCAAGGATCTTTATAATGAAGTATATATATCATACAAAATATTGCATTAAGAGGCGACAAGAATTTCTTTTAGGGAATCTAACATTTGGATCGCCTTTTAGGGCAACAAGAATCCCTCTTAGAGAATTTGATATTTGGATCACCTCTTAAGGCGACAAGGATCCCTCTTAGGGAGTCTAGCATTTGGATCACCTCCTAGGGTGACAAGGACCCCCTTAGGGAATTCAATATTTAGATAGTCTCTCGGGGAGGTAAGGATCCATCTTAGGGAATCCAAATTTTGGATCACCTCTCACCGCAACAAAGATCCCTCTTAGGAGTCCAACATTTGGATCGCCTCTTAGGGCGGCAAGCATCCCTTTTAAGGAGTCGAACATTTGGATTGCCTCTTAGGGCGACAAGGACCCCTCTTAGGGAATCTAATATCTGGATCGCCTGTTATGTGTTGTAACCTCTTTTAAAATGAGAGTCGCCACCCTTAATTTTTATCTTTAGGAAGGGAATATAGAGGATAACTCTAATTTGGTCAGATATTCTAAGTTATTTGACTCACTTTAGACGAAGGGAAGATGTTAGGCGACCCTCATCTACCTTGTTCACAAGCATACTAGGGTTTAGAATTACGACTTAGGAAATAGAGTTTTAATTTTTACTAGGGAATCACCACGATTTTAGTTATATGCCTACGTATCCTCTTATGAGGAATTAGAGTCTCAATTCATAGTTCGCAGTTGATTGGTGTTTTTTATGAATTATGAAGATACTTCGGATTTTCCTTGAACCAAGTCTAGATGGGTGAATAACAGAATTTATAGACGAAGTTCACGGTCGATTAAAAGTATTTTCATAATCGTTTTTGAAAATGATATCTTGGATTTTAAATTAAGTTAGTGAAAAATTGTTAGTAATTTGATTGGCTAGATATATATATATATATATATATATATATATATATATATATATATATATATATATATATATATATATATATATATATATATATATATATATATATATATATATATATATATATATATATATATATATATATATATATATATATATATATATATATATATATATATATATATATATATATATATATATATATATATATATATATATATATATATATATATATATATATATATATATATAATATTTTTGATGCATGACAAAAAAAAAAATTTAATACAATTTTTTAAAAATAATTAAAGAATGAATTAGTAGAAAAAATAAAATTTTGAATTTTGTAATAATAAACTAGTTTCAGAAATTATAAATATATTAAATATAGGATTATAATAATAATATAAAAAATAAAATAATTTTAATAAAAAATACATGGGGGTGTATTTTATTTAGGTCAAGTAAATCAGGGGGGCATGGAAAGTAAGGATGAGATTATGGCCCAAGAGCCCATAAGACCAACAAATACCCTAGTTATATCTTAACTTGAAATAATAATTAAAAAAAGAAAAATGTGAAATAGAAAAAGCTTGGGGCGGTACCTTTAGCAAAGAGGATATCAATTTTGACTTTTCTAATGTTTACCAATTGACTAATGAGCCACTAACAAGTGGTGAATTTATCATTAAATAAAAAAACTATCTCATAACCTTGCAACCAGATCTAGTGAAGACATATCTCAACCTTTCTCCAAGTATTTCATCTCCTTCTCTCTTCATTCATTTGCCTGAAAAAGAAGAAATCAAACAAAAAATGAACACATGAATCTGATCAAACTAAAAAAAGGACTTGATGGCGACGATTTAGATCTGTGGGCAGTGGTCGACAGCATGTGAGGAGGCAGAATCACGGAAGGAGATCCGTCGAAATCTGGGCATGCGTGACCGTGGATCTGCGAGTTCGCGGCAGTTCTGCATGCAGAGGGATCTGTCCGTCAGAAGTAGCCGTCGTGAGTGGTGAACGTAAGCCTCTGAATTCTTCCTTCTATTTCTCTATTTTCCTACACAACAAACAAAGACAAAAAACACAACAAGTATATATTTTTCAGATTTTGTTTTGTGACTTATTGTTGAATTCTCTGTTAGATTATTGTTCTTGTGTCACTTTATTTATCATCTTCTTTAACCTATTTATATATCAAAATAAACAACAAAATTCATCAAGTAAAAACATTTAATAACATACCTGATAGAGGTAGAGGTAGCCGACAATGGTTGCGGTTTGGTGAAGCTTTTGAGGTATTGAAAAAAATAGTGTTAAAATATGTACAGGTTGTGAATATGCAACGTGAGAATAAAAAGAGATTTTTGTATCAGTGTAGTGTGTGAGAAAATTGTGTGAAAATTGTTGATAATAAAATTGGCCTCTTAGTGTAAGAATAGATATGAGAAGTTGTCTCCTCTTGTTGATAAAATATCATCTATTTATATAGCATGAAAAAAATTAGTTTAAAAACTAATTAAAGAAATAAAGTTTAAAATTTGGAATTAATCAATGCTAATTACAATTTAAAACAAATTTGATATGATTTCTAAAATTTAATTATTTTGATCAATCTCATAAAAACTATCCTAAAATAAAATAGAACAAAATCAATAAAAATATTTTTGATATTTATTATGATTTTCACACTCAATTTTGGTAAAAAGTGCATAAAATCAAATACATAATTATTTTTAAAAATACCATAATAAAAAATACGAAAGTTAATACTTAAATATTAAAAAATGATTTTTTTTTTGTAATTTTGGAAATAATTAAAAATAGAAATAGTTAGTAACAAATAAACAAAAATATCTAAAGTGCACCAATTAAGATTTAAACCCTTGACCCTATGCTTTCAAGCTATTCTTCCTTATTAATTGAGTTATACTATTTATTTGAAATAAAAAGCCAATTGAAAGTATATGAGAGGTGCGCAAATATTTTCTATTTAATATATATATATATATATATATATATATATATATATATATATATATATATATATATATATATATATATATATATATATATATATATATATATATATATATATATATATATATATATATATATATATATATATATATATATATATATATATATATATATATATATATATATATATATAATTTTAAAAGTAAACTATTATATTTTTAAATAGACTTAAAAACAAATATTTATAAAATCCAAAAGGTTAGTGTGAATAAACCCAAAATAATTTCAAAATCCAAGTTTGAAAATAACTTCGACTATAGCACCAAGGTGGACAAATTTGGAGTATGACAGTTGCCCCTATTTAATTACGCCTAGAGTGCAGATCCTTTTCAACTTGAGTATTTCTACATAACATTTTATGGAGATCTTCTAATATCCTTTGATAACTTTCACTCGTACATCAGAGAGCAAGTACTTCATGCATAAATATAAAGTGGACAAAGAGGCGTCCAACTTATTAAAATTTGGTCGCCCTAAATCATATTGTAAGAATAAGGGGCATCAATAACCAAATACTTGACCTTAATTTCTTTGGTCCAGTCCTACTTTCCAAAGGTTGTCTTCAGAGTGATGTATTATTTTACTTTCAACTGCTCCATAGAGAACCCGACTAGCGAGCCCTTTAAGGGTTTTAGGTCTTCTAGGTCAAGGCGGAGGCTTTCAAACGCCTCTCAATATAGAATATCTTCATAACTTCTTTGGTCTACGGGGACTCTTTTAATCCTTATTGGTTATATCAGACGGTAATGACCATAGGGTCATCAATGTTATGGTGGATGTCGATTGCATCCTTCTTAGAGAAGGAGATCGTGGATTTTGACGCCTTCGGTTTGTCTTTAGTCGCCTTCACCTTCAATATTAAGGAGGTCTTCTTTATTCAAATTTTGGCGAGCATACCTTCTACATGCAGATCTAGTCTACTGGCCTCCGATGAACCCCCCCTGTTATAATGTTATGCTTATGGCGCACGACTTTGTTGCCCTCACCTTGGGATGTATCCTTTACCTTGTTGGTCCCAGAGCTTCCTGCATCGTCTGGCCCGTGTAAGGTGGATTTTTCAGGTCCACAAGAAGAATCACCCTTGACGTACTTCTTTAGGTGTCCCTCTTAGATAAGTATTTCGATCTATTTATTGAGTTGGTATTAATCATGTGTGTGTTTAGGACCCATTACATCTACCATCAGAGCTGGAGGTATAGCATCCCAATTTATACATTATTTTATTTATTTATACTATTTATGAATCTGGTGTGTTTACTTAAATATTAGTAGTTGCAATTTAATTAAATTTGGGTGATGAGAGTGTGTCTCCTCATGGTGGGAGGATGGGGAGTAAATAGAGGTTAGTAGAATTATTATAATTATTAATAATTAAATAATAATATTTTATTTTGATTTATTTAATTAAAATAAGAAGAATAGAGAAATTGAGTTAAAAAGTGAATAATATAGAACTATGGGGTTAGATAGAGAGACTTGTGTTTAGCTGGGCCAAAATAATAATTATAAGGAGATTTATCCTAAGTACAAGATTATGAGATAAACTTAGATTTGGGAGAACTCTGTCAGTATATAGAAAGAATAGAGAAAGAGACTAGAGGCTAAGGGAGACAAGAGGGAGGCTAAAGCTTGAAGCAAGAAAACATTAACTTGGTTAGAGAATCATATTGGTTCTTATGTATTAAGGTAAGGGGGGGAATAACCTTAATAAAGAGTATATGCATGAGGGGTAGGGTAGAATAATTCTTAACCTCCAATAGGGTTGTATGTTATATATGAATTTGTTTATTCGTGTTGTGTTGATGATGATATATTGTTGTTGATGAACAATTTCATGTGCAATTTATGTATAAAATTCTGATTTAAAACTGCTAAAGTTTGGAAGCCGTTGTTGAAGTTTGAAGGTTTATGGAATTTATAAAGTTTTAAAATATAATTTAATTGATGCCAATATGTGATAAATTGTGAATTGAATGTTTTAATCATTGGATAATTATTTTATTTCGACTTTTGAGACCGGGGCTTTTTACAGAATCAAAATCGAAGGTCCAAAAGGCCTCTAATAGTGAAAATTGCATTCTAGTTTTTGCAGATTTGTGCGTCCTTGCTTAGTGAGGGAGAGTCGTTGCTTAGTGATTCGTCGCTTAGCGAGGGAGGGTCTCACGTAGCGAGACACTCCGACAGCGAAATTCTTCTGATTTTTTTTATCATAAATTTTTATCCGTAAGTCCGAATAACTTGTCATTTGAAGCGTTGGAAAGCTAATCAAATTGAACTATTTTTAGGGGCGGAATGATTGATGATAACCTAATTAATTGATATGGATTATATGAGTTTTATGTTATGTTGGGGATGATGAGTATTAATAACTTTGAAATGCTTTAATAATTGTGTTGTGCTGATTTCAGTTGTATTGTGCATTTGTGATTATGTTTGCATGGTAGTCTAGATATTAGATTACGAGAGTCATCAGTGAATTATGTTAGGATTAAAGAGGGGTCTTAAGTATTGATATTGATATGTATGATTCATGAATCATTTGAGTTGTGTCAAAAGGCATGTTCGCTAGTTCAAACAGGGGCTAGCGGCTTGTCCTAAGCTCAAATAGGGGGTTTGGAGCTCAGAGAGGGGGATCATGGGTTCAAAAAGGGGACCCGGTTCCTGAGAAAAACAAATGGTGAGATGGGTACCACATGCATATGCATCGAGTTGCATATTTGAGTTGCATTTCACAAATGAGTTGCATGCGTAATATTTATTTGTGTGTGATTGTTGAGTTGGATGTGAGAATGTATTGTGACATATTGTATGCCATTATCTGTAGAACATGTATGTATTGCTGGTCTACCTTATAATATGTATCATTTACTTTATTAATGTGATATCTCACCCCTTTGTTGTTGTTGTTATTGTGGTATATGCTCCTCTTTGAAATACGTATAAGCAAGTAACTAAGTAAATGCTTAGAGTGGAAGGATGACAAGATGTTGTTATTATTTCCTTTTTGTGTTGCGTTATTAGAATTATGTTGCTCTAATCTGTAACACTGGGCAGGGAGAACAATGTTATTTCTATTATATTTATGTTGATTAGAGAGTGGAATGTTATGCCATCATGTTTGATGCTTACTCTGCTGCTTTGAGGAGATTTTTTGCCGTATTTGTTGAGTTTTAATAAAGTATTTTATAATACTTATATGATCTTGCAAAACATTTTATATTTATGATTTCGCTACAATGATACCCTAAGTGAAGGTGAGCATGTGATGACATGTGTTGAATGTCTTGTTTATAAAATTGTGTGTTACAGAGCAGATGAATTTGAATGTTGAGTAACATCCTAAGTCAATATATGTATTATTTGCATGCTTTATTTTATTATAATAATCACGGGGGGGGGGGGGGGGGGGGGTTTAGGGTGTTATAGGAGGCGTAAGGATGTTATGGAGGTGAAAAACCTCACGCCAAATCTATTCACGACGAGTGTTCAGAGCTGTGAAGTTCTCTGCCTTCTTAACTACTTTCTCGAATGCAATATTGTATTTGATGGGGGGTTATAATTACTCTTTCTTTGGAGGGGTGAGCCCTCAGTGTTGGGAACATGCTTCTTGACATATCACTCCTTCTTCTCAGCATTTCTCTTCTCCCCTAATATCTAACATTATGCCTTATTTACCACTTCTAATGAGAGTGATAACTTTTAGGCGAGAGACTCATTGAAGTTTCCATCCTTAAGTCCATTTTGAAACACTCTAACTAATATTTATTAATTTGGCAGGACAACCTTGATGTTGGATTCATTGAATCAGGCAAGATAGTCCGTCAACGAATTTGATGGACCTTGTCGTATGTTATACAGGCTGGTGGTAGACATCTTCCTATGACAGATGACAATGAACTGATGCACAAGTTTCTTTACCAGCTCTTGATAGCTACTGATGAAGGCTCGGGGCAGACCCATATACCATCTCAAGGCGACATCCCTAAAGGTGAGAGATAACAATTTGAATTTTAAGGAGTCAGGTGCTTCAATGGTGGCCATTTGTGCGTTGATGGAGGTGACATGTTCATAAGGATCTCTGTGTCAATCAAACTTGGACAGAGAGAGAAGTTTGAATTCTTCAGGGATAAACACTTCCCATATTTCATTTGAGAGTTGCTAGGGATCAAACACTTGCATCTATTATATGGGATTAGACTATTGCTTAGGCTATATGATGTTATGGACATTGTCCTCTAGTGTATGATTATGACACGTAGTTCGTTCATGGTAGTGTGCATCTATGCCAGGGCGTTGCCATCACCTCTACCACTGGTATCCTTCGGCTCAAGGGATTGAGCTCTCTTGTTAACCATAATTGAGAAAGGCTAGGTATGTGAGTGGAGGGTAACCGTTAGTATGGTGATTGTGATGAAGTGTTGCCCAAATTAGTTTTATTGAGGTCCTATAGTGGGTGCCACTATACTAGTAAAAAAGTACATGTGTGCATGGTATACCTACAAGGATAAGAGATACTTAGATGTCTTAGTAGGATTATAATGATTTGGGGTGGTTAGAGCTTGTCTGCAGCGACAAGAAGCCTTGTATAGTGGTGTTACAGTGATTTTTAAATGAGTTGGTCACATGAGGTGACAGGCTTTGTATGTCAACATGGTGCTTAAGTATGAGTGTGTAAGTTATGGTTTGTCCTTCTCCCGTTAGATGAGAAGTATTTATATAGGCCTTGGGCCTAGGATTTTCTTAGAAATGGTCAGTGCCCACTCCGTCAACAATGGACCATTGAGTCCCTATTTCCTAGGGAGAGTGGATGACAATTGTATCCATAACCAATGGATATCCATAAAAGAAGATAGGGTAAAAACTAGTAAAATGGGTACGGGTGTGAGCACGAGTAATTATCCATTAAAATAAGTGGGTATTAGTATGGATATGAGTATGTTAGTACCTGTTGTACCCCAAAATTTGCCCTCCCATATTTCTCAAAACATTTCAAGTGAGATCCTCAAATTGCTCAAGAAAGTCCAAGGGTTGACCAGACAAACTCTCTCCTAAGGCAGTCTACCTCAAATTAGGGTTTCATGTTGCATCAAGATACTTAAGTCCAAGGGGTCTCAAATTCTCACTATTGCCTTAATATGTTCTCAAGGTCATCCATGTCAAGTTTCAAGCCTTGCAGAGGAAGTTTGCTCAGTCAATTACTCAAAGGCCTAAAAATCGACTATGTTAGGGAAAAAGTCAAATGTGTCCTACATACAGCCAAACTTCAAGATTTTTGGTCAACATTCTCATTTTGAAGTATTATTCATCATTTGATCAAGGGTTGACCATGATTCCTCAAGGATTGCTCATAAATCATCAAAACCCAAAAGTTGTTAAATTAGGGTTTTATAGGAAAAGCCAACTCAACTTTGACCAAGCATAACTTTCTCATACTTTATTAAAAATGACCCATCCAAAGCTCATTTTGAAAAGGATGCAATTCCCTATAATCCATCTTCATCTCCCAAGTTCAAAATATGCACTCACAAGAAGTTTTGAATTTGGACATTATAGGTCACTTTGAAAAGTCAACAAAAACACCTTTTTTGTCAAAGCTTCATACATGAACATGGAAGACTCAATTGAGATGAGACCAATAGGGTTGCTTAGAGGACATCTCAAGCTTTCTAAAAAGTTCAAGAACACATCTCTAGGGTCAAAATTGAGGAATTTATACATGGGTGAAGTTGACTTTTTTTGCAAAATTACCAAAAGTCAAATATGCCTCAAATTGTAATTTTTGTCAAATGGGCCCAACTTTTTGTGCTTGTATTGAGTTTGTAACATGATCCACGACCCATGATCCTTCCCATTTGCCTTTATTTTATTTTTAAAATTTATTTTGATTTTTATTTCAATTAAATTAAATTAAATCAAAATAAAATCATGAAAATATCAAAATCATTTAAACCTTGAGATTTTGTGCATATTTCAGGTTCATGAATAGTTGGCAAGGAGATCAAATCGTGCAAGGCTTGTTTGTACACAAAAAGATTGATTTTTTCTTGTTTTGGAAAGATAGGATACAAGTGTGAATCAAGGATCAAATCTTCATAATTGCAAAGATTGGATGCAAACTTGTAAACCTAATTCACTCAAGGATACATATAGAAGAAATTCAGACCAAAAGCACAAGGATTGGAGGCGTGAGGAGCTGGGAGAAAACTTGCAAAAATCACCAAAAAGTTGTTGAATCAAATTGCAGGTTAGAGGACGATTTACACCATTCCAAGGCTAGCAATCGATTCCCAGCCATCTCCTGAAGCTAACCTGATCATAATCAAGCATTGATTTACCCATAACCCGTCTCCACAACCCTCACGGTTTGTCATTTTTTTCAAAATCGCATCCCTTTATTCTTGCATCTTTATCATGTTTCAATGACATATTTGTAATCTTTATCATGTTTGCAAGCTAACAGTGCCATTTAATTGCATTTTTGGAAGCCATACTGAGATCCACCATTGTTAGGGTTTAGGTTTCGTTTTTAGGGGTTTTGATTGCAGGTAAAATTGGCCCAGAAGAGAGGTACCATGATGTTCATAAGGCCAAGACGTATTGGCCTGTAGCATTAGTTTTCATTTATGGTGCGTGTATAAGATTTTGGGAAATCACAGGGGCTATAGCTACAACCTTTGTCCGTAGTAAAAGTCTGAACTTTTGCCAACGGAAGAAGGAAGAAGAAGGTGGCGTGGCAACACACCATTCGTCCATTCAAAATTCGCGCGTTTCTTTATAAGTTGATTTACTTTTCCAATATACTATTTGCTTGCTTTTCTTTGTACAACAAAACATGCCAGCTCAGTTGGTCAATGGGAGAGAGAAATTGCCAAAGGACCTGGGTTCGATCCCCAGGTCCCCTTGTTCTTCAATATTATTTTGCCATATGTGATTCCATGCGCAGGTTTCCCCTAGATCCATCATGGACCATCAGCTTGCGACCACTGGATCTAAAGCAAATCAAATCCAACACTTGGCATATGAGGGTCTACCAAAGGCCTAGTCAAACGTGCAACATGGAATCAGGAAGGTCAACGTGGACCAAGGCTTTGGGATCAGAGATTGCTATGGACACCCACTCAATTGCTAGCATACCAGGCCCAATTCTCTTTTCTTTTCTTTTATATATTTTCTTTTATTATTTTGATTAATTATTTCTCACACAAATTTAATTCTTTTTTATACAAAAATTCATAAAATAAATTTTCATCAAATTAGATTTTAGGTTTTATTTTTTATCAAAAATTAATTTAATAATTAGTTTAACTTAATTTTAGGGCAATTTTAATCTTTTGTAAATAACTTAAAATAAATTAGAAAATTAGGTTTTTTTGGTTTAATTTTTATTTTCTTTTCTTCAAATAACCAAAATACAAAAAAGGGTCAAAATTAATTGTTTTTCTTAATTTAATTTAATTATTAATTAGGTTTGTATTTATTTAATTTAAAACCCTATTTTCTTAAAGTAATAAAAAACAATCAAAAAAATGATTTTTCTTCCAATTAGGTTTATACGGGGTCAAAACCCTAATTTCTTCTCGTTCTCGTTCCATCGCGCGCGTTTATTTATTTTTTACAATATTAATGTAACTGCTCATGGGATGTAATAGTTTAATTAGGACTTTTCGTTTATTTATCGTTTTTACGGGTTTTTGGCTATGTAATTAATTCCCCTCCCCGAAGCCTTGTAATAGTGTAGTTTTATTTCTCGCATTTTAATTTTCACAAATATTAACTGTTAGATGTATGATAATAGGATTGCGTGACAAGAATGTATGTTAAGTTTAAAATAGATAGCAAACCCTAAATATACAAAGATAATAACTGAAATCAAAACACTCGCACATGCGCACTCCTAGGGTATACTCTCACTTCGGTTGCCTTCGGTAAACGATCATTAAGTATAGGGTGTTTTAGCGGTTGCTCTGTTGTCCAAACAAAGATCAAATGTCCCGTTCGGAAAGGTTTCCTCGGAAATGTTGCCTCAAATATGATCTTAAGACACTAGGGTTATTACTAAGATGTCCTAACATTGCTTTAGTGATCGTACGTCCCTTTTGAATTGACCCTTACAACTCCAACGACGGTGCTACCTACTCACTAATAGTAGGATAGCACTGTCTAAAGGAAACAAAAACATAAGCATTCTTTTTTTGAGTAGGTAGATGCTAGTAGGTACTTGCTCAAAGTAATCTTTTCCACACTTACACTCTTTTCAAAACACTTCGTAACACTCTTGAAGACAAAAGCAAGGGTTAAAACAAAGTAAACAAAAACTTTTCAAAAACACACAGACACAGAAGCAATTTTAAAATGATGAGAAAGTACCTAAGAGCCCGTGGAAAACCACAGATAGAAAGGGTGCTAATACCTTCCCTTTCTATAATCTACCCCTCGTACTCAAAATCTCGAAAAAGGAATTTTTCTGTGCTTTTTTCCTTTCCAGTTGGATAAAATAAAAGTCGGTGGCGACTTTTGCTTACCGCGACATTTTGCAAACACAAACGCAAAATGCAAACTAGTATTTTCCAAAACAGTTGGTTCTTCCACCGTATCACAGAACTGGCGACTCTGCTGGGGAGTAATAAGTAGGGTATACCTTAGGATTAGTTCATCATATTGCTTCTCTTGTTTGATTTGATTGCTTTACTTTTGAGGGTTCTGTATTGGGAGTTACTATAGATCCTAACCCGGATCTGGGGATACCTTTTAGGTAAGTAGCAATAAACTGTGAGGGAACTGTACGGCGTAGACCGATACGGTTAAAGCAGTAGCTACGTTGATGTGGCACATTGGTTGGTACTAGTATCCCTTGTGGAGAAACAAGGAGAATACAGGGATGATATGTGTGTCGTTAAACATCAACTGAACTTAGAACCTATAATTGACCAACTTGGCCATAGGAAGTAGTGAGATAGCCGGCCTCGGTGTAAAGCTGAGAACTGGTTGATACTCGATGCTACACTCATTGAGACCATACTCTCGAGATAGTTCCGGCCGCAAAAAAAGATTGCGTGAGCTGAAACCATGACCGGTGGAGGATGGTCAGTGATATTGAGAACCTCTAGAACCTGGTTACTATTATTAGGACAGGTTGAAACCAACTGAACTTCAAGAGGGTAATACTTAGACCCCATGCAAGCCTTAAACTTAAGGGCTTTTGTGTGACTTGTTTGCCTTTACCATGTCTGTTATCTGCTATACGTGTGTTGTTGTTACCGTGACATCATGCATCATAACATAGCATTCATACTTCATTATACTAACCATTTCAAAGACCGGGGGGATTTATCTTTGTTCTGTTTTGCAGATTATGGCTTCCGTGCGCAGAAACACCATTCGAGTTAACTTTGTGCAAATACCTGCTCAACTCAAAGATTTAGCCTCGAGAGTTTTTTATACTTCTTCATTCATTAGGAGACATGGTCATCTTCTTAGCTTGGTTACCTCAAAGTTTGATGAGCAGATGATGAGTGTGCTTTTCCAGTTCTTCGATCCAGTGCATCATTGCTTCACTTTCCCGAATTATCATTTAGTTCCCACTATGGAAGAGTTTTCTCACTTATTGAGCATATCCATCCTTAAGCAGATGCCTTTCACAGGTTTGGAAGAGACTTCTAGACCAGAATACATTGCTTCAGCTCTAAATTTGAAAAGGGCTGATGTAGTATCCAATTGGGAGACACGAAGCAGGGTTGAAGGTTTCTTAGCCAAGTTTCTGATAGATCAAGCTCAACTATTCTGGGATAGTTTGGACTTTCAGGCTTTTCAAGACATCTTGGTTCTCCTTATCTACGGTTTGGTTCTCTTCCCGAATCCAGATTCCTTCATAGATGTGAATGCGGTTAAGATCTTTCTGTCTCGCAATCCTGTACATACTCTTCTGAGTGATATCTTACATGCCCGCTATATTCGTACAGTGCGTAGAAGAGGGACTCTTATGTGTTGTATGCCTTTGTTGGCGAGGTGGTTTATTTCGCACCTCCACAAGTCCGTGTTGAAGAATGAGGAAGGTTTAGGATGTTCTTATAGGATAATATCCCTTTCCCATACTGATATTCTTTGGAGTTCCAAGGCTTTGGAAAGCACTGCTGTCATTGATCAATGTGGGGGATACCCTAATGTCCCGTTGCTTAGAATCAGAGGGGGAATAACCTACAGTCCTTACTTAGCTTTCCGACAATTCGGTCGTGCCCGGAGAGACGGTCCTCACGAGCTACTTCTTACAGATATTGCATTTGACTGCAAGGAGGACGTTGACGAGCATCGCCGGAGGTTTATACGAGCTTGGGGCATGGTGAACAGGTCTGACCCTCAAGAGATAGGACCAAGGACTTCTCTCCTTATTCAGCCTTATCTCTAGTGGGTCCGAGCTCGTGCTCAGAAACTTGGGATGCCTTATGAAGCTGTGTTTCCAGTGATAGTGGAGCCTACCAATGAAAAGGGCATTCCTTATACAGTCTTTTATCCCTACATGTCCACTGATCTTGAGGCATTAAAGAGATCCTGGATTCAGCTGAAGGAGGAGAGGGATACCTACCGAGAAAAGTACCATGAGCAATAAAGGAAGATCTTGAAGCTCACAAGGCAACTTGAGAATGAAAGGACAATCAATGACTACGTCAGCACGAAGGGGAAGCGTCCACGGGATTTCTGATTTTTGCTTTTTTCTAGTTTAGATTTGTTTTCAGTTTATTTCTTTGTAACGCCTCAAAGGTATTGTTAAACATTTTTACAAGTTTAATCTAATAAAGTTTGTTTATTTCTTGGTTTGCAAATTTAAATCTCCCAAAGTTTTGAAATCATTACATACGCATCCCATTATCATGCACATCATTACAGGTACCAATACAGGTTTCTCATCTTCTTCGCTGTTTATTTCAGCATGAAATGTCTTCTGAAATACCTACCGATCAAGCCATCAAAGCTCTTTAGGCACAGAATGCCCAATTCCAAGAGATGTTCTTTAACTTGGCTAAAGGGCAAGAAGATTTGAAGACTCTCATCCTGAAGGAGAAGAAGAAGAAGAAGAAAAAGGTGGTTCTTCTGAATATGGGTGACGGATTTGGGAATAGGTTGCGACAGGAAGCTGATCTGTCTCTTTCATCCAAAGGAGAGGAGAACCAAGAAGAAGAAAAGGGTCCTAGTCTTGTAGTCTCCGATAATGATACTGATTTTGATGATGAGCAATATCCTCCTGCTGAGGATAGGTACAAACAACTTGAAGACCGTCTGAGCGCTATGGAGATTCAGAAGATTCCTGGTTTGGATTTCGGAGACTTGGGACTGGCATATGGAGTGGTGATCCCTCATAAGTTCAAAGCACCTATTTTTTCCAAGTACGATGGAGTATCCTGTCCAAAATTCCATCTCCGCTCATACGTCAAAAAAATACAACCTTACACTGCTGATAGAAATTTGTGGGTGCATTTCTTTCAAGATAGTCTGTCAGGGACTCAGCTTGAATGGTTTTATCAATTGGAAGGAGCTACTGTCCGAAACTGGGAGGACCTTGCTACTGCTTTCTACAAGCAGTACCAGTATAACGCCGACCTTGCTCCCACTCATACTCAGCTTCAGGGTATGTCCATGGGTGCAAGTGAAGGTTTTAAGGACTATGCTCAAAAGTGGAGAGATTTGGCTGGAAGAGTCCAACCCCCTTTGTCTGATAGGGAGTTGTTTGACATGTTTCTAGGGACGTTGTCTGGTCCATTTTTCAATCATCTGATCGGCAGTTCGTCATCTGGGTTTACTGAATTGATTTTGACTGGGGAGAGAGTAGAAGTTGGTATCCGAAGTGGTAAGATACAGAAAGGTACTTCATCAAGTGCATAAAAGAAGCCTTTCACTGGTAAGAAAGAAGCTAGTGAAGTCTATGGCCCGAGGAGCCAAAACAGACCTGAACGCCGTCAAGTAGTGAATGCGGTAGTGATATCAAAACCCACAGTTGCTCCACAATGCAACAATCAACAAATAATGGAGAGACCGTAGAGACAGTACATTCGCCTTAATATGACCCTGTCTCAAATTCTACCACAATTGTTGAAGACCAACTTGGTAACTCTGAGGGAAGCCCTGAAGAATCCCATCACCACATCTCCGCTGTATAACCCGAACGCCCGCTGTGCCTATCACTCTGATAGCCCAGGTCATGATACGAACAACTGTTGGGCCTTGAAGAATAAAGTGCAAGATTTGGTTGAAGCTAAAGAGATTGAGTTTGACGCTCCGGAGAAACCTAACGTCATAACTGCTCCTATGCCCAAGCACAATCATGGAGTAAATGCTGTGGACGATGATTTATTTGTGACCTCTGTGGAAGACGTTTCTACTCCCTTGATGATAGTTAAGAAGAATCTATTGTTGGCCGGTTTATTTCCAGGTTGTGGCGAAGGTTGCCACATGTGTTCAATTCTGCCTGTTGGTTGCCGCTTATTGAAATCAGGTATTCAATGCCTGATGGATAGAAAAGAGATCCTGTTCAAGAAGACTTTGGTTCCGTTAGTTCTAATTCAAGATGTTGCCATCATAACCATTTTCGCCAATCCTTCCAAGGCTTCCTCGAGAAATCCTGTTAGGATTACATATGTTCCAAGAATCGCTCCGTTAATCATTACTGTCCCTGGTCCTATCCCATACACTTCGAATAAAGTTGTCCCTTGGCATTATGGTGTTGATGTGTATTACCATGGAGTTAAGCAAGACTTAAAGGTTGAAGAAGCTGATGCTGATGTCAGCAATATTGTCGGGGCTAGCAAGGTCACCAGAAGTGGAAGACTCTTTTCTCCCGAGATTTCCCCTCTGACTATTCACAAACCTGTTGTCATTCCATCTGCTAGTACGTCAGCTACTGTCCCAGTTTCTACTCCAGTTATCACCCCTGTCGCCGAGCCATCTGGCACTCGAGGCAAAGAAATCACAGGTGAGCCTGCCCGGACAGAGGCGCCTAAGAAGATCATTGTAGAGACCTCTAAGCAGGAGATAAAGGAGATTCTGAAGATTATCAAGAAAAGCAACTACAACATAGTCGAACAGCTGGGGCAGACCCCATCAAAAATCTCCATGTTGTCCTTGTTATTGTGTTCGAAAGCCCATGAAAAGGCTTTAATTGCTTTCCTCAAAACTGCGCATGTGCCACAGGAAACTTCTGCTGATCAATTCAAAGATTGTGTATCCAGTTTGACTGCCGACAACGGATTGGGTTTCTCAGACACAGATCTGACCGCTAAAGGAAGAAATCACAATGATGCTCTGCACGTCTCGATTGAGTGCAGGGGCACTACTTTGGCCCACGTACCGGTAGATACTAGGTCCTCATTGAATGTTTTACCAAAGAAAGCATTAGACCGTCTGGACTGTGAAGGTTTGGTTCTGAAGCCGAGTAATATTGTGGTTAGGGCCTTCGACGGGTCAAAAAGGATGGTGCACGGGGAAGTGGACATCTCTGTTAAAGTTGTTCTCAGACTTTTGCATCTATGTTTTATGTGATGGATATCCGACCATCTTATTCTTGCTTGTTGGGTCGCCCTTGGATTCATAAGGCTGGGGCAGTGACTTCTATGCTCCATCAAATGTTAAAATATCCAGTAAAGGGGAAGATTGTTACGGTACAAGGTGAAGAGGAGTACATGGTAAGTCATCTTAATTATTTTCTCTATGTGGAGATAGATGGGGAGTTCATCGAAACCCCATGTCAGAACTTTGAAGAGGTCCCCCATTCTCTAGCATCGACTGAAGTTGCTGCTGACGAACCTCCGATGAAGATGGTTTCCCTCAAAGATGCCAGGGCTGTAATTGAAAAAGGTGGGTGTGCAAATTGGGGTCAGCTCACTGACTTCGCACACAAAACTGACAAGTTTGGTTTGGGCTTTACTACAGAGGCTCAAAGGGTTGTTCGGCACGCGCGGATTGGAAGACCTCCTCTGCATATCAGTAATCAGGGAGTGAATGCAATTGAAGATGATGAAGAAGAGTCAGATATCTGTTTACCGTGGTTTTTGGTAAACAACCGCTGATCCTCCAAATGGTTACTTATTTGGTTACTCGCAGGATCGATCAGATTGATCCTAAGACATGGTTGATTTTGAGGTTTTGATTAAGTTGGATAATGGTTAAATGACAAGAAAATAAAGAGGCTTTAAGTAAATTGCATGAAGAGATGGGCTTGATAAAATAAATGAAGGCTTGAAATAAAGGGGTTCGACAGGAAAAGTAAAGAAGAAAGCAAGTAAAGTTTCTGAAAAATAAATGACTTTGATTAATAAAAGTGGTGTTTCACACATACATTCTCAACAATTCTTTCTCACACGCTGGGTACTCGAATCTATATGAGTGACTTTGTATATAATTGTGAACACACGCGAAAAACTGCGTGAACTACTACTATTTATACTAAAACATCCCAAGTAACCGTCGGGCAGTTACACTGCTTCGAGATGACTCCACTTGGCACGTTCTCAGCGTTCGACGCTTCAGATCTTTGCACGTTGCACTTGGTAACCGCTGGAAACCGTTTTCCCTCCAAACGCTTGAATTTCAAACTGTTCCACTCTGAACAATCGAACACCTTCGTCGAGAAGCATCTTCGACGAGAAACACCTTCGACGTCGAAGGCAACCAACTTCTCCCTTGGAAGAAATCCTCTCAGTACATTGCCATATTTCGATGGGCATCTCGACAGACCCAGCTGGTCGAAAACATCCATCAGCTTCAATAGCTGATATTAATAAAAACAAGGGTGTCGAATTTAGGAGCCAACAAATTGCCCCCCAAGAATGCCTTATTTCGACTCTGAAAGAAAAAGGCATTCTTTGAAATGCCATTTGACACCTGTCTTTTCATTCTTAGTCACAAATTAAATTGTGCACTTTTTGCCTTCTACCAACCACTGACAATCCCAAGGAAAAGCTATCATTTCATTCGTACCTAAGACGTCACTTCAGTACGGCGTGCAGCGTGCCAAACGTCTTTTCATAAATTGTCATCATGACAATTCCCAAAAACGAGGGCGCACGCTGCACCCTTTCATTTCTGCAGAACGGCTACATCAACAGGGAGACGCCACATGTCCCACTACCTTCTGCAACATTAAATGGCATTAAATATCCTCGAATTTGGGGATTTCCCCAACTACTATAAATAGCGCCAAGTACCCATTGTGGGACTTTTTCACGCTACCTTGCCTTCAGATATCCCTTATTGCACACAAACTCTTGCAACCTTTGCAAACCACCTGTTCTTCACTTCATCTTCAACCTTAGTATCAACAATGGCATCCGGTTCTTCCACCGCTCCTAGCGCTAACATCCCCTCTGGAAACGTTAAACCTAGGATTTTCTCCACCGCTCCCGTAGTTACTCCCACGGGCCAACGAAGGGTCCCTGAGCCCTTGGACATTGTTGTACGTGATGCTTATTCACGGCAACTCATGATTCCGGTTGGATACTCCAACCAAATCTTTGCCATGTCTGGCCCACTATACCCAAGCATTGCTGAAGCCATGAAGATTAAAAGCTACTTTCCGGTACTTGAAAAACTCAAACCGGTTGGATGCTCTAAGAAGGATGCAGAGGATAATGAAGATCCTGCTAAGGAGAAAATCGACCTTCGTTTCTTCAACAGAGGTGTTAGGGCTTTCAGGTCTAGCCCTAGCCTCACTCCTGACTATAGTGCTTGGCTGGAAAAAATGGAGAAACGCCAGGCTTCGATCTGGAAAGATATGGGGATATTCGACCTGGTTATGTTGTCGAAGACGGGTCTTAACTATTCCCCATAAATGTTGATAGCTTCCTTACTCTTATGGGATTACACCCATTTCACCTTCCATCTTCCCTGTGGAATGCTGACTCCCACGCTCTTCGACGTGGCCGCCATCACTGGCCTTCGACCCACTAGGGACTATTTCGACCCAGAGGAAATGTCGGAGGATCAGATTGGATTCTCTGCCACAAAACCAACCTACACCACCTACATCAATCACTACCACGATAAGTCGACGGACGCTGTGTCGGATGTAGAGCATATCGCGTTTCTAGCCTTATGGCTGTCGCGCTTTGTGTTTTGCACCAAGTCTTTACAGGTGACCAAGAAGATGGTCACTCTCGCCACCCAACTCCACCATGGCCAAAATATATGTTTGGCAGAATTGATTTTGGAGAATCTATACGAGTCGATTAGCAACGGAGCGACTCTTTTGAAGATCATCGAGAACAGAGCCAGTCTGCTGCTTGCTGGATCTTTTTGGCTGCTTCAGCCGTGGCTCAATGCCACCTTCGAGTCTTTCTTACCTCAGAAGACTCAAATAAATGAGCAGGCTCCGGAAATAGAAAATAGGTGCATCGAAGGCACCAGATTGGCTCTGCTGACTCCAACAGAAGATGGGCTGGAGCTTCAACAAACTTTTACAAACTTCGTCTTGATGTTTGCTAAAAGGAAAGAGTTTGCTTCGACCATGGCTCCGTTTTCTCGACGAAAGGTTGGTCCAGTGTGGTTCACGAGGCCACATCCTAAGGCGTCAAGTGGTCCTCAGGTCGAAGAGCATACAACAGTGTGGGAGGCATTTCTCACACCAAGGATAATGCCCCTGCGATTCAAGAGCTCCAAGACTCACTTGAGTCTAATCGCGTATCAACCAAACTTGGTGTCTCGCCAGTTTGGTATTATTCAAACACTACCTTCTCCAATTTTTCCCAAGGAGAAGTCTATGTTATACTTTTGCAACGACTACACTGAAGACGCTGCCACTAAGCATATCGGCAGGTATGCTGGTCGAACAGTCCTTTCGTTGTTTGACTATCAGCTTAACTTTCTCTGCTCACCATCCTTCGAGGAGTGGTGGAAAAGTTACTACACTGAGGAGTTTTTCGACAAGAAGGACTTCGTGGACGAACTTCAGAAGTCTTTTGTTCTTGTCTTGGACAAAATAAAGAAATGTAAGTTCATCCTTCCAAATTACTTTGTCTTCCCCTTTCGACTGGTAGCTTGTTAATTATTTTGTCTACTTTCAGTTGTTCGAAAGCCTGCAGCCAAGAAGGCTGCAGAAGGCCATCAGGGAGGAGGCCCCTTAACAAAACCTCCACCACCGGCGAAAACTATAGCGCCAGCGAAGACCACAACAAACCAACAGGGGGAAGGCCCTTCGAAAAAGCCTTCTGCATCGGTAACCAGACTTTTATCATTTTCTTCTGGCTTTAACATTCTGACTTTCGATGCAACTTCTAAGTCGAACTCCAATTGGTTTTTTCAGGCACCTTCACCCAAGAAACGACCAGCACTGACGGTCGAATCTGGGAGTGACGAAGAAGACGACTCTCCCCCTGCTCCTCTTAAAAGGCGAAAGCTGAAGAAGGACATTCCTCTTCCTGAGGCTCGAACAATCAGAATAAAGGTTGCTGGGAGAAAGCCCAGGCCACCTCCAGTAATCATCGAAGAGCCAACAGAGGAGGAATTAAATGTTCTTCTCAATAAACCTGTCGAAAGCGACAATTCCAGCCCTGGGGCTGAAGCTCCTTTGCAGGTAATCTCTTTGATCCCTTTTTAACTCAGGTGTTGATACCCACGTTCGATTATGTCTCTTTCTAACTTAGAAGATTCTTCTTCTTCTTTTTTCAGGAAACCACTGAAAGCTCAACGCCAAGGACTTCTGAAACATTGGACTCTGCTGAACTCAGTAGGCCACAAGAGAAAGACTTGGCGAACGATGAAGCCAACACTGAAACAAATGAAGCCAATGCTAAGACAGCAGAACAACTAACAGAAGATCCACAAACAGAAGAGCAACAACCGAAAGAGATTCAGGTGGTTGATCTGTCGGAAGAACATCGTGACAAAGGGGACCATGGTGACGCTGGTGAAGAGGATCAAGGTGACGCTGGCGAAGGAGATCATGATGACGCGGGCGAAGGAAATCATGATGACGCTGGTACTGCTGAAGTCTGAGTCGAAGAGAGTCAAGTCGAGGCAAATGCTACTCAACAGCCTCAGCCCCAAGACAACGCTGCTGCAAAGGTTCTCACCTCAACAAAGCATAGGTCGAAAGAAGACTTAGAACTCCTGAAGCAAACTGATCCTGTTGGCTATTTGAATGCCATCATCGAGAGCAAGGGAAGTTCGTCTGACATTAGTCAAGAGGCTTCTACTCTGTCGGGGAAGTCCACTGAAACTTCTCCTCTCGATGAGGCTTTGACGAAGGTTAAGGCTCAGTTCTTCAAGAAGGATTTGATGAAAGCTTTGGAGGGGGACCCTACTGCTCCATCATATTTGGGGGCTATTTTGAATGTCGTAGACTTGCTAGCTGTGCCTCCGGAGGTTTCAGGCTTTATCATGGAGTTACACTCCATTATTGATCAAGTCTCAGCAGATTATCGGCGACAAAGGGGCTTTAATAGCCAACTTGAAGTGTTATATGGCAAAAGCTCTTCTGCATGGACTGCTGTAGCAGAGACAACTTCTCGAATTGCGGAGTTGTCGAAGCAAAAAGCATCTAAACAAGAAGAAGTTGATGCCATCGATCGAGAGAATGCTTCCATCAAGGCGCAGATCGAAGAACTAGAGGCTAAGATGAATGCCAATACTAAGCGCAAGGAGGAACTTCTCTCGACTATTCCAGACACCGAAAGTCAAGTTGAAATCACACAAGGCCTAGAATTTGCTGAGAAAGCTCAAGCCTTCGACGATCAAATTGCCAAGCTTGCCCAGGCGAATGCCTTGTGCAACAAAAGATTGGAGTTACAGCAAACTAAATACCTTCGACTCAAGGATTCCATCCCCTTCTGATTGATTCAGCCCTTTAACCATATATTGTAATATGTATTCGACAATATTGCCATTTTGGCTAATTTATAAAAAATTTCCATTTTGGCTTATTTATGGTTAATTTAGTCGTTACTTGTTATTTATTTTTATCTCTTGGAGTATAGGTTTATACTTTTTCAAATATTTACCATTTACTCTCAAGAGCCTTTTATCTTCACCTAACTCTTCGACTTCATAAGCTCCACCAGAAAAAGTCTGGATAATTCTGAATGGTCCTTCCCATTTGGGTGACCATTTTCCCATGCTTCGATCCCTTCGATCCATGAGAAGAATCACCTTCCAAACTAATTCTCCAGGCGAAAATGCCTTAGGTTTCACCTTTTTATTATAAGAGTCTTCTACTCTTTTCTTCTGAAGCCTCAGTAGGTCAAGAGCGCGCAATCTTTCTTCGTCTAAATCTACTAGTTCGTCTAACATCATATCCCAATAAATTTCAGAGGGAATATCATAATGTCTCTGAACCCTTGCAGATTGAAGACAAATTTCTGCTGGCAACACTGCGTCATGGCCAAAAGTTAGCCTATATGGTGTTGTACCTATGGCTTCTTTTGGGGACGTTCGACAGGCCCACAAGATCTGGTCTAACGTCTTATGCCAATTTTTGGCTTCTTCCCAACATGCTTTTTTATCAAGCCAATCACTACTTTGTTCGCTGCTTCGACTTGACCATTTGCCTGTGCATAATAAGGCGTTGATGTTAGGAGTTTAAAACTCATTTCCTGAGCGAATTCCTGCATCTTTCGACCGGTGAAAACTGATCCTTGATCAGTAGTTATAGTCTCAGGGATTCCATATCTAAAGATAATGTTCTTTTGAATAAATTCAATGACATTTTCTTGGTCTACATTGACTAAAGGGATAGCTTCGATCCACTTAGTAAAATAATCAATGCCTACCAATATATACTTCTGACTCTTTGATGATGCTGGTCGAATCTCTCCAATGAGGTCTAACGCCCATCCTCTAAAAGGCCAAGGTTTCACTATCGAGTGAAGTTCGCTTGCTGGTACATGTTGGATGCCTGTATGGACTTGACATTCTTGGCAACCTTTAGCGAACTCGACACAATCTTTCAACATGGTGGGCCAATATAGTCCTTGTCGAAACAACAACCATTTCATCTTATGGCCTACTTGGTGAGCCCCACATGCTCCAGCGTGCGTAGTCGAAAGGGCTATGTATGCCTCAGTTTCACTTAAACATTTTAGCAATACCCCTTCAGGCGTCTTTTTAAATAACTCATTACTCATGAGTACGTAGCTCAACGCCCTGTACTTTGTTTTTCGTTCTGTCGAAGCTACTGGATTTTGAAGATAATCCACAATGGGCTTCCTCCAATCTTGCTCTGACAAATTATCTATGAACGAAATTTCGAAGTTACTTTGATCAGCATATCCTAGTCTTGTCGATTCCAAGTCTGTTGGTGATAGACAAGTTGCTTTTATCTTTTCTCGAACTTCGATTGCTCTTTGTAATCTCGTTTTTGAAATCTTGTACCCAGATGCAATTTGTGCCAAGTCGTTGGCTATTTGATTTTCCAATCTGGGTATGTGTCGAATGTTGACCATTTCAAATTTTTTCAATAAACGATTTGCTATCACGAAGTACATAATGAGATTTTCTCTTATGCATTTATATTCTTTTGTGACTTGCTTAATGACTAACTCTGAGTCTCCCATTATTTCGACTCGAGTTGCCCCCAATTCCAACAATATCTCAAGGCCAGTAATTAGAGCTTCATACTCAGCCTCATTGTTCGAACAAGAACCTGATATCTTGTACTTGAATGTTGTTGGAATTTTTTCTGGAGAGATAATCAAGACTCCTACTCCTGTTCCATCTTTATGGCTGGAACCATCGAAGTAGAATTTCCAAGGTTCTATCTCCACATAATTAATATCCTCAACTTGAATTGAGTGGTCGACTATAAAGTCTGCAACCACTTGTCCTTTCACTGCCTTAAGAGGCATAAAGGTCAAGGAGTATTCAGTTAATGCTAGTGCCCACTTGCCAATTCGACTGTGCAAGATGGGTTTCGACAACATGTACTTGAAAACATCAAAATGAGACGAAACATACACATCAACTGGTTTTATATATTGCTTGAGTTTTGTACAAGAGAAATACAGACATAGACACAATTTTTCAACTTCGCTATATCTAGTTTCTGCATCGTTCAAAACTCTACTAAGATAGTAAATGGGTCTTTCGACTCCATTCTCATCTTCTTGGGCTAACATGCTTCCCAAAGTTTTGTCGGACGCAGCTATGTACAATCTCATACTCCTATTGCTACAAGGAGGCACCAAAATAGGTGGCTTGGTGAGGTACCCTTTGATTTTGTCGAAGGCTTCTTGTTGCTCTTGCCCCCATTCGAATCCCTCTTTATTCAGTCGAAGTAAGGGTGAAAAGGCTTGAGCTTTCCCACTTAGGTTAGATATGAATCTCCTTAAGAAATTTATCTTGCCTAACAGAGATTGCAGTTCCTTCTTATTCGATGGCGCTTTCGCTTCCAGAATAGCCTTCGTCTTGTTCTGGTTGATTTTGATTCCTTTCTTGTGGACAACGAAGCCCAAGAAATCTCCAGCTTTCACACAGAATGCACACTTCAAAGGGTTCATCTTCAGACCATGTTCTCTCATTCTTTCGAATGATTGTCGAAGGTGGTCAATATGATTCTTCCTGGAAACAGATTTTATAACAATGTCATCAATATATACTTGCATAAAAGTGTTAATAAAATCATGGAAGATAGAATTCATTGCTCGCTGGTATGTTGCCCCAGCGTTCTTTAGGCCAAAAGGCATCACTACCCATTCGTAAGTGCCTAGAGCCCCAGGGCATCGAAAAGCTGTTTTCGACACATCTTCTTCAGCAATGAATATTTGATTATATCCTGAATAACCATCGAGCATACTCAGGTATTCATAGCCAGCGGCAGAATCGACTAGCATTTCCGCCACAGGCATAGGATATTCATCTTTGGGTGTAGCAGCATTCAAATCTCTGAA
The DNA here is from genome assembly GCA_948472305.1 of Vicia faba. Lineage (NCBI taxonomy): Eukaryota > Viridiplantae > Streptophyta > Magnoliopsida > Fabales > Fabaceae > Vicia > Vicia faba. The sequence continues at coordinate 493,928,945 of OX451738.1, forward strand.
ATCTATGCACACCCTCAATGTACTATTTTTCTTAATTACTGGCACAATGTTTGCAATCCATTCGACGTACCTCGTAACGCGTATGAATTTGCACTTCAGCAGTCTTACAACTTCCGTTTTGATCTTCGACAATATTTCTGGAGCGAAGCGTCTTGGACTTTGCTTGATTGGCTTCTTCCCAGGTTTGATTGGCAACTGAAGTTTTACCAATCCTCTGTCGAGACCAGGCATTTCATCGTAATCCCATGCAAAACAGTCCTTGAACTCTTTCAACAACTGGATTACTTCCAACCTAAGTTCTGGGTTAATTTTTGCGCTGATGTAAGTTGGCTTTTTCTCTGACCCTTCGCCTAAGTTGATCTCTTCTAAAGGATCTTGCGCTAACATTTTGATGTTGTTCGCCAAGGGGTCCTTTTCGAAGCCCAAAGGCTCATCGTCATAGATGGCGTCAAGCCTCTGTTCCTGCATTCCTTCTGGCATGATATCAGGAGGTTCTGGATTGAAATCCTTTCCAGGACCTGCAGCAGATAACTGTTGATCATTGGCCTGTGTGGCCATGTACTTTACTTCGGCTTCGAGAGCCGTTATCATCTTTGTTTCGGCTACATAAGCCGAAATTCGCTTCAATGATTGTGACTCAGTCATTATCACTGAATTCACTTCCCCAACCAGTTGGTTGGATGTCAGTTAACCCACTGAAGTCTATGTGGGACAAGTCTTCTCTGTCCCATTGAAAACCATGCTCAGGGTGCAGGTATAGGGAACAAAAAGTATTTGGCGCTGGCGCCAAGTCGAAGTCAGGTGTTGGACATGGCCCTATGTGAGCCAAGTTCTTGTCGAATTCTGCCAGCCCTAGGTGATTCACTTCGCCCAGGTAATAGCTTTGATCCGCCTCTATGTTTTCGACCATCCCATCGGGACGCCATAGCAGCAGCCTCTGGTGCATTGATGATGGTACAGCTCCAACACCATGAATCCATTCACGGCCCAACAAAAGATTATAGTTAGGTTTGGCCGAAATGACCATAAACATCGTTGGTCGAAGGATAGATCCCACCTTGATATCCAGTTGGATCACTCCCATAGTGGTCCCTATGCCGCCTTCATAGTTCGACAGGACCATGTTGTGAGGCTTGATGTCCTCATCCCTTTTGCCTATTTTCCTTAGCATAGAGTGAGGAATAATGTTGATGGTTGCCCCACAATCCACCAAGATTTTATTCACTGTAGTTTCTTCGAGTTTAGCCCTTATAAATAAAGGCTTGAGGTGATTCTTCATCGCCTCTGTAGGTGGTTCGAAGAACCCATTTTGCTCCTCAGTAGCGCCATTATCCATGACGAAATAGCACACTGGCCTATGTTTGGCCATTTCTTGCTGCACTTCCCAATCACTTGTTTCGACCTCCACCTGTCGGTTGAACTTTCTGGGCAGCACTGAGACTATATTCACCATGATGTCCAAAGTGTCATCAGACTCAGAACCATCTTCGTCATCAATTTCACCTTGGTTAGGCCAAACTAGCCTGTTGGTTACTGGCTCTCTTTCCAGAGGTTTCCTTTGCTTCCTTAGAGGAACATTTGAACTGGTTTCTGCCTTTGGTTCATTAGCAGCCTCCCTCTCAGCTTTTCGTCGCCTCTGGTATCTCCTCCATTGAGATCGAGACATGGGATTTTTCCCTTTGTAGTTGCTTGACACCTGTGTAACTTTAGGGGCAGCAACTTGAGGCTCTTTCTTTTGTGTTAAAGATGAACCCCTTGGCACATCGAAAGAGTGCCATCTTTCCTCGCTTGGCCTCTTTCGACCAGATGTTTTGTACCATGTATCTACTGGCACATTAGTTGGAGGCCTGAAAGTCAATGGCCTCTTTTCTGGGTTTGGACCTCTTTGGGAGGCTCTTCTGGGATCATGTCGAAGATCAACATTTTCCCTTCTCTTATTTGCTGCTCTTACGCCTTGAATATGTTCAGCAGCTTTTTTGTCAAAGATCGAACTGCATCTTGGACACAACATCACTTCTGACTTCTTTTTCTGGCATCTTTGCAGGAAATCTGCCAGATTTTCATTTTCCCGAGGGAAAGCAGTCTTGTTAGCTTGTTCTTGCCTCATGGCCTCCTCTGATGCTTTTGGTTCAGAGACTTCGACCATGTTGACATTCATGGCATCTTTGTTGGCAAGAGTCAACTGCTTCATTTGAATCTCCAAATCCTCTGTCTGGCCTTGAACTGTGGCCAAGTGAGAACTGGGTTTTGTTCCAGATTTTTGGGCTCCAACTGTCTCCAGCTTTGGGCTTTCGACCGCTTTCTGAACCGCTTCAATTGTCTTTCTGGATAAATTCCCAGAAAAACTGCCAAAGATTGGCATGTTGACATGGTCCTTTGAGACTTCGACCATTGTGATTCCTGGCCTCTTCGACTGGCTTCTGGATGCCTCGATCATGTTCACCTCTGAAGGTTCAGCATAGTGGGCTTCAGCCTGTAACGGATTAGAGTCCACAGCCATGGGGGTCTTGTCAGCAAACTTTAACCTCCCTTCTTCGATAGCGTCTTGCACAAGATTCCTGAAAAGAAAACATTGAGACGTTTTATGGCCCAGAAAATTATGATATTTACAAAAGCCTCTCTTCTTTCTTTGATCAAGAGGATGCACTTTTACCCCTGGGGGTACTATCATTTGGCCATCTTTTACAAGCAAGTCAAAGATCTCATCACATTTGGTAATATCAAAACTATAAGTCTTTTTGGGGAACCTATCGTTGGTCCTTTCTGGACCAGTGGGATTTTTTCCACTTGAGGGGACTAACAGTTTGCAAGAGTATGGTGGCCCTTGTTTTAGTTCCGCTAAATCGACTTCTCCTTCTTCGAAAGTTATAGTATCGTCGAAGGATTCTGGATCTTCGTCATCCATCTCAACATACGCTATCCTCTCTCTCTTATGAGTTTTCGTTGCCTTTGCTTTTTCAGCTTTGAGGCGTTCTACCTGTCGAACTCTATCGGCCAGTTGGGCCATGTCTCTCAGGTACTGAGTGTCTAACTTCTTCCTAATGGAATAATCTAGACCGCCTGCGGCTATTTCGACTAACTCATGTTCTGGCACTTGTGTAAAACATCTTGCTTTGAGCAACCTAAACCTATTTAGATATTCGTCTATAGGTTCAGTGAATCGTCTCTTTACACTGGCCAATTCTTTCAGGCTTATCTTGGTTTGCCCCATGTAGAATTGCTCATGGAACAATCTTTCCAACTGGGTCCAATGATGGATCGAATTGGGGGGAAGAGTTGTAAACCAAGTAAAAGCGTTCTTTGTTAAAGAACTTGGGAAGTACTTAATCCTCAGGTTTTCGTTGTTTGAAATATCTCCTGCTTCGATCAAGTATCTCGCCACATGTTCGACAGTAGATTCTGTCGTGTCCCCAGAGAACTTAGTGAATTTAGGGACTTTACATCTAGGAGGTAAGTCTGTTTGTAGCACGTATTCTGACAGTGGGGATGTAAAATTGGGCCTTCGAAAGCCCATGTTCATCCCATTTTGAGTCATGATCCTTTCGATCATGGTTGCCAGATTATTTTCCAAACCCATGTTTTGGTATTGGATATGCTGAACTACTTCGTCAGCATTTTGGTTTCTGTTAACTAACCTTACCTCTGGGGTTATTACCCTAGGTTCTTCGACAGGTTGCCCCAATCGTGCCCTAAGGTTTTCTTCGACAGGATGTTGGACTTGGTTGATAGTGGTTTCTTCCTCTAAGAATACACCCTGGTTTCCCCTTATTTGTGCCCGTTGGGGCTGTCGAATAGGTTGGGGTACTCCAAAGAAATCAGCCAAACGCGTCATTTGCGCTGTCATCTGCTGATTCGATTGGGTAGTGTTTTGTATTAGAGGGTTCAGCACTGTACTTAAAGTTTGTGCCAACATTTGAACCATATCATGGTTGCTTTCGTCCATTTGTTGCCTCAAGACTGCTGTCGAGGCATTTGTAAGGCCATGTGCTACTTGGGACGTTCCTCCTAAGAGTTGGGTCCTATTTCTATTCGCCATACCTACTCCAGAACCTTGGAGTGGCGAAGAGGCACTCACTAAAGAGTCTGAAAAAGTGGACGCAGCGTTCGTCAGGCTAGCCAAGTTAGAAGTTGGCATGCCATAGAGTGGTTCTCGATTATGACCGCCTGTCATAAATCCTGGGGGAACAAAAGGCCTTGTGCCTAAATTTCCCCTTGGTGGGGGGGTTCCCAAAGGCACTCTGGGGCCTGTGAACGGAGGTAATGGCCCCGTTGTTGTGACCGTCACTGCTGGTGTTGAACCAGCGGTTATCGCTTCACTTACGGTCGGGATAACCGTTGCTCCCACATTCGTTTGTGGGATTTCGTTATTGTTTGGCGGATTCGCCATCTCTTCTCTTCTTCTGGCAGTATTGGTATCGTTAGTGTATATTCTACCACTTCTCAATAACATGCAACACTCCTCGAAAAAGATGAGATTATGTTTAAAAAGGTTAAACTTTAAAAATCAACACACAGTCCCATCAGGTGTGCCAATTTGTTTACCGTGGTTTTTGGTAAACAACCGCTGATCCTCCAAATGGTTACTTATTTGGTTACTCGCAGGATCGATCAGATTGATCCTAAGACATGGTTGATTTTGAGGTTTTGATTAAGTTGGATAATGGTTAAATGACAAGAAAATAAAGAGGCTTTAAGTAAATTGCATGAAGAGATGGGCTTGATAAAATAAATGAAGGCTTGAAATAAAGAGGTTCGACAGGAAAAGTAAAGAAGAAAGCAAGTAAAGTTTCTGAAAAATAAATGACTTTGATTAATAAAAGTGGTGTTTCACACATACATTCTCAACAATTCTTTCTCACACGCTGGGTACTCGAATCTATATGAGTGACTTTGTATATAATTGTGAACACACGCGAAAAACTGTGTGAACTACTACTATTTATACTAAAACATCCCAAGTAACCGTCGGGCAGTTACACTGCTTCGAGATGACTCCACTTGGCACGTTCTCAGCGTTCGACGCTCCAGATCTTTGCACGTTGCACTTGGTAACCGCTGGAAACCGTTTTCCCTCCAAACGCTTGAATTTCAAACCGTTCCACTCTGAACAATCGAACACCTTCGTCGAGAAGCATCTTCGACGAGAAACACCTTCGACGTTGAAGGCAACCAACTTCTCCCTTGGAAGAAATCCTCTCAGTACATTGCCATCTTTCGATGGGCATCTCGACAGACCCAGCTGGTCGAAAACATCCATCAGCTTCAATAGCTGATATTAATAAAAACAAGGGTGTCGAATTTAGGAGCCAACAATATCGACAACTGGATCTACCCGACTACCAGCGGTGGATTGAACAACTGGACGGCGAAGGACTTCGTGCCCGTTTCTTTTATTACACAGTAATTGACTTTTGTTTTGAGATTTGTAACAAACAGTTTTAAACTTTACGGCCCGGTGCCTTGCCCGAGGCACTTTGGCTTTGTTTGTGAGGGCTTATTATTTGTCATTTTCATATATCATCATTAAAGCATTGGACGTTTTCTTGCATTACAAATTTTGCGCTCCTTGTTTTTCCTTTCTATCTCACACTTTATCAAAATAGCTATTGTCTTACACACACTCACATATCATAATGCAGATCCACATCCACTCTGGATCCCATTGATAACGACTCTGCTACTGCCATTTATGACTTTGAAAATCCGATCAACCAAGCCGAGGACGAAGGTGAGGATGATTGTGAAGTGCCTGGGGAACTTGTTAGACTGTTACTACAGGAAGAGAGGGCCATACAGTCGCATGAAGAGCCAGTGGAATCAGTGAATTTGGGTACGGAGGAAGACATGAAAGAGGTCAAGATAGGTGTGAATCTGGAGCCTAGTGTCAAGCAACGGTTGACACAGATGCTACGCGACTATGTTGAGATCTTCGCCTGGTCTTATGAAGATATGCCTGGTTTGGACACTGACATTATGGTTCATCGCCTGCCAACTAAAGAAGACTGTCCTCCGGTAAAGCAGAAGGTCCATCGTATGCACCCTAAGATGTTTGAGAAAATCAAAGTTGAGGTCTTGAAACAGTTTGACGCCAGATTTCTAGCTGTTACTTCTTATCCGCAGTGGGTTGCCAACGTTGTTCCAGTGCCGAAGAAGGATGGTAAGGTACAAATGTGTATGGACTATAAAGATTTGAACAGGGCAAGCCCCAAAGACAATTTCCCATTGTCTCACATCGATGTTCTAGTCAACAATACCGCGCAGCATAAGTCTTCTCCTTTATGGATGGTTTTTCTGGTTACAATCAGATTAAGATAGCTCCCGAGGACATGGAGAAGACAACATTCGTTACGCAGTGGGGCACCTTCTGTTACAAGGTAATGCCTTTCGGGTTGAAGAATGCTGGGGCAACTTATCAGCGCGCCATGGTCGCTTTGTTCCACGACATGATTCACCATGAGATTGAGGTTTACGTTGATGACATGATTGCAAGGTCTCAGATTGAAGAAGAACACCTCGATCATCTCCAGAAACTATTCAACAGGTTGAAGATGTCTAAGCTAAGGTTGAACCTGAACAAGTGCACCTTCGGGGTGAGGTCTGGTAAGCTGCTGGGTTTCGTCGTTAGTGATAAAGGTATTCAAGTGGATCCTGCAAAGGTGAAGGCTATACAGGAGATACCAGCTCCCCGAATGGAAAAGGAAGTTAGAGGATTTTTGGGACGTCTGAATTACATTGCCCGATTCATTTCACATCTGACTGCTACTTGTGAGCCGATCTTCAAGCTGCTGAAGAAAGATCAAGTGGTAAAATGGAATGATTAATGTCAGACCGCTTTCAAAAGAATCAAGGAATAACTCCAAGAGCCACCTATTCTGATGCCTCCAGTTGAAGGAAGACCTTTGATTTTATACTTGACAGTACTGGATAATTCAATGGGGTGTGTGCTGGGGCAGCATGACGAGTCTAGCCGAAAAGAGCACGCTATTTACTACCTTAGCAAAAAGTTTACCGACTGTGAGACCCGATACTCACTACTCGAGAAAACTTGATGTATTTTGGCATGGGCTGCTCGTCGGCTGAGACAGTATATGCTGACTCATACTACCCTATTGATATCAAAGATGGACCCAATCAAGTATATCTTCGAAAAGCCTGCCTTATCCGGAAGAATAGCAAGATGGCAGATGATCTTAACTGAGTATGATATCTAATACACAACCCAAAAAGCAATCAAGGGGAATGTGTTGGCGGATCATTTGGCGCATCACGCCGTGGATGATTACTAATCCATGAATTTCGAATTCCCGGATGAGAACATCATGTTGGTGACCGACTGTGAAGAACTTGGACTGGATGAAGGACCCGAGGAAGGATCCCGATGGTCTATGTATTTTGATGGAGCCTCAAACGCATTAGATAATGGCATTAACATTGTGATCATATCTCTTGAAGGCTGTCATACTCCATTTACCGCCCGATTATGTTTTAACTGCACCAACAATATGGTGGAGTACGAAGCGTGCATCATGGGCCTTCAAGCAGCTATTGACCTAAGGGTTAAGTTCTTGAGTGTATTCGGAGATTCTTCTCTAGTGATCAGTCAGATCAAAGGCGAGTGGGATACGAAGCACCAAAATCTTATTCCTTACAAAGAGTATGTACTGACGTTGCTTCCACACTTTGAGGAGATAACCTTTGAACATTTCCCCAGAGAGGAGAATTAGTTAGCGGACGCGCAAGCTACCATGTCTTCTATGTTCAAGGTCAGGTGGAACAATGAAGCTCCCCGGATTACCATTGAGAGCTTGGACAAACCCGCACATTGCTGCGACATTGAGACTGAAGAGGTAGCTGATAAGCCCTGGTTTCACGAGGTAAAGAGGTATCTCGAGGCTCAGGAATACTCTGAGGGTGCATCTATTAATGATAAGAAGTTTCTGAGGAGATTCGCTGCGAAGTTCTTCATCAGTAATGGTATCCTTTACAAGCGTAACCATGACTCAACCTTACTGCGATGTATGGACAAGAGCGAGGCAGAAAGGATTATGGAAGAGTTACATGAAGGTACTTTCGGAACTCATTCTAGTGGACATACCATGGCGAAGAAAATCCTACGGGCGGGATATTATTGGTCTACTATGGAAGCCGATTGTTATCAGCATTCTCAAACTTGTCATAAGTGCAAAGTCTATGCTGATAAGGTGCATGTACCTCTAGTTCCTCTGAATGTTTTGACAGCTCCTTGGCCTTTCGCAATGTGGGGCATCGATATGATCGGCGAGATCAGACCTACTGCGTCGAACGGGTATCATTTCATTCTGGTAGCTATTGATTATTTCATGAAGTGGGTTGAGGCAGCTTCCTTTGCTACAGTAACCAAGAATGGCGTGGCGCGATTCATCCGGCACAACTTGATATGTTGATACGGTGTACCAGAGAGGATCATTATGGACAATGGTACAAATCTCAACAATACGATGATCACCGAGCTCTGCAAACAGTTCAAGATACAACATCACAACTCTTCTCCTTACCGGCTAAAGATGAATGGGGCTGTTGAAGTGGCTAATAAGAATATCAAGAAGATTGTGCAGAAGATGACGGTGACATACAAAGACTGGCACGAGATGCTACCATTCGCTCTTCATTGGTACCGTACCTCAGTGCGGACGTCAACAGGGGCAACACCTTACTCTTTGGTATAGGAAGCGGTCTTACCCATTGAAGTCCAGATACCCTCTCTCCGGATTATAAAGGATGCAGGCTTAAGTGAGGACGATTGGATCTAGACCCGGCTTGATCAGCTGAACTTAATCGATGAGAAGAGACTTACTACTATTTGTCATGGTCAGACGTATCAAAAGAAAAATGATCAAGGCATTTAACAAGAAAGTTAGACGACAGGAATATCAAGTCGGGGATCTGGTAATCAAACGCATTATCCTGCCACAAGGTGATCCCAGGGGCAAATGGACCCCTACGTACAAAGGGCCATTTGTGGTTAAGAATATTTTCTCGGGAGGAGCTATGATTCTAACCACCATGGATTGTGACGACCTTCCTCACCCCGTTAATGCAGACATAGTGAAAAAAATACTACGCATAATCAAAGGCCCGTTAGGTTGACTGGCCTAGGAAAAAATAAGGGCTTCCCGGCGAACCAAAAGGGTTCGGGCAAAAATAAGGGATGAAAATGAAGAAAAAAACTGTACACCTGGCAAGTCGAAAACCTGAAAAGGCGGCTTGGGAAAAAAAGGGTATCCCGATGGACTGAAAAGCCGAAAGGGCGGTCCGGGCAAAAATTAGGGATCAAAGCGTAACATTATGTCTCATTGGATCATCTTGCAACCAGACTTTGGTATCGACTATCAAGCTCGGACGACGCCAATCAATCTGATCTACCTTCAACCAAGTAGCAAAGTGATGAGACGCTCGAAGATATAAAGGCAATAGCAGAGTTGGAACCCAATGGGATTGTTCACATAGCTGTTTTTCTTTCTTTTACACAAATTATATAAAATCGGTTATTTTGGCGGCATTCTCTTACTAGGACGTCAACCTCTTGTACAAAACGCCTATTACATGCCAACTTCAAAATCAATACAATTCATTTTACAATACATTTCAAAACTGTTTTTCTTTTCCTGTTTTGTTTCACAAGAACGTCCGATGATTCATTTTTGATATATGCATTTGGAAATAATTGTTGCTCATAAATATTTACATGCGAAACAAAAGACAATTGCTCGTAATTCCAGGAACAGGGGCAAACAAGAAGTGCCCAAACCTGATAGTTGCTCTACCCACCAGGTACAGGGATAGACCCAGCTTGAGGAAATGACTAAAAGTACATACACTCCCCGCAGAGTAAAAGGTATCTAAAAACAGTGGTATTAATTCTCCCCAAGCAGAGTTCATCTATCACCAACAATGAAAGACTATCCCCAGTAGAGTTTATTTCTTCCACAAGCAAAAACTCAATCCCCAACAGGGTTCATTATCGCCAGCAACGGTAATTCATCCCCAACCGAGGTTATTTCTCCAAATCAGCAAATCTTCTGACAGAGTATCTCTTCCCTACAAAGTCATTCTTTCACCAGTTTATTCTCCAGCAGAGTTATTCTCCCGCCAATTTATTCTCAAATCATCTTCAGTCGTTATCCCCAGTGAGCGAAACTCTTTATATCCTCCAATAGTAGTCCGAGATTTATTTTCCATAACTAAAGAACATCATAATGGCATTACATATCCATACAGCATGGCATGCGCATACGCATCATACAACACAGTCTCATTTATTTTGAGAACATCATTGCTCAATACATTTCATACATCATGACATTACATACGAGTAACCCTTTACCTTTCAGGAAAAAATACAATCAAATTCTCACAAAGTTCAAGCTATGAAGCCCGAATCCGACCAGAGAGTATCTTGATTTCTCCATCATATTGTGAAGCCCGGAGAACGACCAGATAACAGTATCAAAATACCGTGAAGCCTGGAATCGACTAGATAGTGGTTTATCTTAAATTTAAGCTATGAAGCCCAGATTCGACCGGATATTAGTTTAATCCCCAGCAAGCTATTATGAAACCTAAAGAACGACCAGATAGCAATGCAAGTAACTGTGAAGTCTAGATTACGACCAGATAGCAATACAAAGACACCATGAAGCTTGGAATCGACCAGATACTAGTATATCATAAACACAAGCCGTGAAGCCCAGAAATCGACCAGATAACAGCTTAACAAGGTACTGTGAAGCCTGGATTACGACCAGATAGCAGCCAAGAATACTACGAAGCCTGGAGTCGACCAGATAGTCGTATATCTTTAATGCAAGTTATGAATCCCAGATTCGACCGGATAATATCTTGATTTCTCCGAACGCCATGAAGCCTGGGGCAAACGTCTAAGGGAAAAGAGCCAGTCATCGTCCAACCACCTTTGAGCCAAGGAGGTAAGGGGAGAGCTCCTCAAAAAGCTTCAAGGTCACAAACTCAGCAGCAGCTTCACCAGCTTCAACCAGACAAGCCTAAAAGGCAGTTCACCAAGATCAACATGTCGCTGGATCAAGCACTACAACAAATGTTGGAGGCAGGGCTGATCACCTTAAGGGCTCCTCTCCGGAATCCAAACACTTCTGCTCTTAACCATCATCCCAGCGATAGGTGCGCATACCATTCTGATAGCCCGGGGCATACTACGGACAACTGCTGGCCTCTCAAAAACAAGATTCAAGACATGATCGACGCTGGAGAGATTCAGTTTGAAGTACCTGAGACTCCGAACATAATCACTGCTCCCTTGCCAAATCATGGCTAGGATTGAGAAATTTTTGTTCATTCGAATGTTCAAGTTGCAATTTTCTTTTGTTCAAACATTTACTCATGTTAAACATTGTTATTTCATTAATGCATCGCATATGTCTGTTCTGAAACAATATATTCGTATTCATTAAATGCAAATTATTTTCATATTTTTTCTGATGTCAGCACTTGATTCTAAGCCTCTTGAGGGAGGATGACGAAAACGATACCATAATCTACAGTATGGTTTTGAACAGACCCCGCTGATGAGGTACAGGCATTGTTTCAATCCCTAAACACTGGAGTTATAAGGAAGATAATCCCTCGTCAACCCCTCTGAGCCAAAGAAGTAGGAGTTTTTCTTTTCGAAATTTAAAACCCTTAATCATAACCTGGGGCAGGGTAGTCTCTCAGTTGATCCAAGTGCATAACGAAGGGCACCAAAGAGGTCCTTACAAAGGAAGACAGTGATGGTTCCGAATAATCAATAAAGAAAGGCAGTCATCATCTCAAAAATAAAAAACCCGTTAAGTCAAAACCCATGAAGGAGACTTACAAAACTGGGGCATCCCGCTGACTGTAATTCCAAAAAAGGAAACAGTTCAGGCAAAAAAGAAAGGGATAACAAAAAAATCAGAAAAGAAAGAGGTCCTACAAACCCTCGACAAAAACAAAAACGACTGCCTATTCAGAGTAAATCATCAACATCCGAATCATCACCGGAAAATCAGAGCAAAGACTCAAACAATGTCTAACGCACGATCAGCTGAGTTTAGGTTTGAAGAACATCATGAAGAGCGGGTGGGTACAAATAATTTGAGCCTTTATCCTTTGTTTCTTAAACCGTGAACCAGGCTACATTATAACCCTTAAAAGTCCTAGCTGAAGCATGGGTTAGTTCGAAAGCATACTGTTACGAAAGGTATCCTGACTCCTTAAGGCTCGCAATGAAATAACGAGTTGACATCACGTTTTACAAACATTTATTTGTTTTATGAAAAAGAATGCATGTTCAAAATCTTCAAGACAGACATAAGCTTTGCATTTTTAACATAACCTTGTTTGCATATGATTTTTTGTTTGAACAGCAGGGAAATTCGCACGATGAATACCTAGTGAACAAAAGCGCTTCCAATCAAGGGGCATGACATGATCATGGTCCATTATCTGGGGCGGTCCAATCAAGATTCGGAGAATCTCTCAAAGGTCAAATAGCTTGGGGCAAATCCCCGCCTGAGCCACTTGGGGCATTCCAGCAACGAATCTTGCCTGGTCAAACACCTTCTGGCGGCATGACAAAACACTTCTAACAGGGGAAACTCCCTACATTTTGAGAGCGTGGACATAGTCGAAAAAATACTACGCAAAATCAAAGACCCGCTAGGCTGACATACCTAGGCAAAAATTAGGGCTTCCCGGCGAACCAAAAGGGTTCGGGCAAAATGAAGGGATGAAATGAAAAAATCTGTACACCCGGCAAGTCAAAAACCTGAAAAGGCGGCTTGGGCAAAAATGGGTATCCCGGTGGACTGAAAACCCGAAAGGGCGGTCCAGGCAAAAGTTAGGGATCAAAGCGTATGACTATGTCCCGTCATCTCGTCACTTGCTTACCGGAAGAAGATTTGTCAAACGGCGGTCGTCAAACACCTTCACAAGTACCTTCTTCTCCAACAGAAACAGGGGCAATGATGAGTGGTCTAAGCGATCTAATGGCTCCATCCGCCAAAGTACCAAGGTGAGTTCAGCTGAAGAACATAACCAGATATCCTAATTCCCCAGAGTGAGCCAGCAAGTCAGTGCACTCTCTTCAAGCAAAATTACTATCAAATCTTAAGGAAGTTGGGTATCCTCCAGCAGATCTCAACCTTCCCCAGCAGTACATGTATTCTTAACAAGCATCCCCGGCAATCTTGGCCAAAAGATTGTTCCCCGGCGGTATACCAGCATTCAGTGGAGTCATCTTCCCGACACAGTTCAAAAACTTCCCCAGGAGAGTCCAATCCAGTTTCCCCAGGAAAGTTGGAATCCATCTCCCCAAGCAACAAGCTTATCCCCAGTAGATTCTGGAAGCTTATCCCTCGCAGAGCACGAACGCGTCGTCCGGCTTGATTTAAAGAGTTATTTCCTTAACAGGATATAACTGGGTTATCCTCAGCCAAAAGCCACGGAAAGAGCGTCCTCGACGAAGTCTTCTTACCCCAGCGAAGTCTATCAACACTTCCAATACAGCAAAGATATCGCCAGCAAGTCACTATCAACAACTCAGCAAAGTATCTCTCTCCCCACAGAGTATCACTCCCCAGCATGGTCGCTAGAGTATTTTTCTCCCCGCAGAATCTTCCATTTGCCAAGTTTATTCCTCAACGGAGTCATCTTCTCCTACCGGTATTCTTGCAGCTACCATCCCCAACGGAAGCAATAAAGCTTATTCTTCAACATCAGTCCAGGAGTGGCTTCCCGGCACCCGTCAAGGATTTACTTTCCTAGACGAAAAAACACATACATAAACATCACATACATCATTATAACATGCATAGACGCATCATATCATACGAATCTCATTTATGTTGAGAACATCATTGCTTGATCCATATCATGCATTGCATAAGACTGACCTCTACCTTTCAGGAAAGATGCAGTTAAAATTCTCAATCATATTTCAAGACCTAGACCGGTTCGATTAATCGACTCCAAAGATTTCTTATCCAGTCCCAGGCCTTCTCTAGTCCAGCTAAATCGACTCCCAACAGATTTTGCTGATAAAGACTCAGTAGAAGTTATCCCAGATTATAATTTCCTATGGTTCCCTCTCCGATGGTGCGTGAGGTGGTAATTCCTTTTTAGGTTAATTTCCTATGGTTCCCTCTCCGATGGTGCGTGAGGTGGTAATTCCTTTTTAGGTTAATTTCCTATGGTTCCCTCTCCGACGGTGAGTGAGGTGGTAAGTCCTTTTCAGATGTTTCCCTCTCCGACGGTGAGTGAGGTGATAGTCTCCTATGGTTCCCTCTCCGACGGTGAGTGAGGTGGTAAGTCCTTTTCAGATGTTTCCCTCTCCGACGGTGAGTGAGGTGATAGTCTCCTATGGTTCCCTCTCCGACGGTGAGTGAGGTGGTAAGTCCTTTTCAGATGTTTCCCTCTCCGACGGTGAGTGAGGTGATAATCTCCTATGGTTCCCTCTCCGACGGTGAGTGAGGTGGTAAGTCCTTTTCAGATGTTTCCCTCTCCGACGGTGAGTGAGGTGATAGTCTCCTATGGTTCCCTCTCCGACGGTGAGTGAGGTGGTAAGTCCTTTTCAGATGTTTCCCTCTCCGACGGTGAGTGAGGTGATAGTCTCCTATGGTTCCCTCTCCGATGGTGAGTGAGGTGGTAAGTCCTTTTCAGATGTTTCCCTCTCCGACGGTGAGTGAGGTGATAGTCTCCTATGGTTCCCTCTCCGACGGTGAGTGAGGTGGTAAGTCCTTTTCAGATGTTTCCCTCTCCGACGGTGAGTGAGGTGATAGTCTCCTATGGTTCCCTCTCCGACGGTGAGTGAGGTAATAATTCCTTTAATATGGTCCCCTCTCCGACGGTGAGTGAGGTGATAATTCCTTTTCAGATGGTTCCCTCTCCGACGGTGAGTGAGGTGATAATTCCTTTCAGATTATAATTGTCTATGGTTCTTTTCCCGATACTGCGAAGACGGTGATTCCCACTAAGATTATCTCAACGAGCGTTGTTGAAGTTAAAGTCGCCCAAGGTTCTCTTACCGTTCATGCTAAGGTAGTAACCATCCCTGGTTCATTCATCATCTTGTGAAGCTCCAGACTCAGTTCCTGTAACCAGTCAGGACATATCTATACCAAGCATCTGAAAACCAGTTCTTGCAACGTGTCAGGTACTCATGTTTCTTTTGCAGGTGCGCAGGTGCTCGCTAAGGAATCTCTTACGCGATCAACATCCAGATGGCATCTATAAGCCCATCATCCCATCCAGCAACCTCTAAATGGCATCTATAAGCCCATTCCACCACACTGCTACTATATAAGCGCAAATTTCTGGGCACTCTAGTGTTCAATCATCTTCTACCCTCGGATTACGAAAGGCACGTCCGCCAATCTGCATCCTCAGGTCTAAGAAGATTGAACAGGGGCAACTGTTGTACCCCAAAATTTGCCCTCCCATATTCTTCAAGAAAATGCCAAGTCAAGCTTCAAAGTTCCCCAAGGGTTGCACAGTCAAAGATCTCCTATACAGTCAAAATTAGGGTTTGTGTTCTGATCAAGAAAATGAAGTTTTCAAAGGTCCAATCAAGTCTCACATGCCTACAAATATGGTCAAGTATCCTCATATCAAGTTTCAAGGCATTTAGCACAAAATTGCACAGTCAAAACCCTAGATTGCACTACAGTCAACTGTAGGGGCAAAATGGTCATTTGACAGTCAAAAGTTCAAATTTTTGGTCAACATATCATTTTGAAGCCACAAACATCATTTGATCAATGCTTGATCATGATTCTCAAAGCTTGGCTCAAAAATCATCAAGATGCAAAAGTTTCCTTATTTGGACAGCTGAAAAAGTCAACTGAAATTGACCAGGGCATAACTTTCACATGGATTATCAGAAAAATTCCATCCAAAGCTCATTTTGAAGAGAAAGACATTTCCTACAACTCATCTTCATACTTCAAGTCCAAGAAATGCTCTCATAAAAAGTTATCAATTTCAACATTATAGGTCATTTTCAAAAGTCAACAAAAAGGGACTTTAAGTCAAAGGCCATAACTTGAGATTGGTAAATCAAAATGACATGGGACCAAAGACATTGGTTAGAGGACTCAAAGACCTTTCCAAAATGTCCAAGCACATGAGAAAAGCTTAAAAATTGAGCAAGTTATGCCTTGTGGAAGTTGGGAAATTTTTGGATATTTTGAAAAGTCAACATTGATTCAAATGACCTAAAATTGCTAATGGGCCCATTTTTCTTCCACAATTCATCATTCTAAGCATGTGCACGACCACTTGGCCCAAAGGGAAGTATTTTCTCATTTTTTATTTATTTATTTGAATTTTTTATTTATAATAATTCACTTAAATCAATTAAATATATGAAAAATATTTAACTTAACCTAACAAATCTTTTTGTACATGTTTTAGCCTCAAGATTTCGTGCTTGTACCAATATGGAAAGATTTGGGTTGATTGGCTTGATTTTGAACCAAAAACACATGGAAAAAGATATGAAAAAATCTTAAGAAATCAAATTTCCAAAATCAATGAATGCAATGGATTTGATTGATTTTTCTTGACCTAATCTGCTCAATACAAAAGCCTAAACATAACCCTAATGCAAACACACACTGAGCTGCGCCCAAAAGCCATTCACAAACTTGAAAAAATTGTCAAAAAAGTCAATTCTGAAAACATCCTTCCAGGACGATTCAAGACCTAATTCTTGTTCCATTAGCTTCCTTGGAGATCACTGAGCATATTCCAATCAAAAACCTTCATCAAAGCTCAAGGAATCGGTATACAGGACTCCAAATATTCCATGAAAAACTCACAATCGTGTTCTCAAATCTAAGCATTTTCATAGCATTTTATTCATTGATTCATGTTCCTTATAAAATTCTGAAGCTAACCAATATACTTAATTGCCTTTTTATGTGTTGTATGCAAATATGCCATGTTTGAGTTTTAGGGTTTGCAGAGTTTGAAATTGGGGATTTTGAAACCAAGAAAAATTGGCCTTCAAGAGTACCATGGTTGTAATCAGCAAATCTGGACGAAGAAGACACCATGCTCGCGCCTAATTTATGGACCTCCTAGGCCTAATCGCTATTTTCCAGTAGCGTGCCTAAGAGAACATGTAAAAAACCGTGGCTTAATGTTTTACGTTTCAGGGATAGTGAAGAAGACGATGTGTTGGCAAACGGTGATAGGTGGATTCAAAAATTCACGCGCTGGTGGCCCCTGATCATTATTTCTTTTATCATGTTTATTTACTATTATATATTAAACGCATATGCAGTGGCTCAGTGGCGAACGAAGTTATTGGTAAAGTGAATGACCTGGGTTCGATCCCAGGTCTCCACCCTTTCCATTTGTTTTTTCCCAATTTACGTTCATATGCAGGCATGATAGTGTGGTCCATGATGCGTCCCTCTATCCAGCCATACACGCGTCCTGGAACCTCAGATCAAAGGCATAGAGTGGATGAACACCCTAAACCCTCGTCAACGCGTATGTACGCATCATGCCAAAAAGTCAAAAGGGCCATACTAAATGGGCCAGAATTCCTAAAATATACCTCCTATCTGGGGACTGATACCCCCAAGGTTTGGCCAAATTTTGTTATTTTTTATCTTTTTATTATTTATTATCTTCCTTTAATTATTATTCTTTTTGTCAATTTAATATTTTCATAAAAATAAAAAATACCTAAAAAAAATCAGAAAAAAGAATTAAAGAATAAATATTTTTATTTTAATTTTTCTTGTAAATAAATGCATGTAAATTAGTTAGTATAAATTAGGGTTTAATTTTAATACTTCTAGTAAAAAATCTAAAAAGAAGTAGAATTAGGTTTAATTAATAATTTTTCACCCTTTTTATTTTTCTTTCAAATAATTAAATATTTATTTTATTTATTTTTATAATCAAATTTGCATGTAAAAATTAGGTTTAATTTAGGTCAAAAATTTCTAATGTTTTCTTAAAAAAATTTAAAATAAAATAGAATTAGGGTTTGCATCTTATCTTGATTTTAATTAATTCTCCCTTTTCATATTAAATCTAAAAAACATAAGATACCAAAAAAAAACAAATTCTTGCTTTCCTTTTAATTTTAGTTAATTAGTTCATCGTTAATTCAATTTTTGCAAAAGGGTCCAACGCCCACGTTCTTAATTTCTTATTTATTCGCATATTTATTTTATGTCATCTAAATAATTATGTATCTCTCCTGAAGCCTTGTAAATACCTCTCGCACTTTTAATTCTTTTAATTTCTTTATTTTTTTTGTCAAATCGGGTCCTGGTTAATTTTGGCGATGTGGACCCGCGCCGTTTGTAATAGCTTAGAATTTACTTTTCCCCGCAAGTATCTTAACTGTTAAACAAATGCATGCAAGAATGAATGACCTAAAATAAAAACAAAAGCGTAGATCACCAATAACATGAACAAGACAAAATATCTGAAAACGACACACAAATCACACACCACCCCTAGGGTACGCCTCACTGTTGCCTTGCCTCGAAAGGTGATCGTCGAGTAGAGGATGTCTTAGTAAGTCCTCATGATCCGGGAACCTGGCATGAGGGTAGCTTCTAAGGTGTCTTCCCATTGCTCTGGTGATCACCATGTCCCGAACTTCGAATTGACCCGAACACCTCCAAAGGTGGTGCTACCTACCTCTCAATGGTGGGATGGCACTACTTTAAAGGACACTTACACAGACGAATTCCTTAGGGTAGGTAGACGACTCTAGATACTTGCTCTAATTTCAAAACAAAATTCAAAAATACTTTTCACACCGACACATTTTCAAAAGCTTTCGAAAGCAATCTTTCAAACACTCTTGAGGACCGATACAAGAGTCGAACTGGAATTTTCAAAGAAACTTTTTAAACCCACAGTTGAAAAGTAAACAAACCATTTTTGAAAACACAATGAGCAAGTATCTAAGAGCCCATGGATAACCATGGATAGAAAGGGTGCTAACACCTTCCCTTTCTATAACCTACCTCCCGAACCGAGAGCAATCTCTATAAGGAATTTTTCTGTGCTTTTGTCCTTTCCATTTGGAGAAAATAAAAGACGGTGGCGACTCTTGCTTCCGCGACATTTCGCGAACCAACGTTAAACAGTCAGTTCCAGATCCACCGATCACAGAACTGGCGACTCTGCTGGGGAATAACTTAAAGTGAGGTGTACCTTAGGGTTAGTTCATAACTGTGTTTTCAATTGTATTGACTTGTCTGCTTTAAATTTGTGGGTTGCATGGGAGTTACATAGATCCTAACCCGGATCTGGGGATACCCTGTTTAGGTAGCATAAGCTGTGAGGGACCTGTCCGGCGTAGACCGACACGGGTGAAGCAGTGGCTACGTTGGTGTGGCACCGATATCCCTTGTGTTGCAACGAGGAGAATATGGGTCTTCTGAGGAGTCATTAAGCACCAACAACCTTAGAACCTTAAATGACACAACTTGGCCATTAGAACAGTAGCAGTATGCTACGCCCATTGAGGCTAAACTCTCGTGATGGTTCTGGCCGCAAGAAAAGATTGCGATGCTGGAGTTATGACCGATTGAGGGTAGTCAATGATATTGGGATCCTCTAAGAACCCGGTTACTTTAATAGGACAGGTATGAACCAACAAACTGAAAGAGGGTAATACCTAGACCTCATGCTGGCCTAAACTCTAAGGGCTTCTCTTGTGTGACTTGCGTGCCTTCGTACTTGACTATTTGCATGCCTGTTATCTGACACATGAACTACTTGCAGGTTTCGTTTATAGTCCTTAATTGGGACTCATAACAGGGTTTACTAAGTTTCTTGCAGGTTTTGTTTATAGTCCTTAATTAGGACTCATGACAGGTTTTACTTGAGTTTCTTACAGGTTTTGGTTTGCAGTCCTTAGTTGGGACCCATAACAGGGTTACTTACATTACCCCATGCATCATGACATCATACCATTGCATACATCCTAACCCATTTCAAGGATCTCAAAGGCTTGTGATGCAGATCATGATAAATCAAACATCTAGCAAGGGGCAAAGAGGATTCATTTTCCTCTTGCCAAAGTTGTCAGGGGCTATGACCCACTTGATATGGTGAGCTCTGACTCTTGAAGAAGGTTCCCTTAACCAAGGTTGTTTGGAAATCAAAACCAGACATGATGACTAAAGTCAGGGGCTATGACCCACTGGATATGGTGAGCCTTTGACCCTTTGAAGAAGGACTCTCAATAATATGCAGTTCCTTCAATCAAGCTACCAAGTTCTAACAATATTCTCTTGTTTATCCCGCGAGGTCCTTGAAAACATTGCATGCATATCATACATATCATTGCATAGCAGGTACCCTTGTTGCAGGTCACTTACCTTTCCCGCTGTTTATTTCCACAATGGCTTCCCAACCAGATAACCAGGACCTTCTTACTCAAGAGACTCGGTTCGGGGAAATCCTCCTGAGTCTATCCAAGGGGCAGGAGGAGCTAAGGACACTTCTCATGGGGACTTTGGTCAGGAACAGTGCTGAGGATGAACGGCTGAAACACCTGTAAGCTGAAGTGGATATAGTGAAAGCCCAAATGCTGGGGCAGGTGACTATCATTCAAGGCTTAGCTCAAAGACAAGAAGAGCTCGGAATTCTCGTCAACCAACTGCTGCGGGGTAACCAACTGGGGCAAACGTCTAAGGGAAAAGAGCCAGTCATCGTCCAACCACCTTTGAGCCAAGGAGGTAAGGGGAGAGCTCCTCAAAAAGCTTCAAGGTCACAAACTCAGCAGCAGCTTCACCAGCTTCAACCAGACAAGCCTAAAAGGCAGTTCACCAAGATCAACATGTCGCTGGATCAAGCACTACAACAAATGTTGGAGGCAGGGCTGATCACCTTAAGGGCTCCTCTCCGGAATCCAAACACTTCTGCTCTTAACCATCATCCCAGCGATAGGTGCGCATACCATTCTGATAGCCCGGGGCATACTACGGACAACTGCTGGCCTCTCAAAAACAAGATTCAAGACATGATCGACGCTGGAGAGATTCAGTTTGAAGTACCTGAGACTCCGAACATAATCACTGCTCCCTTGCCAAATCATGGCTAGGATTGAGAAATTTTTGTTCATTCGAATGTTCAAGTTGCAATTTTCTTTTGTTCAAACATTTACTCATGTTAAACATTGTTATTTCATTAATGCATCGCATATGTCTGTTCTGAAACAATATATTCGTATTCATTAAATGCAAATTATTTTCATATTTTTTCTGATGTCAGCACTTGATTCTAAGCCTCTTGAGGGAGGATGACGAAAACGATACCATAATCTACAGTATGGTTTTGAACAGACCCCGCTGATGAGGTACAGGCATTGTTTCAATCCCTAAACACTGGAGTTATAAGGAAGATAATCCCTCGTCAACCCCTCTGAGCCAAAGAAGTAGGAGTTTTTCTTTTCGAAATTTAAAACCCTTAATCATAACCTGGGGCAGGGTAGTCTCTCAGTTGATCCAAGTGCATAACGAAGGGCACCAAAGAGGTCCTTACAAAGGAAGACAGTGATGGTTCCAAATAATCAATAAAGAAAGGCAGTCATTATCTCAAAAATAAAAAACCCGTTAAGTCAAAACCCATGAAGGAGACTTACAAAACTGGGGCATCCCGCTGACTGTAATTCCAAAAAAGGAAACAGTTCAGGCAAAAAAGAAAGGGATAACAAAAAAATCAGAAAAGAAAGAGGTCCTACAAACCCTCGACAAAAACAAAAACGACTGCCTATTCAGAGTAAATCATCAACATCCGAATCATCACCGGAAAATCAGAGCAAAGACTCAAACAATGTCTAACGCACGATCACCTGAGTTTAGGTTTGAAGAACATCATGAAGAGCGGGTGGGTACAAAAATTTGAGCCTTTATCCTTTGTTTCTTAAACCGTGAACCAAGCTACATTATAACCCTTAAAAGTCCTAGCTGAAGCATGGGTTAGTTCGAAAGCATACTGTTACGAAAGGTATCCTGACTCCTTAAGGCTCGCAATGAAATAACGAGTTGACATCACGTTTTACAAACATTTATTTGTTTTATGAAAAAGAATGCATGTTCAAAATCTTCAAGACAGACATAAGCTTTGCATTTTTAACATAACCTTGTTTGCATATGATTTTTTGTTTGAACAGCAGGGAAATTCGCACGATGAATACCTAGTGAACAAAAGCGCTTCCAATCAAGGGGCATGACATGATCATGGTCCATTATCTGGGGCGGTCCAATCAAGATTCGGAGAATCTCTCAAAGGTCAAATAGCTTGGGGCAAATCCCCGCCTGAGCCACTTGGGGCATTCCAGCAACGAATCTTGCCTGGTCAAACACCTTCTGGCGGCATGACAAAACACTTCTAACAGGGGCAACTCCCTACATTTTGAGAGCGTGGACATAGTCGAAAAAATACTACGCAAAATCAAAGACCCGCTAGGCTGACATACCTAGGCAAAAATTAGGGCTTCCCGGCGAACCAAAAGGGTTCGGGCAAAATGAAGGGATGAAATGAAAAAATCTGTACACCCGGCAAGTCGAAAACCTGAAAAGGCGGCTTGGGCAAAAATGGGTATCCCGGTGGACTGAAAACCCGAAAGGGCGGTCCAGGCAAAAGTTAGGGATCAAAGCGTATGACTATGTCCCGTCATCTCGTCACTTGCTTACCGGAAGAAGATTTGTCAAACGGCGGTCGTCAAACACCTTCACAAGTACCTTCTTCTCCAACAGAAACAGGGGCAATGATGAGTGGTCTAAGCGATCTAATGGCTCCATCCGCCAAAGTACCAAGGTGAGTTCAGCTGAAGAACATAACCAGATATCCTAATTCCCCAGAGTGAGCCAGCAAGTCAGTGCACTCTCTTCAAGCAAAATTACTATCAAATCTTAAGGAAGTTGGGTATCCTCCAGCAGATCTCAACCTTCCCCAGTAGTACATGTATTCTTAACAAGCATCCCCGGCAATCTTGGGCAAAAGATTGTTCCCCAGCGGTATACCAGCATTCAGTGGAGTCATCTTCCCGACACAGTTCAAAAACTTCCCCAGGAGAGTCCAATCCAGTTTCCCCAGGAAAGTTGGAATCCATCTCCCCAAGCAACAAGCTTATCCCCAGTAGATTCTGGAAGCTTATCCCTCGCAGAGCACGAACGCGTCGTCCGGCTTGATTTAAAGAGTTATTTCCTTAACAGGATATAACTGGGTTATCCTCAGCCAAAAGCCACGGAAAGAGCGTCCTCGACGAAGTCTTCTTACCCCAGCGAAGTCTATCAACACTTCCAATACAGCAAAGATATCGCCAGCAAGTCACTATCAACAACTCAGCAAAGTATCTCTCTCCCCACAGAGTATCACTCCCCAGCATGGTCGCTAGAGTATTTTTCTCCCCGCAGAATCTTCCATTTGCCAAGTTTATTCCTCAACGGAGTCATCTTCTCCTACCGGTATTCTTGCAGCTACCATCCCCAGCGGAAGCAATAAAGCTTATTCTTCAACATCAGTCCAGGAGTGGCTTCCCGGCACCCGTCAAGGATTTACTTTCCTAGACGAAAAAACACATACATAAACATCACATACATCATTATAACATGCATAGACGCATCATATCATACGAATCTCATTTATGTTGAGAACATCATTGCTTGATCCATATCATGCATTGCATAAGACTGACCTCTACCTTTCAGGAAAGATGCAGTTGAAATTCTCAATCATATTTCAAGACCTAGACCGGTTCGATTAATCGACTCCAAAGATTTCTTATCCAGTCCCAGGCCTTCTCTAGTCCAGCTAAATCGACTCCCAACAGATTTTGCTGATAAAGACTCAGTAGAAGTTATCCCAGATTATAATTTCCTATGGTTCCCTCTCCGATGGTGCGTGAGGTGGTAATTCCTTTTTAGGTTAATTTCCTATGGTTCCCTCTCCGATGGTGCGTGAGATGGTAATTCCTTTTTAGGTTAATTTCCTATGGTTCCCTCTCCGACAGTGAGTGAGGTGGTAAGTCCTTTTCAGATGTTTCCCTCTCCGACGGTGAGTGAGGTGATAGTCTCCTATGGTTCCCTCTCCGACGGTGAGTGAGGTGGTAAGTCCTTTTCAGATGTTTCCCTCTCCGACGGTGAGTGAGGTGATAGTCTCCTATGGTTCCCTCTCCGACGGTGAGTGAGGTGGTAAGTCCTTTTCAGATGTTTCCCTCTCCGACGGTGAGTGAGGTGATAATCTCCTATGGTTCCCTCTCCGACGGTGAGTGAGGTGGTAAGTCCTTTTCAGATGTTTCCCTCTCCGACGGTGAGTGAGGTGATAGTCTCCTATGGTTCCCTCTCCGACGGTGAGTGAGGTGGTAAGTCCTTTTCAGATGTTTCCCTCTTCGACGGTGAATGAGGTGATAGTCTCCTATGGTTCCCTCTCCGACGGTGAGTGAGGTGGTAAGTCCTTTTCAGATGTTTCCCTCTCCGACGGTGAGTGAGGTTATAGTCTCCTATGGTTCCCTCTCCGACGGTGAGTGAGGTGGTAAGTCCTTTTCAGATGTTTCCCTCTCCGACGGTGAGTGAGGTGATAGTCTCCTATGGTTCCCTCTCCGACGGTGAGTGAGGTAATAATTCCTTTTCTATGGTCCCCTCTCCGACGGTGAGTGAGGTGATAATTCCTTTTCAGATGGTTCCCTCTCCGACGGTGAGTGAGGTGATAATTCCTTTCAGATTATAATTGTCTATGGTTCTTTTCCCGATACTGCGAAGACGGTGATTCCCACTAAGATTATCTCAACGAGCGTTGTTGAAGTTAAAGTCGCCCAAGGTTCTCTTACCGTTCATGCTAAGGTAGTAACCATCCCTGGTTCATTCATCATCTTGTGAAGCTCCAGACTCAGTTCCTGTAACCAGTCAGGACATATCTATACCAAGCATCTGAAAACCAGTTCTTGCAACGTGTCAGGTACTCATGTTTCTTTTGCAGGTGCGCAGGTGCTCGCTAAGGAATCTCTTACGCGATCAACATCCAGATGGCATCTATAAGCCCATCATCCCATCCAGCAACCTCTAAATGGCATCTATAAGCCCATTCCACCACACTGCTACTATATGAGCGCAAATTTCTGGGCACTCTAGTGTTCAATCATCTTCTACCCTCGGATTACGAAAGGCACGTCCGCCAATCTGCATCCTCAGGTCTAAGAAGATTGAACAGGGGCAACTGTTGTACCCCAAAATTTGCCCTCCCATATTCTTCAAGAAAATGCCAAGTCAAGCTTCAAAGTTCCCCAAGGGTTGCACAGTCAAAGATCTCCTATACAGTCAAAATTAGGGTTTGTGTTCTGATCAAGAAAATGAAGTTTTCAAAGGTCCAATCAAGTCTCACATGCCTACAAATATGGTCAAGTATCCTCATATCAAGTTTCAAGGCATTTAGCACAAAATTGCACAGTCAAAACCCTAGATTGCACTACAGTCAACTGTAGGGGCAAAATGGTCATTTGACAGTCAAAAGTTCAAATTTTTGGTCAACATATCATTTTGAAGCCACAAACATCATTTGATCAATGCTTGATCATGATTCTCAAAGCTTGGCTCAAAAATCATCAAGATGCAAAAGTTTCCTTATTTGGACAACTGAAAAAGTCAACTGAAATTGACCAGGGCATAACTTTCACATGGATTATCAGAAAAATTCCATCCAAAGCTCATTTTGAAGAGAAAGACATTTCCTACAACTCATCTTCATACTTCAAGTCCAAGAAATGCTCTCATAAAAAGTTATCAATTTCAACATTATAGGTCATTTTCAAAAGTCAACAAAAAGGGACTTTAAGTCAAAGGCCATAACTTGAGATTGGTAAATCAAAATGACATGGGACCAAAGACATTGGTTAGAGGACTCAAAGACCTTTCCAAAATGTCCAAGAACATGAGAAAAGCTTAAAAATTGAGCAAGTTATGCCTTGTGGAAGTTGGGAAATTTTTGGATATTTTGAAAAGTCAACATTGATTCAAATGACCTAAAATTGCTAATGGGCCCATTTTTCTTCCACAATTCATCATTCTAAGCATGTGCACGACCACTTGGCCCAAAGGGAAGTATTTTCTCATTTTTTATTTATTTATTTGAATTTTTTATTTATAATAATTCACTTAAATCAATTAAATATATGAAAAATATTTAACTTAACCTAACAAATCTTTTTGTACATGTTTTAGCCTCAAGATTTCGTGCTTGTACCAATATGGAAAGATTTGGGTTGATTGGCTTGATTTTGAACCAAAAACACATGGAAAAAGATATGAAAAAATCTTAAGAAATCAAATTTCCAAAATCAATGAATGCAATGGATTTGATTGATTTTTCTTGACCTAATCTGCTCAATACAAAAGCCTAAACATAACCCTAATGCAAACACACACTGAGCTGCGCCCAAAAGCCATTCACAAACTTGAAAAAATTGTCAAAAAAGTCAATTCTGAAAACATCCTTCCAGGAAGATTCAAGACCTAATTCTTGTTCCATTAGCTTCCTTGGAGATCACTGAGCATATTCCAATCAAAAACCTTCATCAAAGCTCAAGGAATCGGTATACAGGACTCCAAATATTCCATGAAAAACTCACAATCGTGTTCTCAAATCTAAGCATTTTCATAGCATTTTATTCATTGATTCATGTTCCTTATAAAATTCTGAAGCTAACCAATATACTTAATTGCCTTTTTATGTGTTGTATGCAAATATGCCATGTTTGAGTTTTAGGGTTTGCAGAGTTTGAAATTGGGGATTTTGAAACCAAGAAAAATTGGCCTTCAAGAGTACCATGGTTGTAATCAGCAAATCTGGACGAAGAAGACACCATGCTCGCGCCTAATTTATGGACCTCCTAGGCCTAATCGCTATTTTCCAGTAGCGTGCCTAAGAGAACATGTAAAAAACCGTGGCTTAATGTTTTACGTTTCAGGGATAGTGAAGAAGACGATGTGTTGGCAAACGGTGATAGGTGGATTCAAAAATTCACGCGCTGGTGGCCCCTGATCATTATTTCTTTTATCATGTTTATTTACTATTATATATTAAACGCATATGCAGTGGCTCAGTGGCGAACGAAGTTATTGGTAAAGTGAATGACCTGGGTTCGATCCCAGGTCTCCACCCTTTCCATTTGTTTTTTCCCAATTTACGTTCATATGCAGGCATGATAGTGTGGTCCATGATGCGTCCCTCTATCCAGCCATACACGCGTCCTGGAACCTCAGATCAAAGGCATAGAGTGGATGAACACCCTAAACCCTCGTCAACGCGTATGTACGCATCATGCCAAAAAGTCAAAAGGGCCATACTAAATGGGCCAGAATTCCTAAAATATACCTCTTATCTGGGGACTGATACCCCCAAGGTTTGGCCAAATTTTGTTATTTTTTATCTTTTTATTATTTATTATCTTCCTTTAATTATTATTCTTTTTGTCAATTTAATATTTTTATAAAAATAAAAAATACCTAAAAAAATCAGAAAAAAGAATTAAAGAATAAATATTTTTATTTTAATTTTTCTTGTAAATAAATGCATGTAAATTAGTTAGTATAAATTAGGGTTTAATTTTAATACTTCTAGTAAAAAATCTAAAAAGAAGTAGAATTAGGTTTAATTAATAATTTTTCACCCTTTTTATTTTTCTTTCAAATAATTAAATATTTATTTTATTTATTTTTATAATCAAATTTGCATGTAAAAATTAGGTTTAATTTAGGTTAAAAATTTCTAATGTTTTCTTAAAAAAATTTAAAATAAAATAGAATTAGGGTTTGCATCTTATCTTGATTTTAATTAATTCTCCCTTTTCATATTAAATCTAAAAAACATAAGATACCAAAAAAAAACAAATTCTTGCTTTCCTTTTAATTTTAGTTAATTAGTTCATCGTTAATTCAATTTTTGCAAAAGGGTCCAACGCCCACGTTCTTAATTTCTTATTTATTCGCATATTTATTTTTTGTCATCTAAATAATTATGTATCTCTCTTGAAGCCTTGTAAATACCTCTCTCACTTTTAATT
Source organism: Vicia faba (assembly GCA_948472305.1). Lineage (NCBI taxonomy): Eukaryota > Viridiplantae > Streptophyta > Magnoliopsida > Fabales > Fabaceae > Vicia > Vicia faba. The sequence continues at coordinate 493,957,023 of OX451738.1, forward strand.
CTTTTAATTTCTTTATTTTTTTTGTCAAATCGGGTCCTGGTTAATTTTGGCGATGTGGACCCGCGCCGTTTGTAATAGCTTAGAATTTACTTTTCCCCGCAAGTATCTTAACTGTTAAACAAATGCATGCAAGAATGAATGACCTAAAATAAAAACAAAAGCGTAGATCACCAATAACATGAACAAGACAAAATATCTGAAAACGACACACAAATCACACACCACCCCTAGGGTACGCCTCACTGTTGCCTTGCCTCGAAAGGTGATCGTCGAGTAGAGGATGTCTTAGTAAGTCCTCATGATCCGGGAACCTGGCATGAGGGTAGCTTCTAAGGTGTCTTCCCATTGCTCTGGTGATCACCATGTCCCGAACTTCGAATTGACCCGAACACCTCCAAAGGTGGTGCTACCTACCTCTCAATGGTGGGATGGCACTACTTTAAAGGACACTTACACAGACGAATTCCTTAGGGTAGGTAGACGACTCTAGATACTTGCTCTAATTTCAAAACAAAATTCAAAAATACTTTTCACACCGACACATTTTCAAAAGCTTTCGAAAGCAATCTTTCAAACACTCTTGAGGACCGATACAAGAGTCGAACTGGAATTTTCAAAGAAACTTTTTAAACCCACAGTTGAAAAGTAAACAAACCATTTTTGAAAACACAATGAGCAAGTATCTAAGAGCCCATGGATAACCATGGATAGAAAGGGTGCTAACACCTTCCCTTTCTATAACCTACCTCCCGAACCGAGAGCAATCTCTATAAGGAATTTTTCTGTGCTTTTGTCCTTTCCATTTGGAGAAAATAAAAGATGGTGGCGACTCTTGCTTCCGCGACATTTCGCGAACCAGCGTTAAACAGTCAGTTCCAGATCCACCGATCACAACAGGTATACGGGCTCTCGCTAAGGAATCTCTTAGGCGATCGACACTTCTGAGGATATCGTCTTTAAGCCCATCCTCCGTCATCAATCTCCAAATGGAATCTATAAGCCCATTCCCGACACCACAAGACAAGTACCACTTCATGCGAGTGCAAATTTCTTGGGCACTTTTGTGTTCAATCATCTTCCACCTTCGGATCACGAAAGGCAAGCAAGCCAATCTACATCCTCAGGTTTAAGAAGATTGAACAGGGGCAGTTGTTGTACCCCAAAATTTTCCCTCCCATATTTCTCAAAACATTTCAAGTGAGATCCTCAAATTGCTCAAGGAAGTCCAAGGGTTGACCAGACAAACTCTCTCCTAAAGCAGTCTAACTCAAATTAGGGTTTCATGTTGCATCAAGATACTTGAGTCCAAGGGGTATCAAATGCTCACTATTGCCTTAATATGTTCTCAAGGTCATCCATGTCAAGTTTCAAGCCTTGTAGAGGAAGTTTGCTCAGTCAATTGCTCAAAGGCCTGAAAATCAACAGTGCTAGGGCAAAAGTCAACTGTGTCATATATACAGCCAAACTTCAAGATTTTTGGTCAACATTCTCATTTTGAAGTATTATTCATCATTTTATCAAGTGTTGATCATGATTCCTTAAGGATTGCTCACAAATCACCAAAACCCAAAAGTTGCTAAATTAGGATTTTGTAGGAAAAGTCAACTCAACTTTGACCAAGCATAACTTTCTCATACTTTATTAGAAATGACCTATCCAAAGCTCATTTTGAATAGGATGCAATTCCCTACAATCCATCTCCAACTCCCAAGTTCAAAATATGCACTGACAAGAAGATTTGAATTTGGATATTATAGGTCACTTTGAAAAGTCAACAAAAACACCTTTTTTTGTCAAAGCTTCATACATGAACATGGAAGACTCAATTTAGATGAGACCAAAAGGGTTGCTTAGAGGACATCTCGATATTTCTAAAAAGTCCAAGAACACATCTCTATGGTCAAAATTGAGGAAGTTATGCATGGGTGAAGTTGACCTTTTTTGCAAAATTGCCAAAAGTCAAATATGCCTAAAATTGCAATTTTTGTCAAATGGTACCGACTTTTTGTGCTTGTATTGAGTTTGTAACATGATCCAAGACCCATGATCCTTCCCACTTGCCTTTATTTTATTCTTACCATTTATTTTGATTTTTATTTCAATTAAATCAAATTAAATCAAAATAAAATCATGAAAATATCAAAATCATTTAAACCTTGAGATTTTGTGCATATTTCAGGTCCATGAATAGCTGGCAAGGAGATCAAATCGTGCAAGGCTTGTTTGTACACAAAAAGATTAATTTTTTCTTATTTTGGAAAGATTGGATACAACTGTGAATCAAGGATCAAATCTTCATAATTGCAAAGATTGGATGCAAACTTGTAAACCTAATTCACTCAAGGATACATATAGAAGAAATTCAGACCAAAAGCACAAGGATTGGAGGCGTGAGGAGCTGGGAGAAAACTTTCAAAAATCACCAAAAAGTTTTGAATCAAATTGCAGGTTAGAGGACGATTTACACCATTCCAAGGCTAGCAATCGATTCCCAGCCATCTCCTGAAGCTAACCTGATCATAATCAAACCTTGATTTGCCCAGAACCCGTCTCCACAACCCTCATGGTTTGTCATTTTTTTCAAAATCGTATCCCTTTATTCTTGCATCTTTATCATGTTTCAATGACATATTTGTAATCTTTATCATGTTTGCAAGCTAACAATACCATTTAATTGCATTTTTGGAAGCCATACTGAGATCCACCATTGTTAGGGTTTAGGTTTCGTTTTTAGGGGTTTTGATTTCAGGTAAAATTGTCCCAGAAGAGGGGTACCATGATGTTCACAAGGCCAAGACGAATTGGCCTGTAGCATTAGTTTTCATTTATGGTGCGTGTATGAGATTTTGGGAAATCACAGGGGCTATAGCTACAGACTTTGTCCGTAGGTAAAAGTCTGAACTTTTGCCAACGGAAGAAGGAAGAAGAAGGTGGCGTGGCAACACACCATTCGTCCATTCAAAATTCGCGTGTTTCTTTATGAGTTGATTTACTTTTCCAATATAATATTTGCTTGCTTTTCTTTGTACAATAAAACATGCCAGCTCAGTTGGTCAGTGGGAGAGAGAAATTGCCAAAGGACCTGGGTTCAATCCCCAGGTCCCCTTGTTCTTCAATATTATTTTGCCATATGTGATTCCATGCGCAGGTTTCCCCTAGATCCATCATGGACCATCAGCTTGCAACCACTGGATCTAAAGCAAATCAAATCCAACGCTTGGCATGTGAGGGTCTACTAAAGGCCTCGTCAAACGTGCAACATGGAATCAGGAAGGTTAACGTGGACCAAGGCTTTCGGCTCAGAGATTGCTATGGACACCCCCTCAATTGCTAGCATACCAGGCCCAATTCTCTTTTCTTTTCTTTTATATATTTTCTTTTATTATTTTGATTAATTATTTCTCACACATATTTGATTCTTTTTTATACAAAAATTCATAAAATCAATTTTCATCAAATTAGATTTTAGGTTTTATTTTTTATCAAAAATTAATTTAATAATTATTTTAACTTAATTTTAGGGCAATTTTAATCTTTTGTAAATAACTTAAAATAAATTAGAAAATTAGGTTTTTTTTGGTTTAATTTTTGTTTTCTTTTCTTCAAATAACCAAAATACAAAAAAGGGTCAAAATTGATTGTTTTTCTTAATTTAATTTAATTATTAATTAGGTTTGTATTTATTTAATTTAAAACCCTATTTTCTTAAAATAATCAAAAACAATCAAAAAATGATTTTTCTTCCAATTAGGTTTAGACGGGGTCAAAACCCTAATTTCTTCTCGTTCTCGTTCTCGTTCCATCGCACGCGTTTATTTATTTTTTACAATATTAATGTAACTGCTCATGGGATGTAATAGTTTGATTAGGACTTTTCGTTTATTTATCGTTTTTACGGGTTTTTAGCTATGTAATTAATCCCCCTCCCCGAAGCCTTGTAATAGTGTAGTTTTATTTCTCGCATTTTAATTTTCGCAAATATTAACTGTTAGATGTACGATAATAGGAATGCATGACAAGAATGTATGTTAAGTTTAAAATGGTTAGCAAACCCTAAATGTACAAAGATAATAATTGAAATTAAAACACTCGCACATGCGCACTCCTGGGGTATACTCTCACTTCGGTTGCCTTCGATAAACGATCATTAAATATAGGGTGTTTTAGCGGTCGCTCTTTTGTCCAAACAAAGATCAAATGTCCAGTTCGGAAATGTTGCCTCGGAAAGGTTGCCTCGGAAATGTTGCCTCGAATATGATCTTAAGACACTAGGGTTATTACTAAGACATTCTAACATTGCTTTAGTGATCGTACGTCCCTTTCAAATTGACCATTACAACTCCAACGACGGTGCTATCTACTCACTAATAGTAGGATAGTGTTGTCTAAAGGAAACAAAAACAAAAGCATTCTTTTTTCGAGTAGGTAGATACTAGTAGGTACTTGCTCAAAGTAATCTTTTCCACACTTACACTCTTTTCAAACAATTTTTTCAAAACACTTAGTAACACTCTTGAAGACAGAAGCAAGGGTTAAAACGAAGTAAACAAAAACTTTTCAAAAACACACATACACGGAAGCAATTTTAAAATGATGAGCAAGTACCTAAGAGCCTGTGAAAAACCACAGATAGAAAGGGTGCTAATACCTTCCCTTTCTATAATCTACCCCCGTACTCAAAATCTCGAAAAAGGAATTTTTCTGTGCTTTTTTCCTTTCCAGTTGGATAAAATAAAAGTCGGTGGCGACTCTTGCTTACTGCGACATTTTGCGAACACAAACGCAAAACGCAAACCAGCATTTTCCAAAACAGTCAGTTCTGCCACCATATCACAGTACCCACCCTGGCCCATACTCGCACAATGTATATTTTTATATTTTAATTTATATCATCATATAAAAATATGTGTCTATCTCTCTAAAAAAACACATCATAATTAAACTATTACACATATTAATATAGGTGTTCATTTATTTTATAACAAAAGTAAAATCTTTGAATTTTTTTGTTAATATTGTTAAAAAAATTTAATATGATGTGATAATTTTCAATTGATAGATTTATTTTTTTAGAATGGTGTGTAACAGGTATTTAGGTACCCATAAAGTACGAATACGAGTATAAAGGTTGGTGGTCACGCGAGTATGGGCTCAAATACGACAATTTTTTTAATATGTAGTAGGTACGAAGACGAGTATTATAGTACCTTACCAAAACCCTACCGATTGTCATACCTAGACGTGGGCGAGCTATTGATCATGATTTCTCTCTGTCTAAGAAATATTTTTTCTCACATTAATTTCTCTTATCTAGGCGAGAGGAAGGTACTTAGACGAGGAGATACCTCATTGATGCGACATATGGTTGTTTCTCTTCTTGAGGGCAGCATAACCTCCACCCTTTTCAATTTTTTTATAAATATAACACTACAAATCCTATTGCACTCCTCACGAAAGCAAGATTCATCTTATTCAATTTTTTTTTTTGCAAACACACGTAATTTTTTAAAAGTTTTTTTACATAATAATAGTAAATCAAAAATAGCCTTTTTAAAACAATTTTCTAAAATTCTCTTATTTTTCTAGTCATTCACAACCTTCCATAACTAAAAACTATTTATGACATGTACAATAGGTTTTTATTATTCACTAGTTTTTTTTAGGGATATATATTGCCTCGCCCAAATATAAGTTTTTATTGTCAAAATAGATTGTTAGAACGCCTTAATTTCACTACAAGAAAAATGACTTCTTGTGACACTCATTTCTTGTGATGCTTTGTTACTATCACTAAATATGACTTTTTCCTACAATTTTATTCAATTTAGTCCGTCACCTTTTCTTCTTATACAAAAAGATTTTCTTTAACCACTTTATACTAAGAGATTTAATTGGACCATAAAGCTAATTTTATTTTTAATATTTTTATACTAAATTTACCCTTTAACTTTATCTTAATTTTTTTAATGAAATCTACCCTTTTAAATTTACTTTTCTATATTTAATTTTACTTTTTTATTGAACAAATTAAAAATGATTATTTCCCCAATTTCAAAACCCTAAATCTCCTTAAATGTCATCACCAATCACATATCTGGTAATCGTCAATGATAAGGATCTCGCCGCCGCCTTATGGGCGATGATCAATTATGCCTCCACCTCCACCTCACATTCTTCATCCAAGCACAAACCACTCACAATCAAGTACCACCACAACAACCAATCACCTTCTCTGATCTAAAATCCCTCACCACCACCTCCATCTCCAAAGTTCCCGCATAATTCCGCCTGCAATGGAAAAGTTGTTCAATATCCAAGGAAGGTCACAAGAATATGCAGTGCGAGTTCTTGTGAAACGAGTCCTCTAGCTATAATTCAAACTGGAAAAGTTTATTCGTCACCAGAGATCGAAAAGGCTAATGAAGTGTGGGGACTTGGGGGTTACACAGAGGTATCGCCGTAGTGCTTTGGGGGGAATGATAAAGAGAAAGATAACGAAACGTGACATAGTTTAAGGAGTATCAAAATGTAGCTATTGCGGTAATTACTCTCATCATTTTCCTTGAAATGGAGTCACAGTTTTTGAAGTAACCATGTTGTTTGATTTTGATATCATATGATAGATTTATTTTCATTCTCACAATTAGGATATGAAATTAATCTTTTTGTTAATCTTAAACTATGATAAATAAAGGTCGCTTTAGAATCGCGTAAAGGCTTTCATGATTTCGGTTGGTATATGTGTTACGATACTGATTGCGATTGTTGCGATGTGAATTAATCATAAATTGTTCTTTAATATAAAACTGGTGAATACCGGTATGCTGATATTGTTTTTTCGTGACTGTTTTTGCCGTCGTATACTGTTTTTTTAAGACCTATTAAACTTGCGGCTGAAACAAATAGTCAAAGGTCTATTTGATTTGTTAAGCGAGTTTATGTTCCATTTAATTGTTTAATAATCATTCAATCCAACAATCTAATTGATGAAACCTAAATTTTATTTACTTATGAATTTTGATACGGTTTTGCATTGTTGATTTATTTATGTTATCATCTATATGTTTTGAGTCAAATAACACAATTGGTTATCATCTATGCATGCAAGGTGTCTTCCAAAATATGTTACTAGTTATCACTTGATACCTTACTTCATCTTTAATTATCAAGAAACTTTGGTCAATTCCACAATTCAAGTGTGTATTGAAAAGATTTCCAACAAGTAAGAATTCATCTTCATTGTTGTTATAATGTTTTCAGAGGTGTCGGTGATCCAGAGGTTATTACTAATTATGACTTTAATTAGTGGTAGTTTGCTTTTACTTCATAAACTTTGTATTTAAAGTTATCTTGTATCTAATTCCAAAGCATATGAGAAATAGACTTTATGATTAATAGTGAAGTACCCGACACTGATACGCTTACTGTACTTTTGGTACTTTTTCTGTATTGCTGGATGGGTAGGTATATGATATATGGGAGAATATTATGGTGGTTATTGTTAAATATAATTGTGTCATCCTTTCTGTTGTACTCCAAAATTTTCCCTCTCATTTCTCAAGAATTTTCTCACAAGTTCTTCCATGAATCAAGTTTGCAGCACTGATACATCAATTTAGGTTTGGAATTGGCACAAGGGCAAAATGATCAAAATGCACACTGAAAAGTCAAACTTTGACTTTTTGATCAAAATTAAGTTTTAAGAATCATATTTCATCCAGACATGTTAGAATATGAAGTTAGTTCATCAAGAAAATCAAAAGTCAATATTACTTTGGAAAAGCCAAAGTTCTAAACACTTAGAAATTTTTCTAAGTGTTAAGAAAATATGATTGGTTCAGAACTTCTGGCCAGATTTTCATCATGATGCGAATTGATTCAGGAATAACTTCTGACACAAGAGTTGTAGATATCAATGAGATATAAAACATTTCATAACATAACTCCTCCTAGAAATGATGGGATTTCAAGTTATAAATCCTTGAAGACACGTCCATGAAATAAAAACACTTAGTAAATTCTGAACATTTCCAAGTCAGAATTTGAGTAGAACTTATGGGACAATTTTCACGTAGGTACAATCAGAGTTTGCAAAGATGATTCAAAGAGGGATTACAAAGCAAGTTACAAGCTTTGTGAAAAGTCCGAGAACTCCTTCAGATCATGCTGAAGCAGGGAGAATCAAAGATCAGAAGTTGGACATTTGTTCTTAATTTAAGTTACGTTTATATTGAACTTCTGATCTAGTTTCAAGCTATGCTGCATAATCTCATGTTGCATGCCTTGATTGTTAAATCTCATCATTATTTAATGCTCACACCAACTTTTGAGTCTTTATCTCAGTGTTTAAGCCTTTATCCAAAAGATCTTCCCACGTGTGGCATAAAAGTACCACGACTGTCCTTGAAAGTAAAATTTTTTACAGTTTATTTTGAGCCCATACTTTACTTTGTTTCTGAGTGTACTTACCCATAAATAATGCCTACAAACTCAGATTAGGTGTGTTTAAAGCTGCTAATCACCCTACCTTGCCTGGAAACCATGCTTGTCTAAACTTGCTTCAAAAATAAGTCAACGATCCATAACACATGATGGTTGTACTCCTGACTTCTCCAAGCTTCTAAATCATTTTCCTATAAATTAAAATTCATTTGAAAACTGATGGAGATGGAGAAAAAAAGCCCTGAAATCTTGCTGAAAATTCCCAAGAACCTGAAACTGCAACACAAACACAAAACCTGCTAGTTTCTGATTTTTGCATCCAAACTCTAAATTTTCCTTGTGCGTTTCTTGGCCAAATCATCCATACAGTTTCTGGTATATACGTACAAGTCTTCCCAACCTCTGTTTTTAAACTGTAATACAATCTTCACCACTCTCCTCTCAAAAATCAGAACTTTGCATTTTGGTTACTCCAGAGCATTCCAACCATTCATAGCTCAAGTTAAGGGTTGCTTTAGATTTCTGGGAACTTGAGGAAACTGACTAGAACATCACAGTAATCTGAACCAGGCTCTAACTCACAAAATAATTTCCAGCTTCAAGGTAAGTTTTCTTCTGATTTTCCTCTCATTACTTAGGCATTGTTAGACTTGCAATTTCAAAGACACAATGTAGATATCATGGCTCTGAATCTGTACATATTTATAGATTTCATTTATACGACCTAAGTAGAGAGAATTTCATATCATAACTTCTTGAGAAAATTAGGGTTCAGAATTAGGATTAGCAAAATTCATGCTTGCTTCTGATTTATAGTTTTGGTGCTTTGTATTTCTGAAACCATGATGAAATTTTCCATAACTTCTATGTTTGCATTTTCCATTTTTGTTGAGAGATGACTAAGTTGCAGATAATCTGGTTGGCGCAAAGAAGAAGATGAAGTTCATCATCAGAACTTACTTTGCAATATATGTTTATGTTTTTGCTTATAATACCAGATGTATAGTCATCCCAGTGGCAGAGAGCACGCACATAAGGCATTAGTGTTAAGGGTCAGGGGTTCTATCCCCAGAAGCATTTTTTTAATATTTATTTCTTAACATTTTTACCCCATTATTTGTCAAACAATATTACTGGACCAGAACTTCTAGATAAACCCCTCCATTTGTTTGTCAAAACAGTACTCCTGGACCAGAACTTCTAGACATTCTCATCCAACAGCATCATCATCTCACTTACCCATTAACAGAACTTCTAGCCTTCCAGTAACACTAGAACTTCTAGGTTTCCAGTTGCATCAGAACTTGTATGCTCTTTCAACAATCAGAACTTCTAAGCTTTCCTTTGTTTCCAGCAACCCCAGAACTTTAGCGCGTCTGGATCCAGAACTTCTGGCTTTCCCCATTTCCGCTAACATTTGCTTTCTGATTTGCAGTATGCCAGAGTCAGAACTTCCGCTCTCTCTTATTTCTATTCTTTCAGCAACACACTGACTCTAACTCTTATTCTCTTATTATTTTTATCATCACTTTTATTTTCATTAATCAAAAACACCAAAAATATTTTATATTCATACACTTTGCTTTATTTCTTTTAAAACAAAAAGACTAAAAACATTTCCTTAAGCAAATTTATTTCTTCTCTTAAAAAAAACAAAACAAATATATTTTACATTTCAATTCTTATACATTATTTCAATATGGTTGTAATAGATAATTAAGACTTTAATTTCTTGCAACCCCCATTTGTAAATTTGTACACCCCATCCTCAAATGATTGTAATAGCATAGGATATTTACTTTCCGCAATTTATCGCTTTCATATAAATGCTAGTAATTAGGGTTTGTATGGAAAGATAAAATCAATACTTAGAAAGCCCTAATTCAAGATAAATCAAGCATGAAATACAAACACTTGTACACTTGCATCTCTAGGGTTAACTCCACTTGTTGCCTTATGAAAACATGGTCATGTTATACATATGAGGCGTCTTAGCAAAAACAATAAAAAAATACAAGATCATAGTCCCTCGATAACGCTTCGAATGTTGCCTTACAAATGATCTTAGTCCCTAAAGAGAAATGCTAAGATATCTCAAAACATTGCTATCATGACTATACGATGACCCACGCCCGTCCCTTCACATCCAATGATGGGGCTTCTTACCAAATCAATGGTAAGATAACAACATTTAAAGGAGGAGGAAAAGAACGTTTAAGACCTTTTAAGTAGGTAGGATGCTCCTAGTTGCTCGCTTGCTCACAACAAAAACATTTTTGTACACTCATACTTTCATTTTGAAACATTTTCAAAAGACAAAGCTTTTTGTATGCATTCTTATAGAGACGAGAACCATTACAAAGACACTTTTCGAAATCACTTTTAAAAACACATTCCACAAACACTTCTTTAAACTATTTTCAAAACCAACACTTTGTACACATTCTTATAGAAACGAGAACCATTACAAAAAAGTTTTCAAAATACTTTCAAAACCACACCCACAAGCACATTTTCAAACAAAAAGCAAGTGATCTAGCAAGCAACTAAGAGACCGTAGATAACTACGGATGAAAAGGGTGCTAATACCTTCCTTTTTTATAATCTACCCCCCGAACTCAATAAAATAATCTTAAAGGTATTTCCTGTTCTTTTCACCTTTCCCTTTATTGGATAAAAGAAAAGTCAATGGCGACTCTTGCTATCCATAACAATTGCGATAAAATGCAAAACACCCAAGTCATTTCTCCCACCGTATTACACTTTCCATAAAGTTTAACTTCTCCGATACATTTATGATTGCATTTCCGGAGACTTGAGACTGAACAATAAGAAAGGGCTTATGTTGTTAACAGTTTCTACGGTGAACAGAGAGTTCTGGCTGAATCAAGGGAACTTTGATGTTGTCTTCTCGATAATTTCAGAATTGGTTTACTCTATGGATCAAAAGTTAAAGGCACTGACATACAGTTCATTGATTTTGTTGATATCATTATCGAAGGATCTCCAGAGAACAAAAATATCTGACTCTCTCTTGCCAATTTTGTTGAATACCATCGATCAACACGGAGAAGAAGAGGTTTTGATGAATAGGATTGATAATTTATCGGATTTAGTTACACCGGGCGATGAAACTATCCTGAAGGGGAAACATGGTATGGTGTTTTGGTGCATGATTCGAGTAGCAGAGATAGAAGATGCAAGTGAGGAGCTAGAGTCTCTAGTAGTTCATGTTATCAAGGAGCTCTATGAGGCGTTGGGATGCCATATGCTTTTCACCGTGGGAACTTTTTATTCAACTCACTCTATTTAGATGGGGATGAAGGTATGTTTATTCCTACAAAAATTGAGACGATAACAATAAAATATGCATCGAATATTGATTGGCGGCTTCGTCATACAGCAATGCTTGCCATTGGTTAGATTGCAGAGAGAAACATAAAAGGGGTATGTATGTAGTATATGATATTGAATAAGCTTTGAACTATCAAGTGTTTTCTTGATAATGCATTACCTTATAGAAAGAGCAATCATGTCATGTCATTAATTTCTCATCGTGTTCTTTGTAGTACATTATTTTTTAGAAGTGTGTATTTGTTTCTAGACAAGCATTACCCCCTTCATTTTTGCTATCATGCGAGCTAGGGTAAATCATGACCAAGGATTTGAATCAGGCCTCCATTCGTATTTCAGTTTGAATTGTTCCTGTACAATGTACTAGTCAACAACCTATGTACTTATCGATGAATTGTGTTATTTTTGGTTGCAGGCAGGCACAAGTATAACATCACTCATAGCACTTGAAATATCAAAACGGGTAGATTTTATATGTTGTTTTATTTTTTGATATTAATGACATGTATATTATATTCCATGAATGGTATATGTTTATCCGAAAACTACCGTTGTTTGTGCAGACAAATTCCCCGGTGGATGAAGTGTGCAAGAATATTTGGTTGGTGGACTCAAAGGTTGTACATAATCAAATTCAGCATGTACAAATAGAAACTAAATTTTCATTTTCCATTTAGATTTATATTTAACTTTTTTGTTTTTGTTTTTGCAGGGTTTGTTTGTCAATTCTCACAAAAGAGTCACTTCAATAATTTAAGAAGTTGTGGGCTCATGAACACGAACCTGTCACAGAAGTTGTGGATGTTGTTAATGTATGATCATTGTCTTCTATTCTCGACACCAACAAATACACATCTAAAGAGAGTAGAGTTTCAAATTTCTCAAATTTCAAATTATGTCTCCACTGCCAGCACATCTCAACAAAAGTGTAAGCAACCAATGCATACTCTATTTACTAAGTTGACTTGAGTCAACTTTTAATAATCAAATCATCTAGTTTTTAGTCATTATATCTAGTTATTTGTGCTGCTCTTTCTTTAACGTTGATTTTATTATTATTTTTTTAGATGTACCGAAAATATGAACGTACTCGTGAATCTGATTTGGAATACTACGTGCGTAGTTATTAAAATGAGTTGAAAGATGATTCTCATAAGCTCGAAATCTCCAACTCAATATTTAGGTGTTCATTCTGTTTCAACAAAGATTATTATTCTTTGAGCGAGCTTTAGAGACATGCTTCAAGAACTGCTGATTGTGGTGACTTGCATGCTAAGACTATGAAAGAAATTTCTATGAAAGAATTGTAAGAATCTAGAAAATAAGAACATGAAAGTTGTATTATAAAATTTTAAGTATATAATTTTTTTAAGTAGTTCTAATTTACATAATATGAATTTTAGTTATTTAGTTTTGTCATGGTTGGTTGAAAATGTATTGTAAAATATTTTTAATGAATAATTTTATTTTAATCATAATATTAAAAAATAAAATTTAAAATTTACTACATTTTAAAAATAAAAATATTATTTATAAAATTAATTTTTAAAATAAAAATATTATTTATAAAATTAATTTTTAAAACAAAAATATTATTTATATAATTTTTTGTGACACCTATAACATCATAGGTATAAATTTTAGTACTTATAAGCAGTGTTGTTGCAAGCAAAATAACAAGGATCAGAAGTTCTGAAGCCAGGCGCGTGATGACTCAGAAAGGAACGTCAGTGGAATCAAAAGTTCTGAATTGGTAAACTCTGAGGTCCTGCAAGACACGTTAGAGGGAAAACACAGAAGTTCTGGGTGGTATTCAGACAGTGGGCCACAAGTCAGAAGTTCTGTATTACACTAAAATAGTGAGTAAACGTCAACAGTTCAGTGCGTTATCAGCATGTAAAAATCAGAAACTCTGAGTGTTTGAAAACAGCGAGTGGAAACATCAGAAATTCAGTGTATTTGACATGTAAGGAGAACTCAGAAGTTTTGTGCTGTGTTAGAACAGTGAGTTAATCATCAGAAGTTCAGTGTGTTTAAACAGTGAGGAGAACTCAGAAGTTCTGTGTTGTGCTTAAAGCTGTGAGTGAACATCAGAAGTTTTATATTTCAACTCTTAATCAGCACATCAGCAATTTATTCAATTCTTAATAAACAACAAATCAGAAGGATAATAGCACAACCGTTTATAGAAGTTCTAATCCTAAATCTGAGTCTATCCCTAATCAAGAAGTTCTGATCCACAGTTTTTCTACTTAAGCAATGATATGTACAACATTAATACTATTATATTCACATATTTAATGATGTTCTGAATGAAAAAAATGCAAAGTTAGAAAGACTTACCTTGAACCTGGAGCGTGGGATTAGAGCTTTGAGCTGCTACCTTTGGATGTTCTGGAATCAACAAGAGTAGCGGAGGAGGAAGTGCCAAGCTCTTTGATTCAAAAGGAAGAACAAAGGTTTGGTTTTCTGTTTGGGATTTCTGGATTTTTTATGAAGGTTTCAACTTCCTTTTCTCTCCCTTTTTTACCAATCTTTCTTTCCAAAAGCCAGCCTTGAACGTGTGATGGAGCAAAGTATTTATAGGTGAATTTGTTGTGATTTTGGGAAGGAAAATGGGATTTTAAATCAATTTAGCATCCTTCTCCCTTGCTTTTTCATCACTATTTTCGTATGCTAGTTTGGTGCAATTATGGGATGCAGGCGTAGGCCGAACTAGCTGCTGATTAGCAGCTTTTAACCATGCTTAAGCTGGAGTTGTCAGCAGGATTTAAGGAAAAGCAAAACAAAGCATGAGCCTAGTATCAGAGTTTGCTATCCCAAGACAGTAGAGGTACACGTGGTGGAAATCCTTTGAATAAAGACTCAAAAGTGGTTGTGAGCATTAAATGAGCATTAAATGATGATGAGACTTATAACAACCAGAAATCCTGTAACGTGAGATTCTACACCATGGCTTAGTTCTGGATCAGAAGTTCAGCTTCAACGTAACATCCAACCTCTGATCTTTGTATCTTCTGGCTTCAGCATGTTCTGAAGGGGCTTTCAGACTTTCTATAAAGCTTGCAGCATGCTTCTTAACCTTCTTTTTGAATTACTCTGGCAAACTCTGACTGAAGCTTTTGTGAAAACTTGCCCAGAAGTTCTGACTAAACTCTGCCTTAAGAGTTTCCAGAATTTGCTGAGTGTTATGGTGATAATCTGGTCAGAAGTTCTGAGTTTTGTCATGCTTCTTAAACACTTAGAAAAATTTCTAAGTATTTAGAATTTGAATTTTCCAAAGTAAAATTTGACATTTGAAATTCTTGATAAAACAAACTTCATATTCCAACATGTCTTGATGAAATATGATTTTTGAGATTTGATTTTGATCCAAAAGTCAAAGTTAGACTTCTCAGTGTGCAAATGACCATTTTGCCCTTATAAATGACTTGCTTGGAAAAATTGATAGTTCAAGGCCTGAAAACTTGATAGAAGCAAACCTGGGATCCAGGGTGATCCCTTATGAAATGAGAGGGCAAATTTTAGGGTGCAACAAGCGCTTTCTAAAGTAGGCGTTTAGCAACGCTTTTTCCTAAAAAGCGCTTTTGTTGCTTCACGTAAATTTAAGCATTTTTTATGTAAAAACGCCGCGTATTCTTTCTTTTTTAGAAGGCATATTTTTGGAAATAATCCCATAAACCTATACTTCAAGCCTTACATTTCAACGACCCTTTATTTCAACAAAGAAGCTATTACATACAAAATATAAACACCATTACATACAAAAGGCATTATATACCATTATAATACCATTATATACCATTATATACCAAAATATAAACACCATTATAATTCAATTCACATGTTTGCTACTAAGTAGGAGGAGGATGCACTATAATAAGGACAAATTTATGACTATTTCGAACAACAAACTCCAAGAATTTCGTATAAAGGTGATAATACTCAAGTACAACAAAATCTTCTATTCGAATCCGCTTATATATGAATAGAACAACACAGTCAATTAAACTAACTTGGGTCCAACACAATTAAAAAATTTCATAACACTTTTCAACTTCCAATACCTTATATGATTCTTTTCTGAATAAAGTATTCACACAATTCCTCCTTGACTTCTTCCAATTGATTTTTCGTGTAATGAGCACACTTGCATTCATCAAAGTACTACATAATAAAACATAATATGCATGATTTAGTTAAAAGTAATAAATTATATGAAATATCCGATAAATATTAAAATAAATCCTAAGTTATAAATCCATACCGTGATTGGAATCTCTATTCGATTCAAAAGAAGGATTTCTTTCATAAACCTCAAAGGAAAGTATCCTCAATCTATATTGTTACGTTGTTGAGCACACTACATAGAAAAACAAATAACAATGTATAGTTGTCTTGTTTTATCAAGTAGCATCACTATTATAAGCAAAATTGTGAAAATTAATGCACCTCCACTTTGATCTATGCAATGTTGCTTGATCTAGACCGTGATACTCGAGCTTCTCTTTGAGAGCGGAATACTTGTATTGATCTAACAAAATAAAAACATATATTTAGAACAATCTCACAGAAATAATTAAATATACAAATACACACGAATATTTAGAACAATCTCACTTACGTATCAATCATTAACTTCATATCTGGATAATTTGTCCATTCACCATCTACCGAATTCAGATAATACATCACTTCTTTGAAAGGATCAATAGCAACCAACAACCAGTGATGTCTATAAACTAAAACAAAAGTTTAGATGAAAATCTTCAACACAAAAGATACAAAGATTAGAATGAACTTAGAATGAAGTACTAACCCCATAGGAATCGTATTATACGGTAAAAGATACAAGTTTTCTGTACTGCTGGCCATGAACCTCCTAACTAAGTGATTTCTTACTGAATCTGGATCCTGAACAATTGACACTCCGTTGACACGGGAGGTAGACACGAAATGGAATCTGTTTGACAATTGATTCCTGCGCATCAATATTTCATACAAGAACCTTAAATAAAAACATAATAAACATTAGACTATTTTCATTGAAATGTGTAAATAAATTGTTCGACTAATTAAATAATAGATTGATCGCATTACCGGATGTATGAGTGTACAACATCGATGCCTAATTCTGTATGCTGAAAAGTTTGTTCCATTTCCTCTTTTGCAATTGTTTCAAAGTAAGAAAAACCAAATATACCTTCCTCCATATCCCTTTGACGAATAACACCATTCATCAAATCTTATGTTCCCACAAGTGTTTCAAGACATATCCGGAATCGAGGTACAAAAGGTTTTCTTGCCCCGGATCTTGGAAGATCATTTTTCTTGTTGGGTACGCTACTAAATTTCTGGCTCACTTGTTGTGACCGTTGAGCAGGTACATAAAAATCATATAACTTAGGTAAATTATAAAATCATGCAGTTTTTGAATTCAGATCATATAATTAACACATTAAATGTACCTCTTTTTGTGATGCAATAAACTCGCTGTGCCGCAAAATCTCTTTATCCTTAGATGCGGGTTTTGTAGAGTATGAAATTAACATGTAATAAAAATGTACGTAATGGTTCAGAATTGAAACTTGAATACTAAAAGATTCATAATGGTTTTCAACATACCTCACCATCTATGAAAAGGAGGTTCGACAGCCATGCGACAAATGATCCTATTGCATCTCGTAGCAATGTTGTCTCTGAAATAATGTCAGGTACCGGTAGCAACGCATCTAGATCTAATGCAACATCAACCGATACTTTCAGATGTCCATCATGGAGCGGTCTATGGTGAAGTAAATCTCCCAAAGTGTTATGCACTTTTCCCTTACCAACTAAGCGATAAGTCGGTGACGATAAGTATAGCTGACAAGATGAAATGCCCTAAACCAATAATAAATATGTTAATGTTAATGTGTATATATGTCAATTAAAATAAATGTGCTAGTTTAATTTCATAATAACATATATAATTACCTCGGGAAATTTATTTTGACAATTGATACTAGCTTTTTCACTAGTTTCTTTCGCCTTTGAACTGCACTTTTGCGCCATATCTCTCTCTCTATCCTGTTGCAATTCACGGACTTGCGCCTTTAATTCCTCCAACGTTTGCATCACTTCTTGATTGCTAGGATTTCTTTTCCTTGGATGCTTATACAAGGAAGATGGAGTCACACCATGTCCTTTACCCCCACCCGATCGGGATACTCAACAACATTTAGTGCACGACTAAGTACGCTCCTGTTATCCTGGTCCTCATCAGTGGTTACCGATTGAGATAGAGTATCATGAAATTCATTTACATTTATATCGAAAATTATTAGTGGAGATAAAAAATTAAGTATATACTAATAAACTTTTGATTTACTTAAAGACACAATGTATACTTACACATTCATCATAAATATGTTGAACATCTTCCATAACAACTCGATCCTTGCCCACACGAGCTTCATTCCACAAAACATGCGTCAGAAGTGATGTTTCGTCACTTTTCGTCTCCTCTAACTACGCATTGACACAAATAATAAGATCATCAATTATAACACATTGATACAATTAATAAGATCGTAGCATTTATATATACTTACAATTTTTTGTTGTAAGCGTGCATATCCCAAACGCCCTTTTCTGTATGGATACATGGGTGTTGATGCTCTCTCGCGATTTATGTCACTCACTTTCTTGAATTTCTCATTTTCTATTCATTTGGATACAAATTCATCCCATTCTTAGGGTCCAATGAAGTTGCTATACTTCATTGGACGATCCGCTTTAACAAGATTTCCTTGCTCATCCTTAAGAAATTTATTTGTTAAAAAAGTTCTCCATCCTCGGTGTCTTTTTTCGGCCACTTGAAGACAATACTTTTTTTGGTTGTCTTCAATGTTAAAAGACCTCTACGAAAAAACATACGCATTATAGTGTGTTAGTATAAGTAATTTAAAGACATTACCATGTGATCTTCATTAAGGGAACAAATATTAAGCATACATATAAGACATTCCCAAGCCTTACTTAGTTAGGGACTAAAATAACAAAAACATTATACTTTAAAGCTAAATTATATGGTACCTGTATATCATTCCAAATTTTGTCTTTGTAGGAATCTAAATCTTTATTAGTCCATTTATCAAAGGTGATTGGAACGTGCAAACGAGCAAGTGTACCAATGTAGCTTGTCAACTTTGCACCATTAGGATCAATTAGTTGGTTATCATCATTTCAATGTATATCATATTTTACTCCTTTATCTCTATCAAGAATGATTTTTCTCATAATAGTGATGCCTCGTGTAATTTCTCCCTCTGATATCTTATCTGGAGCATCTGTATCTTGTGAGTTTTCTTGAATACTAGCCATTGACCTGTAATAAATAAATAAAATAAAAATGAAATGACAAATATATGGGGCCAACACAGATCAAACGATGCAATACAACATCCTCATCCATGAACAGTTTATGCAGTAGTTAATAATTTCATCATTTCACCTTCCTACTTGAACCATGTTCTTTTCTACTCCATCTAAGACTGAATACTGAACACTGAACACATACAACAACAAGAACCACTGAACACATACAACAACAAGAATGACGTACCTGAACTACGGCGGTCGGAGAAGAAACGATTACGAATGGATAGAGAAGAATCGGTCGCGGAGAAGAAACGATTACAACGATTAGAAATGAATGAATAGGGTTCTGAAAATTTTATATTTTAATTTTATAATTTGACCTAAGACAACGCTTTTTAAAAGCGCTTTCTATCATACAAGATATAACAGCGCTTTCACGAGAAAACACTTTCTTAAGTGGAGAAAATTTATATTTTAATTTTATAATTTGACTTAAGACAACGCTTTTTAAAAACGTTTTCTATCATATAAGATCTAGCAGCGCTTTCACGAGAAAGCGCTTTCTTAAGTGGGGCGAATTTAAGGCCTTTAGCAGCACTTTTTAAAAGCGTTTTCTAAAGGCTGTCTGTAGCAGCGCTTTTTTTTAGCGAATTTTTTAAAAGACCTACATCAACGTTTTCTCATTAAAACGCTTTCTAAAGTAGGAAATTTAGCAGTACTTTTTAAAAGCGCTTTCTAAAGACTGTCTGTAGCAGCTATTTTTTTTAGCAAATTTTTTAAAAGACCTACATCAGCGTTTTCTCATAAAAGCGTTATCTTTTTGGTGATGCCAAAAGTCAATTTTGACATAGTGATAAATTTGATTTTTACTGATATATAATAAGTGTCACGAAAAGTCAATTTTCTTGTAATTTTTAAAATAAAAATTAAGATTAATTTCTTTTTAATACTTTGCTATATTTTACTGGAAATGTTTTACTTTTATCTTAATGGTTGATTTTTTGTTTGAATAAAAATTAGTGGACGGAGTATTCATAATTAAATTATCTAATATATATTACTTCATCTATCTCATTTGATTTTAATATAATTTTAAAAAAATAATTAAATATATTATTTTTAATAATAAAATTAATATTATTTATTAAAACACTCTTATTTATTTATTATAATTAATAAATTATTTAAAAATATAAAAGTATAATAATAAAAAAATAATAAATAATATTCTAAAAAAAACATTTATTTTAAAACATATTAAAAAAAAAGAAGCAAATATCACACTAAGATTGAGAGAGGAATACTTTATAGAAGATTATTAAATAACTTTAGGTCAAGTCGCCCTCTAGACTAGACCTTATCAAATACAAATATTTATCTTCTTCAATTTGGGGTGTACGGAACTTATTTTTTCTTCAAAAAAATTCTACGCATCAGATACACGTGAGAAGCTTGCATTATCTTTTATTCAGTTTAATATAATAGATTTAGAGAAGAGAGATTAAGGAAAGACAGAAGTTGAAGAGAAACACTCATAAAAAACAAAAGAAACAGAAGCCATGTGTCCCCACTTCACAGAGATATTATTACAAATATAGCATAATTAAAAAAGACATTGTTCGTACAGCTCTTTATTACAAATATAGTATAATTGTTATTAATAGTTTTAAATAGTAAATAGCAACATAATAGTGTTTAAGTTTTGTCCACAGAAAATCCATTGCAGTTTAAAACTCAAGAATATTATAGTGTGAATTTTCTATGTACAGGTCTGTGCCCAAATGAGGTACGAACTACTACAAACAGAGCCAAGCCAATGTGCAGTTCTCCTTTACGTGTTTCTGCTTGGAAGGGATGTCCGACATGTAGTACATTTGCCACGTGGGAGTAAACATATCGTGGGGACTAAACAGATGTTGCACGTGTCGTGTTAGCTTTGATTGCGGAGATGTTTGTACGGTGTTCGTAGTTCACAGGGAATCGAGCCAAATGCAACTTAATTATCGTTACTGCATGGCTCTCATATAGCCACGACAATTGGTGGAGTTATTCTAGACGAGGCTTCAAATTTCGTTTCAGTGAGTATAGCACTAATTTTCCTTTTATAGATAAAGACACCGTTCCTCGGTTTCTTAATATTTTTTCTCGTGAACCAATGTAAGGTATACTCTATTTTGTTTCATTCACGAGAGTATACTTCATTCATGCATTATTATAATCAAATTTTCTTTTTTAAATTTATTAAATAATTAATATATTTAATCTATATAGAGAATAGTCACTAATTAAACAATTCAATAAAACCAATATAATTATGAGGATTAATTCAAGTTTATCTTCACTCAAGTCGATAAATAAAAGTTAATTTTTTCTTAATTTTTTCTCTTCATTTTCTCTCTATTATTATAGTTTTAAAGACATATGTAATATATAAAAATTAAATGTATCCATAAAATATCAAATTGTTACATTTATAATTTCAAAACTTTAGTAATGCATAAAATGAGAAGTGTGGAAGTGGAGAAGATCTTAACTCAATAAATAGGTGTTATCTTATGATGCAGTTCTGCACGGAGGCATCGCTCTATTTCAACGTTGTGTTCATTCAACTGTCTCTTTCATGATATGTCACATTTATTAAATACGATTTTAACTGTCATTCTTATATAAGTGTGACTCTGCGTCATAGTAAAATACGAATTATTACATATTTGTTGACTTGGGTGTTGGATTGTTAACTTTACAAACACACCTCTCTTTCGGTCACAGAGACATCCACTGCCTTGTCAAAGACTTTTCACTGAATATTTCACTACTTATTTTATCTCCTGCTTCAAAATAGTAGCGTCGTCAGTGAGAATCGCCTTTTGATTCTTGTGAAATTTCACACCAAATTTCTCTAATCATTTTCGTTGCGCCATCGCAACCGTTTTGGTTAGTTGATCCAATCATCGTTAACTTTTACAATTGTTAACAATAGTAACGTATAATGTGACTTGATCCATAGTTCATCGCAATAATGCCCCACACCTGACATCTAATCATCCTTCCCAGCGCTACAACATATCGTA
Organism: Vicia faba; assembly: GCA_948472305.1. NCBI lineage: Eukaryota > Viridiplantae > Streptophyta > Magnoliopsida > Fabales > Fabaceae > Vicia > Vicia faba. The sequence continues at coordinate 493,979,252 of OX451738.1, forward strand.
GTATCAGTCCTCATTCTCGCATATGAAGAAGCATTCCCTCCATCCAAAAATAGGTATTCCTGTTTTGCTGACTTCTCCATTATCGTGTCTCATTAGATCACAATCTCTCAATCAGAGGGACAAGGAAATTTTCATGTCCTACCGTCATTTTAATTGCAACAATTCTGAGGTTAATTATCAAAGCAACTGTTGATTGGGAATTTTGACTATATGAGTTTTTAAGCGGAAAATGATACATTTTTGAAGAAATATAGTTTGAAAGGTAGCATGAAAGAGATTTTATGAAGATTTCGATTGGTGAAAAGCTAATAAGAACTTTATTTCGCTAAGTGTTGGCAAAAGGTTCGTTTGTGAACCATTGGAACTTAAGTTATTTGAAGTATCATCAGGAAGGATATTTTGACCATCACGTTTGTGTTATTTGGCGCTTCAAAGGCAAAAGAATTTTTCAAATTTGAAAGTTTGATCTTATCCAAAGGGACGCATGGAAGCATAGGGTTCGAAGGTGCATGCAGATATCGAACGTGGAAATATCTTATCAATAGACCGTTTTGACCGAATTAGTATAAATTAGGGTCTTAGTATTAAGATTCCGTGTGTTCACATATTTGTACAAATTACTCTAAATTACTCAAAGTACCAGCGTTCGAGAAACGAATTGTGAGAATGTACATATGATACACCAATTTTACGTTTATTGCCATTCAACTTTAATTGAAGTTTTATATATTACTTTTAAGTTTAAGTCGAGAGTCTTTTACATACCAGTTTTTTCTTTAAAGCATTATATTACTTCATTCGAAGTAACAATCAAAATCAGTATCATTTAAAAGATTAAGAATGCTATCAAAAGTATTCTTTGTTTTCAAGAACAAAAGTTTGAATAAGAACACATGTTCTTAGGATCAATCTGGTCGATCTTGGAAGTCACCAATCTTTTCTTCGATTTGGAAGACCAGCGATTGTTTACCAAATTTCACGGTAAACAAATTGGCACGCCCATTGCGACCTATGTTCAATAACCAAATTTTTGTGTTTTTTTTTAATCTTCATCGTCCTTTTGTATTTTTCTATGTTATATGAGATTAGGAGTGGTAAATTAGTCACAAACAACCTGGAAATACCAAAAAGAAAAATACATTAAGAAAATGGTGAATCAAAGCCAGACAGGTAACCAGAACCCTTCTAACAATGATGAAGTACTACCCCTAGTCACTTCGACAGAGAGAACTATGATTTCTACGCCTTTCTCAGAGGCTATACCATCTTCAACAAGTTCGACGCTAACACCGACGAACACTTATAACGACCCTCTTTTGACCTATATAGGACCACATGTTTCACAGGGGACCCCCCTCCAAGGGGAAATACTTTTCATAGGCCTCAGGGGCCACATGGTTTTTCCATGCCTCAAAATGGTCGTGAGCGGCCTTATGGCATGTCGTCTTCGTTTATGATGGGTTTATATGGTTCCACTTAAACATATTCAGATCCTGTGATGAACCTTACTTCTCCATTGTAAGGTTCTGGATCTGCTATTAATAACCGGGTTCGAAATGTCCAACCACTAGTCGAATGTGTTTCTTCCAAAATTCCAAATTTAACAAATCAATCTGCAACGGTGATTAGACAGTAAATGGACAAAAGTAATCATGAAATGGTCTAAATGCTTGCAAAAATAATGAGTATAATATTTAACCCTTTGATTTAAAACACCACTGAAGCGAATCAACAAATGGATGCATAAATAACACACATCGTTGAATTCTTTGGTGTGCCTTAACCCCTAACACATCCTCAGAGGGAGTGGGTTAGATAAAATCAAGGGGTAATCTTGAAAGAAGACCTAACAATTAATCAAGTTCAATAGAATTAAAGAAATCTACCCCAGTCGAATGTGGTAAATCAGGGAGGAATAGTTGAAGTGCCTAGAGTTGCGAATGTCGAAATACCTAGAGCCGGACCTTTTAGGTAGGAACCACAAATTTTAAGGCAACCAGAACCTAGGGTTATGATGGTAAATAGAAATCAAAATGCTAATGAAGTCTTATATCAAGTTCGACAAGACAACATGGAAGCATACAACAATCTGGAACCCATGGTTGAAAGAATTATGGCATGAAATGGTGTAAATATAGGCCTTGCTATGCCAAATTACACTTCTCCTCTGTATGAATATGTTTTACAAATTGAATTGCCCAGATGTTGGAAAGTCCCAAAGTTTACAAAATTCTATGGTGATTGTTGTATCCCAAAGTTTGTCCTCCTAATTTCTTTTATCTGGCTTAGGCTTTTGCACTCATCTACATATATTCCATTAGGTTACTGACATAGCATATATTTTTATTCAATAAAGTACCCTGAGGTTCAAAAGATTAATTGTTGTACAAGCTAAGGTTTTACAACTGACTGAGGTGTATATGTTCAATAAAGCCTGATTCTTCTGGTTATTTTTCAAGGAAATGAAGTTGTGGAATTAGGGTTCTGATTCATGGGCGTTGTAGATTTCTTTCTCAAGGCTATTATCCTCCAAAAAATTTTTGAGGCGTTGATCAAAGCTTTTTGCGTGTGAGAGATATTCATCTATGACCACATTCAAGTGTCATTTAATCATATTCAAGGTTATCATTCAAGACTCATTCAATTAGACACTTTTGGTTCCTTATATCATAAGTCTCATAATCTCATCAAGTGATCAATTAGCACTATTCAAAGTTTTGGTTTATGGATTCCAGATGATGTCAACATTGACTTGTCAAGAGATTATTCAAGAGTGCAAGGTTAGAATATTAATATGGATTTCTTGAAATGCAAGTTACTTGAGTTCAAGGCCTTTATCATTTCTTATATGGGTCTATTCATTCATTAATTTTCAAATGGAAATACAAGTATCTAATGTTCATGATTCAAGAATTCAAGCCTTTGGAAAAGGCTGAGCAAATTGATCTAACTTTTAAGGTTCAATACAATTTCAAACCCATTGAGGGTTTATCATCATTTTGTTTCATTCAAGTTCAAAATCATTCAAATTGTAAGACAAAAAATACAAAATCAATTTCTAACCATTTCACCACATCATTTCAAAAATCCAACGTCAATTGTCATTGCTCATAAGGAAATCCATACAATAATCTATTCCAAGTCCAAATTTCATTACAACTGAGGTGTTGTACCCCAAAATTTGCCCTCTCATTTCTCAAGAAATTTCTCAAAGGATCACCCTGGACCCTCAGGTTTGCTTCCATCCAATTCCAAGCTTTGAATTACAAATTTTTCAAGAAAGTCATTCACAAGGGCAAAATGGTCATTTGCACACTAAAGAGTCAAACTTTGACTTTTGGATCAAAATCAAGTTTCAAGAGTCATATTTCATCGAGACATGTTGAGATATAAAGTTTGTTTCATCTAAAAGTCAACAGTTACTTTGGAAAAGTCAAATTTCTAAATACTTAGATTTTTTCTAAGTGTTTAAGAAATATGACAAGCTCAGAACTTCTGATTAGATTATCACCATGATGCAAGCTGATTCTGGATTAACTTCTAACACAAGAGTTATGGACTCAAACAAGATCTGAAACATTACAGAACAAAACTTCTCCTAGAAATACTGGGATTTCAAGTTATGACTCCTCAAAGACACGTCCATGAAACTGAAGCACTCAGCAAATTCTGGACACTTTCAAGACAGAGTTTGGTCAGAACTTCTAAGTCAGTTTTCACAAAGGTTCAGTCGGAGTTTGCAAGGGTAATTCAAAGAAGGTTACAAAGCATGCTGCAAGCTTCCTGGAAAGTCGGAGAGCTCCTTCAGAACATGCTAGAGCAATGAGATACAAAGATCAGAAGTTGGATGTCTATTCTAAGTCACGCTGAAGCTGAATTTCTGATCCAGAATTAACAATGATACAGAATCTCACGTTGCAGGATTTCTGGTTTGATCAATCTCATCATCATTTAATGCTCACAATCACTTTTGGGTCTTTGTCCAAAGGATTTCCCCACGTGTGGCATAAAAGTACCATTACTGTCTTGGAAAAACAAACTTTTGTACAAGAGTGTGCTGGGCCCATGCGTTGCTTTTGCTTTTGAGGTTACCTTTCCTTAATTCCTGCTTACAATTCCAGCTTAGGTGCTGCTAAAATTGTTAACCACCATACCTATTTGAATTTACTTCAAGAGCAAGTCAACGCCTAACCTATGATTGTGGTGCCCCTTGTACTCTCCGAGCTATAAGATCTTTGCCTATAAATTGAAAGCCATTGGCAACTGTAAAAAGGGGGGGGGGATTTTTGAGAAATAAAAAAGCCTTGAACCCCTGCTAAAATTCCAAGAGTCCAAAACTGCAAATACAAAAATACAAAAACCTGTTAGCTTTTGATTTCTTGCATTCAAACTCCATTTTCCTCAAGTGTTTCTTAACCACAACCATCCATACAGTTTCTGATTTACATATTAGAAGCTATCCTAACTTCTGAGTTCAGACTGTAACACACCCTCCATCCACATCCACTTTAAAGAAGTCAGAACTTTGCCCCCTAGCTGTTCCATAATTCTTTAACCATCCGTAGCCCAAGTTGAAAGTTTCCAGCCTACTGAACACGTGAGGAAGCTATTCAGAACATCACCAGAGTAAGTGGAGCTATGACAACAACGAGCTGCAATCAGAATTATAGAGCCATCTCCAATCCAAGGTAAGGGTGGAGTTTCTTATTCTATAATGGGGTTTATGAGAATTTGTATATGGAATTTAGGGTGTAAATTTATTATTGTTTGTGTTTATTCATGGCAATTGATGTTAGAAAATTAATTAATGATGAATATTGGTGAAACTTTCGTATTCTTGTATGTTGTCGATTGATTGTTCCGTTGAAAATAGATGGATACGAAGGAAACTAGAGAAGTAACAGAGAATCATAGAATGGGGGTTTGATGCCGATCGTTAGTAGGTGGGGGGAAGTGCCTGTGACGACCGTCACAAGCTGGCTGGGAAAGCATAACAGACGTTATGGCCTGGGGAGAGGAAGTTGTGCCGACCGGCACAAGTGAGTAAGTGGAGGGAAAGTTCCCCTTTGGCACTTGGCACTTGCTTCTGTCTCTGTTTTTCTGTTTTTCTGTGGCACTATGCTATATAATTTTTATATGGTATCAGTGTGGAGTTTATTAAATACAAAAGCAGTTAGGGAACAAATTAATTAACAGTCTGTAGTAATAAGACAGAGTTAGAAATAATTAGTAAAGTTGAAGTAACTGTTTTGGAGGATTAACTAAATAGCAGAAAGGAATATATTGCCAAGTAGTATATGTTGTAAGTGATTTACAGGAAACAAGTGACACTCATTTGGCAGAGAAAGATTAGTAGCAGTATAAATAAATAGTAGTAATAACAGTATATAAAACAATACAGATTAGCCGAATTTGTAGATTTGAGCGGTAAAAGTAGTTAACTGGAATTAGTTGAAATTTTCAGAATAAGTCGTTGTCGAATACGTTGTTGTTGTTGCATATGTTGTTGTTTATATGTTGTGATTGATACGTGGATTAAGTTGTAGGCGTTATGGCCAGTGTTGAAGCGACGATGAGTACCTCTAATTACTGGTAAAGCAACGATATAGGCTTATGCCTTTGTGACGGTGATTGTTGTTGTTGTATGTGATTGTTGAATTTATTGAGTCACATACATCTGCATTATTAAGTTGGCCTGGATTGGCACCATGTTGGCCTGAATTGGAAAAATATTAAGTTGAAGGCTTATGCCTTATTGATTCCTCTATTAATTGGCAGTTATTAAGTTGGGAGTTCTTCTCCGTTTCTAAGTTGGGAGTTCTACTCCAATGGTACCACATGCACGTGCATTGTAATTGAGTCGCATTTGATGTTGCATCTTGAGTTGTGGTGAAGATAGATTTGTTGTTGTTTTATGTTGTTGACTTGTGGTAACAAGTATTATCAAAAAGCTGTGAATTTAATAGTTATGTCGTGTTAATGTTTTGTTGTGATTAAGTTGTTTATAAGTTGTGAAGTAGTAATTTTATATTCCTGAATTCTAATATATGATTTATCATGCGCTCACTTATACGATTTGAGATTCTCACTTCTTACTGTTTGAATGTTACCCTTATGTTGGTAACATGCAGGTAATCCAGAGTGAAGGCGGTTTACCTTCAGTATATCAAGTCGGTATCATTGCTCTGATACGTAACACTCGGGGGGGATGAACGATCAACGCTTAGTTATTGATTATTTATTACTGTTGCTGAATCTTTAAGTTGTTTACATGAAGTAATTTTCGTCTTGAAGTTGTTTCAGTTTTATGAAAGAGGATAATGATTTGAAGTTGAGTATGTGATTCCGCTGCTTATTAATAAAAAGTTGTTTGATGTTAAAGAATAAATCAAGTTGTTATCGGTTCATCCGAGTTAAGTGTTATGTATCTATTTTATATGTGATTAAATGAAGTTTGATTTTAAGTTGAAAAATATAGCATCCTATTTATGTTGAACTCTAATTTTCTTATTATCCGCTAGGTAGAAATGGGGTGTTACATATGTTATTTTTGGTAAGGAATGTATTATTATTTTGGATGAAGTTCAGAAGACAGTGAGATCTAAATCATTTTGAAAGGTGAAAGATTTGAAGATTGAAAATAGTGATAAAGTCTTGAGTTTCTCAAGAGGTGTAAGTGAACACGTGTCTCAAGAGGTGTAAGTGAACATAGAGTGATACCTAAATCAAAGATAATTAACAAGGTAAGGTAAAATGCTTCACTTGTTAGAAAACCCGTCACTTCAGGAGGGATTGTCTCAATAAGACATGCAATGATGATTCTTTTTAGATTACAGTTACTTCCAATGAGTATAGTTATGAGAGTTTTATTGCATTAATGGTGTTGAGTTTGGAGATAGATGATGGTTGGGTAATGTGCTCAGGTTTCTCTTATGACACGTGTCAAAGAAAATATTACTTTGAGACTTTGAAGTTGGAAATATGTGGTGTTTTTTGCTATGGAGAAAACAAGCTCGCGCGAGATGAAAAATTTTATGTTTATACATTTTTATGAGTATTGTAGTATTATATTTGTGAAGTACCTAAAAGGGTGGGAGCTTTTCACTCCTCCAAGAGGCATCGCCTCACCCCAAGTGCCATTCACTTTCCCATTTATGGTAAACATGGAAAAATATGTTTCTTAGTCAGAAAGAAGTTAGGGTCATTAAATACTTCCACCACTGAATGAGTGGGCGGTAATCCTTCCCAACTAAACCCTAGTCCTAAAGGCCTCTATAAATACTTCTCCCTTAATGGGAGAAAAGGAAAAATCATCACATATACGGAATGCAATTGCACCCTAATCGCAACACTAACATATAAATCATTTCACTTCACATGAGTTGGACCTCTCATACTACCATAAACACCACCATACAGGGCCTCTCGTCACTTTAGGAAATCCCTAAACACCCTAAATTATTATAAAACTATTAAGGCCCTGAGTATCCCTTACCCTTGTAGGGATACCACTCACACTTATACTTTTTAACCACTACAATAGTTCTCACTGTGGGGCCCCATAAAATTAACTTGGGACACACTTATTTCACTCTCATCCCTTCCATCTTCCTTCCAAAGATGGTTGATAAAACTCTACACTCTAATACAAACACCATAGTCAGAGGTTTCACTGGTAGAGGAAGCTCTATCTCCTCTCTAAGGAAATATACAAGGTAGTGCTTGCTATAAATGTGATATCTCATGGTTTCCATAGGGATGAACAAGGGGAAATTGGGGTTGACATCACCTTTTTCGACATGGATTCCATCAGAGTTAACCCTCTTGATAATGACACTATGGTCATCATTGTGCAACATGACAATTTGGATATAAACCGAGTCTTGATAGATCATGGGAGTTTAGCTAACATCCTATTATGGGATGTTTTTCAAAAGCTTCAACTTAATCCTAATGATTTCAATGTCCAGGGGCTCGGTGATAGGATTATCAGGTGATCGGGTACAAGTAAAGGGCCACATGACCCTTTAGAAAACATGTGGCGAGGGAGTAAATGCCAAGGTGATTAAAGTTAGATAACATATCATGGACACCATGTTGCCCTATAATATTAACTTTGGTCGACCCATTATTAATGCATTAGGGGCAGTTATCTCCACCCGATACATGGTCCTGAAGTACCCATTACCTATTGGGCAAGTTGATATGATTCAAGGACACCAACCGATTTCTCAAGAATAATATTATAATAGCCTGGTGACAAAGAGGGAAAAGCCTGCCCTTGTGGGTGTACCCCTTGCTGAATCCCTAAATGCAAACATTGATGGTTGGGATCCCAGGTTCGACGCAAAGAATAAAAGACTCGCGCCTATGGAGGACCTGAGGGAAGTTAGAATAGACCCCTTAGCCATCCGGTGAAGAAGATATGTAATTTGCTTGGAGAGGAAAAAGAACTTGAGCTAGCCAACCAACTCATTAGAAATATCAAATTGCTCATATGGGATTCTTATAATATGCCCAAGATAGATAACAAAGTGGTGAGCCACCACCTCGCCATCAAATTTTTTACCAAGAAAATGGTGTAGATGAAGTGGAAAGTTACCGAGGAGAAGAGAGTCGCCATTAATGAGGAGGTAGAAAAACTATCCAGCACAAGATTCATTATGAAAATGAAATATCCTACCTGGTTAGCCAACATGGTGTTGTTGCGGAAGGCAGGGAACATAAAACGCATGTGTGTGGACTTTACTAATCTTAATTTTGCTTGTTCTAAGGACTCGTACCCACCATCGAATATTGATCGTCTTATTGATGGATTCTCAAGTATCCACACGTTGAGCTTTATTGTTCCCTACTTAAGGTACAACTGGATTCAAATGGATCCCTTAGACACCCCAAAACAGCATTCATGTCGAATCAGGACAACTACTACTATAACGTTATGCCATTTAGCCTCAAGAATACTAGCGCCACCTACCATCGACTCATGGACATTATGTTCTACCATTAGATATGGAGGAACTTAGAGGTCAATATTGATGATATGATAGTTAAAACTACCGAAGGGCACAACTCTGCTGAAGATTTGGAGGATGTCACACAATCAGTCAGGAAATATATTATGCACTTGAATATCGTCAATTGCTCTTTTATAGTTCATGATGGAAAGTTCCCCAGCTTCTTGCTGACAAAAAGGCTTGAAGCCAATCCAAATAAATGTAAGGTCGGCATCATTATGAGAAACCCAAAAAAGCCAAGTAGGTGCATCAACTTATAGGTTGCATCGCAGCCCTATTTCGCTTCCTCTCAAGTGCGGGCGATGGGGATTTAATTTTTTTTACTCCTTGAAGAATAAAGATAGATTCAAATGAATTGCACAATGCAATGAGTATTTTTAAAGGTAAAATCCTTCCTTGCATCACATCTCATTCTCACTTGGCCGAGGGAAAATTTCCATTACTCCTTTATCTCTCAATCATAAATTAGGCCATGAAATTAGTACTCGTCCAGGTGATAGATAGTGCATAAAGGTATGTGCATTTCATAAGTAAGGTGTTCAGAGGAGCCAAAAACACATTATTAGGATATTGCGAAGCTAGCGCTATCTTACTTTCAGGGTCACAAAATCTTATTAAAGACTGACTATCTTGTTCGATAATTCCTGAAGAAACTACGTTTGGCAGGAAGGATGGTGTCTCGGGTGGTGGAACTCTTAAGATATGTTATCTAATACATCCCAGGAGGAAGTATTGAATCCCAAGTTTTGGAAGATTTTGTGGCAGAATTTAGCTCACCTGTAGACAAGGGGATGCCCCAGAATGGGTGCTATTATCTGATGGCACCTCAAACATTAAGGGGACGGCCCAAGAATAGTCTTAGAAAGACCTGACGACATACTCATCGAGCAAGCATTGATATTTGAATTCAAGGTCATCAATAATATGGAAGAATACGAGGCCCTCATTAACGGCATGGTTCTTGCTTAGAAATGGGAGCCTCTATATTGAAGTCTAAGAGAGACTCTCAATTAGTCTCCAACCAAGTCTTCAAACAGTACCAAACAAAAGAGCCTTAACTTATAAGATATGTGCAAAAGGTACGAAATCTATGAAAAATGAAACAAAACTCAAAACTTAATTTAACATTTATAACTATAAAAGAAACTAAAATAAATATAGAATACGAGTGCCTAACTTCATTAGCTTGACACCTCATCATCCATCTTAGGGTGGATACTCCATCTTCCAAATTTTGTTACTTTTATTTTTCGAGACAAATGAATCACCTTTTCAAGCGATATGGTCCATTTTCCGCAAGAACTTACTCCATATTTCTATAGCCTTACTTTTATGTTGCTTTTTCATTTTTCTCTTAGCTTTTAGGATGGACTTTTGATTTTTTCTACTTGGAGGTGCTGGTGGAGATAAAACCATTTGAGATGTTATTTTTGAGACTTCAATTATCCCTTCTAGTTTACTAGTGCATCGATCATACAAATCTAGATGTTTATTTGCAACAATGGCCTCAATAATATTCTTGATACCAATGGTTGTTGTAAAATCTGGTAAGCCACTAGCAGCTGTATCAATTATTGTTTAGTTTTTAATCTGAGCCTATTGACAAACATTTGCATTTGTTTTGTTTGGTTTCAGTTGTGTGTAGGACATGAAACTAGAAGCATGTTGAATCTTTTATATGCATCTACCAGTGATTTACCTTCCCTCCGTTTGAAGTTAACAATTTTATATCATTTTTTAAGGAAAACCGAAGCAAGAAAATATTCATTTGGAAAAGTTATTTCTATCTCTTGTCAAGTGGTGATGCTATCTCTTGGGAGCGAGTAGAACCATTCTTCGACGTCTTCTGCTAGAGTGAAAGGGAACATTCTCAGTTTCTTACCTTATTCTGTATGCCCCTCTATCTTGAGAGTTGCACTCATTGTCAAAAACTTTTGTAGATGTCTGTTTGCATCTTCATTGATTTTCCTGTAAAAGGTTTGATGGATGGTTGTCGGGTGTAACTAAAATTTGGAACGTTCACGGGTTGATTTACTATAGTTAACCTACCTTCTAGAGCACTTTTTCTTCCATAGTCTCCAAGTAGCATTTCAGGTGCTGGTGGATCTTTAACCATAATTGTTCTATTTATTTTTCTAATTCTCTATCTGATTGGTGAGAATTTATCTCTTATTGTTCTTCCAGTTTCTGCAATAGAGTTTTCCTGAGCTGAGAGCATAAGATTCTCTTGATTTATGTGTTAAAAGAAAGATTACCTAACGATTCTCCTCCCATACAAATGTCAGAAACAGTTAGTTATAACAACAATAATGGAAAAAAAAAATTTAGTCGCAAAGCAACAAAATTTAAACTAAAATAAAACTATAAACTCCATAATCTTTGGCAGTCTCTAACAACGGCGCCAAAAACTTGATCCATAAAGAACGGTGACCTGATTGTCTAATAGTTTGTATAAAAATAATGGTTGTCCAATAATCATCAACGTAGCTCTTTTAGTCGTCATGCATTTCAACTTGCATAATAATTTTTATATACTTCTGAATGTTCTAAGGTGGTTTAATTAAGCTATGTTGAAGGTTGAGCATGTTTATTGTAACTGACTAAAACACCAATTCAAATAAGGTATAATGTGTACGTTGTCATATCTAACCAACCTGTTGAGGCTAGATAAAGCCAAACACATTATTTCATCATGAAAGGGCCTTTCGGTATGTATTTATTATTCAGAACTTGCATATATTTTTATTTGATTTCATTTTCATTGTTTACACACATTAAGGCATGTTTTGTTAATTTAGCTCTGAGCCTTTTTAGCCACCCCGTTTAATCGTATGTATCCTTGTTAATCCCCTTTGAGACTGTTAGCCATCTTGTTATTATCAACACACATCATGAAAACCCTCGACCCAAACACTCCCTCCCCCATACCTTGATCATATATAGTAAGTTGACTTCTCGGATCTTTGTTTATTATAAGTTTAGGGTTGTTGCTAGAATAACAATCTTTAAGTTTGGGGTAACATTGCAGAAACTGAGGAACATGAAAGAATGTGAGTAAGTCTGAAGAAAAGAAGAGAAAAAAAAGAAAAGAAAAGAAAAGTTGAAAATTCAACTGATTTGAAAAAAGAAAGAAAAATGAAAAACAAGTCATCATATTACTCACATGAAGGAATCAAAAATAAAAATGAAAATTCAAAAGTTGAACATCCCATGACACTTAAAAGGACTTGGTAAAGAAAATACCTCAACATTAGTCCCTAAGTATATACATAATAATGAGAATGATCTGATTGACTCTGAATATCAGCCCACTTTCCAAATGTATCCTACCTAAGCCCTAGTTTTATTCCAAGCATAAAAGACCTCAAAAAGTGTGATTATCATGCATATTGTTATCTGTTTAGAATATATTCAAGCTTATGGCATAATTTTGCATATTGAGAATCTTGAGCGAAAAAACACATAAATATATGAGAGATTTGGTGAGAATGTACGATGAGGTGACATGTGAAGAAGTATCATCAAGTGAAAATTTGGAAGATCGGTCAACCTCAGTAAACCTACAAAGCTCAAGTAAGAGAAGAACACAAAAGGAACCAGAAGGTACAATACTTTTAACTCTTGAATTTATTTGAGTTGGTATGCAAAAACATTTTTCTCTTTCAAAAAATTGCTTGAGGACAAGCAACAAATTAAGTTTGGGGTTGTGATTAGTCATCATTTTACTATGTTTTATCATTGTTTTAGCATTAGATTTGATGTTATGTCAGTGCTTGCATATCAAATTTAGATGATTTTATAGACTTTATCTGCGGTATGAGGATTTCAATGTTTAATAATTTTCCATGTGTCGCATGATCTTTTGAGAAAGAATTAAGTGTTTTGTAGGTTGGAGGAAGTCAAATAAATGGCCAAAAAAGGAACACGGAGAATTTTCACAATGTTCACAGTCTATATTTCATCTTGTTTTACATCGTGATGTACATGTGGTATTTTGATCACATCTAGAGCATTGTGACTCAGATTTATGTGGGGCTGGTGAAAAATGAAAGATAACATCTAGGGATACAACTCTTACAAAGACACCAAAGGTTCATTCGGTGTTTTCCCCCTCTGACCATACATGTGTCCATATGCGTTTAGGAGGGCCGAAAATCATCTTTTCTGCCCATACGCATATCCATACGCATATGGCAACATCATACGCATATCCATATACATATGACAACATCATACACATATGGAAGTATCATATGTATATCTATACACGTATAATAACATGATACACATATCCATATGCATATAGACACACATATCCGCCCAAAAGGCCCAAAATATGTATTAGAGTGGAGGAAACCTAATTTTCTTGATCTATCTTTATTTTTGATGGAAAGTTACGAATTGGGAGCCGGGGAACAAAATAGAAACAAGGTGGAGCATCAACTTCAAGGGATTTATCCATTGAAGACTCTTCATCTTTGATATTTGTGTAATATTTAACACTTTTGTTATGTTTTTAAATTATGAGTAGCTAAGACCTCTAATGCTAGGGATGAGTCAATGTTCTTGAATTAGTTGGTTTTTTTAATTGATATTTGTAATGAGTTATATTTTATTCTCTACATGATTTATTTCTTTATGATTTTAATGCTTTCTCTCTCGGTCAAACTGAGAATGATTTACAGTTACTTGTTAGGTAGGATTTCCACAATAACCCTTGATTGAAGTATTTTATATTAGATATCCCTTAGAATTATGGATACCGTATAGAAAACTGATATGTTCTTGGTAATCAAATTTTTAAATTCATCTATAATTTACTATGGACATGGGAATTAATTTTAATGTTTAAAGGTTTATTCACTAAGGACTTATGAATAAACATCCACAAGAACTAATCATCTGTAGATATAAAATAAGTTATTACAATGTCAATTTAGGATAGTCATCTTAAAGGTTCAAAATCTCATTCTTAGCATTTCTTATTCATATTATTTTCTACTATATAAATTTTCTCTTATTTACTCTTTTGCACCAAAAACAAACTAAAAACCCATAGTCACTTTTGTTTATCTGAATTAAAACTCGAACACTATAATATCATGAATTCCTTGAGATTTATATTCCAGGATTTCCTGATATTACTATATTGACAGATTAACACACTTTCTAATTTAATGATTAGAAGGATGATACAAATCCTTTTTAAACCAAGCTTGTGATTTTTTTTTCCTTTTTCTTGTGCATGGTGCTATTAATGAATCCTTGTGGAAGGAAGTATATGATATGATGCAAATTAAACTCTAAATATGGGAGAGCTTCACTACTATCTAGGGTTACAAATTCATTTATCATAGGAAGGTTTCATTACAGAGATTCACCTAAGGCATGTATAAAGAAATTTAAAGTTGTACACCAACATATATGAAACATGAATGCTTTGTAGTTTTGAAGGATTCTTCATTGCAAACTCAATAAAGTTTTTCAAAGCATGTGTATAACTTGGGTATACAAGAAGAATTGGTTACCCGATGGATTTTTTCAATCTTGATTTTTTTATTAAGACGATGATGGTGTTTTTCAATGGATATGATCAAGGTGTTGACGAATTTGTTCAAGGTTTTGACATTGATGGTATCATTCAATGACTAGGATTAGGGGTGGGAATAGGCTGAGTCGAATTAGGTTTTTCAAATCCTAAGCCTGGTCTTCCAAAAAAATCAATGCCTAAGCCTGGCCTGTAGTTTGCTATAAGCTTATTTTTAGTCCTGAGCATGACCTTTTTGAAGGTCTGGTTAGCCTGTTAGCCTACTGTTGCACCCCAAAATTTACCTTATTCTTTTCAACCCTATTCGACTTATGTTTCTTTAACATACACACCCATGCATATCATTGGTTCTATGGTTATGGGATCAAAATATCTCTCTTTTGGTCTTCTTCAAGCACTAGAAGAGAAAGATTTGACAATCAATGAAAGGAGGATGAAATATCCTTAATTTTATGATTACTCAAGTTACAATGGCTTATCATGCCTCAAGACATTTCCATATGTCCACCACTTCATCAAAGGATTGAAGTTTGCAAGAGATTTGCACTTGAATCACATTCTCCCATCTTTTTGTCCTTGATCTAGGATTTTGATTATTTGAGTATGTGACACATTCATGGGCAAGATTTTTGAAGCATCATCATATTATTATTACTCGAGACATCTTTGTTCAAGAGATTGTCAAGTATAGTCATACGAATTAGGGTTTTAAAGATGTGCATCTATTTCCCATCTTTTACAGTTGAAACTAAGGTTTGTGATTAAATCAATTTATTTCCGATTCTTTGAGAAAACTTGTTTCCATGGTCTTCTACATGGCCCTAAGTGTTTATGGTTGAAAGATTGATCATCAATTTTAGTCAGAAGAGGTTCAATTGCTCAGATGATCAATGATTTGATTGAATTGAGGAAAGTCAACTATGCAGTCTAAAAGTCAACTCCTAACTTTTTACGGTCATCAACATGAAAGTGGTAGGAAATTTTCTCTTCTTTCCAAAAATTCCAAGTTTGCATCATTTAGATCAATATTGAGCAAGTTATGAATTTATGAAAGAAGATTACCATTTATGTCATTCCAAGTTGCAACTTTGGCCATTTGAGTATTTAATCCATTTAGGGGTCCAAAAGGCTGATCCAAACACCATTTTTGACCTGTACCAACCCTGAACACTTGCCTAAAATAAGCAAAACATGGCTTGTACCCCATGCACTTCACACTCACAAACTTACCATTTTTGGCCATTTATCAAAATCTTCCTCTCCACTCCACCTCAAGGGCCCACCTCTTCACACTCATTTCCTGACATTATAAGCCTTCTAAAACGCATAAAAACACCCAACAAAACTACCCAAAACGCAAGCTTCATTTCAAGTTGCAATTTTTGCATTTTCTTCCAAACTTTCCCTCCAACTTCTTTTTAGCCTGAGTTACCAACTTTACATCAAACTACACTCATTATAAATCACTCTCCTCACCTCATAAACGTGGAACACGCATTGGAAGAGAGGGAAACCATATCTGAACCATTTTTCTTCTCAAGAATTTTCTCTCTATTCTCTCAATTTTCTCTGGATCTCTGGCTTTATCCTTACTCCTTGAAGATCATAGAGCTTCGTGGTTGAGTTTTCTGAAGACATTTAAGCAAGCAAGGTAGTGGACCATCCTCGACTAAGTAAGATTCTATAAGCTCTATATTTCTTTCATTTTTAGATTTAAATCATGTGATTAGGTCATAAGCATTGCATCTGGATGCTCTGCGTGAGAAAAGGTTGGAGCTAGGCTCAAAAAAATTGTTTGTACTTTTGAATGTGTATTGCTTAAATATGCTTGAATCCATGACCTCCATGCTTAATTTGTCTGTGCTTGAGGCATCATTTTAAGCTCTATTTGGTATAGTTGTAATCCTCTTGTTTCGTAGATCATTTTTGCTCTTTACATTTTTTAAATCCATGGAGAAATTAGAAAGATATTGGATCTGAAAGTTGGATGTGTGAATGCATGTTAGGGCTTGTCCTCATCGTGATTACTGGTTTTGAAGTATGGAGGGAGATTAGGTTGATACCCATGTTATATGATTTTTGTTCATTTTAAATGTGACAATTAAATAAAACAAATAATAAAATCAGAATAAGTGAATAAGTGGCGCTAACTGGACCAAGCTTAGGTCAATTTTATTTTTCAAACCCTCCCTATAAGATGCCCAGCGCGCTACACAACTGATTTTAGCTTATTTTGAATTTTCAATGTTACACCCCTGATTTGTTTAAACTCATTTTATTCTATTTTCTATTCTCAATTTTATTTTAATACTTTCAATGATCCAAAAATTCCAAAAATATTTATGAACACTCTTTGGCATGTTATTTATATTTCTTTGATTTTTAATTTCATTTTTGATTTATTTTGATGATTAATTCTGATTTCATGATCAAAGGTGTTCAAATTGATGTATTTTCTTGCTATATCCTTTATTTGAATTTTATTTTCACTTTTCCTTCAATATGAAAAATGCACAAAAATATGATTCTGGATTTTCCATGTCTTGAGATTGTTTAAATTTTTTTTGTTTGATTTTTTTTAATCATTTCCCCATTTTTCATTAATTTAATAGTTGAATATGTTTCTTTTGTGCTAGGCTTGAATTTAGGGGCTTTCGAACATGGTCTTCATCCAAAATTTTGACAAAAGTTAGACATATGTATGCCTAAGGTTCACATCACTTGTGATTGAATTTATGGTAATTGTAAAATTATTAATTGGATGATTCTTTGTGCCTCGATGCTTGCCTTTTCATGTGAAATCTTAATTGGTTTTTAATCTTGATTTGAAATAATCTTTGAGTATGCTTTGAATCTTATTTTGTAAATTGATGAATGATAAGTTTAATGATAATTCCATGAGAGTTTGAGAATCATTTGACATCATTTATAGGATTTCTTCCTATGTCCTTTTCTTGTACATTTACTTTGAGATTGTCTTTAATTGCTTGATGTTTAAGGTTTGCACTTGTGCAACCCCCTGGCATTCTTTCTCATTTATTACTTGATCTTTTTTTCATAAGTTAGGATCCTTAATTTCATCCTTGTGAACCATTTATATGCTCTAACTTGATGTTGCTTTCTTTGTGCTTACTTTCTTAGCTTTGTGACCATAGTCTTAGATATTGTTTTGGACTATCGATTCTGAAGAAAAATTGTCAAACACTATTGTGTTACTTGGGAGTCAATTCAGAATTGTCTTGAAGAGATTGGAAAGGAAATAAAGGACAAATGTCAAGATCAATACATCTGACATCAACAATAATTTTGATTCTCAGAATAAACCCATAATTGAAGATATGTCTGATCAAAGTAAAGGAATTCAGTTCCATGAATATTAAGGATTTGGGCACATTAAAACATAATGTTCTACGTATCTCAAGAGATATCTTAGGGGACTATCTGTTTCTTGGTCAGATAATGAATATACAGAGGAGGAGTCTTCTAATACTATGACTTCCTTAACAGGAAGATGGGATCCTAAGGCAAACTTCAGAAGTGAAGAGATAATTCATGATGAATTATCTACCTCTTACAGATATCTATGCAACAAAAGTGAGAAAATCTATCAAATAAGAGTAAAATAGAGGATGATCATAGCTAAACTCCAGGTTGAGAAGGATGAATACCTAGCTGATGATTTTGAACTCCAAAATAAGGTGACCTTGTTGACACCTAAACTTGATAATTTGATCAAAGGTGTCAGGATGTTGAACAATGGATCTGATGTGGTAGATGATATTCTTTAAGATGTGGAAGGAGGGGAAAGACATATTTGAATTGGGTTTGACTATAAAAGCTTGAAAAATAAGATAAAACCCCTGAGATAAAGTTTATCCATGCTAAAATGCAGGATGAAAGCACGATGTCTAGCCAGATGTCACAACATCTTGTTAGGTCACATGAAACTCAGACTAAAGTTGAGTTTAGGTCTTGGAGATGTGAGTTTTATAGGAGAAATGGTCACTCAGAATAAGTTTGTTACAGGCTTTATGGATATCCAAAATATTCATCTTAACCCAGTACATATTCTTCTCTAACCATGACTAAAAATGAATGGAAAGTAAAATATATTATCAAAAATCTCATTGCTCATACATCTCATAAAGTCTCGTCAAATGAAGAATGGTATTTTAACAGTGGATGTTCTAGGCATATGACAGGTGTAGAAAACTTATTGAAGACATTAAACCTCACACAATTAGATATATTACTTTTGGAGATGGTGCCAAAGGAGTTATTAAAGGCGTTGAAAGGCTAGCTTGTGAAGGATCTCCTAATCACAATAAGGTCTGTTGTACTCCAAAACTTGCCCTCTCACTTATCAATAATTTTCTCACAAAATATCATTGGATTCAAGACTACACTAGGATTTGATCAGCTCAAGACACCTCCTCATGCACTAATGACCAAAATTAGGGTTTGAGTTTGTACAAGGATTTTTGGACTATCAATGCTTCACATGACTTTCAAGGATCATTAGGGACTCCCAAGATTACTCATGTCAAGTTTCAAGCCCTGGATCACACTTTTGGTTATCAATTGAACAGTTGATCTAAAAATCAACTGTATTGGGGAAAAAGTCAACCATGGCCAATTTACAGTCAAACTTCATAATTTTTGATCTGCACCAACATATTAAACTCATATGTATCATTTGATCAAGTTTGGACTACAACTCCTCAAGAAATTTGATCAAATCATCAAAGGGCAAAATGGTCAAAATTAGGGTTTTGACTGGGAAAGAGCAATTTCTAATTTTTGACCTAGAAAATGGTCAATTGGTTTAAGGCATGATCCCAAGAGTCCAATTGTATCACTTTGACCTAATGGCATGGTTCAAAACACTACAAGTCTATTGGATTGACAGATGAATTTTTCAGTCAACTATATACTGAAAAGTCAAACTTTGACTCTTTGGTCAAAATCAAATGCCAAAGATAATAATTCATCAAAACATGTCCAAACATGAAACTTGTTCACCAAGAAATCAAGAATTCAAGATTTTATTTTGAAAAGTTGAAATTTCTTAACTTAGAAATTTTTCTAAGTATAGAAAATTTCTTATTTTTTCACAACTTTGAGCCAAATTTTCACCATGATGCAAAGTGATTAAAGAGAAACATCCAACATGAAAGTTGTAGATCTCCATGAAATCTACAAATTTTCTTCACACAACTTCTCCTAAAAATGCTTGGATCTCAAGTTATAATTTTGTGAATACATGCTCATGAACTAAAAATGACTTATTGAAATTTTGCCCTAGTTAGGCAGATTTTTGACCTAACTTCATGGCAATTTTTCACATAGTTCCAAGGGGAATATTCAAAAGAAATTCAAATATGAGTTGTATAGCACATTTCAAGCTTTCCAAAATGTCTAAGAACTCCTTGAGATCATTCTTGAGTAGGGAGAATCGAAGAGGTGAAGTTGGTGTTTTATCACTTGGATTACAAGCCATTTTGTGAAGAACATTGGATCCAATCCTCAAGCATGTTGTACAAATCTCACTTTGCAGGCTTCTAACTTGACTTTCACTCCATAATTAAATGTTTTCACAGCTGCTAGAAGCTTTAATCCAAGCATTCAATGCATTGTACAAATATAATTCCATTTTGGGAAGAAAGGCGACATTGGCATTTTAGAAAAGCAAGCTTTATGCAAAGTCAGCTTGCATTGAGCCCTGCATTGGTTCTTTCTGCACAAACACACTCTACACAATCAAAACAAGTGTGTTTAAAGGTCTCAGCCCCCCTACAAGATTTGTACTTCACATTGAAACCATGCTTGCTAGCTTTGCTTCAAAAACAAGTAACCAAGCAAAACATGTGAGTTTTTGAAATCTGAGTTGTTACAAGTCTTAAGACCTCTTGCTTATAAGTAGACACACTATTTGCAAGTTGGGACACGAATGCTAAGACTCAAAAAACACCCCCAAGCACTCTGAAACTCATAACCTTCCATAACTTGACAGTTTTGAGCCTCACATAGCCATTTCCAAATTCACTCGTGCGTATTAAGTTTTAACCACCCAAACACTTAATATACATCATATCAAAGCAATCCATACTCTTGTTTCCTCACTGTAACTCCTCCATCACTACCCACCATTTTAAAAAATCAAGCTTGCAGGTTGACTTGAGTAGAGAGATTCAGGGACTTTCAAGGCGAAGTAAGAGTTGGAATACACTCAAAGAGGTCCAGGCAAGCTAAACAGATCCTCAAGCCATCTCAAAAGTTGCTCAAATTTCATTCACGACTCCAGCTATAAGAGGTAAAAACTAAAACTACTATCTCTTCCTACAAGAATCATTTGATCCTGATTTGTGAAAACAAAATGTAGATATCCTTGCTCTAAAGCTAACAATGTCCACAGTTTCCATTTATGTTGACTGTGTATAGAGAATTTTGGATTTGAAATTTCTGAGAAAATTAGATTTCAATTTAGGGCCAGCAAAATTAGATTTTATCTTTGACTTTTAGTTACATAAGTTATATGGTTGAATTCGTAAGAAGAAAGCCCACAACTTTCATGTTTGAACTTTCCATTTTTGTGGAGAAATGAGGAAGATACATGTGGTCCGGTCATGGCTCAAGGTTGAAGATGAAGTTGCCTTCAGGAAGCAGTTTCTAATATATATTTGTGCTTTGATTATATGACCGGATGAAACAGCCACCCCAGTGGCAAGCGCGCGCATACTAAGGCATATGTTACCTAAAGGGCGAGGGTTCGAACCAATGTGAACCCCCCTTTTGCATTTTTTCCTTTTTTCTGATTTCCTAACACATTTTTGCAGGCGCTGGGCCTGGCATTGTTTTTTTTGCTAGCTCACTCACACTGTTTACTTGTGACACCACCCTGACCCATTTTATTTTTATTTATTTATTTATTTCTTTTTCTTTTAAATATATTTTCTAAAATATAAAAAAAATCATAAAAAGTATAAAAAATATAGATTTATATTTTGACATAATTTAATTATTTTTCCACATAAAAATTATTTTATTTATCATACTTTATTTACTTTTATTAATTTCGTTGTAAAGATTTAATTAAAACTAAAATATTATTTATTTTATACTAATGAAAATATATTTTTGATATCAAAAAGACTAAAAGAATATTTTATAACACTATAATTTATTTTTCAAGACACAAAAAATATAAAATATAAAGAAATACTTTTTTTATAAACTTCATTTCTTTTTAAGTAGAATTAGGGTTTTATTCAAGAATCTTTTTCTTAATGAATTCAAACTTGACTAATTATTTTCTTTATCTAATTAGGTTAAAATCAAAACCCTTTTCCTTAAGAAACCAAACAAAAAAAATCTTTTTCTTTGCATTTACAATTCTTGCATATTTATTTCATCTTGTATATTATTTATTCCAATTCTTGTACAAATTCAATTTGGTTGTAGTAGATTAATTAGGTTTATATTATTGCAATCCACATTCATAAATTGTATACCCCCTCCCACAAATATTGTAATAGCGTAGTAACTTTAAATTTTGCAATTTATCGCTTTTACATAATATACTAGTAATTAGGGTTTGTATGGAAAGAATAAAATCAATCAAATAGAAAACCATAATCCAAGACAAAAAAACAAGTATGAAAATAACACACTTACACACAAGCACCCCTAGGGTTATCCCACTTGGTTGCCTTACAAAAATGGCCATATTACGCATGTAAGGTGTCTTAGCAAAAAACAAGCGAATACAAGATCATAGTCCCTTGATGACGCAATTCAAAGTTGCCTTACAAAATGATCATAGTCCCTAAAAAAGAATGCTAAGATGCCTTGTAACATTTCTAATCATTACAATGACCCACGCCCGTCCCGTTAACATCTAAAGATAGGGTTGCTTACCAAATCAATGGTAAGATAACAATGTCAAAGGAAAAGAAAATGAACAAGAAAGACATTTGAGTAGGTAGATTGCTCCTAATTACTTGCTCCATGT
Source organism: Vicia faba (assembly GCA_948472305.1). Classification (NCBI taxonomy): domain Eukaryota; kingdom Viridiplantae; phylum Streptophyta; class Magnoliopsida; order Fabales; family Fabaceae; genus Vicia; species Vicia faba. The sequence continues at coordinate 494,001,828 of OX451738.1, forward strand.
GATCGGTGGAAATAGAACTGACTGTTTTTTAGCTGGTTTCGCGAAATGTCGCGGTAAGCAAGAGTCGCCACCGTCTTTTATATTCTCTAACATGGAAAGGACAAAAGCACAGCAAAATTCCTTATTCGAGAATGTTTCTCGGTTCGGGAGGTAGATTTATAGAAAGGGAAGGTGTTAGCACCCTTTCTATCCGTGGTTATCCACGGGCTCTTAGGTACTTGCTCTTATGTTTTCAAAATTTGTTTGCTTTTCAAGTGTGAGTGGGTTTTGAAAAAAAATTTCCTTTGAAAAATTTCTAAGTAACTCTTGTATCTGTCCTCAAGAGTGTATGAAAAATTTGTTTGAAATCTTTTTGAAAGTGTGGGGTGTGAAAAGATGTTTTGTTTATTTGAAAAGAGCAAGTACTTAAGAGAATCTACCTACCCTAAGGAATTAAGCTGTGTAAGAGTCCTTTAGATAGAGCTATCCCACCATTAAGAGGTAGGTAGCACCATCATTGGAGGTGTTCGGGTCTATTCGATTATCAGGACATGTGTGGTCACCGAAGCAATAGTAGGACATCTTAGGAGTAACCCTAATGTCCTAGATACTTTTTTTATCCGAGGCAACCGTTTCGAGGAAACTGGATCTTTAGACAAAGGGCGACCTCTAAGACGTCCTATACTTGATGACCACGTTCGAGGCAACCAGTGAGGCGTACCCTAAGAGTGGTGTGTGCTTGTGTGTTGTTTTCATGTTATATTTATCTTGTACATGTTATTTGTGAGCTACGGATTGATTTTATTTACATACATTCTTTCATGCATTTTTTTAACAGTTAGGAGTGCGGAAAGTAAATTGCGGAAAGATAAATCTAACTATTACAAGGCGCGGGTCTATACATCGCAAAAAACAAAAACCCGTTTTGGAAAATAAAGTGCGAGAATTTAAATAAGGCGATAAAATCCTAATTAACTATTACATACTCTGTACAGATACATAAATATAATCAAAAGAAATAAATATGCGCGAATAGAAATTTAATCGGGAACGTCCTAAGGGTTTAGACCCTTTTTTGAATAAGAATGAGATTTGTCTTTTTTTTTTGTGATTAAATGAATTAAAATTGATATCCAATTAATTAATTAATTAAGAAAATATTTTTTGTGTTTTTTATGTTTTTAATGAAATAAAATAAAATAAATTAAAATTAAAAGTTAATAAGCCTAATTCTAAATTTATTTTAGTTATTAAGAAAAAAAGGTTAAAGTTGCCTAATTAAAACTAATTCAATTTATTAATATATTTTTTTTACAAAATAATTACCTAAATGAAATTAATAAAGTATTTACATTTTTTTTTGGTTTTTTTTTGGTTTTATTGTGAAAAATGTTGATTAATTAAATGGTTATTAATTTAAACAATAAAATAAATAAAGCAAATGAAAAAAAAGAAAAAAGAAATGCAAACCCAAAAGGGGGGGGGGGGGGTATGGGCCATAATGGGGTATTTGATTTAGAAATCTGAGGCCCAATTGCACAAAGCCATGTTGAATTTGGGAATTGAGTGGGGCGCTGGTTGACCAGGAGTATGGTGTGCTCCCTTTCTTGGCCCTTGGATCTGCTTCTGAGGACACATGGCGCGCTGATTGCTTGTGACATATGGTGGACTTTTGCTGGAATGCTGCATACAATTACATGAAGCAAAATATTATGGAAATTATGGGGGACCTGGGATTCGAACCCAGGTCCCAACGCTTGCAAAGCACCTGGCCAACCACTCAACCATTTGAACGTATTTGTTAGAATAATAATAAACAAAGATAATATGGAACAAACACGTTATATGCTAAAAAGAAGAAACTAGCGCGCCACTTTTTGAATTGGCCAATGGGATGATTCCACGTCTCGTCTTCTTCATCTTTTCCTATAAAACAAAACAAGATAGCGGGGGTTTTTAACCCCCACAATGCAAAACTGTGGAAAATAGCGATTAGCTATATAGTGAACATAAAAAGGGCGCGATGGTTGGGTTGTGTTTGTTTCGTCCTTCTGAGTTCAACCATATATGTCTTGAGGTCTAATTCTATAGTATGAGAAAAGCCCCAATATGAAAGCTCTGAAACCCTAGCATTCGTCCATGGTAGTTTTCATTTTAAGGCACCATAATCAAATTAAATTATATCAAAAGCTTCATCACAATGTTAGAAATGCAAAACAGTATTCAAAATGTGTTAATGATGCGTAAAAAATGAATTTAGATTATGAAAAAGATGATGAACCGTGTGACTGTATTGAGGTGATTCTTGGAGGGTTAAGGCTCGTTCTTGGCTGCAAATCATTCCTGGGAGGGTTGGGAATGTGTCTGGATCAAGAGGAATGCTTGAATTGCACTGGAAGATTGAAAACAGTTTTTGGTTTTTCTTCCAAAATTTTGAATTTGGTTATGCCGTTTCAGAGGTTTCTAGGTCGTGAATTTGATTGGAGAGGCTTGCATATGTATGCTTGAATGAGAATCAGTCACCTTTAGGAGCTTTTAACCATTGCCATTAAGCTTTGGATTTCCTCATAACCACCATTAAAGAAACTTGCCATTTTTGTTCAAAATTTGAATTTCATGCTAGAAATGGACTTTACACGAATTTGGCATGTGTATTATGATGCATCAAGGTCATTCAAAACACAAGATATCACTTAATTATTATTTTTGATTTTTATTTGAATTTTATGGATTTAAAATGAATTAAATCAATAAAATTAAATAAAAATAGAAAAAATAAATGTTTAATCTTGAATTTAATCATGGGACACGTGGGTGGCATGACAAGGATGAATCAAGTGGAAAAAGTGGGCCCTTTTGTCAAAAATTGAAGTTTCAAGGATAGTTGACTTTTGCCATTTCACAAAAATTTCCCAACTTCTCCAATGCATATCTTGCTTAATTTTGATCATATGAACATGTTCTTGGACATTTTGGAAAGGTCTTGAAGTCCTCTAACCAATGCATTTGGTCCCATGTCATTTTGATTTACCAATCTCAAGTTATGGTCTTTGACTTAAAATGCCTTTTTGTTGACTTTTGAAAATGACCTATAATGTTGAAATTGATAACTTTTTGTGAGAGCATTTCTTGGACTTGGAATGTGAAGATGAGTTGTAGGAAATGTCATCCCTTTAAAAATGAGAATTGGATGGGATTTTTCTGATGAACCATGAAAAAGTTATGCCTTGGTCAAGTTACAGTTGACTCTTCAGCTGTCCAAAAATAGAAACTTTTGCATCTTGATGATTTTTGAGCCATTCTTGTGAAATCATGGTCAAGATTTGACCAAATGATGATTGTGGCTTCAAAATAAGATGTTGACCAAAAATCTTGACTTTTGACTGTCAAATGACCATTTTGCCCCTACTGTTGATTGTGAAGCAATTAGGGTTTTTGACTGTGCAACTTGATGTTGTGAGTCTTGCAACTTGACATGTGGATGCTTGACAATGTATATGGGCATATGTGACTTGATTGAGCCCTTGAAAACCTTAACTTCCTTGCAAGAACCAAAACCCTAATTTGACTGGCTTAGGAGGGTGTTTGAACTGTGTAGCCCTTGAGTAGACTTGAGCAAATTGAGATGATGCTTGTCAAACTTTGAAGAATATGGGAGGACAAATTTTGGGGTACAACAGTTGCCCCTGTTCAATCTTCTTAGACCTGAGGATGTAGATTGGCTTGTGTGCCTTTCGTGATCCGAGGGTGGAAGATGATTGAACACCAAAGTGCCCAGAAATTTGCACTCACATAATGGAGTATCAGCAGTGTGATGTCGGGAATGGGCTTACAGATGCCATTTGGAAAGATGGTGGATAGGGGATGGGCTTATAGATGCCATCTGGAGATGTGACAGAACCTTGTCAGAAATGGGCTTATAGATGCCATTTGGAGACTGTTGGTATGTGGATGGGCTTATAGATGTCATCTAGGTGTCGATCGCGTAAGAGATTCCTTAGCGAGAACTTGCGTACCTGAGAAAGATAATTTCCTGGCCTGTTACAGGTGTTGATCTTCACTCTGTCGCTCACAGACATGCCCTGGCTAGATACAGGTATCGAATCTGGAACTTCAAAAGGTTACTTACAGACGTGCCCTGGCTGGATACAGGAGTCGAGTCTCTAAACTCTTCATGCAGACATGTCCTGGATAGATACAGGTATCAAATCTACAATCAGTTACTCACAGATATGCCCTGGCTGGATACATGAATCGAATCTGGAATTAGTCGTCTACAGATATGCCCTGGCTGGATACAGGAATCGAATCTTCAAACTCTTTAGACGTGCCCTGGCTAGATACAGGAATCAAATCTGGAATTAGTCGTCAACAGATATGCCCTGGCTGGATACAGGAATCGAATCTTCAAACTCTTCAGACGTGCCCTGGCTGGATACATGAATCGAATCTGGAATTAGTCGTCAACAGATATGCCCTGGCTGGATACAGGAATCGAATCTTCAAACTCTTCAGACGTGCCCTGGTTGGATACAGGAATCAAATCTAGAATTAGTCGTCAACAGATATGCCCTGGCTGGATACAGGAATCGAATCTTAAAACTCTTCAGACGTGCCCTGGCTGGATACAGGAATCGAATCTGGAATTAGTCGTCAACAGATATGCCCTGGCTGGATACAGGAATCGAATCTTCAAACTCTTCAGACGTGCCCTGGATGGATACAGGAATCGAATCTGGAATTAGTCGTCAACAGATATGCCCTGGCTAGATACAGGAATCGAATCTTCAAACTCTTTAGACGTGCCCTGGCTGGATACAGAAATCGAATCTGGAATTGATCGCTCACAGATATGCCCTGGCTAGATACAGGTATCGAATCTGGAATTGCGACAGTTGATAGTAATTATCTTTGGATTGATCTTTTTCCTGAAAAGGCAAAACATCAGTTGTATGCAATGTCATGATGTATGAAATGCATGATGTCATGATGTTCTTAAGAATAAATGAGATAATGTGTTATGATGCGTATATGCATGCGTCATGTATGAAGATGTAATGTTTATGAATGTATTTTCGTCTAGGAAAATAAATCCTTGATGAATGCCGGGAACTTGAATCCTGGGCTGATGTTTGAAGAGGAGAGTTCTTCGTTTCCGCTGGGGATGATGGTTGCGAGAATAAACCGGTAGGAGAAGATGACTCCGTTGGGGAATAAACTTGTTGGAGAGGTTACTCTGCGGGGAATACTCTGTGGGAAGAGAGATACTTCACTGAGGTTTTGATGATAACTCCGCTGGGGATACCGTTGATATGTTTTGTTGAGGAATTGATGAACTCCGCTGGAGGGATAGGAAGAGCTTCGCCGAGGATGATCTTTCCGTGGTAATTAGTTGAGGATAACCCAGTTATAAGCTCTGGTGGAGAATGACCTTCTGAAATAAAGCCGGGGAGACGCGTTCGTACTCTGCAGGTGATAAGTTTCTAGAATCTACTGGGGATAAGCTTCCTACTGGGGAGATTAATTTAACTTTCCTGGGGAGACTTTTTGAGACTGTACTGGGGAGTGGCTCCACTGGGGTGTCTAGATTCCGCCGGGGAACAATCTTATATTAAGACTGCTGGGGATGCTTGTTAGGAATATCTGTATACCCCGCTGGGGAATATTGAGATTTTCTGGGGATACCCAACTTCCTTAAGGCTGACAGTAAACTAACTCTGCTTGGGGAGAGTGTCGCTGACTTGCTGGATATACTGTGCCTTGTTAGGGCTGACGGGAGACCAACTCTGCTCGGGGAGAGTATTGCTGAGTCTTGCCTTACTCTACGGGGAGTGAAGGTATCTCGGTCATATTCTTCAGCCGAACCTACCTTAGTACCTTGGTGGACAGAGCAACTAGATCGCTTAGACAACTCATTATTGCCCTTGTTTCTAATGCCACCTGTAATTAATCCTTTGTTTCGCATGCAAGTATTTATGAATTAGCAACTAGTGTCAAATGCATATATAAAAAATTGAACATTGGACGTTCTTCGCAAGACAAAACAGAAAAAGGAAAAACAATTGGCAATTTGTCTGGAAAAGTGAATTTGTATTGATTTTTGAATTTGCCTGTAAATAGGCTTTTATGTACAAGAGGCTGACGTCCTAGTAAGAGAACGCCGCTGAACAACATAGAGTTTACAATTTTGTGGAAAGAAAACAAAACAGCTATGTGAAAAATCCCACTGGGTTCCAACTCTGCTATCGCCTTTATGTCTTCCAACGTCTCATCACTTTGCTGCTCAGTTGAAGATGAAGCTGATTGATCGATGCCGTCTGAACCTGATAGTTGATGCCGAATTCTGGATGCAAGGTGATCCAATGAGACATAGTATTACGCTTTAATCCCTAATTTTTGCCTGGACCGCCCTTTCGGGTTTTCAGTCCACCGGGATACCCATTTTTGCCCAAGCCGCCCTTTCAGGTTTTCGACTTGCCGGGTGTACAATTTTTTATTTATTTCATCCCTTATTTTTGCCCGAACCCTTTTGGTTCGCCGGGAAGCCCTTATTTTTGCCTAGGTGTGTCAACCTAGCGGGTCTTTAATTCACGCGTAGTATCTTTTTACTATGTTTGCATTGGCGGGGTGAGGAAGGTCGTCACCATCCATGGTGGTTAGAATCATAGCTCCTCCTGAGATGATATGTTTAACCACAAATGGCCCTTCGTACGTAGGGGTCCATTTGCCCCTGGGATCACTTTGAGGAAGAATGATGCGCTTGATTACCAGGTCTCTGACTTGATACTCTTGTCGTCTGACTTTCTTGTTAAAAGCCCCGATCATCCGTTTTTGGTACGTTTGACCATGACACATAGCAGTGAGTCTCTTTTCGTCTATTAGATTTAATTGATCAAGCCGAGTCTGGATCCAGTCATCTTCGCTCAAACCTGCATCCTTCATTATCCGGAGAGAGGGTATCTGGACTTCAATAGGCAAGACTGCCTCCATGCCATAAACCAAGGAAAAGGGAGTTGCTCCTGTTGACGTCCTTGCTGAGGTACGGTACCCATGAAGAGCGAATGGTAACATTTCGTGCCAATATTTGTAGGTCACTGTCATCTTCTGCACAATCTTCTTGATGTTCTTATTTGCCGCTTCGACAGCCCCATTCATCTTCGGCCGGTAGGGAGAAGAGTTGTGGTGCTGTATCTTGAATTGCTTGCAGAGCTCAGTGATCATCTTGTTGTTAAGATTGGTACCATTGTCCGTAATGATCCTTTCCGGGACGCCGTATCGACAGATCAGGTTATTCCGAATGAACCGTGCTACGACGTTCTTGGTTACGGTGGCATAGGAAGCTGCTTCAACCCACTTTGTGAAGTAATCAATTGCTACCAGGATGAAGCGATGCCCGTTGGATGCCGTAGGTCTGATCTCGCCGATCATATCAATGCCCCACATTGCAAAAGGCCAGGGTGCTGTCAAGACGTTCAGAGGAACTAGAGGAACATGCACCTTATCAGCGTAGATCTGGCATTTGTGACACGTCCGAGAATGTTGATAACAATCGGCTTCCATTGTGGACCAGAAATATCCTGCCCGAAGGATTTTCTTTGCCATGGTATGACCACTGGAGTGTGTTCCGAAGGTACCGTCATGCAGCTCTGCGATGATCCTTTCTGCTTCAGTCTTATCTACATAACGTAGTAAGGTTGAATCATGGTTTCGCTTGTAGAGAATGCCGTTGCTGAGGAAGAACTTTGCAGCGAACCTTCTTAGGAACTTCTTGTCGTTGACAGATGCACCCTCGGGGTATTCTTGAGCTTCCAAGTACCTCTTCACTTCATGATACCAAGGTTTTTCAGTTACCTCTTCAGCCTCAAGATCACAGCAATGTGCAGGTTCGTCCAATTTCCAGATAATGATCCGGGGAGCCTCGTTGTCCCATTTAACTTTGAACATAGAAGACATCATAGCCACCGCGTCCGCCAACTGATTCTCCTCTCTGGGGAAGTTTTCAAAAGTTATCTCCTCGAAGTGGGGAATCAACGTCAACACATACTCTTTGTAAGGAATAAGATTTGGGTGTTTCGTATCCCACTCGCCTTTGATCTGATTGATCACGAGAGCGAAATCTCCGAAGACACTCAGAAACTTGATCCTTAAGTCAATTGCAGCTTGAAGACCCATGATACATGCCTCATACTCCGCCATGTTATTGGTGCAGTTGAAACATAGCCGAGCAGTGAGTGGAGTATGAGTGCCTTTAGGGGATATGATCACGGCGCCGATGCCGTTACCCAAAGCGTTTGAGGCTCCATCAAAGTGCATAGACCATCGGGATCCTTCCTCAGGTCCTTCATCCGGTCCAGGTACTTCACAATCAGTCACTACCATGATATTCTCGTCTGGAAACTCAAAGTTCATCGACTGGTAGTCATCCACTGCCTGGTGTGCCAAATGGTCTGCCAATACACTTCCCTTGATTGCTTTCTGAGTCGTGTACTGGATGTCATATTCCGTCAAGATCATCTGCCATCTTGCTATTCTTCCAGACAAGGCGGGCTTTTCGAAGATGTACTTGATTGGGTCCATTTTAGAAATCAACAGAGTAGTGTGAGTCAACATATACTGTCTCAGCCGACGAGCAACCCATACCAAAGCGCAGCAAGTTTTCTCGAGCAGTGAGTATCGGGTCTCACAGTCGGTAAACTTTTTGCTAAAGTAATAAATGGCGTGCTCTTTTCGGCCAGACTCGTCATGCTGCCCCAGCACACACCCCATTGAGTCGTCCAGTATTGTCAGGTATAGAATTAGAGGTCTCCCTTTAACCGGTGGCATAAGAATGGGTGGTTCTTGGAGATACTCTTTGATTCTTTCGAAAGCGGCCTAACATTCATCGTTCCAACGTACTACTTGATCTTTCTTCAGTAGCTTGAAGATTGGTTCACAGGTAGCAGTTAAATGTGAGATGAATCGGGCAATGTAGTTCAGCCGTCCTATAAAGCCTCTGACTTCTTTCTCTGTCTTGGGAGCTAGCATCTCTTGTATGGCTTTCACTTTGGTAGGGTCCACTTGAATACCTTTGTCGCTCACGACGAAGCCTAGCAATTTTCCAGATCTTACCCCAAAGGTGCACTTGTTCGGGTTCAACCTCAGCTTGTACAACTTCAGACGGTCAAACAATTTCCGCAGATGGTCAAGGTGTTCCTCCTTAGTTTGGGACCTTGCAATCATATCATCGACATACACTTCTATCTCATGATGGATCATGTCATGAAATAAAGCAACCATGGCACGTTGGTAGGTTGCCCCAACATTTTTCAACCCAAAAGGCATGACCTTGTAGCAAAAGGTGCCCCACTGAGTAACAAAAGTGGTCTTCTCCATGTCTTCAGGAGCCATCTTGATTTGGTTATAACCTGAGAAACCGTCCATGAAGGAGAATACCTTATGTTGGGCAGTATTGTCAACCAGAACGTCGATATGAGGCAAGGGGAAGTCATCCTTGGGGCTTGCCCTGTTCAAATCTCTATAGTCAACACACATTCTGACCTTACCATCTTTCTTCGGCACTGGAACCACATTGGAAACCCACTGAGGGTAAGAAGTCACTGCCAGAAAACCGGCGTCAAATTGTTTCATAACCTCAGCTTTGATTTTCTCGGACATCTCTGGACGCATACGGCGGACCTTCTGTTTTACCGGAGGGCATTCTTCCTTGGTAGGCAGGTGATGAACCACAATGTCGGTATCCAACCCAGGCATGTCTTCGTAAGACCAGGAAAAGATTTCCACATAGTCATGCAGCATCTAAATCAACCGTTGTTTCACGCTGAGCTCCAGATTGGCACCAATCTTGACTTTCTTTCTGTCTGTCTCAGTACCAAAATTTACCGTTTCCACTGGCTCTTCATGTGGCTGAATGACCCTCTCTTCCTGGAGTAGCAGTCTTGCAAGTTCGCCAGGCACTTCGCAATCATCTTCACCTTCGTCTTCGGCTAAGTTTATCAGATTTTCGAAGTCATAACTGGCAGTAGCAGAGTCGTTACCAGTGAGATCCAGAGTGGATTGGAACCTGTATAAGTGAGTGTGTGTAAATATAGCTGTTTTGCAATATGTAAAGAAAGAAAGGGAGCGCAAGATTTGAAATGTGAAAAACATCCAATGCTTTTATTCATGATATATGAAAGTGACACATAAAAGCCCTCACAAATAAAACCACGGTGCCCCGGGTAAGACACCGGGCCATAGAGTTTAGTAATATTGTTTGTTACAACTTTAAAACAAAAGAGTTCATTACTGAGTGACAAAAGTAATAGGTATAAAGTCTTTTGCAGTCCAGTTGCTTGGTCCACCGTTGGTTGTTGGGTAGATCCAGCTGTCGAATTCAGATTCTTCCGCTTCGTCCTCAATAGCATTTACTCCCGGGTTGGTGATGAACACAGGAGGTCTTCCTATCCTTGCTTTACGCACAACCCTCTGAGCCTCTGCAGTGAAACCCAAGCCAAATTTGTCAGTCTTTGGAGTGAAATCAGGAAGTCTGCCCCAGTTTGCACACTCACCCTTCTCGATCACAGCCCGGGCGTCCTTTAAGGAGGCCATCTTCAAAGAAGAACTCTTTTCAGTCACAGTCTCCGCTGCTGCCAATGTCTGAGGCACCTCTTCAAAGTGTTGAAAGGGGGTCTCAATGAACTCCCCATCCATTTCTACGTATCGGAACGAGTTGAGGTGGCTGACCATGTATTCCTCTTCCCCTTGCACTGTTACGACCTTCCCCCTGACCGGGTACTTGAGCTTCTGATGTAATGTTGAGGTCACAGCTCCAGCCTTGTGGATCCATGGACGACCCAGCAAACAAGAGTAGGATGGTCAGATATCCATCACATAGAATTTTGAATCAAAGACTTGTGAACCAACCCTGATTGGGATGCCAACCTCACCATGTACCATCCTTTTGGACCCGTCGAAGGCCCGGACAACAATGTTACTTGGTTTGAGCTCTAAACCCTCACAGTCTAGCCTGTCTAGAGCTTTCTTGGGTAGTACATTTAATGAAGAACCAGTGTCAATCAACACATGGGAAAGAGTAGTGCCCCTGCATTCAATGGAGACATGCAGGGCATCATTATGGTTCTTCCCCTTGGCCTTCAGATCAGCATCAGAGAAACCCAGACCATTATCAGCAGTTAAGTTGGCCACACAGTCGGTGAATTGATCAGCAGACGTTTCTTGGGGCACGTGAGCCGTCTTCAGGAAAGCAATTAGGGCCTTGGCATGGGCCTCTGAACACAACAACAGTGATAGCATAGAGATTTTAGAGGGGGTGTGCCCCAGCTGTTCAACGACGTTGAAATCACTCTTCTTGATAATTTTGAGGATCTCTTCCATCTCTTGCTTGGAAGCCTCAACAGTGGTCTTCGGTGCCTCCATCCGGGCAGGCACATCAGCAGCAGTCCCCTTTCCCCGAGCGTCAGATGACTCGGCAGCAGGGGTAGAAACTTGATCAGGAGGGGAAACAGGCACACTGGCAGGTGTGATGACAAGAGGTCTCTGAATTGATGGAGGTGCAATGTCTGGTGAGAACAGTCTTCCACTACGAGTGACTTTAGCAGGCCCGGTGATGTTGGTGACACCGGTACTAGTATTGAACTCTTGTTTCACTCCTAGAACATAAACATCTGCCCCATAGTGCCACGGGACAGCTTTGTCAGACTTATAGGGGATGGGCCTCGGAACAGTGATGGTTATAGGAGCAATCTTGTGAACAGGCATAATTTTGACAGGCTTCTTTGAGGGAGCCTTAGGGGGGTTGTTGAAAATGGTGACAATTGACACTTCTTCAGCAGGAACAACAGGAATAGCAATCTTCTTGAACAAGATCTCTTTGCTATCCATCGGGTTTTGGACGCCTGACTTCAGCAAAGGACAACCAACAGGTGAAGCAGCACATAGATGGCAACCTTTACTACATCCTGGAAATAAACCGGCTAGCAACAGGTTCCTCTTGAAGGTCAACAGTGGAGTAGCAATATCATCCACAGAAGCCACATACAGATCCTCTTCTAGAGCATTCACTCCATGCTGGGGCATGGGAGCAGTCACAACATTGGGCCTTTCGGGCGCCTCGAACTGTATTTTCTTAGCGTCAATAAGGTCCTGAACCTTATTCCTCAGAGCCCAACAATCATCAGTAGAATGCTCCGGGCTATCAGAGTGATAAGCGCAACGGGCGTTGGGGTTGTACTTCGGAGATGCTGTGTTTACCACCTTCGGAGCTTCCTTGACAGTTACCAGGCTGGTTGACAGCAGTTGCGGCAGGATCTGAGAGAGAGTCATGCTGAGCCGAGTATATTGTCTTTTGGGCCTCTCAACTCTTGGTTGGTTATATTGTTGAGGAGCAGCAGCAGGCTTAGAAATTACCACCGCGTTGATAGCTTGGCGGCGTTCTGGTTTGTTCTGTCTTCTGGGACCATACACAACACTAGCTTCCTTCTTGAATGGCTTCTTTTCAGAGCTCGAGGAGGCACCTTTCTGTATCTTCCCCGATTTGATACCAGCTTCGATCCTCTCACCAGTCAGGATCAGGTCTGTAAACCCAGCAGAGGAATTACCAATGAGATGGTTGAAGAATGGACCAGATAGGGTCCCCAAGAACATGTCCACTAGTTCACAATCCGTCAACGGTGGCGGCACCCTGCCAGCCAGGTCTCTCCATTTCTGTGCGTACTCCTTAAAACCTTCACCCGTTCCCAGTGACATACCCTGGAGTTGGGTACGCGTGGGAGCGAGGTCGGAATTATACTGATACTGCTTATAAAAAGTAGTAGCCAAGTCCTCCCAGTTACGAATGTTGGTTCCATCCAGCTGATAGAACCATTCAAGATGAGTCCCTGAAAGACTCTCCTGGAAGAAATGGATCCATAAGTTCTTGTCTGCGGTGTAAGGCTGGATCTTCCTTACATAAGAGAGGAGGTGAAGTTTAGGACAGGAAGCCCCGTCGTACTTCACAAAGGCAGGCGCCTTGAACTTGTGTGGGATCACCACCCCAGAAGATAACCCTAAGTCTCCAAAATCCAACCCAGGCACCCGTTGGATCTCCATAGCATTTAACCTGTCCTCCAGCTGTTTGTACTGGTCCTCAGTAGGAGGGTACTGTTCATCGTTGAAGTCTGTCTCGGTGTCAGAGACCACAGGGCTAGGAACCTCTCTCCCTTGGTGACTGCCTTCCCCAACAGATGGAGTAGTCCTTTCAGCTTCATTCTGCAGTGTATTCCCGAGTCTGCGTCCAGTGTTGAACAACACAGTCTTCTTCTTCTTCTTCTTCTTCTTCTTCTTCTTCAGGAGCAAAGCCTTCAACTCCTGTTGTCCCTGGGCCAAGTTCATGACCATCTCTTGAAACTGAGCGTTCTGGGCCTGGAGGGCCTTGATAGCTTGTTCAATAGTTGATTCAGGATTCATGATGATTGAGTGCTGAAATAAACAGCGAAGAAGATTAAGCAACCTGTAGGAAAAGGGTACCTGTGATGCACATGATGAATGAAATGCGTATGAATTATGTTTTCAAAGACAATCGGGAATCAACTTTGTAGACAAAAGGAACACACTTTATTAGATTTAAACTTTGGAATTTAAATTGTTCAACAAATTGCCCTTAGGCGTTACAGGAATGAAAATACTGAAAAGGAAATAAAAGCTGTAAAGGAAACATCCAAAGCCCATCAGTGCTCCCATGGCCTCCTCTTATCAGTACGGATGTAGTCATTCATGATCCGCTCGTTCTCCAATTGCTTGGTCAGCTTCTGGATCTTCTGTTCCTGTTCGTTGAACTTTTCCCGATAATAATCTCGCTCTTCCTGTAGTTGCGTCCAAGACCTCTTTAGGGTATCAACATCAGTGGGTATCTGAGGAGGGAGTATGGTTGGAGGAACCCCGTCTCTATCAGGAATTTCAAGAATGATAGGCCTGACAACTTCATATGGCATACCTAACTTCTGAGCACGGATGCGGACCCATCTGTAATAGGGTTCCATTGGTAGAGAAGTCTTCGGTCCCAACTCATGTGGGTCAGCTTTGTGAACTCCGTCCCAAGCTTTGATGAATCTACGACGCAGTTCGTCACTATCTACCTGAAACTCAAAACTGATGTGAGGCACCAACATCTCATGAGGCCCTGCTCTTCTGGCTCTTCCAAACTGACGGAGAGCTAAACATGGATTATAAGAGATTCCGCCCTGAGTACCAATCAATGGAACATTAAGATATTCTCCACAACGATCAATAACAGCCACCTCATCTAAACCTCTGAGAGTCCAAATGATGTCATTATCAGTGAGAGACATTAACCTATGAGCCCAGCCTCTTCCTTCTTGGTTCTTCAGCACGAACTTGGGGAGGTGCGAAATAAACCACCTCACTAACAAAGGAGTACAGCACCACAGAGTTCCTCGTCTTAGGGCAGTACGAGCATAGAGCTGTTGCAGGATATCACCCAAAAGAGTGGGTACGGGATTCCGAGACATGAAGATCCTTATGGCATTGATATTGACAAAGTTATCAGGATTTGGAAACAATACTAGACCATAGATTAAGAGAGCCAGAATGTCCTCGTACGCCCTGAAGTCTAAGTCATTCCAGAAACTGTTAGCTTTATCAATCAGAAACTTAGCTAAGAAGCCCTTAACCCCGCTTCTAGTCACCCAGTTGTCCATTACCTCCTTGTTGGTTAAAGGAAGGGCTGCTGCAATCTCCTCAAGTCTAAGAGCCTGTTCCCAGCCAGTGAAGGGAGTCTGATCCAAGATAGGGATACCAAGCAAATCAGAGAATTCTTCCAGGGTAGGGACCAGCTGGAAGTCTTGAAAGGTGAAGCAATTGTACAAGGGATCATAAAACTGGGTCAGGACACTCATCAGTTGTTGGTCCCACTTTGAAGTGACTAAACCGAGAAGAGAACCATGCCTCTGGATGAAGGAAGCAGTGTTTGGAATTCTGTCAACCTACTCTTTAAGCAAATCAGGTGGGTGAACAAAGTTGAGCCGGATAGTGTTCCTTCGCACAGGCATCATGATGTCCTACAAAACAGAGTAAAGGTGAAACCCTCTTGTCTTTGAAATAGGTCAGTCCTTATGCAGGATGCATGCAATGGTATGATGGTATGATGTTATGGTAAAGCATACCACAAGTATTCACAAAGGCAAACATGATAAGGCACATAAGTCACACCAGACAGCCCTTAGAGTTTAGGCCAGCATGAAGTTCAAGTACTACCCTCTTTCAGTTTCGTTGGTTAAGACCTATCCTATCAAAATTAACCGGGTTCTAGAGGATCCCAATATCACTGACTACCCTCAATCGGTCATAACTCCAGCGTCGCAATCTTTTCTTGCGGCTAGAACCATCGCGAGAGTTTAGCCTTAATGGGTGTAGCATACTTCTACTGTTCTATGGCCAAGTTGGGTCACATTAGGGTTCTAAGGTCGGTTGGTGCTTAATGACTCCTCGGAAGACCCATATTCTCCTCGTTGCAACACAAGGGATATCGGTACAGACCAAGGTGCCACACCAACGTAGCCACTGCTTCACCCGTGTCGATCTACGCCGGACAGGTCCCTCACAGCTTATGCTACCTAAAAGGGTATCCCCAGATCCGGATTAAGATCTATGAAACTCCGATGCAAAGCCCACAAATATAAACCAATCAAAGCAAAGCAATTGAAAACATAAGTATGATCTAATCCTAAGGTACACCTCACTTTCAATATCCCCAGCAGAGTCGCCAGTCCTGTGATCGGTGGAAATAGAACTGACTGTTTTTTAGCTGGTTTCGCGAAATGTTGCGGTAAGCAAGAGTCGCCACCGTCTTTTATGTTCTCCAACATGGAAAGGACAAAAGCATAGCAAAATTCCTTATTCGAGAATGTTTCTAGGTTCGGGAGGTAGATTTATAGAAAGGGAAGGTGTTAGCACCCTTTCTATCCGTGGTTATCCACAGGCTCTTAGGTACTTGCTCTTATGTTTTCAAAATTTGTTTGCTTTTCAAGTGTGAGTGGGTTTTGAAAAAAAGTTTCCTTTGAAAAATTTCTAAGTAACTCTTGTATCTGTCCTCAAGAGTGTATGAAAAATATTTGAAATCTTTTTGAAAGTGTGGGGTGTGAAAAGATGTTTTGTTTATTTGAAAAGAGCAAGTACTTAAGAGAATCTACCTACCCTAAGGAATTAAGCTGTGTAAGAGTCCTTTAGATAGGCTATCCCACCATTGAGAGGTAGGTAGCACCATTGTTGGAGGTGTTCGGGTCTATTCGATTATCGGGACATGTGTGGTCACCGAAGCAATAATAGGACATCTTAGGAGTAACCCTAATGTCCTAGATCCTTTTTTTATCCGAGGCAACCGTTTCAAGGCAACTGGATCTTTAGACAAAGGGCGACCTCTGAGACGTCCTATACTTGATGACCACGTTCGAGGCAACCAGTGAGGCGTACCCTAAGAGTGGTGTGTGCTTGTGTGTTGTTTTCATGTTATATTTATCTTGTACATGTTATTTGTGAGCTACGGATTGATTTTATTTACATACATTCTTTCATGCATTTTTTTAACAGTTAGGAGTGCGGAAAGTAAATTGCGGAAAGATAAATCTAACTATTACAAGGCACGGGTCTATACATCGCCAAAGACAAAAACCCGTTTTGGAAAATAAAGTGCGAGAATTTAAATAAGGCGATAAAATCCTAATTAACTATTACATACTCTGTACAGATACATAAATATAATCAAAAGAAATAAATACGCGCGAATAGAAATTTAATCGGGAACGTCCTAAGGGTTTTGACCCTTTTTTGAATAAGAATGAGATTTGTCTTTTTTTTTTGTGATTAAATGAAATTAAAATTGATATCCAATTAATTAATTAATTAAGAAAATATTTTTTTGTGTTTTTTATGTTTTTAATGAAATAAAATAAAATGAATTAAAATTAAAAGTTAATAAAAGCCTAATTCTAAATTTATTTTAGTTATTAAGAAAAAAAGGTTAAAGTTGCCTAATTAAAACTAATTCAATTTATTAATATTTTTTTTTACAAAATAATTACCTAAATGAAATTAATAAAGTATTTACATTTTTTTTAGTTTTTTTTTGGTTTTATTGTGAAAAATGTTGATTAATTAAATGGTTATTAATTTAAACAATAAAATAAATAAAGCAAATGAAAAAAAAAGAAAAAAGAAATGCAAACCCAAAAGGGGGGGTATGGGCCAGAATGGGGTATTTGATTTAGAAATCTGAGGCCCAATTGCACAAAGCCATGTTGACTTTAGGAATTGAGTGGGGCGCTGGTTGACCAGGAGTATGGTGTGCTCCCTTTCTTGGCCCTTGGATCTGCTTCTGAAGACACATGGCGCGCTGATTGCTTGTGACATATGGTGGACTTTTGCTGGAATGCTGCATACAATTACATGAAGCAAAATATTATGGAAATTATGGGGGACCTGTGATTCGAACCCGGGTCCCAACGCTTGCAAAGCACCTGGCCAACCACTTAACCATTTGAACATATTTGTTAGAATAATAATAAACAAAGATAATATGGAACAAACACGTTATATGCTAAAAAGAAGAAACTAGCGCGCCACTTTTTGAATTGGCCAATGGGATGATTCCCCGTCTCGTCTTCTTCATCTTTTCCTGTAAAACAAAATAAGATAGCGGGGGTTTTTAACCCCCACAATGCAAAACTGTGGAAAATGGAGATTAGCTATATAGTGAACATAAAAAGGGCGCGATGGTTGGGTTGTGTTTGTTTCGTCCTTCTGAGTTCAACCATATATGTCTTGAGGTCTAATTTTATAGTATGAGAAAAGCCCCAATATGAAAGCTCTGAAACCCTAGCATTCGTCCATGGTAGTTTTCATTTTAAGGCACCATAATCAAATTAAATTATATCAAAAGCTTCATCACAATGTTAGAAATGCAAAACAGTATTCAAAATGTGTTAATGATGCGTAAAAAATGAATTTAGATTATGAAAAAGATGATGAACCGTGTGACTATATTGAGGTGATTCTTGGAGGGTTAAGGCTCGTTCTTGGCTGCAAATCGTTCCTGGGAGGGTTGGGAATGTGTCTGGATCAAGAGGAATGCTTGAATTGCACTGGAAGATTGAAAACAGTTTTTGGTTTTTCTTCCAAAATTTTGAATTTGGTTATGCCGTTTCAGAGGTTTCTAGGTCGTTAATTTGATTGGAGAGGCTTGCATATGTATGCTTGAATGAGAATCAGTCACCTTTAGGAGCTTTTAACCATTGCCATTAAGCTTTGGATTTCCTCATAACCACCATTAAAGAAACTTGCCATTTTTGTTCAAAATTTGAATTTCATGCTTGAAATGGACTTTACACGAATTTGGCATGTGTATTATGATGCATCAAGGTCATTCAAAACACAAGATATCACTTAATTAATTTTTTTGATTTTTATTTGAATTTTATGGATTTAAAATGAATTAAATCAATAAAATTAAATAAAAATAGAAAAAATAAATGTTTAATCTTGAATTTAATCATGGGACACGTGGGTGGCATGAAAAGGATGAATCAAGTGGAAAAAGTGGGCCCTTTTGTCAAAAATTGAAGTTTCAAGGATAGTTGACTTTTGCCATTTCACAAAAATTTCCCAACTTCTCCAATGCATATCTTGCTCAATTTTGATCATATGAACATATTCTTGGACATTTTGGAAAGGTCTTGAAGTCCTCTAACCATTGCCTTTGGTCCCATGTCAGTTTGATTTACCAATATCAAGTTATGGTCTTTGACTTAAAATGCCTTTTTGTTGACTTTTGAAAATGACCTATAATGTTGAAATTGATAACTTTTTGTGAGAGCATTTCTTGGACTTGGAATGTGAAGATGAGTTGTAGGAAATGTCATCCCTTTCAAAATGAGCATTGTATGGGATTTTTATGATGAACCATGAAAAAGTTATGCCTTGGTCAAGTTACAGTTGACTTTTCAACTGTCCAAAAATAGAAACTTTTGCATCTTGATGATTTTTGAGCCATTCTTGTGAAATCATGGTCAAGATTTGACCAAATGATGATTGTGGCTTCAAAATAAGATATTGACCAAAAATCTTGACTTTTGACTGTCAAATGACCATTTTGCCCCTACAGTTGATTGTGAAGCAATTAGGGTTTTTGACTGTGCAACTTGATGTTGTGAGTCTTGCAACTTGACATGTGGATGCTTGACAATGTATATAGGAATATGTGACTTGATTGAGCCCTTGAAAACCTCAACTTCCTTGCAAGAACCAAAACCCTAATTTGACTGGCTTAGGAGGGTGTTTGAACTGTGTAGCCCTTGAGTAGACTTGAGCAAATTGAGATGATGCTTGTCAAACTTTGAAGAATATGGGAGGGCAAATTTTGGGGTACAACACTCCATTTCAAAACAAACATCGTTGCTATTTTCAAAACAATCACATACACTTTCAAAACATCTTACAAAACTTGAAAACCTTTTCAAAAGATCAACATCTTTGTATACATTCTTTCGAACGAGAATCATTACAAAGATTGTTTAAACAAAGGCCTCTTTACAAAATACTTTCAAAAAACCACACAAAGCACAATTTCAAAACAAAAGCAAGTGATCATGGAAGTAACTAAGAGCTCATGGAAAACCAAGGATAAAAAGGATGCTAATACCTTCCCTTTTTATAATCTACCCCCCGAACTCAAGAAACAATCTCAAAGGTCTTTCCTGTGCTTTTTCACCTTTCCTTTTGGATAAAAGAAAAGTCGGTGGTGACTCTTGCAAACCGCAACATTTGTGATCAAACACAAAACCCTCAAGTCAGTTCTCCCACCGCATCACAAGGTCCTATTTGTAAAAGGTTTGACTGGCAATCTGATAAGTATTAATTAACTATGTGATCAAGGTTTCAAGGTGAACTTCAAAAAACATAAATGTTTGGTCACTAAAAGGAGAATGGAATGCTCATGAAAGGAGACAAGTATAAGGATAATTTCTACATGTGGACACATCAAGGAATCAACTATAGTTCAACATGTATGTTGTCTAAGGAGGATGAAGTCAAACGGTGGCATCAAAAACTTGGTCACTTACATTTGAAAGGTATGAAGAAGATTGTATCTAAAGAAGCTATCACAAGCATTCCTAATCTAAGAATTGAGGAAGGAAAAATCTGTGGAGAATTTCAAATTGAAATGCAAATCAAGATGTCACATCCAAAGCTTAACCATCAAACCACTTCAAAATTTCTGGAACTTCTTCATATGGATTTGATGGGACCTATGCAAGTTGAAAGTCTTGGAGGAAAAATGTATGCTTTTGTTGTTGTTGATGATTTTTCAAGATTCACTTGGGTAACATTCATTAGGGGAAACTCATAAGTCTTTGATGTTTTCAAGGAGATGTTTCAACAACTGTAAAGAGAGAAGGAGGGAAACATTGTTAGAATCATAAGTGACCATGGTAGGGAATTTGAAAACAATAAATTTGCCGAATTCTGTGCCTCTGAAGGTATTATTCATGAATTATCCTCACCTATCACTCCTCAACAAAATGGAGTTGTTAAAAGGAACAACATAACTACTCAAGAATCTGCAAGAGTCATGCTTCATGCAAAGAAATTGCCACATCATTTTTGGGCAGAAGCTATGAATACTCGTGTTATATTCATAATAGAGTCACCTTAAGGACTGATAGTGCTAACATTCTATATGAGCCATGGAAAGGAAAAAATCCTACAGTAAAACACTTTCATCTGTTTAGAAGTAAATACTACATCTTATCTGACTGTGAGCAAAGAAGGAAATGGATCCTAAGAGTGATGAAGGGATATTTATTGGCTACTCTACAAACATTAGCGCTTATAAAGTTTTTGACACCAAAACTTAGGTTATGATAAAGTCTATAAATGTTGTGGTTTATGACTCAAGTACAGACAATGATCATAATATGGAAGACAATGTTGGAACATCATTCCATATGGATGATGAATCAACATTTGTGGACGAATAAGACACCAATACTGAGACTGTTGAGGCTCAACCTGAAGACACTCAAGTCAATAAGGGTCCTTCAATCAGAATTCAGAAAGATCATCCTAATGACCTTATTATAGGATATCTTAACTAAGGGATTACTACTAGATCAAGAGAGGTTATTTATAACTCTTGTTTTATTTCTAAAGTTGAACCCATTAATGTAAAGGAAGCCTTAACTGATGAATTATGGATAAATGCCATGTAAGATGAACTAAGCCAATTCAAGAGGAATGAAGTGTGGGATTTAGTTTATAGGCCAAATGGAACAAATGTAATTGGAACAAGGTGGGTGTACAAGAAAAAAACTGATGAAAGTGGAGTTGTCACCAGAAATAAAGCAAGACTCGTGGCACAAGGTTACATTCAGATTGAAGAGATATATTTTGATGATTCATTTTCTCTAGTTGCTAGACTTGAATCTATTAGACTTTTGTTATAAGTGGCTTGTTTATTAAAGTTTAAATTGTTTCAAATGGATGTGAAAAGTGTCTTTCTGAATGGGTACTTACATAAAGAGGTATGTGTTGAAAAACTAAATGGATTAATTGATCCTACTTATCCAGATCATATGTTTAAATTGAAGAAAGCTCTTTATAGATTGAAACAGACTCCTAGAGCTTGGTATGAGAGTTTGATAGAATTTATTGTCAATAATGGCTACATGAAAGGAGGAATAGACAAGACCCTGTTTGTCTAGAAGAAATATGGAAAACTTATGATTGCTCAAATATATGTTGATGACGTTGTGTTTGGAGGGATCTTAAACCAGATGGTGGGACATTTTGTCAAATAAGTGCAATCAAGATTTTAAATGGGTCTTGTTGGTGAACTGACATATTTTCTTAGGCTTCAAGTGAAACAGATGGAGACTCTACCTTCATTTCTTAAAGTAAGTATGCCAAGAACATAGTAAATAAGTTTGGAGTGGATAATTCTAGTCACAAGAGGACACCTGCTTTTACTCATGTGAAACTATCAAAAGGTGAAAAAGGTATTGTTATTGATCAAAGCTTATACAAAAGTATGATTGATACTCTATTGTACGTTAAAGCTAGCAGACATGATATCACTTTTGTTGTGGGTGGGTGTGCAAGATATCAAGCTGAGCCAAAAACAAGTCACATCAATCAAGTAAAAAGGATTTTTAAGTATATCAATGGTAAATGACAATGGTGTGTTATACTCTCATGGTTCAAATTTAATGCTGGTGGGGTATTGTGATGCAGGTTGGGCTGGAAATGCTGATGATAGAAAAAGCACTTATGATGGATGTTTCTTTTTAGGAAATAATCTGATCTCCTGGTTTAGCAAGAAATATAATAGTGTTTCATTTTCAACTGCTGAAGCTGAGTATATTGCAGCTGGAAGTAGTTGTTCTCAACTAATGTGGATGAAATAAATGCTGGAGGAATATAATGTCAAGCAAGATGCCATGACATTATATTGTGACAATCTAAGTGCTATCAATATTTCAAAGAATCCTATTCAACATAGCAGGACCAAACACATCAGCATTCGTCATCATTTTATTAGAGACCTTGTTGAAGATAAAGTGATCAATCAGGAGCATATAGCCACTGAAAAACAACTGACTGATATTTTCACCAAAGCGTTGGATGCAAACCAGTTTGAAAATATTAGGGATGAGTTGGGAATTTGCATTATTGAGGAATTATAAAATTACTGATATGGAGGAGTGCAACTGATATTATATCTTTCCTTTATGTTCTGATGCTTAGGTAGCCTGAGCAAGTTGTTATTGGATGAGACAAAGGTTTTATGCAAGATGGAAAGGCTGGTGACAACACCAAGGAGTGTAGGAGGATCTTTGACAAGGGCAAGAGGTTTGTGACCACCTGAAGTTGTTGGTGTTTGTTTGGTTCCATCAACTATTGTGTGTTTCCAATGTATGCTTCCATGTGCGTTTTATTGCTTGTGTGCAATGCGCGTGCTTCCAATTTTGTTTACATTTACTCTATTTTTTTCAAGTTTTGGATAAAAAGAGGGAGTAAAGTGTTAGTGTGTTTTGTGTATGCTAATGTTATGGCACATGTTTTAACATGTTGACTAGTATACTGATAGGACTATGTTATTGCTAAGGAGAGAGTAGTGATTGTGGTTTCTTGCTGGATGCAACTGTTGAAGGGGAGCCTGATAGTCTGTCATGCTTGTTGGTGTTGTTATTGCTTATGTGGTAGGATGTCTTATCAGATGTTCTAACATCATGTCTGGTGGAGCAGTGTGAAAATCCTGATGGGAGGCTATTTTATCTTCTGCTGTCGCTACCTCTGATGTGTGAACTTGGGTAGGTCATATTTAGTATTCTAGATTTTCTGGTGATTTGGGGTTTCCTTTTGAGGGGGAGTCTTGATCATGTGTAACAGGGGTATTTTGGAAGTGTTCAAGATGGTGATCTTTAACTGCATGTATTCTATGATGTGTTTTTCTTATGTAGTTTGTACAAAGTTTACATGTTTGCATGTAGCTTGTGTTATGGTGTTATTCCTCTCTCCATACTAATTGTGCTATGGTTATTTTAGCCCATGTTTGTCAAAGGAGGAGATTGTTAAGTCCATGTTTTTAGGTTTGGTATGAATTTGGCTAAAACATGGTTATGGGCTGATGTTGAGCAAGATGTCACAACATCTTGACCAACTGTCATGACATGTTTTGTTGTCATGTGTATCAGACAAATGTTGAGCGATGTCTTGACATTTTTGGCCTGTTATGCAGCAGTTGCTGCTGTTTTGTTTCCTTGAAGATTTGATTGAAAAATATGAGATTCTGGAATATTCTAGTACTCATACAAGCGCAACAAATCAAGGGTATTTTAGGAACATGTGCTGATTTGATTTGTTTCATTAAAAAGGATCTTTGAGAATTTTTATGAAACTTTAAAAAGATTTGTTCCTATTTTTATGTGAAGATCTTGCAACTTATTTAAAAAGTAAAGATTGGATTTGATTTGAATAGTCCAAGCCCATACTGCAAGAGTTTATAAATAAGGACTTGCTAAATCTACAATAGCAAGCATTCACATAGAAGATACCGTTGGTGAAACATAAGGATTAGTGTTTTGGGAGTCTTTTAAGTTCTTTGTGTTTGTGTTCTTTGTATATCACTCATGTATCTTTTAATTCATTTAGTAGACTAATTGTTACTTGATAATTTTATCAAGTTACTCTTCTCACTCTTAAGTTTTTAAGCAAAGAGTTGAGTATTGTTCTTGGTTAAAGCTTTTATGCAAAACTAAGTATTTTTGTATTTGGAGTGTAATCTTCTATTTGGTTCTTTAAGTCTAGTCACAAGGTTTCTGGCTCTAGGTATATCACTGCAGTGATTAGAAGTGGGAGGGGGATCTCATATCTATTGGTCTCTAGGTAGAAGTTGCACAAGGCAGTGATTAGGCGAGAAGTTGTAAACTAGGGTTGGTTTAGATTTGAACTAATACTATCATAGTGGATTTGCTTCCTGGCTTGGTAGCCCTCAGAGTAGGCGACGTTGCACCGAGTTGTGTTAACAATTTAATGTGTTGTTTAATTTTATGCAATTTATTTTTATGGATAATCACCAGATTTAGAAAGTATTATGTCAATATATGTTATGCCATCTGTCTTGACATTGTGTGGTGTTGAGACATCAATCTGAACATCTGTATTGCAAGTGCCCAAATTTTAGTGTACCAAATACAATACGCCTAAATCCCTATATCAGTACAAGGCTTAAGAAAGATGAAAAAAAGGCTTTCTGAAGAGTTTCCATGGGGAAATTATTATCTTTTGGAAGGAATCTTAGTATGGAAGAACTATATTCTAGATTTTCCCCCATGATATAGAAATCTTCAAAGACTTTTGAGTTTTGTTCAAGAAAAAAACAATAAGAAGAAGTCCCCTAAAACTTACCAACTGTTTGATCTCAAAGTTGGATATTGCTTTTCTCGGGGAGAAGTATGATCTTATGTCCTGCTTACTTGTGCCTCACTCCAAATTATTATAGTTCATCTTTTTATTAGGCAACTCATTCCTTTTACTTGAGAATTTATGTCTCCTATGTGCTTGTGCTTTTCTATCACATATTTTTCCCATCATTTTGATCATGCCAAAGGGAGAGAAATATACTCTCATGGTGAGCAAAGTATAATCTCTACTTATGTGAGGGGGATTTTAACCCCTTCAAAATTATCTTTTTATTTTTTATTTTACCACCTCCTCGAGTGATGCATTTTCTTCATCAAAAGGGTGAGGATATGGATCTATGTGCTTGCAAGCATAGAGCTCATAATCTCGATGATGCGACTATCTTAGTGTTTTGATGACAACAACAATTATGCTTGTTGAATTCGGTTTTGATATCTTTCCAACTATTTGATGATAGTGATGAACTTGAATATATCTCAATCCTCTTCAAGTAGAAAATTAAAAGTTTTAGTGAAGTGCTTATATGACCGATTTATCTTGCAAAGAAACTTGAAAACTTCAGAGCTGTGAAAGAGGGGAAGTGTGAAAGCTCGCCTAACCGCATCTATCTGAGTTGAACGAGTCTTGTGAAAGTAGGATAGTAACTCCTAATACAATAAGGTAAATATCACACACATTAAATGTTTTTGAGAAGCCTCTCATATTTTAGAAAACCACCTGAAAAATGTTTTTAGGGCCTAGCCAATTGATTAAGTGATCGTCTGTTCAGTTGAAATACATTGTCTAACTAAATAATTGATTCACCCTAATAACCTAATTGATTATTTTCATTAGGTTGAGTTTAAAATCAACCGGGAAAGTCTCTTAATGATTGTTGACAGATAAATATGAAAATCTTCCATTTGCGGCTTGAACAATCGATTATTAAGGGTCAATAATATATTATTCCATTAATTTTGCCCATGGATTTTTTAGCCTCATTTTCTCCTATATACAAGATACCTATCCTAATTAGAAATCAATCCAAAAATAATATTTTTCCTATTTGTTACTATTTTATTACTCTCCTTTTCTCTAAGTGATATTTTGTTTCATCAAAGTTTCCTTAGTGCCTTGTGAAGGTGTAACATATACTTTTCCTATAGGTGGAAAGGATCCTTCAATGAAGGTTCCACTTATAATTGGTATAAAATTAGATAGTTAAGAAGAAATGGCACCTCGTTAAAAATCCCCCATTATAGGGGAAAAGTGTATGACCATGCCATTGATATTTTAAACTAAATCTTTGAATAAATTCGTACATTTATGGACCAATGACTTCGCCTTATTCTGCAAGAAACATTAAATAATTAATTGTATTAGTATCCAAGATTAATTGAGTCTTATGTTCTAGGGACTCATCTTCCGTCCAACTCTTCGAGCTTGTATTCATAGCGTGGTAGCTTCTGGTATATTTGACACAAACCTTCCTAGTTAGGTATCAAGGTAAGGTACCTACACCAAAAAATGCCATGGATTTAGTTATAAAACGTACTCCACTTGATTCACACTTTATATATGGGCACGCACATGAGATAAAATATACAAGTAGTGATTACCCTGTCAAACCAAAATTCAACCAGAGTTTTGGTAAAACTAACAAATCAGGACCCAAGAAAATATGGGTACCTATGGATAAAATAATACATGTGGCAGATATCTTTAGCAGTAAAGCAAAAACACCAATCATGGTACCTGGACTCTGGCTGCTCACGACACATGATGGGAAGAAGGCATATGTTCCAAAGCCTGGAACTTAAGCCTGGAGGCCACGTAGGTTTTGGAGGCAATCAGAGAGGAAAGATCATTGGCTCTGGAACAGTAGTTTGACTCTAAAGCACAAAAGTGTATTATGTTAGGATATTCTGAATGCTCAAGAGGGTACAGAGTATACAATACAGAAACATAGATTGTGGAAGAGTCAATCAGTGTTCGTTTTGATGATAAGCTTAACTCTCCAAAGTCAAAGCAGAATGAATTCCTTGCAGGTATGGAAGTTGAACTCACAGGTACTGAAGACAAATCATCAGAAGCTCTCAACAGAGACACTCCCTCAACATCAGAAAGAGTAACTGCAAGCAATCCAACACCTTCTGTTGATCAACTCCAGAAAAGACTATCCAGAAGCAGCATGGATCACCCAGAAGAAACAATCTTAGGAAGAAAGGAAGATCCAATCAGAACAAGATCTAGCTTCAGAAACTCTGAAGAATCCCTCATGGGACTGGTTTCTCTAATTGAACCAACAACAATTGATGAAGCACTTTTGGACAATGACTGGATTCTAGCAATGTAAGAGGAGCTAAATCAATTCACAAGAAATGACGTATGGGATCTAGTTCCCAAACCAAAAGGACTCAACGTCATTGGAACAAAATGGGTGTTCAGAAACAAACTGAACGAACAAGGTGAAGTCATCAGAAACAAAGCATGACTGGTAGCACAAGGTTATAGTCAGCAAGAGGGGATAGACTATACAGAAACCTTTGCTCCAGTCGCCAGGTTAGAATCTATCAGACTCTTAATTTCATTTGCTGTTAATAAAGGCATCACTCTGTATCAGATGGATGTTAAGAGTGCATTCTTAAATGGCTATATAGAAGAAGAGGTATATGTGCACCAACCCCCTGGTTTTGAAATTTCCAAAAATCCAGAATATGTTTTCAAACTAAAGAAGTCACTCTATGGTCTGAAACAAGCTCCCAGAGCTTGGTATGAAAGGCTAAGTAACTTCCTGTTAGAAAAGGAATTCACCAGAGGGAAAATGGACACAACCTTGTTCTGTAAGACAGTTAAGAATGACATTTTAGTATGTCAGATCTATGTTGATGACATCATATTTGGATTAACTAAACCTTCTATGGGAAGAAAGTTTGCTAAATGTATACAGGCAGAATTTGAGATGAGCCTAATGGGGGAACTAAAATTGTTTATGGGCATTCAGATTAATCAAACCCCAGAAGGAACTTACATTCATCAGAGCAAATATGTCAGAGAACTTCTGAAGAAATTTGATCTCTCAGAATGTAAGCCATCAAAGATTCCAATGCATCCCACGTGCATTCTGGAAAGAGAAGAGGTAAGTAAAAAGGTAGAACTGAAGGTCTACAGAGGTATGATTGGTTCTCTTCTCTATATGACGGCTTCAAGGCCTGACATTCTATTCAGTGTTTGCATTTGTGCTAGATTCCAATCAAATCCTAGAGAATCTCACTTAACAGCATTTAAGCGAATTTTCAAGTATCTGAAAGGTACTACTAATCTGGGTTTGTTTTATAGAAAATCAAGTGATTACAGTTTGATAGGATACTGTGACGCTGATTTCGCTGGAGACAGAGTAGAACGTAAAAGCACTTCTGGAAACTGCCAGTTTCTGGGAGAAAATCCGATCTCATGGTCCAGCAAAAGACAATCCACAATAACTCTATCAACAGCTGAAGCTGAATACATAGTAGCAGCTGGGTGCAACACATAAATGCTCTGGATAAAAAGTCAACTTGAGGACTTCCAGATATTTGAGAGTAACATCCCTATCCTCTGTGACAATACTTCTGCTATTTGTCTTAGTAAAAATCCTATTTTGCATTCTAGGGCTAAGCATATAGAAATAAAACATCATTTTATTAGGGACTATATTCAGAAAGGGATTCTAAATTCAAAATTTGTTAACACAGACCATCAATGGGCTGATATCTTTACAAAACCTCTTTCTAAAGATAGGTTCAACTTCATTCTGAAACATCTCAGCATGAAGCTCTGCCCAGAATAAAACTGTTTTGATTCCATATCTTAACCTTCAGAACTTTGTTTATTTTTCGTGAACTACTGATCAATCTTTCTTCAGATCTTTAGAAGCACAGATTGTATCAGAATCTATCACAATCAAGGATAGAAATGTGCTGTTCACTCAAGCAAACAAGTGTCATCCAGTCATCACTTACTTTCTGAGGCTGAACATGCGTTCAAGTTTCTGAAAGGTCAAAAGCGCTGATTGGTTGCATTGGGACACATGTCATGGGTAACCGTTCCAATATCTTTATGAATCCCCCTAAATCAGCTATCATTAAATGCTCATAATCATTATAATTAATTTCTCTCTCTTGCCGTTTATGTTTTCAAAATTTTTAGAAATCTATTTAAACACATTTATCACCATTTACACTCTTTTACCTTCACTTTCATTTTCTCTACAAACTTATTGTTTTCAGTTTGCATCCTTTCTCAAAAACCTTTTCATTTTCTTCTCAAAACCTTCATATGAACATGGCTTCCTCAAGCATCCCCACTTCCAGTTCTCAGAAATCAGATTCCACTGAACAATATGAAGAACCCTACAAAACTCTTCTTACACCCATCAATAATCTAGAAGTTCTTTCAGAATTAATCGTGGATTTCAACAGTCTTCAAGAGAACGAATTTAATCTCTCTGAAGAGGTTAAGGCTCAAGGTTGGGAAATATATTTTGACCGTTTGGTGGGTCCAACATTCCCAATTCTGGTAAAGGAGTTTTGGATTCATGCTTCATCTTCCAACCATCAAGTTACTTCATACATTATGGGGAAGAAGATAGTTATTACCGAGGACCTCATTGCAAGATTAATAGGCTACAGTGGTGGCGGTGTACGTTGCATTGACATGGCTGAAAGATGCGCTGATGCTGCCCTAATTGCTAGAGAAATCTTCACTCTGGGTCTTCCCTCTAGCAAGATAAGGGATTTAAAATACCATCACAGAATTTGGGCCAAGATCATTCTGGGATGTATATACCACAGGAAGCCTACCAGCTCTCATGACTACATCAATATTGATCAGCAATTTCTGATCTACTTCATCTCTCAGAAGATTAAGGTAAATCTGGCTCATCTGCTGTTTAACCATCTAAGGACCAGTGTTAAGGAAACCAGAGAAGAGGAACGCACAAAAAGGGACTGAATACCCCTAGGAAGACTTATATCAGATATTCTAACAGAGAATAAGCTGATTGATCATCTTACAGAGGCTCGGGAAATCAGCTCTTTGGAAGCTACTGTTGGCAAACCGTTGAATGCAAAGAATCTAAAGAAAATAAAGTAGATTGAGAACATCAAGAAGGAACCCAACATCACTCCTTTTGCAACAATCTCCAGCAGAAGAGTCCCTTTGGATTACTTTCCTCTGTTCTCAGAGATTGATTATAAACCTGATATAATACTAAGATATCTGGATGCATGCAAGGCGGATGGGACAACACCAACTTTGAACATTCAGGATCTCCAGCAGAAGGCTCCAGAAGTTGTGCTGAAGAAAACCAAGAAAAGGAAAGTTGTAGCAGAAGGATCATCCCAGCGGACTCCTAAAAATAAAGGTAATCCTTCTTCTGTAACTGTTTTAAATTCAATTTCTGTATCAACATCTATCCCAATTCCCACTCAATCAGAAAACCCAACACCACAAACTTTTAATGACTTTGACATTGATTTTGACCCCTCTGAATCATTAACTCTTAGAAGATCTCGCTCCCAACCTCCAAATCCAAATACTGAAGCAACCCAGAAAGAACTTGCAAAAGTTCTATCTGATATAGATACCTTTGACCAACATACTTCTGCTCCCATGCCAAAAAATCCAAACCCTGAAACCACCACAGAAGCACAACCAGAAATTCCCCTCTCACCACAACTAGAAATTCCCCTCTCTCCACAACCAGAAATCCCACTACCTCCATCTCCTCAACCAGAAATTCATCCACCTTCTTCACAACCTGAACCTTTTCAACCAGAAGTTCAAACTTCTGAGACTCAAACCTCTGAATCCTATGAACCAGAACCTCATAACGATCAATCAAACCAAACTGTTGATTCTGATACCATTCCCGTTCCTGGAATCACAGAACCTCTGGCCATTCGTATGCCCCTTGGTACCATTCTAAATATTCCCCAACTTCCCTCCTCACCAGAATCAACTCCACCTAACTCCCCATCAAGTCCAATCATAATTCCTGACTCTCCCACTCCCTCACCAAAGAATAATCCAGATGACCACAGCAAGACTGTCATTGATTTAACAGTTTTTGAACATCTTGCTGCAATAACCCACAAAACAGCTATCCCAAAACCAAAACCATCTGAACCCTCTCCAGATGGTGGTACCAGCTGATTGACATTTGAAACAGAAGTACAGAAGTGGATCACTTCTCTGAAGCAAGCTAGTCTTGAGCTGATTGATCCTGCTGCATCAGACTACCTTTGGTCAAAGTTCAGAAGATGGGTATGTTCTAAAACTCACAAGTTGCAAGAACAGAGCTATGAACAAGCTCAACAGAACTTCAACAATCTGCTGAAAGAAATTGAAGATCCAGTTCTGAGCCAGCTGCTTATGGCAGAAGTTCTCCCTCTGGACATTGCTCCCTGGTCTGAACATCGTCTAGCATCCAAAGTTCAACCAGAGTCAGAAGCTACTCAAGAGCAGATGATTCCTGCTGAAGAACTGGGTCAAGAAAAGGATATTGCAGAAGGCTCTGGGAAGCATCCGGTTTCTGAAGATCCTCAAGCTTCCTCCCTTGACAGGCAGACTCTAGAAGACCTGAAAAGATCTGATATGTTGATGAATGAAAGAATGGATAAATAGGACGAAAAAATTGAGGAAATCAAGAGCATGTTAACCCAGCAACAGGAAACCAACATCTAGATCAAGAGCTTGTTGGAAACCTTGTTCACGCGTCTACCTCCTCCCTCTTAGAATTTCCTTGTCTTTAAAACTTGTTTATTTGTAATTTTCTTACATTGTTCTGAACTTATCATTGCTTTTGTTTTTAATATAAACGCATTTTAGCTCTGATCTTATATTCTTTTTGATAACTGATAAAAAGGGGGAGAAAGAATGATATTTTTCAATAACGGATTACTGAGACATAAGTTTCAAACATTCTGATCCATTTAAATTTTTTTTCTCTTCTGAAAAGCTTGAACATGTACAAAACTCTGAGGAAAGATACAGTAAGGTTCTGATGCTCAAAGACTCATGGAATTAAAGGGAAGTAATCAACTCAGGGGGAGTTTTCTCTTCTTAATTCTATACTTTTTATTCTTTATTTTTAATTGAAAAATCTGGTTTTTGTCATCATCAAAAAGGGGGAGATTGTTAGAACATAGTTTGATTCTACAACCCTTGATTAGAGTTTTGATGATAACAAAATACAAAGAATAAATAAATTCAAAGTTATATATATATAGAACAAATATGCTTCTTAAAATTATGTTTTATATATGCAGAAGCTCTGATGGAATCAGCATCAGAAGATCAGTAATATATCAGCATCAGAAGATCAGTAATATATCAGCATCAGAAGATCAGTAACATGTGCTACATGCTGAAGCTACCAGATTATACGCTGAAGCTTGATGACAGAATCTGTGCATAAACATATACACTCTGACTTTGATCAAAGATCTTTACCAAGTCATCAGCACTCAGAAGCGTCATCATAAGATAAAGAAAACAACATTCTGAAGCGTTATCATAAGATAAAGCAAAGAAGACTCTGAAGCGTTATTAATTATTCAAGACAAAATTTAATGCTAAGGACTCTCTTCAGACAAGATCTTCTTCAAAAGGAAAGTGCGTTATTATTATTAAAATGGCTTTATGGACAACGTCTCTGCCTTGCATATATAAACAAGACTACCTGAGAAAAGACGCACGCATGCACACACATATTTTTGCTAAGCCTTCAAAATCTCGCTTACTCAAACGCTTTAGCAATTAAGTTTTATTCCAAGCTTAAGTTATGTAATTATCACAGTTGTGATATATTGTTTTATTTAGAAAACGTTAAACACATTCTTGTTCAATTATCTGTATGAGATTTCCTTGAGATAAACCGATTTGTGGTTATACTCAAGAAGGCTTTAACAGTTGTTAAAGTAGCTATTGTAATCCTTTGAATATAGTGGATTAAGACCTCGTTGGAGAGAGGCGAAATCACCTTGACGGGTGGACTGGAGTAGTTTGAGATCAAACGAACCAGGATAAAAATACTGTGTTGTCTAAGCATTTGTTTTAAGTTTTACAATTCAACCCCCCTTCTTGTGTTTTTCACATCTTCATACTAAACTTGATTGTTGTTGGATTTGAAATTGAATCTTAGAGATTGCTCCAAGAGGAGGTTACTTGGATCCTCTAGCACTTTTTTGGCGCCATTCCCTTTTAGATTCGAGGCACCATCCACCTATAATGTACATACATAGGGGACCTTCTCGCCCACGGGTGAATTGAACTCCACAAAGAAATCTTCTAGAACCTAAGATTTATACTTTCTATAAGAACTAAATGGATATCATACTCATGTACTCAACTTAGTATGATATCATTGTATCAGCTAGATCTGAATTTGATTCCTAAGTTTTTTGATAGCCTATTTTTTCGCCTATGAATACCTTGCTCACCAAATAGACCGATTATTTGACCTAGTTTTTCTCCTAGACGAGTACAAATCACATCTCCCTATTAGTGATTGATATGTACAAATACAATGGCACACCTATATCACATCTCCCTATTCAAATGCCTCCTCTAATTTGTTAGTCCACTCAAACTTTTCCTTCTTCTTTAGATAGTGGCATGCCTTGTCACCCGCATAGGAAACAAAATGAGATAAGGCATCCAAGCGCCCTATTATTTGTTGAAATTATTTTATGCTAGAGGGCTTCCTCATTGTCATACCCCAAATTTTCCCTACTGGTTAATGGTCAATTCATTATAGTTGACCATATTGCTATTAAGCTTGGTGTTGTTACTCGTTGTTTAAAATTATAAATAATTTATGTCTAAGTGGTATTAGTAGTGCATTCTAAATCGTGTATTAAGATTCAATTGGGGATTGATGTGTCACGTATACTTGAGGGGTTTATTGTTTTTAGTGCATTTGATAAGCCCATATGTTGGTGGATCCATTAAGCTTCTTTTGAAGGCCCATTAGGTTTTTATTTAGGAGGGTAGACCGAAGTCAACATCTGATCCTCTTATAATTATTTAATTAGTATTTTTATTGTTATAATTATTGTTATTGTTATATTATAATTTCTATTTTTGTTATTACTATTATGAATTCTCACCTATTATTGTCACGTTAATCTTTATTGTTTTATTATTATTATTATAGTTTAAAATTGTTGGTAACTAAAGTCAACAAAGGGAGTAAACCCTAAATCTATTTGATGCACCATTTTTGGACTCTTCATCCCCAAGCTAACAACACAAGCCCAAAACTCAGATGCTTTCTAAATCAAATATGAATCAAAATCATAGATTGCAAATTAAATTATTTTGTTAATTTCAAATTTATACACAAGGACGTCTATACAATCAACTTACAAAAAATAAAATCTCTAATTTCCAATTACAATCAAATAGATTCAATCAATCTAAACTAATTGATTCAATCTAACCCATAACTGCTTATCACTAACAATATTTCCTAATTCTAACCTATAACTGCTAATTCCTAAGCCTATAAATTGAACCCTAAGATATTGGAATAAGGACGAAAAAAATCTTGGAGAAACCCTTTTGCTTGTTGCTGCGCATCCCTCACCCTTCAGCAAAAGCTCTTCATCCATAGAGAGTTAGGGTTCATCATTAGAACCCTAATTTCTTTGAGCTAAGCCCCTTACAATCCATACTGCGAAGAAGAAAGAAAGAGGAGATTAGAGGAAAGATAGGAAACAGACAAAGATGAATTAACAAATTATAACCAAATTCACTGCTATGCGAGGTAACCCTGAGAACTTAGCTTTTTAGGGTAATTGATATTGAATAGTATTTTGGCTGCATTGAATTGTTGTTTTGATTTGAAATTGGGGATAAAGGTTTCTGATTTGGGGCTTAGGGTTAGGTTTAGGGTTCCTCACATTAGGGTTAGGATTCTATGTATTTTGAAGTTTGGGTTGATGAATGTTTAAATGTTTCTGGGTTTCATATGGATGAACATATGAACCCAGACAACAGTGTTGGTTGAATCTGGTGGTTCCCTGGAGAAGCCGCCGGCAGAAGTGATTTTCAGCCGGTGGCGCCCAAGGCGGAGGCGATTTCCAGTGAGGAAATCTAGAGAGAAGCCAGAGCTTCTCTCTCTAACCTCCAATGAATATTTGTTTGGTTTTGTGAAGAGAGAGGACAAAGAGAAAAAATGAGCCTGGAGCTTAGGATTTCTCTTAAATAAAGCTCCTTCTGTTCCTTGATGCTGGACACATGGCCTCACGATAGCCAGGCGATGAGCATACTTTGATTGTTCCCATACACTTATGTAACCATGCACCTTCAGTCAACACATAATCATGGCCGTTTGTTAATCATACTTCAGATCAATGCCCCAGAGTTAACCTCTGGTGGCCTTTTGATCTGAATTAAATGGCCCTGATTCTGTTAGCGTACAGTGACACTATATGTCTTTCCACATTGTGGCCATTGGATCAAAAAAACTATCTGGGCTTAGCCCGTTTCTAAACACGCCCTTCAAATTACTCAATGAACCATAATTCATACCCCTCGCACAATTGGATTTGAAAAAAATATTGGGCTTAAGCCCATGCTAATAACACCTCCTAGGAATTACTACTGAATTAAAAATACACCCCCTGGTTTATTTAAATAATTTTATTTAATTTTTTTAATATGTTTATTTATTTAATTTATTTATATTTACATATTTATCAATTCTTACCTCATATTGTTTTTTTTATCATTTACATAAAAAAAAATTTTATCATGAAATTATTTTGATAAATAAATATTGGATTGTTGTTAAAAATATTTAAATATATTTTTAATAATAAGAAAATAATTGTTTATTAATTATTTTTAAATACTAACTATATTTTCTATCAATATTCAAATATTTTTATCATTCAAATTCTTTTTTATTCAAAACTCCATCATACATTCTAAGACAGCTAACCCGTCAAATTTAACACCCTTTCTACTCATAATTCAAAATTCAACTTTGTTTCAAAAAAGGATTGTGGAGATATTTTCTATTAACTGCGAACTGCGTCTATGACTACGCTATTTTCAAACCCAGACAAGGTTCAAGGATAATTACAAACATTTCCAAAATCCATAAAAAAACTAACCAAACACATACAAACTACGAATTTGGATTCTGATTCTTTGCAAGGAGATATGTAGGCACACGGTTAAAACCAAGGCGAGTTCATAACTAAAAAACTAAAATTATTTTCTTAAAATATAGAAACATTAACTACCAAATTCTCATCTTACCCTTAAACCTAAAAGTGGAGCCCCTTGAGAACACAGGAGAAGAAGGGTGCCTAACACTTTCCCTTCGTCTAATTGGCTTACGAATTTAAAATCTCTATACAAATTAGGGTTATCTGTTATATTCCCATCCTTAGAATAACATCACCATGCATAACACACATTTTGCATTTCAAATAGTCATTATTTTTGCATTTATTTGTCTTATTCACAGGATTCCTAAGAAAAAAAAATCAAAGGTTTTTGGTGAGTATCCTAAAGATGAATACCAACAAGAAACAAATTGTCCGAGTTAGCATCGTGGTTCCTGATATGAAGAAGATCAAACTGATTAGGGGAAAATTAATAGATAAATCTATGAGGATGTTTGTTCGATACTATTGGGGTATCCTTGATATAACCAAGATAACTATGCAAGTGGAAGTAATCACTTCCCTTGCTCAATTCTACGACCCTCCACTGAGATGTTTCACTTTCAAGAATTTTCAACTAGCACCTACTTTGGAAGAATTTGATAGGATATTAGATTTCTCTAGGATCAAAGATGAACCTTACAAAGGGATTGGACACCATTTCAGTGTCAGAAACTTGGCTAAGGAATTGGGAATACTGTTGACTGATTTGGTGCTCAACTATAACAAAGATGGGGAAGTTCAAGGTATTAAAAGGCAATACTAAGAATCTAAGGCTCTTCCTTTTGCTGATAAGAAAGAATGGGAAACTTGTGTGGACTATTTGGCACTGCTAATTTTTGGTTTGGTGTTATTTCCAAATACTATCGACTATATTGATTCTACGGCCATTAATGTATTTTGGGCCATAAAGGTGTTAAATGCGTATCCTACTCCTACTTTACTTGCTGATGTTTACTACGCCCTTCATACATACTATGAAAAGGGGAGGGGCGTGCTAAATTGTTGTATTCCTCTATTATACCTTTGGCTTATTTCTCACCTCTACAAAGAAGACTACATGGTTAAAGACTTAACAAAGAATGAGTTGTCCCAATAATTAAGGGTCCTTACTGCGGACTCTGTTTTATGGTATGCTAGGAAGTTGCATATAGGTGATATTGTAATTAGCTATGGATAATTTCTAAATGTTCCTCTAATTGGAACAAGAGGATGCATTAACTATAACCCCAATTTAACTTTACATTAACTTGGGTATCCTTTGGAGGATAAACCTTCCGACAAAAAACTTCAACAATTGGTCCTTTATGACATGGGTAAGAACAACCCCGAGTTACTTGCAAGAATCATCTGAGATTGGGGTAAGGTACACAAGAAAGGTTCCAAATTTTGAAGGAAGAATGCGGTGACAAGAGAGCCTTATAATCAATGGGTTTTGGAGAGGGTTCAAATAGTCAAACTACCATTTGATATTGATCCTACATACGTACCAGACATACCAGATCCTCTTCCGATGTCAGTGGAGGAAATAAAAGTTCTAAAAAATGCCCTTGAACAAGCTAAAATGGACAAGGAGAATTTGGAGCATGACCTTTATAACCTTGCTATGGATAAGAATGAATTGCAACAAGAACTTGTGCAAAAGACCAACAGATTCATAACGACCGTGAATTGGTTGAAAAATAAAGGTCTAAAAGAAAGCATTCAACCGAGGGGCTGCTAAGTGCTACTTTCAATCTCGATTTCCATAATCAACAGTTAGATGATGATGCTAGGGAAATTGCAAGGCTAAAGAAATGGTATGACAAAGCATTGCAAGACAAAAGAGAATTTGAAGAAGATATGAGAGCTAAAATTCAAGGATTAGCAGAAGGTGATATGGAATCAGAGGAGAAAATCCAAATCCTTTTCACGAGTCTCCAAGAAATCCAAGAAGAAGAGGAGAGAGAACACCACGAGAAATTGAGAGTAGAAGAAATTCTCTCTTAAAAGGTGGAGGAATATGAACAAGTTTGCCAAGAGTTGGAAGGCCTCCGAAAGGATTTCCTTATACAAAGGGAACTTTATAAGGATATGAGAGATGAAAAGAGATATTGGGAAGAGAAATATGAAAAGATAAATAAAGCGGGAGAAGATAACAAGATCATAATACTGACACTATAGAAGGAGTACCTGAGATACAAAGACAAGCATGCAAAACTTGCTTTCCTAGTAAACAATCTCATTAGTGACATTCCTATAAGCTCAAGAGATGCAGAAACCATGATGGTCCCTCTTCCGAAGGACATTGAAGACTTCCTCAAATTTTGTATGGAGATGGTGGATGGTTTTACGGCAAAGATCCACAAACGTGCTTAGGAGATTTTAGTTTCCCTTTTGTTATTTCTTTCAGTATTTGATATTTGGTTTTGATTTCCCGCTTTCAGTATTTCTCATTCAGTATTTGTTTCAGTACTTGGTATGCATTTCCCTTTTTCAAGGATGGTGATCATTATTTAATAAAAAGTACTTTTGTTTCAGTGTTTCATTTATGTGTTCATTTTAGGGTACTCACCAATAAAAAGTAAACACTGGAAAATAACAATGATGAATAATAAAAGGGAATCCAAGTGAGTAAGACATACGAATAAATTTTTAGCATATTCATACACATTCATCCAAGCACAAGCATTGCACCTCATGCCTCATACAAAAAAAACTTATCTTTTTCATATCATATCCAGTTAAATCATTGGGAAAACCACTCTATCTTCCTGACCTCCGTATGAAACAAAAGCACATCAAAAGAAAGTAATGGAGAAGATCAAAGAGAACCAAGCGGCCTTTCAAGAAGACTTGGAACAAGTGAAAGGAAGCATCAAATTGATGAAATGAGACATGAGTCAAGTTCTGTTCGCCTTAAAAAATATCATAGCAAGATAAGACAAGATTCCCAAGGTGGCCTTTAAAGAAGTAGCCCAAACCATTGGTGCATGAAGAAGACACCAACTAGGACATGAGCCAGAATCTGGTCTTGTAAATTCAACTGTTGCCCAGCAATAGACCATCATTATTGAAGGTTTCATTCCACCTCCTCTGAAGATGGGGGAATCCCACACTTTGCAAATTCCAGTCAATAACATGGATAGCTACATAGACTTGCAGTATGGGGACCATGATGTGGGAGGCGTTACTCAAGTATCCCAACCAAAGACTGTTGAAGTTCCTGTGGCAATCAACCAATATAAAGCCCTTGAAGAAAGATTGAAAGTTGTAGAAGGTTATGATGCTTTCAACGTCGATGCTCTTGAAATGTGTCTGGTTTCATACGTAGTGATTCCACCTAATATCAAAGTACATGACTTCAGAAAATAATAGGAACTCGCATGCTCGAGGAACCATCTACACATGTATTATAGGAAAATGCATGCCTATGATCACAATCAGAAATTGATGACCAATTGCTTCCAAGATAGCCTGAGTGGGACATATTTAGAATGTATATGCAGTTGGAGCGAGCACATGTCCAATCATGGGCGGACCTTACAAACACATTTTTGAGACAATACAAGTATAACTTGGATATGGCGCCTAATCGTATGCAGCTTCAAAATTTGTCCTAAAAGAAGGACGAATCTTTCAAATAATATGCTCAACGATGGAGAGAAATGGAAGCACGAGTACAACAACCACCCCTTGAAAAATAATTGGTCGACATGTTCATGGGCACGCTACAAGGTCTGTATTATGATAAAATGGTAGGCAGCGTCTCTTTTGGATTTTCTGATTTGGTGACAATTTGTGAAAGAATTTAAGCAGGTGTGAAAATTGGCAAGATACATGAGGTATCATCCAATACTCCTTATAATCCAAAGAAGCATAATCCGAACTTCTCAAAAAAGAGGGAAGGAGAAACTAATGTTGTCGTAGCGCATCCAAGATCACAACAACCATTGGTGATCCCACGAGATCAACAACCACAAAATAGGTTCGAAAGGCCTCCGAGAAGATCCAATCCTCTCCCTATGCCATACAGTCAATTACTGTAACACCTACTCAAGGAATCCTTGGTATGGATGAAGCCACTTGCTCCTCCAATTGGAGAACTCCCCCCAAAATACGATGCAAATGCAAGGTGCGAATATCATGCCAATTCTCTAGGGCATACTATAGAGAAATATTGGGCCTTCAGACACAAGGTTCAAGATTTATAGGACACCCAAGATACCCCTTTTGACAAATCAAACATTAAGACAAACCCCATGCCTCAACATGATGGTCCAGTTGTGAATGCAATTGAGATAGTCACTAATCTTGGAGAGACTCGACGAGTAAAAGCTCCAATAGTCCAATTGGAACAAAATGATGCCTTCGAAAAAACTTTCAAGAAATTAGTGGATCAAGGGATAGTCCAATTCGAGCATTACCCTGAAGAAGGACGTGCATATGCAATTAATGGGAGTATAAGAAGACCATTGGTGATTCCTTGCCAAGGTCCAAATTCTGCAAAGAAATCACTTGTTATTCCTTGTAGAGATCCAAGCTTAACAAAGGTACTAATAACAATACCAATGCTTCCGAAGAGTACGATGCTTATCATAGGTCCGTCTCCCACCCCATATGAAAGTGATAAAGCTGTACTGTGGAGTTATGATACTAATATTTACGTTAATGGTTTAAAGCAAGAATGTGAACCATCAACAAGCCGATAACCTATAATTATAAATATAGCAGGAACAAGGGGCATGACTCGAAGTGGTCGGATATATGGTCCCGACAACAAAATAAGGATAATATTGTGGTTCAAGATAAGGGAAAAGCTGTGCTTGAGGCTAGTCCAGAGCCAGAACCTTTGAGCAAGATATTCACTGATCAAGAGGCTGACGAATTCTTAAAAATGATTAAGAAGACTGACTATAGGGTAGTGGATCATCTACCCCAAACCCCAACCAAGATTTCAATACTCTTACTACTGATCAATTCAGAGGCACACCAAGAATCTCTGGTGAAAATTCTAAGCTTTGCGCACATTACAAAGGAGATCACGATAAACCAACTTGATGGAGTCGTTGCCAATCTAACATTATGAACACGCTTAGGCTTCAATGACAGTGAGCTATATCCACAAGGTAAAGCTCATTATAAGGCGCTACACATTTCAATCTAGATAGGGAAAACTTGCCTATCCAGAGTACTTACTGATACTGATTCTTCCCTAAACGTGCTACCAAAGGCCATCCTGATGAGGCTCATAATGGACATCATCACTATAAGACTAAGTTCTATGGTGGTAAAAGCCTTCGATGGTTCTCAAAGTACTGTGACTAGAGAGGTGGATCTCCCAGTAAAGATCGGTCCGCATATGTTCTACATCACCTTTCAGGTAATGGATATAGAACTTGCATATACTTGCTTACTCGGGAGACCCTGGTTTCATGCTGCATGAGCTGTCGCCTCAACCCTGCATAAAAAATTTAAGTTCCTCGTCAAAGGAAAGTTGGTGATAATTAAAGGAGAAGAAAACATCTTTTTTAGTCACTTGGAGTCCTATAGATATATCAGTGTAAGAGAAGATTGTATAGAGACGCCATTCCAAGTCTTGGAAGTGGCTATAGTGGTTACACTCTCGGTAGAGAAAGTTTCAAAACCTAGAACCCCTAAGGCATCATGGAGAGACTTGCAAACAACTTTGGAGGATCAGACCTCAAAAGGTTGGGGCAAGCTTGTGGAGATACATGAGAAGAAGGATCGCTTTAGGTTGTGCTATAAACCGTCAAAGGCTACTAAGAATGGCAAAAGGAAATTTCCCCCCATTCAAGAAACCTTCATCAACAAAGGAAAAGAGCATGGTGAACAATTGTCAATGTTATCTAACAAAAAAAAAACAACAAAGGTGCATCTAACCTCATCCGAGAATATGCTCCAGGCGAAGAACTAAAAAATTAGACAATTGTGGAGATTCCATCGATCTTTTTCTTTCCAAAGTAATTTCCCCGTTTTTAAAAAAAAAGAACCTATGTCCCACCCGAGGTATATGGGTAGCTTGTAAGGGCCCCAATTTATTTTCAAACAATATTTTAAATTAATAAAATTTGTGTTTGCATTCAATTAAGATCCATGTCTTTCTCTTGCATTTCTCTTTTAT
Organism: Vicia faba; assembly: GCA_948472305.1. Taxonomy (NCBI): domain Eukaryota; kingdom Viridiplantae; phylum Streptophyta; class Magnoliopsida; order Fabales; family Fabaceae; genus Vicia; species Vicia faba. The sequence goes on from OX451738.1 coordinate 494,044,101, forward strand.
TTTCAAAATGGAAATACTTTTTTTCATATACATTTTCCAATTCACATTCTAAAAAGCACAAAAACATGATAAAATATGCAGATCCGCGTCTAAACTCACCGATAATGATACTGCTACTATCCAATATAATTTTGATGCACCAAATAACCAAGCTGAAGAGGAAGACGAGGAAGATCTTGAACTCTCCTAAAAATTGGCGAGGGTATTAGAGAAAAAAGAAGATAATATACAATCATACTAAGAATTTATTTAGATGATCAACCTTCAGACAAAAAAAGACCCAAAAGAGATTAAGCTATGTGCAACCTTGGAGGAAAGCATCAAAGAAAGGTTGATCAAGATTTTGCATGAATACATGGATATAGTCGCTTGGTCTTACAGAGATATGCCAAGATTGGATACATAAATTGTGGTGCATAGACTACCTCTCAAAGAAGGTTGTTCTCCGGTTAGACAGAAACTCACAAGAACTCGTCCAGACATGTCTGACAATATACGAGAAGAGGACTTTAAACAATTTGACGATGGTTTCTTAGCTATGGTAGATTATCCTACTTAGATAGCTAACATCGTGCCGGTACCCATTAAATACGAAAAAGTATGCATGTGTGTAGATTATCAGGATTTAAACAAAGCAATTCCCAAAGAAGATTTACCACGTAGATGTTTTGGGGGACAATACAACTCAAGCTTCAATATTTTTTTATGGATGATTTCTCAGGATATAATCAGATCAAGATGGAACCTGAGGATATAGAAAAGACTACTTTCATGACTCCTTGGGGCACTTTCTCATACAAAGTAATGTCCTTTGGTCTAAAGAATGCAAGGGTAACTTATCAACAAGTAATGGTCACATTATTACATGACATGATCCACAAATAAGTCGAGGTATACATAGATGATATGTGTCATACCCCAAAATTTCCCTATTGGCATTACTAACTAATTTATTCTTTTTTACTAACCTTAAGTTAAAATTATAAATTTTTATTATTATATTGTAAATTTTGTTTAGATTAGTGAGGCTTAAAATTCCGAAGGAGTGTAAATCCCATTTTTGAAAGCGGATCATTAAGCTCCTTGAGGGCCCCTTATTAATTGTATTAAGTCCATAAAAAGGGGAGGTGTGAGTTTCATAAAATCTGAATTGTTTTGGATGACCCATTAAGCTGTTTTTTGGAGGCCCATTTGGGGTTGACCACAATCAAAGGTGGCTATTATTACTCTTATTATATTATTATTGTTATTATAATTATTTATCGCTTATTATTATTGCAATAATTATTATTATTCTAATATTATTATTAATATTCTAATTTTTATTCTTAATTTATTACTGGTTTTATTTACTATCGTTACTATTAATATTTTTTTTCCGTTTTTTTATCAATTACGATTATTTTTATTCAAAGCAAAGTTGACCAAATTTCAACTAGGGTTTCTAACCCCTGTATTAGCCGCGGTGGCATGTCCTTCTTTTTCACTAAGGAAACTCACAAGCCCAAGTCCAGAAATCATTGAATCAAATGTTCATAACAAATCGAATCTTAGATAAATCAAATCTGGAAAAAAATTTGTTTTATTAACTGAAACAAATCAATATAATAACAGGTCCTGATACATCACAGATTGCAAAACTCTAAAATCTAATTTACAATCAAATCTCAATCTAAATCGCTAATTGAATCAATAAACAAATCTAAACAATATAACTGCAAATTAATGAAAATTTTCCTAATCTAGTCTAACTTAAAACCTATATAAAGTCCTAATTTCCAAGAGAAAAATGAGAAGATTTTTAAGGACGAAAACCCTTGGAGAAATTCGAAGCTTGATGCGCTATCCCACCCTTTCACTTAGAGCTCTTCATATTTAAGGATCTAGAGTTTCACAGCTGAAACCCTAAAATCTTTGAGCTTGGCCCCAACTCCGATACATGCAAAGGAAAAGAAGAGGAGATTAGAAGAAGTAGAAAAAGAACCAGAAGGAAATTCATGAAAAGAACCATTGCAAATTCAAGTAAGCTTACGAACTCTTAGCCTCTACGATTTGAATGATAATTAGTTTTTTGTTTTTGCTTTGAATTGCTATTTTTGGGTTCAATTTGGGGATTTAGGGTTCGGTTTGGGGTTAGAGTAAACGCGTTAGGGTTGTTGGACCTGGTTAGGGTTTGATGATTTTGGGTTAGGGTTAGATATAAATAGTTTAGGGTTGTTTTATTTGGCTAGGGTTAGGTTAGGGTTCTTCACGAACCCTTAGGGTTCTTAAGGTTAGATGAAGGTTTCTTAGGGTTTATAAGGTGTGTTGTTGTTTTGGGTTAGGTGGATGAAGATCTGATTTTTTCTCTATGAAGGTTGGATGAATGCACGATGGTTCATGGTTGCCATATGGCGACCCAGAGGAAGGGATAAAGACTCTGATAGAGCTTCAACCAGAGATCTGGGTTTTGGTTAAAGATCAACGATGGTGGAAGATGAAGGTGGTGGTTCAGTCAGTGACGTTCTGGACTGAGCGATTTTCGGCACGACAGGATTCTAGAGAGAAGTGAGAGCTTCTCTCTCTAAGTTTTGTTGGTATAGTAAGAAGAGCTAGAGAGAAAGATGAGGAGAAGGAAAATAGAAAAATTAAGAAGATCAGTATAACATACTCCCTAGTAAACCCTTTGATCATAACCTTTGGTTTAAAGTACTCAAGATTAGTGCTCCAGGCTTAGCACTTGGTGGCCTTCTAATTTTGATCCAACATTTCTCAGGATTTTTGCTCACCATAACTTCATACACCTGCCCCCAAATTGTCCAATGGATCACACCAATTTTGCTTGGGCTAAGCCCTTTCTTTTAACACCTCAGGTTTTCTCTTTTACTATTTTGTAACTACGAATTGCACCCCCCGCCTTATTAAACTGAAACACTTATTGGTCTTAAGCCCTTATTATTTACACCCCCTAGAAATAATATCCAAGTTAAAACGACACCCCCTTGTTTTGATTTTAATAATTCATTAAATTAATTTTGTTTAATTTATTTATTTATTTTATTTATTTATTGTCATCACCATTTTTTGCATTAATTTTTTTTTTGCATTTAAATATTCTATTAAATAATATTGGATTAATATTAAAAATATTTAATATATTTTTAATAATAAGAAAATACTTATTTATTAATTATTTTCAAATACTAACCATTCTTTCTATTTTATTAAATAATTTTCATCATTCAAAAACTCCTTTTTTACAAATTGCATCATTCTAAGACAACTAACCAATCAAATATTGACTTTTTTCTACTAACATAATTCAAATTTCAAATTATTTTCAAAAAGGATTGTGGAGATCTTTTACATTAACTGCGGACTGCATCTACGATTCCGCTACTTTCAAACTCAGACATGGTTCAAGGGTTAATTTCAAACACTTCCACAATCCATAAAAAAATAACCAAACACTTTCTAACTACAAATTGGGACTTTGATTTTTTATAAGAGGATACATAGGCACACGGCTTAAAAACCAAGGCGAGTTCCAACTATTAAAATATTAAATCTTTTTCTCAATATATGGAAACAATATACCCTGAAATTCCCATCTCACCCTTAGACCTAAAATTGGAGCCCCTTGAGAACAAGGTAGATGAAAGGTGCCTAACACCTTCCCTTCGTCTAAAAATGACTCACGAACTTAGAATCTCTATGCAAATTAGGGTTATCCATTATTTTCCCGTCGTTAGGACAAATAGTAATGGCGACGACTCTCTATTTTTTCCTGTTATGATAGCTGGCGACTCTGTTGGGGACACAACCCTAGGGTTTAGAGTTTTCCCTATTTTAGGTATAGGGGTTTGCTATGGTTTCTTTTTGTTTTGGTGTTTTTTGTTTCTATATTTATTTATTTTATTGTTTATATTTTGCTATCATATGATTTTATTGTGGTGTGGTTTAATTTTAATAAAAAGTATCAAACCTTAGAAAGATGGTCTGTCAATTGGCCAAAGGGGTTTAACATCCCTATGAGTTTTTGCAACAACTTCACCTAGAGTCGGTGGAATTCCTAAAAAGAAATATCTCTCAAGCGGCTAAATCTTTTGGGGTAGGACTTTGGAACGAAATCTATGAATCTTTGTATAACCTAAAAACAAAATCTCATGGTGAGACCTTGCACGACCTAAGAGATAAAAGTTTCGGTCTACAACGAGGATCCTCCTAAGGGAGGCCCTTGTGCCTTTGCCCTTTGGTTTTATCCATGACACCCTTAAGGAAACCACCTTTTGAGAGGGTAGAATATCCGTAGGCCGAAACTAGGAACTTTCCAACTAAGGATACCTTTCACAAAATCCCACTACTATGTTAAGTCACCATGCATACATACATCTCGCATTTCAAAATATTCATTATTTTTGCATTTTTGTTGTCTTATTTACATGATTTCATAAAAAAATAATCAAACTTTTTTGTTGAGTATCCTAAAAATAGATACCAATAAGAACCAAGTTGTCCGTGTTAGCGTCGTCAAACCAGATATGAAGAAAATTCAAATCATTAAGGAGAAACTTACTGACAAAGCTATGAAGATGTTTGTCCGCTGCTATGGGGATACCCTTTAGTTGACTAAAATAAATGTACAAGTGGATGCTATCACTGCCTTGGTCCAATTCTATGATCCTCCACTGAGGTGTTTTACTTTTCAAAATTTTCAACTAGCACCAACTTTGGAAGAATTTGATAGGATCTTGGATTTTTCTAAAAGTTAGGTTTAAGTGGGGATTAGACAGACTTTCGATATTAGAGATTTGGATAGAGGATTAGGAATACCCTTTGCTGACTTGTCACTCAGTTACAAAAGAGAGGGTGAAGTGCAAGGGATTAAAAAACACTATTTGGAAGCTCAAGCTCTTACTTTTGCCAAAAAGAAAGGGAGTCTTGTGTTGATTGTTTAGGGTTGCTTGTCTTTGGTGTGATTTTGTTTCTGCGTACTTTGGAATATATAGACCCTGCAACTATTAGTGTGTTTTGGGTCGTGAAAGTATTAAATGTGGATCCAACTTCCGCTTTACTTGCCGATGTTTACTATGCCCTTCATACTCGTTATGAAAAAGGGAGGGGTGTACTGAACTGTTACATCCCTCTTTTATATTCTTGGCTTATCTCTCGCCTTTATAAAGAGGAATACACGGTTCCAAATCTGACAAGAGATGAATGGCCCAAAAAGTTGAGGGCTCTCACCGTAGGTTCTTTTCTATGGTATGCAAGAAAGCTAAACATTGGAGATATTTTTAACACTTGTGGAGATTTTCTAAATGTTCCTCTGATTGGTTCATGTGGCTGCATTAATTATAATCCCGCTTTGGCTTTATGCCAACTTGGGTATCCTTTGGAGGATAAACCTTTCGACGAACAACTTCAACAATTGATTCTTCACAACATGGGTAAAGATGACCCTGATTTACTCAGAAAAAACATTCGAGCTTTGAGTAGGGTCAAAAAAAGAAAGGCCGAAAGGAAGAATGTTATGGAGAGAGAACCCTTTACTGAATGGGTTTTAGAAAGAGTTCAAGTCGTTAAGCTACCATTTGACATTGATCCTAAGTACAAGCCAGACATACCAAATCCTCTTCCTATGTCCGTAGAATAAATAGAAAACTTGAAGAAAGCCTTGGATCAAGCTCAAAAAGAAAAAGAGGGATTGGAGCATAGGCTCCATGACCTTACTAGGGAGATAAGATAGTTACAGCAAGAGCTCAAGTTAAAAGACCAATAGATTCAAAGAGACCGTGAAGCACTTGAAAAGGAGAGCCTTAAGAGGAAACATTCAACTGAAGGGTTATTAAGTGCTACTTTCAACTTGGATTCCCACAACCAACGTTTAGATGATGCTGCAAGAGAAATTGGAAGACTAAATAGGTAGTATGGAAAAGCATTACAAGACAAAAAGGAGGTGGAAGCAAATATGAGAGCCCAAATCCAAGGGTTATCACAAGGAGCTCTAGATTTGGAGGACCAAATCTAGTTCCTTACCACTAGTATCCATGAAAGCCAACAATCAGAGGTGAGAGAATGCCTTAGAAAGGTGGAAGCAGAGAATGTTCTCTCTCAAAAGATAGAAGAATATGAACAAGTCTGCCAAGAGTTAGAAGGCCTCCGAAATGATTTCCTCATACAAAGAGGGCTTTATAAGGAGATGAGGGCTGAAAATATGTATTGGGAAGGATAATATGCAAAAATTGCCAAATCTGGAGAATATAATAATAAGATAGTTCCGAACAACTACAAGGAATACCTGATCTATAAAGACAAGAATGCAAAGCTTGCATTCTTAGCCAATAATCTTATTGAAGACATTCTGAGGATCCTAAAAGATGCAGAAGAAACAATGGTTCCTCTCCCAAAATATGTTCAAGACTTCCTCAAGCTTTACAGGAAAATGGTTGGTGGTTTTAGGGCAGAGATCCGCGAGCTCACTTAGAAGATTTTCGTCTTCCATTTTGTATTTGACGTTTGGTTCAACAATTCCTTTCATAATTTTACATTTGGTGTTTTGTTTCAAACTTTTGGAGTGTACTTCCCTTTGCAAAGATAGCTTAAATTAATAAAAGTACTTTTGTTTCCATATTCAAATTGTATATTTATTTTGGGATACTCACCAGTAAAAAGTAAAAACCTGAAAAAATATATGAATAAAAAGAAATCCAAGTGAATAAGACATTCAAAATAAAACTTTTTTCATATTCATACATATTCATCAGTAACACCAATATCGCATTTCATATAAAAAACCCATCATTTTCAAAATTTCTCCAGTTAAATCATTGGTAGAAAAGCACTGCCTCTCTGACCTCTATATCAATCCAAAGCTCATCAAAAGAGAGTGATGGAATAGATCGAACAAAATCAATCCATCTTCTAAGAAAACTTAGAACAAGTGAAGGGTAGAATTGACTCAATGAAAGGATATATGAGTTCATTCCTGCTCGCCTTAAAGAACATCATAGAAAGGCAAGACCAGATTCCCAAGGTAACCTTTGAAGAAGTATCCTAGACTATTGGTACATCGAGCGGTCACCAACCAAGATAAGAACTATAATCAGGTCCTTTAAAGTCAACAATGGCTCAGTAAGAGGTCAAGCAAGCTGATACTGAAGGCTTTTTCCCACCTCCTTCGAAGGTAGGGGCATCTGATACCTTGGAGATTCCTGTCAACAATCCACACAACATGGACAACTACATAGACCAGCATTATGGAGATCACGACTTAGAAGGCATCAGCCAAGTGCCTCAAAGGAGTGCACATACCAATGTTGCTGAAAACCCCACGGTGCTCAATCAGCTTAAGGCTCTTGAAGAAAGGTTGAACACTGTGGAGGGTACGATGCTTTCAATGTCGATGCTCTCGAAATGGGTCTAATCCCAGTTGTAGTGATCCCTCCAAAATTCAAAGTACCATACTTTGGAAAATATAAAAGGACTCACATGCCCAAGGAACCATCTACGCATGTACTTCTCGAAAATGAATGCCTATTGTTGTACCCCAAAATTTTCCCTCCCATTATTCAAGACAATTTGATTCAAGGTGCTCAAGTACTCAAGACTATTCAAGAATTGATAAGATAAACCCTCCTTCTAAGCAGTGGTATACAAATAGGATTTTGGTAGTCTCAAAGAAAAAGGGACTTCTAATGCCTCAAGTGAGTTTCATGGTTCCTCATATTCTTCAAAGAATCCTCATGTCAAGTTTTAAGCCTTACATTACAAATTTGCTCAGTCAATTGCTCAGATGATTGAAAATCAACTATATTGGGCAAAAAGTCAACTGTGTTTAACATACACTCAAACTTCAAGATTTTTTGTCAACATCAACATTTTGAACTCACATTCATCATTTGATCAAGGGTTGATAATAATTCATCAAGAAAACTCAAGATTCATTAAAAGACAAAAGTTGTAAATTAGGGTTTTCTTTAGGAGAAGTCAACTGAACTTTGACCAAGCATAACTTTCACACGCTTCATAAGAAAATTTTCAACGAAGACCAATTTTGATGAAAATTCAATTCTCTACAACTTTGTATCTCTAAGCTCAAGGCCAAAAATGCTTCATTTGAGAGATATGGACCAAAACATTACAAGTCATTTTAAAAGTCAACAAAAAGTCACTTTTTGTCAAAGCAATTTACATCAAGTTAAAATCTTCAAATGGAAAAATGACCAACATGAAAATTGTAAGGGACATCTTGAGATTTCCATAAAGTCCAAGGTCACCTTCATATGATAAAAATTGAGTAAGTTATGAGTTGCATAAGTTGGGTAATTTTGTGAAATTGCTTGAAACCTCAATTGAACAATTTTGGGCTCTTGGAATAATGGGCATAACTTTTGAAGTTCAAACGTGTTTATGACTTGTTAGGGGACCCCTAAAACCATTCACATATTTTTATAATTTTCATTTATTTTATTTGAATTTTTATTCATTTAAATGCAAATTAAATCAAATACATAGTAGGTGGGGGTATAAGGTTTAGAAGGCTTTTGTTTCAAATATTTTGGAGGCCCAAGATCTCATCACCAACTGTGTGAACCTATTAGAGAAACAAATTTATTTGTTTTGTCTTATTCCAACCTATTTTCAAAATAAAATCAAAGATAGTTTATATAAGGTCCAAGCCCACTTTTGTTGACCTAATTTCTTCCTGTATATAAGCACAACATATTCAGACTCAAGGACACAAAAAAGTTGTGCAAGAAAAAAGGATTCAAAATCTCAAATTTTGTCCTAACCTATGGTAAACTCGAAATTAATTTCCAGCCATTCTCAAAGTCAAGCCACCATCTAAATCAATCCCGGAGACATTGCAGAGTAAGTCTTGATCGTGCTTGATGATCAATAGTTCCTGAAACATGCCCTACATGCATCACCAATTTCCTTACTTTTTGTGAATTTCGATTTTTTATTTTTACAATGCTTTGATGTAAACTAATGATTTCACTATGTTTTTGTGATGTAACAATACATGTCTGAACCCTTGTATGAGTCCAATAACGTCTGGATAACCTAGCACCATGTTTGAACCGATTTATAATATTTTGTTCATATCTCATTATGCAGGACGTTTTAGCCAAAACTAAGGACACCAATGATTTCGTAACCCTCAAATTAGAAGGTTAGGGTTCTTTTTATTCACTAATGTTTGTTATTTTGCAGGTTGAAGAAACGAGCTCATCGGAGAAGACAATCGAAGCTAGGGCTCCGACACTTCTCCGGTGCATGGATTATGTTTTTGTATATATTCATTTTGTTTTGTTTTACTATCGGATGTAACAGCCACCCCAATGGAAGAAATACGCATGCTAATCCTTTGGTCTCTAAGAGCGTAAGTTTGATCCCTGCCTTTTGCAACTTTTTTTGTTATTTTCCATCTAATATGCAGGTTTCACATATTATACGCATTACCTATTCTAGTAACAACAGGCGCTTGGCTTGGTGGTAAGTTATGCAATAAGAAGGCTCGAGGGCGTGGGTTCAATACCCACGCCATACAAATCCTTTTATTTTCTTGTTTTTACTAACCTATTTTCTTTTCTTTTAATTACTAACCCTAATTTTTGTCCTTAACCATAATTTCCCCCTTAATTAATCATTAATCAATTTTAATCTTTTCTTAAAACCCAAATAAATTAGGTTTAGATTTTCTAATCAATAATTAATTTTGATATTTTTTTATTTACTAATTAATTAGGTTAATTAATATTTTCTTAAAATTAAAATTAATTAGACTTTAGGATTTTTATTAATTAAAATTAATTAGACTTAGGGTTTTAACTATTTAATTAACATCAAATTAATTAAAAAAAAATCACATTCAAACATTTTTTATTATCTATTTTGCATTTAAGTTCTTAGAGGAATTTTATAGGCCGCACGACTTTTTTCTTATAATAGTTTAGATTTATCATTCCACATTTTTCTATTATGTAACTGCTTAAATGATGTAATAGTTTAGGGTTTAATTCCGCACTTTATTTTCCGTATCTTTTTTATGTAACTGCCCCAAAGCCCTGTAATAGGTTAGGATTTAGTTTCCACACCTTTAATTTTCTGTATACATATTATACTGCTAGTAATTAGGCATGTGTGTCAAGATTAAAATCAATCGATAGATAACTCTAATACAAGATAAATAATTGAAACTGAACACACCATTCACACTTTGCACCTCTAGGGTACCCCCTCTTATTGCCTTATGATAATTGGTCACGTCCCTCAAAAGTGGGGATACTTTAGCAAAAGACCCTCGATCAAATCATCATATCCCTTTCAAATAAAGATCATAATCCCTCTATGACCCTTCGAGTTGCCTACAAAATGATCTGGTCCCTACGACTCTTGCTATCTGTACATTTGGATAAAACCAAAAAAGTCAGTTCTCCCATATATTACAGAACTAGCGACTCTATTAGGGAGTAACTTAAAAAAGAGGGGTTTCCTTAGGATTAGATCACTTTATTTGCTTTAATTGATTGTTTTTCTTGCTTTACTTTAAGGGTTTCTAGGGTTTATTTGCTTGTAAGATCCTACACCCAGATCTAGGGATGCCTTAGGTAAGTAGCAATAGATCATGAAAATTGTACGGTGTAGACCGATATGGTTGAAGTGATGGCTACGGTTAGTGTAACACTTTGGATTGTACTAATGTTCCTTGAGTCAGTCGAGGATAAAATTAGGTTTACGCGTGGTGTCATTAGCACTAACTAATTTTTAGAACCTTAATTGACCCATATTGGCCATTAGAAGGTAGTGAGACGACCAACTTTGGTGAAATCCAGGGTTGGTTGATACTCGATGCTACACTCATTGAGATTCGACTCGCATGATGTTTTAGTGGCAAGTCATTTGTTGTACTAAAATAAAATCTACGATAAATATCCGTGATATGAGATTCCTAGAACCCGATTACTATTTTAGGACAGGTTAAGCCAACTTAACTTCAATAAGAAGGGTACTTACCTATGGACCTCATGTAAGTATTTAAACCTAAGGCTCTTGTATGATTTGCTTGTGTTTTCTACTTGTTTAAACATGAACATAACATCATGACATCATAACATCATGACATGGCATTTTTACTAACCATTTCAAGGATCTTAGGGACCTTTGGTGTAGGATTATCATGAGCCAGATTTCTAGGAAGGGGCAAGAGGATTTATTTTCCTCTAGCCAAATGCCATCAGTATCAAAGTACATTATCTCGAGTCAGAGGCTAGGACCCACTTGATATGGTGAGCTTGATTCTGGTAGAAGGACATTAAAAGATGAAGACTCAAAGTTCTTCAAGACAAAGCTGCAACCTGATTGTTTTTCCAATATTTTTATCCCGTAAGATCCTTGAAAACATTGCATATACATCGACATGCCAAGCATATCATAACAGATGTTCTCAAGGCAGTTTTTCTCATCTTCTTACTATTTATTTCAGACAGAAAAATGGATCTTGAACAAACAGTCAAAGATCTCCAAGCTCAGAATGCCCAATTCTAACAGATGTTCCTGAACTTAGCCAAGGGGCAGGGAGAATTGAAAGTACTTGTCACTAGTGAGAAAAATAAGAATACAAAGAAACCAATTGGCTTCCTTAACATGGTAAGAAGGTTCATAGGTCCTGTCAAGCAAGTTCGAGATCTTAACATCCCGTCCAATGAAGATGACAAATAGGATGAAGATGGTAAGAGTGTGAAAACTGAAAGAAGCAGTCCTGGTTCTAACAAATTTGGAATTCTGGTATCAGATATGTGATGTCGAAGGAGATGTCATGACACAAATACTTGAGGAAAATATAAAATGCAACAATATAAAAGTAGTAAAAACACAAGGGATTGTTAACCCAGTTCGGTGTACAACAACACCTACTCTGGGGGCTACCAAGCAAGGGATAAGTCTACTAAATAGTATCAATTCATAGACCCTCAGTAAACAACCAGTTTACGATCTAATCACTTAATCACCACCCGTGCTATACTTCTACCTAAGACACACATAGGTATGAGATCCTCCTCAAATCCCTTCAATCACCAACAATGAAAAACAACAGAATTATTAAGTTTGAAAAACTTCAATCACTCAATACTTAAAAGCTTATGAATGATCCAAAATTTACAACTCAACTAACAAATTACAACTCAAGTATTGAAACAATACTAGAGTGTATCACAATTAACAGATTCAGACTTTTAAACACAAAGAATATATTTTCCTTCAATTGTTGTTGTTGTACGAATAAGGTTGCAAGTCCTTATAAAGGCACAATAGCTTCTTTATGGGCTTCAGATGAAAAACATATATTGAAATATATTGAATCCCTTGAATATCTCCATGAATGTAGGCCAAGATATAATCCATAAAGATAAGACAGGTCGGAAAATATTCCTCCATATTTTTTGCAAGTTATAAACCATAAAACCTGAATAAGGCGTGCTTAAAAACAGGAAACAAAAAATCTGAAAAACAAATTCAGATCAAAAGGCACATGTTTAGACATTTTCTTTGACGTCTTTCAAAATCAGTTGATATGATTTACTTCAAATGTCAAGACATTAAGCAAAACATTACCAACGCAGTGTTTTACCAAAATTGCTGCCAACAAAAACTTACAAACTCCCCCTTTGGCAAATTTTGGCTAAAACATTATTTGAGCACATTATCAGAGCAGCAACACAAGCAAAAGAAACTTAGTTAGCAGTTAGCAGTGGAAGATGTCAGGACATCTTCTGAGACATGAAGCTCCCTATCAAACTTACCAGTCAGTAGACAGTCAGTTAGTTTCTCTCCCCCTTTTTAGACATAATATGCCAAATAAACACGCATTCAAGAGAGTAGTAGAAAAAAGGAGTACATACCAGAATATCCAAGTATTAAGCACATACAAGTGCTAAAGAAAAAGAATATAGGAATCAAAACCCAAAAGAAGAAAACAAAAAGAAGGCACTAGCACAGAGTCTAACTGTCTTCAGGACCAGTAGACTTGGCAACTTCAGAACTTCGTTTATTATCAGAATCTCCTCCTTCAGTACCCACTCTATCATCAAGAATGTTATCCTTCTGCAGCTCCTTGATCAACTTTTCAAATTTTAGCTTTCTTGCTGAGCTAACTTTGATTAGCTCAACAAGTTCTTTGCAGGCTTCCATTAATTCGGTAATCATATCATCCTTGCTTAAGGTCTTGTTTTCAGAGGATGCAGATGTCAAAATAATGTCTGAGACATGTTTACCTGAAAATAACTTAAAGTGAAGGGACATGGAAGACTCCCTTTGGAAACTACATCAGTGCCACACAGAATTCCAGGATGTTGATTTAGAAAAATTCCACAAATAAGAGATGGAAAGGCAATAGGCATCTTGATAGCATAGGTTTCTACATGCTTTACAGTCTGTTCAAAGATGTAATCACCATAATCAAACAACTTCTTATTTCCAATAGCATAGATAAATTTTCTAAAACTAACTGTAATGGTTGAGGTATGATTGGTAGGGACCCAATTATCTGCTCCAATTCTGTCCAGGATAGCATATTTCACACATAACATATTAACACGAAGCTTATTCTTCGTAGGCCAATCAATCACTTGGTTTGCAGTGATGGCTTTGCAAACTTGATTATCAGTCACTTCCAACTCACAATAATCATCTTCAGACCTGCCCAGTTATCTATTGACGACAATAGGGGAAAATTCAACACATCTACCTCTAACAAACACCTTCCTATATTCATTACTTTTGTGATCATCACAATATATATGAATATTAATAATAAATTCCCTTACAAGAGTTTTATAACAATTTGCGAACCTGGTGAGAGACTTCATTAAGCAAGAAAAAGAAATCAGCTCCATAATCTCTTTGCACTGCAGTGCACCTGCACCCAAATCTCTTTCAAGAGAAATCCTTCTTTGGAAGACATATTTCTATTTTTCAGCATTGCCAACATAATGGAAGGAAATGTTGTCAAGAGGAGTATCAGGCACCCTAACAAATGGCTTCTTGCTTGCAGACTTCTTTAAAGGAGAGATGTCCTGGACATAATTTCATCATCAACTGAGGAGCTATCAGGTCTAACTTTTTTATGTTGGAGGGAGGAGCCTCTTCACTCCAGGGCTTTTGGGGACCATACATAGTATTCTTCTTGATACTCTTGGTAGAGGATGTGACATTCACAACCTTCCCTTTTCTAGACTTGAGGCTTTTTAGCAATTATAGGCACCACATTGGAAATAAGGTCATTGTCAGACAACTCATCAACATTCACCACATTCTCATCGTTTGGATTCTTTGTATTTTTGGAGCCAACAACATCTTCCTTAGCAGAAGAGTCCTTCTCAGCAGATGATGTCTCAACATCTTGTTCAACATCAACTTCCACTTCTTCTTGAACAAATGTAGAAAACTTGCCAAGTTCACTTTCAGCAACATCTTTCTTCAAGATAGATGATTTAGCAGCATTTTGAGGATTAGTACCTTTAACAGCCTGAGCAGGCATTCAAGCAAGATGAATAGAAATCCTAGGCACAACAAGACCCTCATTTAACACCCTATCTACCAGCCGTCTAATAATCCTATCAACATTAACAATGTATTCTTTTAACCTATCATTTGTAGTATTAGGAGCATTACCTTTAGAAGTGTCAAAATCGTCTTTGGATTTCTTTGCATGGTACGATATGGGTTTCTTGAACTTCTTCTCAAGAGGTGGAACAGTTGTCAGAGGAGCAACGACAAGGACTTTATCAAGGGAGAGATCCTCAGGATGGTTGACAAACTTTGACCTAGAAGCATTGGCTTCATCAGAAGAGAACTTTGAGGGAGACGAAGGATGGTGTTGAGACATCTTTGAATATTTTTGAACAGTGAGATGAAAAATCACAAGGGTTCTTTTTCTGTAAAGGAGAATGAAGAGGTTGTGAAAATAGAAAGAAGTAATGTCGTAGCGTATGCGAGAGTATTTGAGATAATCTTGAAATGATTGCTTGAGATACTTAATTTGTTGGAAACATAATAAATGATATAATATCACTTTAATGATATTCCCACACGCCCTTAATTGCTACAAGCCCTCATATATGCAAATCCATGGTTTTCCTCTTAAGTTCTCAAACTGGTTTGCATCCAAAGCCTTAGTGAAAATGTCAGCCAGTTGTAATTCAGTAGCTACATGTTCTAAGGCAACAATCTTTTCTTCAACAAGCTCTCTTATGAAGTGATGAAGAATATCAATGTGTTTTGTCCTGCTATGTTGAATAGGATTTTTTTATATATTTATGGAACTCAGATTGTGACAAAATAATGTCATGACATCCTGTTTGACATTATATTCTGTCAACATTTGTTTCATCCAAACCAATTGAGAACAACTACTTCCTGCAGCAATATACTAAGCCTCAACAGTGGACAAAGACACAAAATTTTCTTCTTACTGAACCAAGATATGGGATTATTTCCCAAAAAGAATCATCCTCCTGATGTACTTTTTCTATCATCAGCACTTCCTGCCTAATCAACATCACAATAACCACTTAAAGCAGAGCTAGATCCATGAGAATATAACATACCATAGTCACTTGTCCCATTCACATATTTAAGAATTCTCTTCACATGGTTGGAATTGCTAACTTTAGGATCATCTTGATATCTAGCACACACACCCACAACAAAGGAAATGTCAGGTCTACTAGCTGTGAGATATAGAAGACTGCCTATCACACTTCTATAAAGACTTTGATCCACATTTACTCCTTTTTATCTTTAGACAACTTCAGATGTATGGGAGCAGGTGTTCTCTTGTGAGTGGCATTTTCCATCCCAATTTTCTTTACTATATTCTTTTGCATATTTTATTTGAGATAAGAATATGGAATCTTCCATTTGTTTAACGTGTAAACCAAGAAAGTAGGTTAACTCACCAACAAGGCTCATCTCAAATTCTGACTGCATTTGCTTGACAAAATGTTGAACCATCTCATTTAACATCCCACCAAACATAATATCTTCAACATAAATTTGTGCAATCATGATCTTCCCTTCTTCTTCCTTGACAAAAAGAGTTTTTTCTATGTTGCCTTTCCTATATCCATTCTCATCAAGAAAGTTTGTCAATATCTCATACCAAGCTCTTAGAGCCTGCTTTAATCCATATAGAGCTTTCATCAATTTGTACACATGGTTAGGAAAGCTTGGATCAACAAATCCCTTAGGTTGTTCCATATAAACTTTCTCATTCAGATAACCATTTAAGAAGACACTCTTTACACCCATTAGAAACAACTTAAATCTCAGAATGCAAGCAACTCCTAAAAGTAGTCTGATTGATTCAAGTCTGGTCACAGGGGAAAAGGTTTCATCAAAATCAACTCCTTAAATTTAAGTGTATCCTTGTGCAACTAATCTTGCCTTATTTCTAGTAACCACCCCCTTTTCATCGGATTTATTCTTGTATACCCATTTAGTGCCAATAACATTTGTCCCTTCAGGTCTTGGAAGCAGATCCTAAACTTCATTTCTTCTAAATTATTCTAGCTCTTCTTGCATAGCATTAATCCAAAACTCATCAGTTAAGGCTTCTTTGACATTCTTAGGCTCGATTTTTGAAACAAAGCATGAGTTTGACATCCCTTCTCTTGATCTAGTAGTAACTCCTTTATTTATATCTCCTATAATAAGTTCCTTAGGATGATCTCTCTGAGTTCTGATTGAAGGCTCTTTATTAAGTTGATTTGGCTCAGGATCTTCTAGAGTTGGATTAGGATCAGTACTTTTGTCATTAGATTCTTTTGGAATGTCAGACAAAGATGTTCCAAAATTTTCTAAGACATCTTCTTCATCATTCCATCCTCTATCATCAATAATAACATTCATGGATTCCATCATAACCATAGTTCTGGAGTTAAAGACTCAGTAAGCTCTGCTATTTGTAGAGTAACCCAGGAATATTCCCTCATCACTCTTGGGATCCATCTTCCTTCTTTGTTCACGATTAGATAAGATGTAACATTTACTTCCAAAAACATGAAAGTATTTGAAAGTAGTTTTTCTTCCCTTCCATATTTCATACAAGGTGGTGAAGGTTCCTTTTCTTAGAGTGACTCTGTTATGGATATAACACACAGTATTCATAGCTTCAACCCAAAAGTGGTAGGGTAACTTCTTAGCATGAACATAGCTCTGGCAGATTCCTGAAGAGTTCTATTTTTGCGTTCCACAATCCCATTTTACTGAGGAGTAATGGGAGAGAAAAAATCATGACTGATTCCTTCAGAAGAACAAAAATCATCAAATTTATTATTCTCAAATTCCTTTCCATGATCACTTCTGATTATGATGACATGACTATCCTTTACTCTTTGAAGTTTTTGACTGAGATCTTTAAAGACTTCAAAAGTTTCTAATTTTTCTCTGATAAAACTTATCCATGTGTACCTAGAGAAGTCATCTACAACAACATAGGCATACTTCTTTCCACCAAGACTTTCAACCTGCATAGGTCCCATCAAGTCCATGTGAAGAAGTTCCAAAACTTTTGATGTGGTGAGATGTTGGATCTTCTGATATGACACCTTAGTTTTCTTTCCAATCTGGCATTCACCACATACTCTCCCTTCTTTTATCTTGAGCTTAGGAATCCCTCTCATGGATTCTATAGATATGATTCTTTTCATTCCTTTCAGATGCAAGTGTCCAGTTTTTGATGCCACAGTTTAACTTCATTTTCTTTGGCTAAAGCACATGTCGAGGAGAAGTTCAACTCTTAGGGAACCCATAAATAGCAGTGGTCTTTAGATCTGGTTCCTTTCATAATAACTTCATTCTTCTCATTGAAAATGAGACATTCTGTCTTGGTGAAGTTTACTTTGAACCCTTGATCACACAGTTGACTTATGCTTATTAGGTTAGTTGTTAAGCCTTTAACAAGTAACACATTATCAAGTTTTGGGACTCTTAAACATTCCAGCTTTCCAACTCCTTTGATTTCACATTTGGCTCCACCACTAAAAGTCACATAACTGGTGGAGTGAGATTTGATATCTACCAACAAATTCTTAACACCTGTCATGTGTCTAGAACAACCACTATCAAAGTACCAGTCATCTTTGGTTGAGACTCTGAGAGAGGTATGATCTAGGAGACTAGCAACAATAGTCTTGGGAACCCACTGTTTCTTCTTTTTGTTATTTTGAGAGATATGATCAGTCTTGGGAAGAGGAGCAGATTTAGGGTACCCATACAACTTGAAACAAAAAGGTCTTATGTGACCAAACCTTCCACAATGGTGACACCTCCAGGGATGGAATTTCTCTCTAGTGTGATTAAATTTGTTCTTGCCATGATGTTTGCCATGATGTTAAGACATTTGATTTAACATCTTTGGTTTAGAACTTGCATGGGTGGAATCTGATGAAGGTTCTTATGAATAAGGTTCCCTTTTCTCATTAAACCCTAGACCACTCTTGTCTCCTGTCACTCTTCCCACTACAATAATTTCACCTAATGTGTTAGACCTATTATTCAGCATCTTGAATGATTTGACCGTTCTGTCAAGATTTGAATTCAGAGAAGTCATTTCACTTTCCAGACTAGAGATAGTTTTCATATGCTCTTTCCTTTCTGCCTTCAACTGAGTTATGAGAGCTTTCTGTTTCTCCCTTTCTTGGTAAACTTCTACACTTCTGAGACACAGTTCTCTGTATGAGGCAGCTAGCTCATCAAAGGTTAGTTCACCATCACTAGAATCTTCATCAGAAACATATTTTCCTGTCAATGCTCTAACATACTTGGCAAATTCCTCTTCAAGATCACTCTCAGAGTCTTCTTCAGACCAAGTAACAAATAGATTCTTCTTCTGTTTCTTAAGATATGTAGGACATCCAGCTCTAATGTAACCAAAACCTTCACATCCATGACACTGTATTCCCTTCCCTTGAGTGGATTTTTCTTCAGCCATTTTTCTTCCAAACTCATTTGACATTTGATCTTGGGTTCCTATCCATCTTCTTTATAAATTTGTTAAATTGTCTTCCAAGCAGAACTAAAGCATTAGATATTCTTTCATCTGTATCCAAATCACAATCCTCCTCCTCATCTTCAGTATTGGTTACAAAAGCTATGCTTTTGTTCTTCTTTTAAGATCTTAAATTCATGCTTAATTCAAATGTCTGAAGGGATCCAACAAGTTCATCCACTCTCATCTTGTCAATGTCTTGTGCTTATTCTATGGCAGTCACTTTCATATCAAATCTCTTGGGGAGAGACCTAAGCATCTTTCTCACCAATCTGTCTTCGGGTATTTTTTCTCCTAAAGCACTTGATGCATTAGCAATCTCAAGAATGTTCATATGGAAGTCATTAATACTTTCATCATCCTTCATTCTCATATTTTCAATTCTGGTGGTGAGCAGCTGAAGTCTTGACATTTTAACTTCGGATGTGCCTTCATGGGTAGATTGAAGAATCCCCAAGGCATCCTTAGCTACTTCACATGTGTTCACTAATCTGAAAATGTTCTTGTTAATTCCATTGAATATAACATTCAAGGCTTTAGAATTTCCAAGTGAAATTTCACCTCTTCTTTAGACCAATATTCTTCTGGATTTAACTCAGAAGTAGGTTCTCCATCTTCTCCCAATTTGACAGGGTGTTCCCATCCTTTTAAAACAACTTTCCAAGCGCTGTTGTCAAGAGATTTTAGAAAGGCCACCATACGTGGTTTTCAATAGTCATAATTGCTTCCATCCAGAATGGGTGGTCTGGTCAAAAATCCTCCTTCCTTGTCCATAGGATCAGAAAGTATCTTCCTTAGATCTCACCCAGATATAAAGCAGGATGCCTTCTCTAATACCAATTGAAATTCTGGTATCAGATATGTGTTACTAATTGGGGAAACTACCACAACTGTCGACAATCTCTACATCATGGTAAGCTCGATGATACCAATAAATATCCGAGTGAGTAAGTTCCATGATCTTAGGAGCCCAACGGGGTTCCCTCCTGACATCCCAAAAAGCATCAGACTGAGGCATATGAGAAATAAACCACCGGTACAACAAAGGCATGCAACAGATAATCATCCCCCATGATAAGAATTCCGAAGATGAATAGAGTAATAAGCATCACCCAAAAATTTAGGAACTGGGTTTCCAATTATGAAGATCGTGATAGAATTAATGTCAACAAACTTGTCCACATTAGGGAATAAAAACAAACCGTAAGCAAGTAGAGCAAAGATGGCCTCAAAAATGTCTGTACTCTTCATCCTGGAAAAGTAACGAGCTTTCTCCAATAAGAACTGAGATGGTAATCCTCTAATCCCTCCTTTAGTAGTCATATGGGCTTCAACCTCAGACTTCCCCAGATGGACCAAAGCAGCAATCTCGTGTGGTTTTGGCTCACCCTCCAAACCAGTAAAAGGAACACGATCGGTAATAGGTAAATCCAATAGATGAGAATACTCCTCTAGTGTAGGCATCAACTAATAATCATGGAAAGTAAAGAAATGATACATAGGATCATAGAACGAGACCAAGATTGGGATAATATCCTCTTTCATCATAAGCTTCATGAGAGAAATGATGGATCCATACTTCTTTCGAAAATCTGCAGAACACTCAATCTTGGGAATTAGACTGATCAACTCATCTATCTTGGGATCTTTGAAACTGTTTTTTCCGGTCTTTCTTTTTCCAGAATCCATGGTCAAAAGGTACCTGAGATATTCACAAATGGTCAACTTTCAAGTCCCTTGAAATAAAATTTCTTCAAAATATGCTTATGAGTGCATGGATGCATGATGCAACAATCACACACAAGATCACAAACACATGGTTCATTGGTTCAACGTCACGAGCATGAGGTCAAAGGTACTACCCATAAGGTATGGTATAAAAGTTATCACCTTCCGAACAAGGTTCTAGAGGTTCCCAGAGTCCACATCCTTCCTTCGAATATTACCAACTTCCCGATTAACTCGGTAATTAGTAATATTCTCAAGAAAAACTCGTCGGAGCGTAGTATCGCGTGACAACTATTTCTGGATTAACTCGGTACTATTAAATTGATTGAAGTTTATTTATGAAAAGGTTTGGAAAATGCATGGACCTAAGTCCAAGTTTATTATGAAAATGGTTCAAGTTTCAAAATAAGAAGATTTTTCAAAAGGAGGGAGAATATTTTTGAAAATAAAGAAGATGGGAGGAGATAAAGAGACTATCCTAAAGCATAAGGTAAAAGCTTGGGATAAGAACCATCTAACCAACAAGAAGCCAATACTTAACATTATGAGTCAAGATAGAATTCCCATTCTTTAGATTGGAACCAAACAAGCAAAGATACTAGACCTCTTGAGAGAATCAAACTTCAAATGTATTAAGTCTTCACAAAAATTGAGCAGAGTAACAGCTGTATAAGGGTGAATTCCAGATTACAAACAAAGTATGTAATCACAATAACCTGCACACAAAATAAATAAACTACCCAATGTCTTGAGGTAAACCTCAAGAACTCTAGACAAAATATCAATTAAGGTCACAAGGTCTCCAACATAGGCCAAGGTTTCTAATCCTAAGTCCAAGAATTCCAATACTCCATAATGTCAGAGATAGTAACCAAATAGTCCAAGTATCATTAAAACTTTTTATGGTTCATGTTGATTATTAGGTGTCTTAAAAAAAGAAAAGCTCAAGTGAGCAAAATAAAAATTATATAAAAGTAAATGCTCAAGTGAGCAAAGATGAAAATAGCATGAAATGTAAATGCTAAAGTAAATGGTACGTAAAGCATAAAAATAAAAGCATAAAGTAACATAAATTGTTAGAAATTAGTGGTTAGTTGGATGGCCATCTTGAAACTTGCATTTGGAACTCATTAGAGGATTGGTAGAACCAAAGCCTCCAAACAACAAGTTGCATTTGCTTTTTATCAAGTATATCATCCATTTTGGAATCCTCAAAAGTAACATTTAATGATCAACGATGTTTAAGTGATCAGTGTTGACCAAAAGTGATGTAGATCCATTAGAAGATTGGTAGAACCAAAGCCTCCACACAATGAATCTCAAGGTTATTGGTTAAAAGAGATCAAATTAACATACTTGGGCTTGCAAACATAGGTTTGGACCACGAATGATCATTTATTCTAATCGGAACAAAATTTAGCGCTATGTTAAGCAATCGTAAGTGGACTTATGTAGAAGTCACACCTATTTTAAGGTCGGTCAATAGAAATCTATGCACCATTTGTTTTGAGACATGATATAGAGATCATGCTCCAATAACTCTTAGTGCAATAAGAAAGGGATAAGATGAAGAGGGGTGGGAAAGAATATACAAACCACATTTGAAATAATGGCATTTTCAGCTCAAGGGGTCTTAGGGAATGATTCTTGAAGCTTTATAAAGATGAGATTACAAGCTTTGCAATGGGAAAAGAATGGAATCAAATGAATGTTTGAGCTGAAAGTTGCAATGAGTCAAAGTTTGGAAAAAGAAGTTGACTTTCCACACTTAGAAGTATTTCAAGTTTTTCTTCAAAAGTGACCTATAATGTTTTGCATCCAAACATGGCCTTCCACTTGGAATTTTCTCTTGACCAAAAAGGATGGCATGAAATAGAAATCCTGAATGACATTTTGAAACTTGAACCATTCAAAATCTCCAAAAATTGAGATAGTTATGAATTGTTGAAGTTGGCAAAAAATCATGAAATGACCTATAATACTTTGTATCCTTAGGGCATTTTGCATCCATTTTCTCACTTCGTATATAAAAGAAGGAATAAAGTTCACATCCTCAAGATCATTATGGAAAAAGAGTGGGCTCAAGGTGATAAAAATTGACCAAGTTATGATCATTTGAAGTCACATGAAAAGATTTGAGGGTTCATCTAGAGGACTTGTAATCTTTCTTCATTATCAAGTTTCTTCCACATGAAAGCTCCTTGAAAATTTTGAAGTGATTTGTTAATAACCCTTTGAAGAGAAGAATATTTTTGGAATTACTCAAAAATACCAAAAGATGAGCAAGATATACTTCTTTGAAGTTCAAAATCCTAGCTCCGAGATCAAGAAAATGCTTTGAGGAACTTTGACAATTTTGAACAACCTTCTTGTACCAACACTTTTGATTTGTAGATAGAAGTAATTGAGCATGATAATGAGAACTTATAGAAACCAAACCACTTCCATTTCTTGAGAATTGAGAGAAATATGCACTTGTTACCAATGGGAACAAGGCCTTGTCCAACCATGACAACTTCTTAAATCAACCCATTGTTTTTGAATCAATCTTGATAACTTTGAAATGTGGTGAACCAAAATAAACCTTGCCATGCCATTTCTTCCAAAACAAATTGAATGGTGAGGTTTGAATTTCTCAAGCTTTATTGACTAGGGCATGGAAATAAACTCATGAACCCATGAATCAACTTGCTAAGCCACATTGCCTTTACCTACATTATTAACAAGTAAGACAAACCAACATTGCATTTTATTAAGTCAAAACAAAACATGCATGATCAAAAAAGAAAAACAAGTCAAGGTTCTTGGTGATTCCACAAAGAGCAAAGCTAAAGATAGGGATGAGAACCAAAATCCCTAATGTGATCCTGTTATGATTGAATCAATATGGTATGATGAAGGGATCTTAGGGGCAAAAATTGGGGTACAACATTTTCCCTTATTTAAGTTTCTTCTATCCAGAGATACGAAGGTTAAAAATCATCGTGTCGACGTGATCGAAGATACTTAAATATAAAACAAACCCTATTTTTAGCCCTAAGATTCCATGCAATACTTATGAGTATGAATACATATGAACAACTTCAAAGGGACGCGAAACACCACTGGGGGTGTAGCAAAGGAAATAAGGATCAAAAGATAAACCCGACCAGGAAAATAAATCACTGGTGAATCAAAAGGACCCGACTCTATTGGTGTAACACCCAAAGAAGAGATAAGGTAGCATCAACTAAACTAAAGAGGAGATAGTACAAGATAAAAGATACACTAACTTTTACTGAAGGTGAAACTACTGATGTTCACCTAGGTAGACAGAGAAAAGAATAACAACACCGACGTTCACTGACAGTGGACTATCAACTTTCACTGAAGGTGGAAGGACAAACATCGACGTTCACTGCCGATGAACTACCAACTTTCACTAAATGTAGAGAGAAAGGAAATACCATAGCACCGCCATTCATTGATGGTGAAATACCACGTTCATTGAAGGCATAAAAAAGATAACAATCACCAACTTTCATTGATGGTGAATTACCAACTTTCACTGAAGGTAGAGAGAAAAGAAATATCATAGCACCGACGTTCACTGACAGTGAAATACCAACGCTCACTGAAGGTAGCAAAAAGATAAAAATCACCAACATTCACTGATGGTGAACCACCAACTTTCACTGAAGGTAGAGAGAAAATAAATATCATAGCACCGACGTTCACTGACGGTGAACTACCAACATTCACTAAAGGCAGCAAAAAGATAAAAATCACCAACTTTCACTGATGGTAACCTACCAACTTTCACTTAAGGTAGAGAGAAAAGAAATATCATAGCACTGCCGTTCACTGACAGTGAACTACCAACATTCACGGAAGGTAGCAAAAAGATAACAATCACCAACTTTAACTGGTGGTGACCTACCAACTTCCACTGAAGGTAGAGAGAAAAGAAATATCATAGCACCAACGTTCACTAACAGTGAACTACCAATGTTCACTGAAGGCAGCAAAAAGATAACAATCACCAACTTTCACTGATGGTGACCTACCAACTTTCACTGAAGGTAGAGAGAAAAAAACCATAACATCAACGTTCACTGACAGTGAACTACCAACATTCACTGAAGGTAGAAAAAAGATAACAATCACTAACTTTCACTAATGGTGACCTACCAACTTTCACTGAAGGTAGTGAGAAAATATCATGGCACCGACGTTCACTGACGGTGAACTACCAACTTTTACTGAAGGTAGCAAAAAGATAAAAATCACCAACGTTCACTGATGGTGAACCACCAACTTTCACTGAAGCTAGAGAGAAAAGAAATATCATAGTACCGACGTTCACTGACGGTGAACTACAAATGTTCACTAAAGGCAGCAAAAAGATAAAATCACCAACTTTCACTGATGGTAACCTACCAATTTTCACTGAAGGTAGAGAGAAAAGAAATATCACAGTACCGCCGTTCACTGACGGTGAACTACCAACATTCACTGAAGGTAGAAAAAAGATAACAATCACCAACTTTCACTGGTGGTGACCTACAAGCTTTCACTGAAGGTAGAGAGAAAAGAAATATCATAGCACCGACGTTCACTAACAGTGAACTACCAATGTTCACTTAAGGCAGCAAAAAGATAACAATCACCAACTTTCACTGATGGTGACCTACCAACTTTCACTGAAGGTAGAGAGAAAAAAATCATAGCACCAACGTTCACTGACAGTGAACTACCAACATTCACTGAAGGTAGCAAAAAGATAACAATCACTAACTTTCACTGATGGTGACCTACCAACTTTCACTGAAGGTAGAGAGAAAATATCATGGCACCGACGTTCACTGACGATGAACTACCAACTTTCACTGAAGGTAGCAAAAAGATAACAAGTTTTCCCAAAATTCTAGAGTTTCACCTAGAAAGGGTCTTAACTTCTTCTTTAACCAAGACATTCCACCTGGAAAGGGTAATATATAAGTTGTCTCAAATAAAGAGACTACCACTTGTAAATATTTCACAACGAACTGTCTCTGTGATATTGAAAGACTTGCCATCCACAGGAGTAATTTGACAACGAACTGCAAACTATCCACTCATAGAGAAGATAGCCAAAAAGTAACGTCGACTTTTACGGGGAAGTACAAGCTGCTCAAATAAAGAGACCTGCTACTTGCTGTTATAGGAAGGATTGTAAAAATGACTTTCTGGGAAAAGCAATCATGACTTCCCGGGGAAAGAGATATGACTTCCTGGGGAAAATAATATGACTTCCTGGGGAATGAATCATGACTTCCTAGGGAGATGCCAATATATTCCTGTTGAGGAGATAAAGTCTTCTTGTGCAAAATAAATGCACATTCTCAAACCAAGGCTCGAAGCTTGCAGAGATCATAAGTAATAATATTGCTGAGGATCAAAGATTCAAACCAGAAATAAACTGGAGTAAAACAGTCAACCAAAATACATCCCCTTGCGAAATAAACTCAAGGGGAAACCCAATCTATCCAGACAAAAAGCTGTACAGGAAAGGCTAAAGCAAAAATCTTCCACGAGGGATAACTCAGTGGGGAAATTGAAAGAATATATACTTTCTGCTTAAGGTCGACACCCTATTGGAGAGAGGATGACATAACTCTGTAAAACAGGGTAATATGTTAATAAGATATTAAAGAATGTTAATGAGAAATTATTTGCTAAATTTAGATATGCATGATGTATGTATAAATGTATGGGTGTTATCATGTATATGCTGATAAAACGAACATATAACACTCGGGACAAACAAACAAAACCAACTCGGGCACAACCAACACTCGGCTAAATCACATCCAAGATGAACATTCCATAAGAAAGATAAGCACCAAACGAGGAAACAAAATCCTATTTCGCTGCTTAACTTCATTGGGAAGGAACATAATTTGGAAGTAAACAAATCATAGCGACAAAACAATACAGATACATGGATATAACATCCTTCTCCAGGCTTTACCCAGGAATAACACTCTGAGATCGTCACTGAGCATCTCAAAGCAAGCCAAATTTCCCAACCCACCTTAGGCCTCAGAAGGGGGGGGGGGGGGGGCTTCATCATAGGCAAATCAGAAAGACGTATCCAACGACATACTCAGGCAACAATACATAAGCATCAGTGACATAGAAGAAGAAGAAAGAAGGGAAAGGGTTCTCAGTATACATCATCATAAAACCCTCATACAGCAAGAGGTAAGAACGAAAATACCAGGAAAGCATCCAGCTTCGTCACCGAATCGCCGTTCCGGCCTCCTAAAGCATCACTCCGCCTCTCCTCCATCTCCCAAAATGAAGGTAGCCCATCTTTTCCCACTTCTCTTCTCCTTCATCTCATAATGAAAAGAAATAGTTAAGACTCAAATCAAAAAATGCGTATCATTCACGAAAGAACATAAAGTGTGGAAATCAAACCTTAAATCAAGGACGCTGGGCTCATGTCAATGGAGGGAAGAAAGGCTTCAGGAGCGAAGCTGGTGGCCGGAGTGAGTTGCTCAGAAAGCTTGCAAGGAGGAAGAGAACGTTGAACGAATACGCGCCGCCGCTGCCTCGCTAACCCTAAAACTTTCATGACCAAACTGAACACTCCTCACTAACCCTAAATTCGTTCAAGTCCAAACTTGGGCCTGACCCGTCCTCACTTCCCCAAAGCCCATTAAACACTAACCCTTTTTTATTTCATCAACAATATTTACTTCTTTTTTCTTTATTAAACACTAACCCTCTTTTTATTTTATAAACAATATTTACTTTTTTTTTTGGTAAAATACTAACTTAATTAAAATACATTTTTACCTCATATATTAAAATTGAAAATAATTATTTCCTTTTATTTATTTACTCTTTCATTTAAAATATATTTATACATACATTATAAAAAAAACATTAATTTTATAATATTATGCATTTTTTATCATATAGTTAAAATATCCTTTTTAAATATATATTTGTACATAAAAATAATAAAATACTCTTTTTATACATAATTAACTTGAATACATTTTTAATACACGTTAAAATACATTTGTACATAACAATTAAGAATATACTTCCTTTTTATCCATAATTCAATTTTTTGACATTTTAGTGTATTTTCATATATAATACAATTCAATTAAAATTTGAACATACCATTCTTAATTAACACTTTCTTTTTCTTTTGTACATAATTAAACATACAAAAATCAAAGACTCATTAAGATACATATCTAGGTCAAACCCTAATACGATTCAACTTCACATATCGCACCTGTACATAATTACACAATTCATATACATATACACTTGTACACTTACACAAATACATTCACATTGCCCTATACACATTTTTTATCTTATATTTGTATATTCGATATTTACATTTGATTGCGACTTCGATTTGGTTGTAATTTATTCGGGTACTATAAGTCTCATCCCCTTTGTACATTTATACCCCCACTCCCGGATACTACTTTGTAATAGCGTAGATTTTACATTCCGCAATTTACAGCTTTCCAATTATACCATGGTTAGACCTAGGGTTTGTATGTACATAAAATCAAACGCTAGATAACCTAATACAAGACAAATACATGTAATCAATACACAATCACACTTGCACCCCCTAGGGTAATCCCACATGTTGCCTTCCAAAATGGGCCATGCTTGCACGTCGAGTATCTTTGGCAAAACAAAATCAAATGATCATAAGTCCCTCGATGACGCTTTCGAATGTTGCCTAAAACGGAATGATCATAGTCCCTTCAAAGCAAATTGCTAAAGACACTTGGCATCATTGCATTCATGGTCCATACGATGACCCGCGCCCGTCCCGGATAAACTTCCTAAACGCAAGATTGTCTACCAATTTCAATGGTAGAATAAAATTGTTAAAAAGGGTTAAAACATGACAAAAACCTTTGAGTACAATAGGGTAGACAAAACTCTTAGTTACTTGAGATCAAACTTGCAAAAACACTTGCCTTCTTTTCAAAAACCACAATCCACAACACTTTCAAACAAACTCTCAAAAACATTTGAAACATCTTTTCGAAAAGATTCACACTTTTGTAAAACACTCAATCACGAGTCAAATACATTAGTTGCCTAAGACTAGGCATCTTTTTCCAAAACATTTTCAAAAGCACCCACACACACACACCATTTTCAAAGCAATCGAAAAACAAGGCAAGTGATCTAAAAAACCAAGTAACTAAGAGCCCATGGACAACCATGGATGAAAAGGGTGCTAACACCTTCCCTTTTCATAATCTACCCCCCGAACCCACGAAATATCTCAAAAGGTTTTTGCTGTGCTTTTTTTAACCTTTCCTTTAGGATAAAATAAAAAGTCGGTGGCGACTCTTGCTCAACCGCACAAGTGCGAATACGAACGCAAAACACTAGTCAGTTCTCCCACCGTATCACAGAACTGGAGACTCTGCTGGGGATACTCACTTTAAAAGTGGGGTTACCTTAGGGTGTAGATCACCTTTACTTTCAATTGATTGCTTTGTTTGCTTTACATTTGTGGGCTTTGTATCAGAGTTTTATGGATCCTAACCCGGATCTGGGGAAACCTTTTTAGGTAGCATAATCTGTGAGGGACCTGTCCGGCGTATACCGACATGGGTGAAGCAGTGGCTACGTTGGTGTGGCGTCTTGGTCTGTACCAATATCCCTCGTGTTCAGACGGGGAGAATATGGGTCTTCCAAGGAGTCATTAAGCACCAACCGACCTTAGAACCTTAATTGACCATCTTAGCCTTTTTAGGGTAGTGAGATAACTTACTTTGATGCAGTCCGAGGTTGGTTGATACTCGATACTACACTCAATTGAGGGTTGCTTTCCTGGAATATTTCGGTCGCCAGTTCAGTGGCTAAATCGAAATGATGAACAAAGAAAGCAATCCAGTGATATTGGGACCCTTAGAACCCGGTTACTTTTGATAGGACAGGTTTTAACCAACAAACTGAAAGAGGGTAGTACCTGAACCTCATGCAAGCCTAAACCTAGGGCCTTGTGTGCTTTGTGTGAATATTGTTTGCCTGTATATACACTTGCCTGCTTTTCGCATACATGGACATAACATCATGACATCATACCATAGCATTTTAGCATTTTCAATAACCATTTCAAGGATCTCGAGGGTTCTGTTGATGCAGGGTTACATTGAACTACACATCTATCAAGGGGCAAAGAGGTTTCTCCTCTAACCAATCCAGTCAAAGATCAAGTGCAACAACTTGAATCAGTGGCTATGACCCACTCGACATGGTGAACTTGATTCTCGTGGAAGGACGTCCACCGGTGCAGAGATCCCCAATCCAAGAGCAGAGTTCAACCTCTAACATTTTCTTGTGTTTACCCCAAGAGATCCTTGAAAGCATGCATCCACATATCATGCATTTCATTTTGACAATCTTTCCTTTTTCAGGTTTCCTTACTCTCCTGCTGTTTATTTCAGCAAGAGATGGCTCTAGAAAGGTCTGTCAAAGACATCCAAGACCAAACTGCTCAGCTGCAGGAGATGTTCCTGAACTTGTCTCTGGGGCAAGAAGAGATGAAAGCTCTCCTCACCAACGGCTTGGGGAATTCCAACAATGCCAGGAGTGATCAGATTGCGGAGCTGCAGTTTGATCTGACAACACTGAGGACTCAAGTGATGGGATATTTGGTGGGCCAGATGGCTCTCATCCAAGACCTATCTCAAAGACAAGAGGAACTCAGAGTTCTTGTCCGCCAACTGCTTCCAAACAACCAACTGGGGCAAACATCTGAGGTCGAAGAGCAAGTCACCGCTCAGCCTCCATCCACTCAAGAAGACAAGGGGAAAGCTCCATTGCTAGCTTCAGGGTCACAATCCCCTCAACAACCTCGCCAGCGTCAACGGGGTAATCGGCGTAAACAAGAAAAGTTGGGAAGACAGTTTACGGAGACTGAAATACCATCATTCTTCATACTGAAGCGCCTGTTGGAGGTCAATTTGCTCACCGTAAAGGACCCTCCTCAGAAGCTCAACATCTCCTCTCCTCACTTCAACCCCGACGCATTCTGTGTTTACCACTCCTGCAGCCCGGGACACAGCACCAACGACTGTTGGGCCTTGAAGAACAAGATTCAAGATCTGATTGACATTGGGGTGCTGGAATTCATGCCAGACAGCGAGATGAAGATCTTCCGTTAAAGGGTTCTCCGCTTGAAGTGACGAAGCTCAAACTGAAAGACTTTTGCTTCTTCTTGAATTTTTCAAAGTTGTAATTTCTTTTGCTGTCAAACAATTATCTGTTGATGTTAAACTCTGTTTTCATTAATGCATTGCATATGTTTGTCTTGAATTCATCCATTCGTTTCACTACTCTTATGCTTTTCTTTATGATATTTGACTCCTGATAAAAAGCTGTAAGCCTTTAGAGGGAGGATGACGAAACAATACCGTGATCTTATACAGTATGCTTTTGAACAGATCTTGCTGATGATGTACAGGCATTTCTTTCAATTCCCAAACACTGGAGTTATAAGGAAGTTAATCCCTAGTCAACCCCTTCGAGCCAAAGAAGTAGGAGTTTCCTGTTCTAAACCGTCGAAACCTTTGATATAAACCCGGGGCAGGGTAGTATCTCAGTTAATTCAAAAGAAAATGCACATTGAAATCGCAAACTCTCAGTTCGTAATACAACGAACGACGTCAAAAAAGAAAGTGTTCCTTTGGAATCAAAAGACCAGGGTGGTTCCCTATCACATAGACAGTCAATCTCTCAAAAGAGAAAAGCCCACTGAGCCAGAACCGATAAAGGAGGCTTAAGAAAGCTGGGGCATCCCGCTGACAGTAATCCCGAAAACGGTAACAGTCAGGCAAAAGTTAGGGATAACAAATCAAAATCAAAATAGTGAGGTCATTACAAAATCCTCAACAAACATGAAAAATGTTGAAAAAGAAAAAGGAGATGATGACTGTCTCCCCAAAATTCAAAACTGGTGAACCATCGCCCAAAAGTCGTTCCAAACTCAAAACAGAGTGCGACGCACAATTAACTGAGCTTAGGTTGGAGAACATCATGAAGAGCGGGTGGGTACAAATATACTTTGAGCCTTTATCCTTTGTTTCTTAAACCGCGAACCAGGCCACGTTACAACCCTTCAAAAGTCCTAATTGAAGCATGGGTTAGTTCGAAAGCATACTGTTACAAAAGGTATCCTGACTCCTGTAGGGCTTTGCTCTAAATCTTGTGTTAACTTGTCTTATGAAAAGTTTTCTGCTAAAAACGCATTTTTCAAAACTTCGAGACAAACATAAACTTTGCATTATTCGAATATCACTGTCTGCATTTGACCCCTTTTGTTTGACAGCGAAGAAGTTCATACAGCGAATGTTCGGAGGAACGAAAACTCTCTCAGCAAGTCAAAATCACTTCAAGAGGATAACACTTCCATCAAATCTCCTATCAACAGGGGTGCATGACATGTCACAATTCAATTAACCTGGGGCAGTCCAGTCAAGGTCCAACAGATCTTTCAAAGTTCAGTTAACCTGGGGCAGTCCAGTCAAGATTTCAAGAAATCTCTCAATATGCAGAGTAATCCGATTCAAGATTCCTTCATCACCACTTGGGGCATTCGAATGTCAAGAGTGTTCAACAAATCAACTACAACATTTCCAGACTCGATTCCTGTATCTAGCCAGGGCATGTCTGAAGAGTTTGAAGATTCGATTCCTGTATCCAGCCAGGGCATATCTGTTGACAACTATTTCCAGATTCGACTCCTGTATCCAGCCAGGGCATATCTGTTGACCACATTTCCAGACTCGATTCTTGTATCTAGCCAGGGCACGTCTGAAGAATTCGAAGATTCGCTTCCTGTATCCAGCCAGGGCATATCTGTTGACGACTATTTCCAGATTCGATTCCTGTATCCAGCCAGGGCATATCTGTTGACCACATTTCCAGACTCGATTCCTGTATCTAGCCAGGGCACGTCTGAAGAATTCGAAGATTCGATTCCTGTATCTAGCCAGGGCATGTCTGAAGAGTTCGAAGATTCGATTCCTGTATCCAGCCAGGGCATATCTGTTGACGACTATTTCCAGACTCGATTCCTGTATCTAGCCAGGGCACGTCTGAAGAGTCCGAAGATTCAATTCCTGTATCCAGCCAGGGCATATCTGTTGACGACTATTTCCAGATTCGACTCCTGTATCCAGCCAGGGCATATCTGTTTAGAACATTTCCAGACTCGACTCCTGTATCTAGCCAGGGCACGTCTGAAGAGTTTGAAGATTCGATTCCTGTATCCAGCCAGGGCATATCTGTTGACGACTATTTCCAGATTCGACTCCTGTATCCAGCCAGGGCATATCTGTTGACCATTTCCAGACTCGATTCCTGTATCTAGCCAGGGCACGTCTGAAGAGTTTGAAGATTCGATTCCTGTATCCAGCCAGGGCATATCTATCAACTGTCACCTTTCCAGATTCGATTCCTGTATCCAGCCAGGGCATGTCTGAAGAATTCCAGATCAACACCTGCAACAACCCAGGAAACATCTGTGAACGACCGATTGTAGACCAACACCTGTAATAAGCCAGGAATTTATCTACATCACCACTTGGGGCATTCGAATGTCAAAAGTGTTCAAAACCGATGCAGTTTTACACGAGCTCATCATCAGGGACCCCTACACCGGTTCCTCTTCAAGATTTCTGAAAATAGTTTACAGATTCTTCCCAACAACGGAAGTCAATCTACCAACTTGTTCAGACTCTTCTCAAACCGTTGAAATTAGTTTACGGACGCTTCCCAACAACGGACGCGGCTCTATTGCTGATTCAACTTCAAGACTTCTGAAAACAGTTCATGGATTCATCCCAACAACGGATGTTAATCTATCGGCTTGTTCAGATGCAACCTTTGAAATTAGTTTACGGACACGTCCCAACAACGGACGCGACTCTATTGCTGATTCAATCTCAAGATTTCTGAAAACAGTTCACGGGTTCTCCAAGTAAACGGATGTTAACCTATCGCTTGTTCAGATTCTTCTCAAGCTAACCACCACGGAAGATCGCGCTCGCCAAAATTCCCCCTATCCCCAGCGGAGTTCATCAAAATCCCCAGCCAGGGAATCCTCCGGAATTCAATTTCCCTCAGAGTTTAAGCTTCAGTATCCCCAGCGGAGCCAGACTTTTTGAACCTTCCCCCCACAGAGTTCTGGAAGGGCAAATCTTGAGTTCCCCAGTGAAGTCTCCAGAGTTGCTTCCCATCAAGCCGAAGATTCTCAATCTGGCCTCCCCAGCATGAGTCTACTAGTTTGGAGCTCCCCAGTAGAGGTCATCAGGAATTCTCTTCCCCAGCGACAGCCAAGGATTTATTTTCCCCGGCAGCAGTCAAAACGCTTTTATCTTCAGCCATCTCGGATTCATGCATCCTCGGCAAGATTAGCTCATCAGCTTACATGCACATCCATCACATTCATAAATATTGATGTCACATACATTGCATCATGCATCATAACATTGCATACAACTAACCCTTTGCCTTTTCAGGTAGGATTAGTCGACAGACACAGATCAACTTCCAAGATTCATCCAGAAATAGTTCAGATGTGACCCAAATACGGCGACATTCTGATACTTATTCCAGATTCATTCAGACGCATCAGCAGGAACCCTACACCGGTTCCTCTTCAACTTCAAGACTTCTGAAGCAGTTTACGGATTCTTCCCTACAACGGAGGTCAATCTACCGACTTGTTCAGACTCTTCATAACTTTCGAAAACCGTTTACAGATTCTTCCCTACAACGGATGTCAATCTACCAACTGATTCAAACCCTTCTCAACTTCTGAAAATAGTTTACAGATTCTTCCCTACAACGGATGTCAATCTACCAACTGATTCAGACTCTGCTCAACCTTTGAAGACAGTTTACGGATTCTTCCCTACAACGGATGTCAATCTACCGACTTATTCAGACTCTTCACAATTTTTGAAAATAGTTTACGGACACGTCCCAACAACGGATGCTGCTCTATTGCTTATTCAATCTCAGATAGTTTACAGATTCTCCAGACATGGGCGTCAATCTGTTGCTTGTTCGGACCCCGATTTAGAGATGTTCCAAAACATGGATGCCCTTCTGATACTTGTCCACTCACCATTGACATACAGTTCAACATGTCCAGATGGCATCTGTAAGCCCATCCTCCTACCACCAGTCGCCAAATGGCATCTGTAAGCCCATTCTCAGATGGCATCTCTAAGCCCATCCCCCGACAAATTCTCTCGCACCAGATGGCATCTTTAAGCCCATCACCAAATGGCATCTTTAAGCCCATTCACCTCCACCATCACAACGCCGAGTGCAAATTTTCTGGGCACATTAGTGTCCAATCTCCTTTTACCTTCAAGTCGCGAAAGGCAAACTTGCCAATCTAACTCTTCAGGTCCAAGAAGATTGAACAGGGGCAACTGTTGTACCCCAAAATTTGCCCTCGCGTTTTTTCCACAAGAAATCTCAGCTTCAGACATTTCCTGATTTTTCAAACTGGCTCAAGAATCGGACAAACGAACTTTTCTTGACAGTCAAGCAAAATTAGGGTTTTACTGATTTTCAGAGCTCTGGATTGTTTCATACAGTGGGCTTAGGGTTTTGATGGATTTTGGCTCCATTTTGATCAGGCGAGCGTTATTCGACATTTAATCAGGAATTAAAGTTTTATGGGCATATTCTCAGAAGAATTTAAATTCCACAGCACTTCGCAGTTTATTCCGAGATTCGGGTTAAAATTCGCGTTATCTTGATTTAATCAGTAAAAGAGACAGTGGTTTGAATTCAGTACGTTTTGATTAGGCCAGTCAGATACAGTATGCAGTATTGGGTTCACAGTGTTTATGGCAAATCAGTGAAGAAGGAATGCGCTTGGTCAGTTCAGTTTGGTTGACTGCTGCTTTGCTTTGGATATCGGAAGAGACAGGTTTAATTGATCAATATTGTTATTATTTAAGTTATTTATTATTCTAAAAAATTGAATGATTGAAATTTATTTTTCAATTGTTTTAATTCTAAGAATTTTAAATAAATAAATAAACAATAAAGAAAATTAGAGTTAATTGGATAATTTAGATCTTATTGATATTTGAATTATTTGTACAAATTGTTGTTTATAATTTAAATTATGAACAATAATATACATTAATTTAAAATATTACATAAAATAGAAACTATCCTATTCTCTAATATTCTTCATTCTTCACTCCGCTCCGGTACTCCATGTTTTATCTGCAAAAAGAGAAGAAAAAGTCAGAAAACAGTTAATTAAAAGAGACAGATTAAAGTTGCTCATCATTAGGGGCCACTGACTGGGATCAGTTGACCCTCTCTGCAAATCACGGGATTTCTCCCGGTTCACAGAGAGGGAAGATTTTTTTATTCATGAAATGCAAATGTCAAAAGCATAAGTTACAAAATTCAAGACTGCATAGAATCTCAACTTCAAATTCAAACTAAACTAAAAAAATCCAATTTCAACTTTCTATCCAAAGCAAAAGGGAAGTTACTGTCAAAATGCCTAAGTTTACTCAAGGATTACCCCAAAAGTACAATTGCTGTCAAATCCCAAGCTGCCAATAAGAAAGATTTTGGAAAAGATATCAATAAAAGCATACAAGCTGTCAAAGAAGGATTTAAAAAGGATATCAAAGTGCAAAGTCAGATCAAAGCTGTCAAAAGAGATAAAGATGCAGTCAAGTAGTATGTTATGCAAGCAACTTGGATCTTATCATCATTTCCCAGCATAGTAGGGCCCCTTCAGAAAGTACAGAATAATAACATTATTAAATTCTTTAACTGTACTTTAGGAGAGAAGAAAGAGAGATAATAGAAGCATAGGCAGGTTTAGGTATACAGCAGAAAATATATAACACAGAGAGAGGAAACTCAGTTCAGCAGGTAAGGATAGAGAAGAGAGAAATATACACCCTGCCTTCACCTCAAAAGCCTACAACCCTGTTAAAAAACACAATCTCAAACCTTGTTAAGAAAAAACAACATAACACATCTCAAAACCATAACCAGAATCACCAAAACCATAACCTGAAAATGCTTTAACCTGCCTACTGTCAAGAAAAGAGACAGAACCAAAAAACTCATCCAAGCTGATCAACCAAGTCCAACAATATAACCTGCTGCCTGCATCATCTAAAACTTCATACCAGAATGACCAACACCCTGTCTTAACCTCAAAACCTGCTAATGCCAAGCCTACTACAAACACATAAACAAAAACTACCAGCACCCTGTTCAAAAGCTACCCAAAACCACAACATAGCTTGCAAAACAAACATGGCCTAGCTTTCCAAATCCAAATCCCTCAACCTACTGTCAAGCAGTCAAAACCAACACTAAGCCTCAGAGCTTTTCTTTCCTCATCATAGGCAATACATAGCATCCAAACAAATATACAGCATTCCAGAAGAAGAGGCATTTCAGAAAGCATCACAGTTCAAGATAACACACAACATCCAATTCAACAAAAGGTATCAAAGGCAACCTAGGCCCTCAGACCTCTGAGATCGTCACTGAGCATCTCAAAGCAAGCCAAATTTCCCAACCCACCTTAGGCCTCAGAAGGGGGGGGGGGCTTCATCATAGGCAAATCAGAAAGACGTATCCAACGACATACTCAGGCAACAATACATAAGCATCAGTGACATAGAAGAAGAAGAAAGAAGGGAAAGGGTTCTCAGTATACATCATCATAAAACCCTCATACAGCAAGAGGTAAGAACGAAAATACCAGGAAAGCATCCAGCTTCGTCACCGAATCGCCGTTCCGGCCTCCTAAAGCATCACTCCGCCTCTCCTCCATCTCCCAAAATGAAGGTAGCCCATCTTTTCCCACTTCTCTTCTCCTTCATCTCATAATGAAAAGAAATAGTTAAGACTCAAATCAAAAAATGCGTATCATTCACGAAAGAACATAAAGTGTGGAAATCAAACCTTAAATCAAGGACGCTGGGCTCATGTCAATGGAGGGAAGAAAGGCTTCAGGAGCGACGCTGGTGGCCGGAGTGAGTTGCTCAGAAAGCTTGCAAGGAGGAAGAGAACGTTGAACGAATACGCGCCGCCGCTGCCTCGCTAACCCTAAAACTTTCATGACCAAACTGAACACTCCTCACTAACCCTAAATTCGTTCAAGTCCAAACTTGGGCCTGACCCGTCCTCACTTCCCCAAAGCCCATTAAACACTAACCCTTTTTTATTTCATCAACAATATTTACTTCTTTTTTCTTTATTAAACACTAACCCTCTTTTTATTTTATAAACAATATTTACTTTTTTTTTTTTGTAAAATACTAACTTAATTAAAATACATTTTTACCTCATATATTAAAATTGAAAATAATTATTTCCTTTTATTTATTTACTCTTTCATTTAAAATATATTTATACATACATTATAAAAAAAACATTAATTTTATAATATTATGCATTTTTTATCATATAGTTAAAATATCCTTTTTAAATATATATTTGTACATAAAAATAATAAAATACTCTTTTTATACATAATTAACTTGAATACATTTTTAATACACGTTAAAATACATTTGTACATAACAATTAAGAATATACTTCCTTTTTATCCATAATTCAATTTTTTGACATTTTAGTGTATTTTCATATATAATACAATTCAATTAAAATTTGAACATACCATTCTTAATTAACACTTTCTTTTTCTTTTGTACATAATTAAACATACAAAAATCAAAGACTCATTAAGATACATATCTAGGTCAAACCCTAATACGATTCAACTTCACATATCGCACCTGTACATAATTACACAATTCATATACATATACACTTGTACACTTACACAAATACATTCACATTGCCCTATACACATTTTTTATCTTATATTTGTATATTCGATATTTACATTTGATTGCGACTTCGATTTGGTTGTAATTTATTCGGGTACTATAAGTCTCATCCCCTTTGTACATTTATACCCCCACTCCCGGATACTACTTTGTAATAGCGTAGATTTTACATTCCGCAATTTACAGCTTTCCAATTATACCATGGTTAGACCTAGGGTTTGTATGTACATAAAATCAAACGCTAGATAACCTAATACAAGACAAATACATGTAATCAATACACAATCACACTTGCACCCCCTAGGGTAATCCCACATGTTGCCTTCCAAAATGGGCCATGCTTGCACGTCGAGTATCTTTGGCAAAACAAAATCAAATGATCATAAGTCCCTCGATGACACTTTCGAATGTTGCCTAAAACGGAATGATCATAGTCCCTTCAAAGCAAATTGCCAAAGACACTTGGCATCATTGCATTCATGGTCCATACGATAACCCGCGCCCGTCCCGGATAAACTTCCTAAACACAAGATTGTCTACCAATTTCAATGGTAGAACAAAATTGTTAAAAAGGGTTAAAACATGACAAAAACCTTTGAGTACAATAGGGTAGACAAAACTCTTAGTTACTTGAGATCAAACTTGCAAAAACACTTGCCTTCTTTTCAAAAACCACAATCCACAACACTTTCAAACAAACTCTCAAAAACATTTGAAACATCTTTTCGAAAAGATTCACACTTTTGTAAAACACTCAATCACGAGTCAAATACATTAGTTGCCTAAGACTAGGCATCTTTTTCCAAAACATTTTCAAAAGCACCCACACACACACACCATTTTCAAAGCAATCGAAAAACAAGGCAAGTGATCTAAAAAACCAAGTAACTAAGAGCCCATGGACAACCATGGATGAAAAGGGTGCTAACACCTTCCCTTTTCATAATCTACCCCCCGAACCCACGAAATATCTCAAAAGGTTTTTGCTGTGCTTTTTTTAACCTTTCCTTTAGGATAAAATAAAAAGTCGGTGGCGACTCTTGCTC
The DNA here is from genome assembly GCA_948472305.1 of Vicia faba. Classification (NCBI taxonomy): domain Eukaryota; kingdom Viridiplantae; phylum Streptophyta; class Magnoliopsida; order Fabales; family Fabaceae; genus Vicia; species Vicia faba. The sequence continues at coordinate 494,083,805 of OX451738.1, forward strand.
AACCGCACAAGTGCGAATATGAACGCAAAACACTAGTCAGTTCTCCCACCGTATCACACCTGGGATCACCACTTTTGTTTTCCTCTTGAATCACAAAATCTAAAGAAAAGTAATTTATAAATTCTTTTTGAAAAACAATTTTGTTATTTAATCTTTTTGCTTTGAAAATTATTATCAATAATAAATGGAGTCTCTGTAAGCTGAATAAAAATAAGAAATACAAAGAATTTGGTAAAAGCTCAAATTTTATTGATAGAATGGTAGTCTTCGAATGGCGAGATTCCACGGATGATTACAAAGTTCGGAAAATGGTAATATATAATGGAAAAGATACATTGAGATAAAATGACCACTATTCCCTCTAACAACTTTGAAATTTTGAGCAGCAGCTTCTGTTGAAGTATGTTGAGGCTCCAAGAAGATTGTTGCTTCAATGATCAAGTCTTGTCTGATGCAGTTACTTGCCAAGAAAGTCCCTAACTTTTGCCTAAGCTGCCCTTGCAGGTTTTCAACTTAGCGGGAAATTTTATTCTGTTTATGTCTCTAATTTTTGCCTAGACTGCCCTTTCGGGTTTTCGGCCTACCAAGACGCTCCTTTTTGCCTAAGCCGCCCTTTCAGGTTTTCAACTTAGCGAGCTATTCTTTTATTTCTTTAGGCGAAGTATTTCTTGACTGCATCAGCATTCATGGGATGTGGGAACTCCTCGCCATCCATAGTTTCAAGAATTAATGCACCGCTAGAGAAGGCTTTCTTGACAACATATGGGCCTTCAAAATTTGGAGTCCACTTGCCCCTAGAATCAGCTTTAAAAGACATGATCTTCCTGAGCACGAGGTCGCCTTCTCTGAATTAATGAGGCTTGACCTTCTTATCAAAAGCTTTCTTCATTCTCTTCTGATATAACTGCCCATGACACAAAGCCGTCATTCTCTTCTCTTCGATCAAATTCAATTGGTAAAACCTGTTCTGGACCCATTCAGCCTCTAATGACTTGGTTTCCATTATCACACACAAAGAGGGAATCTCAACCTCAATTAGGAGCACCTCTTCCAATCCATACACAAGAGAAAACGAGTTTTCTCCTGTTGAAGTGCGGATAGATGTCCGAAATCCATGTAAAGCAAAAGGGAGCATTTCATGACAATCTTTATAAGTAACAACCATCTTCTGGATGATCTTCTTGATATTCTTATTAGAAGTTTCAACAACCCCATTCATCTTTGGCCTGTACAGAGATGAATTGTGATGGACAATCTTGAATTCTTCACAAAGTTCTGTCATCATCTTGTTGTTCAGATTTGAGCCATTATAAGTGATAATTCTGCTCGACACACCATACTGTCATATGAGGTTATTCTTAATGAAGCGCATAACCACCTGCTTAGTAACATTAGCATATGAAGCAGCTTCCACCCATTTTGTGAGGTAATAAATTGCTACCAAGATAAACAATGTCCATTCGAAGTTTTGGGTTCTATCATCCCAATCATGTCAATACCCCACATAGAGAAAGGTCACGGGGAAGAAATAACATTGAGAAGTGTTGGAGGCACATGAATCTTGTCCGCATAAATCTAACATTTATGGCACTTCTTCGCAAATTTGTAACAGTCATATTCCATTGACAGCCAATAGTAACACGCCCTTAGCATCTTTTTAGCCATCGAATGTCCATTGGCATGAGTGCAAAATGAACCTTCATGAATCTCATGCATCAAAATGTCTGCTTCGTGTCTATCCATGCATCTGAGCATGACCATGTCATAATTTCGCTTGTACAACACATTTTCACTGAGGAAGAAACTGCCAGCCAATCTTCTCAATGTCTTTCTATCTTTATTTGATGCACCAATCGGGTATCCTTGAGTCTGGAGAAAATGCTTGATATCATAATACCAAGGTTTCTCATCTGCTACCTTTTTTTGTTGTAAACACACGAGTGGGCCTATCCAGTTGCCGAACTATAATTCGAGGTAAATCATTCCAAGTATTTACTTGATACATATAAGCCAGAGTTTCCAGAGCATCTGCCATTTGATTTTTGTCTCTGGGGATGTGATGGAATTAAACTTTATTAAAGAAGGGTAACAATCTTCGAGCATAATCTTCTTAAGGGATCAAGCCGGGGTGAGGATTATCCCACTCTCCTTTAATCTAATTTATTACCAAAGCTGAATCGCCATACACATCTAAAATTTTAATTCTGAGATTAATAGATTCCTCGAGACCCATGATGCAAGCCTCATATTCTGCCATATTATTAGTACTATCAAATGTCAACCTTGCAGTAAAAGGAATGTGTGATCCATGTGGAGTGACAATCATAACACCAATTCCTTTACCATAAGCATTCACAGCTCCATCAAATATGATACTCCAACGAGATTCAGGATCAGGACCTTCCTCAGGAAATGGTTCATCACAATCTTTCACTTTCAGAAACATCACATCCTCATCGGGGAAATCACACTTCACATACTGATAATCATCAATTGGTTGGTGAGCAAGATAATCTGCCAACACGCTGATTTTAATAGCTTTTTGACTGGGGTATTCGATGTCATATTCAGATAAAAGCATCTGCCAGTGGGCAATTCTCCCAGTAAGAGCAGGCTTTTCATAAATGTACTTGATTAGATCCATTTTGGAGATCAACCAAGTAGTGTGATTCAACATATACTGCCGCAAACATTTTTCTGCCCAGGCCAGAGCACAGCATGTCTTTTCTAGCATGGAATACCGCGATTCACAATCAGTAAACTTTTTACTGAGATAATAAATGGCATACTCTTTCTTCCCTGTTTCATCTTGTTGTCCCATAATACAGCCCATGGAATTATATAACACTGTCAGATACATAATCAATGGTCTTCCTTCAATAGGAGGGAGCAAGATAAAAGGTTCAAGTAGATATTCTTTAATACTTTCAAATTCCCTTTGGCAGTCATCTGTCCATACACAACCTTGATCTTTCTTTAACAACTTAAAGATCGGTTCACACATTGCAGTCATGTGGGAATTGAATCTGGAAATATAATTTAAACGCCCGAGGAACCCTCTAACTTGCTTTTCAGTTCTCGGTGCTGGCATTTCTTGAATGGATTTGACTTTATCAGGGTCAAATTTAATCCCTCTCTGGCTAACAATGAAACCCAACAATTTCCCTGACCGAACATCGAAGGTACATTTATTTGGATTCAAGCGGAGACGATACTTCCTCAAATGCTGAAACAACTTCAACAAATCTTCTACATGCCCTTCTTTAGTCTGGGATTTAGCAATCATATCATCAACATATACCTCAATTTCCTTGTGAATCAGATCATGGAATAGGGTTGTCATAGCCCTCTGGTACGTTGCACCAGCGTTCTTCAACCCGAAGGATATCACTCTGTAATAGAATGCTCCCCAGGGTGTGATAAACGTTGTTTTTTTCCATGTCCTCAGGAGCCATCCTTATTTGATTATACTCGGAAAATCCGTCCATGAACAAGAAAAATTTGAATTTTGCTGTGCTATCCACTAACATATCAATGTGAGGCAATGGAAAATCATCTTTTGGACTAGCTTTTTTAGATCTCTATAATCTACGCACATGCGAACTTTTCCGTGTTTCTTTGGTACTGGGAAAATATTGGAAATCCACTGAGGGTACACTGATGACACAAGAGAACCGGAATTAACCTGCTTTAGAATTTCTTCTTTGATCTTCACTGCCATATCTGGGTGAGTTCTTCACAACTTCTGTTTGATTGGCGTGCACTCTGGCTTCAGCGGCAAATGATGCTCTAAAATATCTGTATCTAGACCAAGTATATATTGGTAAGACCAAGCAAAAATATCCACATACTATTTCAACATCTCAATCAACATGCTCTTCACATCAGGACGCAATAATGCTCCAATCTTGACTTCCTTCAGATCTTCTTCTGAACCTAAATTGATTACTTCCAATGGCTCTTTATAGCTAAATGGCATTCTCCTCGCGCTCAAGCAACCGTGAGACCTATTCTGGAATCCCGTCATAGTCTTCTTCTTCGGCCCCATACACAAGACATTCAATGTTGGGAGAGGGTGCAGGGTCATTGTATTCAACGGGTTTTTAATTAATCTGCACATATGATTTATGATTGCTTTCAAAAACTGACACATATAACAAGTGATCATGCAAATTGAATTTCAATTATTATTTATTTTGAAAGGTTTTTTCTGATTACCATTTTCCAAGAAAAATAAAAAAAAGAAAAACACAATTTGGGAAACAAATACAACTTTTATTATTGATTTTAAAAATCAAAGCAACCAGATAAGCCCATACAATATCAATACTTTCACCTTGGGCAGAGTGAAAGCTTTTCAAAAAGATTAACAAAAACAAATTACTTTGAAACATGTATGCAAGAGGGAACATCAATGGTGATACAGTTCTGAACCCTAACTTCGTGCGTCACATAATTTGGCATTTCTGGCTCTACTTCATCCAAACAAACCTCAATCACATCAACTTCATGGTAATAATCCCTTTGGCCTGTAACCTTGATAGTTCCATTATCCAATAACAACTGGATACCTTTCCTTACAATTAAACATCCTCGGGAGTCCCGGTAGCAAATTCGGCAAGATCCATACTGATGTTCTACCTGACCAGCCATGTGGTAGAAAGTAGCATGCAATTGTACAAGATCCACATTCATATGTTCCACTTCAAAGATTCTGAACTCTCCAGGACATCCAGAAACCATGTTTACTTCCTCTTCATACTCCGCCCTAGGCTTGATTATGTGGATGAGGCCCTCATCCATCATCTCCTGCAAATCAACCTTTATCTTGTCACAACCCTGTATATTCATACTGCAAATAGCACAACCAGCATGATCATGCGTATAATAGCTAAATTTACAGAGGTTTGCATGCATTTTTACCAAATCTCCTCTAACCAAATTAATATAAAAAATCTGGAAGTCTCCTAGACAACCGGCCACCATGCTCACATCATTTGCTCCTCCATGCTTTGGCAAAAGATTATCTTTCACATTAGGGCCAACATCCTTGAAAGATAAGATACCAGACTTCACAAATTTTTGTACTTCAGTTTTCAAAGGATAGCAATTCTCAACATTGTGCCCTGGTGCTCTCTGATGAAAAGCACATGTTTGGTCTGCCTTATAATACCAAAGCAACAGTGATGGTATAACGGGAGGCGGTCTAGTCTGAACCAACATCTTCTGAATTAACACCTAGAGTAATTCTGTATAGCTCATAGGGATAAGATCATAACTCTCCCTTCTCAGATTACACCCTTGATTCCCTTGATGGGATGGTCTCTGATAAGCAATGATTGTTGGAGCTACACCAACAACTGGAGTTACTGATGCGACTTGCTGATGACGCTGATAATTTCTTCTAGGAGGATTAACCCTCATCTCTTGCATAACATCATTTGTATCTCCTTCCTTCTTTTTGGAAAACCCATAGGATGGCTTCTTCGTACCTCTGGAGCTTTCACTTTTTTTTAAATGACCCTCTCTTACATCCTCTTCTAAACGGATACCCATGCCTACCATTTCAGTAAAGTCACTTCGCGCACTTGCTACCATCCTCTCATAGTAGAAAGAACCCAGAGTCTTCAGGAAAATATTAGTCATCTCCTTTTCTTCCATGGGAGGAATCACTTGGGCGGCTACCTCACGCCATCTCTGTGCATATTCTTTGAATGATTCCCTGTCCTTCTGGACCATGGCCCTAAGTTGATCACGGCCAGGCGCCATGTCCATGTTGTATTTGTATTGTCTGATAAATGCTTCTCCCAAGTCATTGAAAGTATGGATATTGACATTGTCTAAACTCATATACCACTTCAATGCAGCACCAGTCAAACTATCCTGAAAAAAGTGAATCAAAAGACATTGATCATCGGTATGGGTAGACATTCTTCTCACATACATCACAAGATGAGCACGAGGACAAGTGTTGTCCTTGTACTTCTCGAATTCCGGGACTTTAAACTTCGCAGGTATCTTGACATTCGGGACCAAGCATAAATCATTCACATTCTGCCCGGACATCTCTTTTCCCCTGAGGGCCTTCATCTCCCTCCACATCTTGTCAAACTGATCTTGAAAATCATCCATTCGATCATAGAGACCCAATTCTTCACTTGGTGGAGGAAAAGGATGATACATATCATCATTAGCAAATGGGACCATATTCACCGAAGTAGGTGCAACAGGAGCAGCATGCACCACAAGAGGTGCAGGAGTAACAATAGTCTGAACAACTGGAGTAAATTGAGGATCTAGATTGAAACCTTCAGGCACAAAGTTCTCTGGAATTCCCTATGGATAACCTTGAGGCATGCAATTTTGAATAACAGCTGGAGTAGCAGACACAGGAACAGTCAGAGCTTCAGTAATAACCTTTTGTTTGTTGAGGTTGAACACTCGGTGACTGATTCTAAGCAGCCACCAGATATTCCATCAGAGCAGTGAGATTAGCCATGCCGACCTTCAGAGCACAAACTTCCTCATGCAGCTCGCGTTTCTCTTGTTCTAAGTTGTCCATCTTCCTTCTGAAATTAGCTTGAGTATTGTAGTGGTGAGAAAACTTACTGAACGAAGTAAAAAACCTTGTTATTTTTATTATTAATATTTTAAGGGACTTAAAGAATTATAGACACATTGCAAATATCAAAGTAATAACACATTTGAAATACTGAAAAATTTCATTATAATAATTTCAAAATGGATTACAAGTTTCAATAATCCGAAGTACAAGATGAAAATAAACTCTAAAACCCTAATAAGTAGAGTTGATGGAGATCACTCTATACACCGATGCTTCCGTTTAAGCCTGGCAATCTGAGCCTTCAACCTCTGGTTTTCTTCTGCATATCTGGTGGCAACCTCCTTCAAATCATCCCAATCATGAAGTGAGCAACTAGCATCTGACTGAGGCTTAGGAGAAAATAAATCCCCTTACCTCTCCATGGTCTCCACATCCCGACTCTCAAGAATCTCAATCACGTCGTCTTTCTCCTTCAAGTCTACTCTATAGAAAATCTCTAAAGTTTGGCACTTATTCTTCCAAGCATCCTTTTCCTGCTGCATCCTGACCAAAGAAAGCTGTAGCTCTTCCACATCATCCAATAAGGGAGGAGTGGTCTTCCCAAACAAATCAGGCATGGGTGCTTCCCGGGAATAAGGCATCTTCAACTGAATAGCTTTCGTTTGGACCCACTGAAGATCAGGCTCCAAAGGAACAACCCCCTAGGTCCCAAGTCTTTCCTACTCTTCTTGTGAATATGACGCCAGGCCTTCGCAATCTGCTCCCTAGCTTCCTTATGGTCTTCTCCCTCCTTCAGGAAGAAACTACTCAAATGAATACTATTTGGTTTATCCCTCATTAGATAACCAAGCTATCGTCATGCAAGAACAGGATTGTAGTTAATTCCTCCCTTTGTACCAAGAAAAGGTACATTAGGGAATCTACCACAACTGTCGATAATCTCTACATCATGGTAAGCCCGATGATACCAATTATTATCCGAGTGAATAAGTGCCATGATCTTAGGAGCCCAACGGGGTTCCTTCCTGACATCCCAGAAAGCATCAGACTGAAGCAACAGATAATCATCCCCTCATGATAAGAATTTCGAAGATGAATATAGTAATAAGCATCACCTAACGATGTAGGAACTGGGTCTCCAATCATGAAGATCCTGATAGAATTAATCTCAACAAATTTTTCCACATTAGGAAATAAAAATAAACCGTAAGCAAGTAGAGCAAAGATGGCCTCAAAAGCGACTGTACTCATCATCCTGAAAAAGTAACAAGGTTTATCTAATAAGAACTGAGCTGGTAATCCTCTAATCCCTCCTTTAGTAGTCATATGGGCTTCAACCTCAGACTTCCCCAGATGGATCAAAGCAGCAATCTCGTGTGGTTTTGGCTCACCCTCAAAACCAGTAAAAGGAACACAATCGATAATAGGTAAATCCAACAGATAAGAATACTCCTCTAGTGTAGGCATCAACTGATAATCATGGAAAGTAATGCAATGATACATCGGATCATAGAACTGGACCAAGGTCGAGAGAATACCCTCCTTCATCCTAAGCTTCATGATAGAAATGGTGGATATATACTTCTTTCGAAAATCTGCAGAACACTCAATCTCGGGAATTAGACTGATGAACTCATCTATCTTGGGATCTTTAAACTGTATTTTCCGGTCTTTTTTTTCCCAGAATCCATGGTCAAAAGGTACCTGAGATATTCACAAATGGTCAACTTTCAAGTACCTTGAAATAAAATTTCTTCAAAAGATACTTATGAGTGCATGGATGCATGATGCAACAATCACACACAAGATCACAAACATAGGGTTCATAGGTTCAACGTCACGAGCATGAGGTCGAAGGTACTACCCATAAGGTATGGTCTAAAAGTTATCACATGCCGAAGAAGGTTCCAGAGGTTCCCAGAGTCTACATCCTTCCTTCGAACATTACCAACTTCCCGATTAACTCGGTAATTAGTAATATTCTCAAGAAAAACTCGTCCGAGCGTAGTGTCGCGTGACAACTATTTCTGGATTACTCCATCATAGCTTCCGCACTACACCTAAAAGGCCAAGATGGGTTAGGTAATCTAGATCCTCAGCTTCAGCAGGCTCCCAGGTCAGAAGCAGTATGTCTTTCCGATTACTCGATAAGCGACACTACAGTCAAAGGGGCCTCCACGGATTGGGGGATCTCATGCCTCCTTTTTTGGGATTACTCCCTCAAAGTTAACATGACTTTACCACCTGTCCTATCTTAAAGTTTGCCCAAGTTCGTGTATAGGACTTATAAGTAATCACCAAGCACCCTGAAAACCAGGAAACTATAGACAAGTAGGTATACAAAAAATAATATAACACATAAACAACAATAACACATATACAGATATAAAAAAAGATAGTTTTAACCCACTTAGGGATGGACCAGCAAGAGGTCAATATTTCCCCAGTGAAGTTTCCATTCTTTTTCTGTAGCGGTAGAAATGTTTAAGACTAAGCCATTAGATTGACTAGACTTATACAAATCAAAATAAAAATCGCCACCACGCTTTATTGTTTCCAAAGGAATGGGAAAAAAAGCGAATAACCCAAAAAAGAGGGGGAAATATTCTAGGTAAGGGGTTGGTTATGCAAAGGGAAGGTATTAGCACCCTAAACATCTACGATACTTCGCAGGAACCTCTTTGTAAAATCTGTAGGTTTTGGCTATAAAATGTTGTATGTAAAATAGATGGTGGACGTGAGAAAAGAAATATATATTTTTATGATTTTTTCACCCTCCGCGGTTGCGAACCTTTAGTGCCTACGTACCATCTTCCATGAAATAGGGGATCAGGGTACACATAGTTCCTCTTTCAAAAATTTTAAAACACAAGTGTGTCGGTTAATTTTATGAGATAAGACATCATCTTCATTGTCCGTGTGGAAAACATACTTACTATCCACAATCATGAGAATTGATAATTTGCATCATCTCAAAGTGGAGGATATGGCTTGGATTTTAAAATCAACAATGCCTCACTCAACACTTAAGTGGAAAATATCTCTCTTCACTATATATTGTAGAAGTATAGTTGTTTGCATCACTAAAAGGATTGACAATAGTCTAATCTTTTGAGAAAGGTTTTAAAATAAAAAAGCCAAAGTGGAAAAAATGGTTTGAAATGATATTGATTGACTTTTAGTCTTCTCACAAAAAAATGTCAAGATATTATTAAATTGATTGAAGTTTATTTATGAAAAGGTTTTGAAAATGCATGGACCTAAGTCGAAGTTTATTATGAAAATGGTTCAAGTTTCAAGACAAGAAGAGTTTTAAAAAGGAGGGAGAAGATTTTTGAAATTAAAGAAGATGGGAGGAGATGAAGAGACTATCCTAAAGCATAAGGTAAAAGCTAGGGATAAGAACCATGTAACCAACAAGAAGCCAATAATTGACATTATGAGTCAAGATAGAATTCCCATTCTTTGGATTGGAACCAAACAAGCAAAGATACTAGGTCTCTTGAGAGAACCAAACTTCAAATGTATTAGGTCTTCACAAAAATTTGGCAGAGTAACGGCTGTATATGGGTGAATTCCAGATTACAAACAAAGTATGTAATCACAATAACCTGCACACAAAACAAACAAACAACCCAATGTCTTGAGGTAAACCTCAAGAACTCTAGACAAAATATCAATTAAGGTCACAAGGTCTCTAACATAGGCCAATGTTTCTAATCCTAAGTCCAAGAAGTCCAATTCTCCATAATGCCAAGGATAGTTACCAAATAGTTCAAGTATAATTAAAGCTTTTTATGGTTCATGTGGATTATTAGGTGTATTAAAAAAAGAAAAGCTCAAGTGAGAAAAATAAAAATGACATAAAAGTAAATGCTCAAGTGAGCAAAGATGAAAATAGCATGAAATATAAATGCTAAAGTAAATGATACATAAAGCATAAAAATAAAAGCATAAAGTAACATCAATTGTTCGAAATTAGTGGTTAGTTGGATGACCATCTTGAAACTTGCATTTGGAACTCATTAGAGGATTGGTAGAACCAAAGCCTCCACACAACAAGTTGCATTTACTTTTTGTCAAGTATATAATCCATTTTAGAATCCTCAAAAGTAACATTTAATGATCAACGATATTTAAGTGATCCGCATTGTCCAAAAGTGATGTAGATCCATTAGAGGATTGGTAGAACCAAAGCCTCCACCCAATGAATCTCAAGGTTATTGGATCAAATTGGGCTTGTAAACATAGGTTTGGGCCACGAATGATCATTTATTTGAATCAGGATAAAATTTAGCGCTATGTTAAGCAATTGTAAGTAGACTTACGTAGAAGTCACACCTATTTTGAGGCCGGTCAATAGCAATCTTTGCATCTTTTATTTTGAGACATGATATAGAGATCATGCTCCAATAACACTTAGTGTAATAAGAAAGAGATAAGATGAAGAGGTGTGGAAAGAATATACAAACCATATTTGAATTAAAATTTAATCAAACTATTATTAAAATCATTCATCCATTTTAATGGAGTTAAACTCAACACCATGGATCCAATGAGGTAAACAAAGTTAATGATAAAAAATTCAACCCAAGATCAACCAGAAAATAATCACAAAATAATATTACATTTAATATATGCATTAAAAAGGTTTTTTTAATGTTTTTAAAAATAGAAATAAAAGAGAAAAATATCAACTATGTTTAAATTAATCTAGAAAAATTAAGTAGGACCATAGAAAAAAATCAAAAATGGACTAATATATTTTTATAAAATTTTTGGTAATTTTTAAAGTGAGAAACTATTTTTAAAATTAAAAGAAATGAGTAAAATAAATCAAAAATGATAAAAAATAATAAAGTCAGAAATAAAAAATAAATGAAGTCACGAATATTTGTCACAATAATTAGATCATTCCAAATTTTTTTCAGAATTTAAAAATGCATAAAAGTATTTTTAAACATTTAAAACAATTCAAATAAAGTGAAAATTTATAAAAAATATAAAAACACAATAAAATTGTAAAAAATAAAAATCAGAAAGAGAAAAATCAAAAATATTTTTCATAATTTTTTCAGATATTTTGGACTTAAAATGAATTTTCTATGATATTTTGAAGTTTTAAAAAATTAAATATAAAAATTAGAAAATAAAATAAAAACCAAAAAGATGTGGACCAATGGATGAAAGTCAAAACTCATTAGTAACCAAATCCAAGGGATCTGGAACGCTGTGCATATCATGGTCATTACTCAATAAAACACTGAATCAAATATAAATCTGATTTTTAAAAAATACAAATGGCACGCCATCACGAGTTGGAAGATAACACATTGGTCATCTTCAACCTCCAGCCAACCTGAAATACAGGTCTCTTAAACTTTAAAATCAGAAGCTCAGACCTATGCCATTCGCTTCATCTCATCAAGACGAAGAGAACCACACCTTCGCAAAAAATTTATATAAACTGTAGCTAAAGCAATTTGGAAAGAAAGTTTTGAAAAGGAATTTGAAAATTCATGGCCAAAACGTGTTTCCAGTTAAAAGCAAGTATTGCGACTAGAACCAGGGCAATGAGAGCTTCACAATGATATCAAAGTTTGGAAGAATTGATGGAGAAATCTACCTATTGAAGTTCAGTTGCAGAGCTCTGTAAATGGACTTGGTCAGATCAATTCAGAAGGTTTCAAGGCTCAATTATTCTTGTGTTAGCTTCAGGGAAGATCAAAGAAGGTGAATTGATAGAAAAATGGATTGAAAAAGGCTTAAACACTGATTTCGAAGTTGCAGAAAAGTGAGTTGTGGAATGAGTTTGGCAGGGTGATTTTGGCTGTTCAAGCTTGAGGAAATGAATGAGGGATGACCCTCTATTTATAGGGAATCAAATGGAATGTTCAAGCGTGTGAAATGGTGATGTTTGGAGGGAAATCGTGTGAAGTTGCAAACAAGAAAAGTGTGACTTATATTTTGGTCAAAACTCATCCAAAACACGCGTTTTTCTATGCTAATCACTTATGGGAGTTCACTAAACATGTTTAGAAGCAAAAACGCTCAGAAAAAATGTGTTTAGAAGCTAAATCAAGGATTTTAAATTCTGACTTTTGAAGAAATTTCAGTTTCAAGTTACCAAGTTTAAATCAATGGCATTCTCCGCTCAAGGGCTCTTAAGGCATGATTCTTGAAGCTTTAGAAAGATGAGATTACAAGCTTTGCAATGGGAAAAGAATGTAATCAAATGGATGTTTGAGCTGAAAGTTGCAAAGAGTCAAAGTTGGGAAAAAGAAGTTGACTTTCCACACTTAAAAATATTTCAAGTTTTTCTTCAAAAGTGACCTATAATGTTTTGCATCCAAACATGGCCTTCCACTTGGAATTTTCTCTTGACCAAAAAATATGGCATGAAATAGACATCCTGAATGACATTTTGAAACTTGAACCATTCAAAATCTCTAAAAATTGAGATAGTTATGAATTGTTAAAGTTGGCAAAAAATCATGAAATGAACTATAATCTTTTGTATCCTTAGAGCATCTTCCATCCATTTTCTCACTTTGCATATAAAAGAAGGAATAAAGTTCACATCCTCAAGATCATTGTGGAAAAGGAGTGGGCTAAAGGTGATAAAAATTGACCAAGTTATGATCATTTGAAGTCACATGAAGAGATTTGAGGGTTCATCTAGAGGACTTGTAATCTTTCTTCATCATCAAGTTTCTTCCACATGAAAACTCCTTGAAAATTTTGAAGTGATTTTTTAATAACCCTTTGAAGAGAAGGATGTTTTTGGAATCACTCAAAAAACCAAAAGATGAGCAAGATATACTTCTTTGAAGTTCAAAACCCTAGCTCCTAGATCAAGAAAATGCTTTGCGGAACTTTGACAATTTTGAACAACCTTCTTGTACCAACACTTTTTCTTTGTAGATAGAAGTTGTTGAGGATGATAATGAGAACTTATAGAAACCAAAACACTTCCATATCTTGAGAATTGAGAGAAATATTCACTTGTGAACAATGGGAAAAATGCCTTGTCCAACCATGACAACTTCTTCAATCAAATCCTTGTAGTTTTGAATCAATCTTGATAACTTTGAAATGTGGTGAACCAAAATAAACCTTGCCATGCCATTTCTTCCAAAACAACTTTAATGGTAAAGTTTGAATTTCTCAAGCTTTATTTACTAGGGCATGGAAATAAACTCATGAACCCATGGATCAACTTGCTAAGCCACATTTCCTTTACCTACATTATTAAAAAGTAAGACAAACCAACATTGCATTTTATTAAGTTAAAACAAAACATGCATGATCACAAAAGAAAACAAGTCAAGGTGCTTGGTGATTCCTCAAAGAGAAAAGCTAAAGACAGGGAGGAGAACCAAAAGCTCTAATGTGATTTTGTTGTGATTGAATCAATATGGTACGATGAAGGGATCTTAGGGGCAAACATTGGGGTACAACGGGCAGTATGCACCCAGGAGACAGTTTATAAAGATCAACATGCCATTGGTGCAAGTATTATAACACATGTTGAAGACATGACTGGTTATATTGAGAGAGCCTCCACAGAATCCCAACACTTCCTCTCCCTGCTATAATCCCAATGCAAGGTATGCGTATCACTCTGAAAACCCTGGGCACAACACTAGAAATTGTTGGGCTCTGAAGAATAAGATCCAAGATATGATTGATGCTAAAGAAATTGAATGTGATCCAACTGAGACTCCTAATGTGATTACTGAGCCTATGCCCAATCATGATAACAGTGTTAATGCTACTGAGCCTACTCCCCTGATGATTGTTAAGGAAAAGCAACTGCAAGCCGATTTATTTTCAGGTTGTACTGAAGATTGCTACTACTGTGTATCCCAATCCAATGGTTGTGCATTGTTGAAAAAAGGTATTCAGTGTTTGATGGATGATTGTGAGATCCTAGTTGAAAAAATTCCTTTTGAGAAGACTCCTCCTGTGGAGAGTACATCCCAAGACCTGAATCTTGAATACATGTCTACAATTTATGGTACCCCTGTAAGGATCACTTCTAAGGGTCCTATATAGATTACTGCCGAACCTAGAATCGCTCCTCTGATTATTACTGCACTTGGGCCAATTCCATATTCTTCCGATAAGGCTATCCATTGGAATTAAGGAGTTAATGTCTATTACCATGGCATCAAGCAAGATCCATTGACTCTTGATGATGAAAATGATGCATTTACTGATCCCGATGTTTGCAATATTGCTAGGACTAGTAAGGTTACCAGAAGTGGAAGGGTTTTCTCTCCAGAGATCTCTCCGAAGGCTGTTACTGCACCAGTTCGTATCACTGCTACTAAATATACTAGTGAGACTCGAGACAAAGAACATATGACTAAGCCTGCCCAAACTGAGGCACCGAAGAAAGTCAATGTTGAAGACACCTCCAAGCAAGAAATGGAGGAAATATTAAAGATCATAAGAAAGTGCGACTACAAAATTGTTGAACAGTTAGGGAAAACTCCCTCAAAAATATCTATGTTATCCCTGTTATTATGCTCTGAAGCCCATGCTCAGGCTTTGGTGAAATTTCTGAGATTTTCTCATGTACAGACAAAAATATCTGTTGGTCAGCTCAAAAATTTTGTTGCTAATCTGACAACTGATAATGGGCTAGGCTTTTCTGATGCTGATTTGACCCCCGCAAGAAGGGAACATAATAAGGCCCTGCATTTCTCTATTGAGTGCAGGGGCACTACCCTATCTCATGTATTGGTAGACACGGGTTCCTCATTAAATGTACTGGCAAAAGCTTCTTTAGACAAACTTGACTGCGAGGGATTATGCTAAAACATAGTGACATTGTAGTAAGAGCTTTTGATGGTTCAAAGAGAATGGTGCATAGGGAGGCTGATCTCCCAATAAAAGTGGATTCCCAGGTCTTTGAATCTACTTTCTATGTGATGGATATTCGTCCATCCTATTCTTGTTTTCTTGGACACCCTTGGGTTTATGGGGCAAGCGTTGTTACTTCTACCTTACACCAGAAGTTGAAGTATCCCATGAAGGGAAATATTATTATAGTTTGCGGTGAAGAAGAATACGTGGTGAGCCATTTGAACTATTTCAAGTATGTTGAGATGGGTGGTGAATTCTTCGAGACCCCTTGCAATAACTTTGAAGTTATTGATAAAGCTTCTCCTGCTATTCCTAAGACCCCATCAAAAATGGCTTCTCTGAAAGATGCTAGGGCTATGGTCGAAGAAGGTCGTTGCACCATTTTGGGTCAGCTTCCCGATATTTCTCATAAGTCAGACAAATTTGGTTTGAGTTTCACTTCTATGGCTCAGAGGGCTGTCCGTCGTGCTCGCGTTAACTCAAGGAGATCTCCATTCTGCATCAACAACAATGGAGTTCACAACAATCATGTCAACGATGTGAAAGACGCTGATAGTGACTGCGACATAGACAGTTCGATCTTCCCTACCACCGAAAATGGGCTCAATAATTACAAGACTGAAGACTTTATACCAATCTCCTTTAGTCAGGATTAAATGTTGTTTTCTCTTTTCTTACTTTTAAGTTTTTTGGTTATGTAATTTAAATAATAAACTTTAAGCCTTGTGCCTTACCTGGGGCACAATGGTCCATTTGTTAGGGTTGTCATTATTCATCAACATATCTTCATTTAATAAATCAATGGACGTTTGCATTCAAATTTTGCGTTCTTTGTATTTATTTTACTTTATTGCTTTCAAAATAGCTATGTGTTCTTACACACACCTACACAACAAATTGCAGATCTATATCCACCATGGATCCCATTGATAACAATTATGCTATTGCCAATTATGACCTCGAAAATCCGATCTACCAAGCCGAGGATGAAGGTGAGAAAGATTGTGAAGTACCTGGAGAAGTTACTAGGTTGTTAATGCAAGAAGAAAGAGCCATATGCCCACATGATGAGCCAGTCGAGGTTATGAACTTGGGTACTGAAGAAGATAAGAAATATATCAAGATAGGTGCCAACCTAGAAGACAATATCAAGAAGAGATTAATCTAGACATTGCATGACTATGTTGAGATCTTTGCTTGGTCGTACGAAGACATGCCAGAGCTTGATAGTGATATTGTGGTTCACCGTATATCGATGAAGGAAGGTTGCCCCCTATAAAGTAGAAGGTTCGTCGTATGCGTATCAAGATGTCTAAAAAGATCAAGGATGATGCTATGAAGCAGTTCAATGCATGTTTCTTAGCTGTTACATCCTATCCGCAGTGGGTTACAAATGTGTTGCTAGTGCCCAATAAGGACGGTAAGGTGCACACGTGTATAAATTACATGGATCTGAATAGGGCAAGCCCCAAAGATGACTTTCCGCTTTCACATATTGATGTTCTGGTTGATAGCACTGCTTAACACAAAGTATTTTCCTTCATGAATGGTTTCTCTGGATATAATCAAAATCAAGATGGCACACGAAGACATGGAGAAAACTACTTTTGTCACAGTGGGGAACTTTCTGTTACAAAGTTATGCCTTTTGGGTTGAAGAACTCTGGTGCAACATATCAACATGCCATGGTAGCTTTGTTCCATGATATGATCCATCACAAGATATAGGTTTATGTTGATGACATGATAGCCCGATCTTAGACTGAAGAGGAACGAACACCTTGACCACCTGCACAAGCTGTTTGAGAGATTGAAGAAATATAAAATAAGGTTGAATCCAAACAAGTGAACATTCAGGGTAAGATTCGGTAAACTCCTAGGTTTTGTCGTCAGCGGTAAAGGTATTGAAGTTGA
Organism: Vicia faba; assembly: GCA_948472305.1. NCBI lineage: Eukaryota > Viridiplantae > Streptophyta > Magnoliopsida > Fabales > Fabaceae > Vicia > Vicia faba. Next base: position 494,101,157 of record OX451738.1, read on the forward strand.
TCCTGCCAAAGTTAAAGCTATTCAAGAAATGCCATCTCCCCGTACTAAAAAGGAAGTCAGAGGATTCCTTGGATGATTGAACTATATTGCCAGATTTATTTCCCATCTGACCGCTACATGTGAGCCAATCTTCAAGTTACTAAAGAAAGAATAGGTAGTGAAGTGGAATGACGATTGTCAGGTAGCCTTCGATAAACTCAAGGAGCACCTCCAAGAACCTCCAATTCTAATGCCACTGGTTGAAGGAAGACCTTTGATCATGTACTTAACAGTGTTAGAGAACTCAATGGGGTGTGTATTTGGGAAACATTATGAGTTTGGTCAAAAAGAGCATGCAATATACTACCTTAGCAAAAAGTTTACCAATTGTGAAACAAGATACTCACTGCTCAAGAAAAATTGCTGCGATTTGGCATGGGCTGCTTACTGACTAAGACAATATATGTTGACTCATACCACCTTGTTGATCTCTAAGATGGACCCAATAAAATATATATTCGAGAAACCTGCCCTCTCCGGAATAATAGCAAGATGGAAAATGGTCTTGACCAAATACAACATTTAGTATAATACTCAGAAGGAAATCAAAGGAAGTGTATTGACAGATCATTTGGCGCATCAGGGTTTAGATGACTATCAGTCTATGAATTTTGAGTTCCCATATGAGAATATTATGCTAGTTATTGATCGCAAAGAGCTTGGACCGTATGAAGGACCTGAGCCAGGATCCCGATGGACGATGGTGTTTAATGGAGCTTCCAATGCATTCAGTAATGGAATTGGTGCTGTAATTTTGTCTCCTAAGGGTTGCCATACGCCCTTCACCGTTATATTATGTTTTGACTGTACCAACAACATGGCAGAATATGAAGCATGCATCATGGGTATCAAGGCTTCTATTGATATGAGAATTAAATTTTTGAATGTATATGGGGATTCAGCCCTAGTAGTTAGTCAGATTAGGGGATAATGAGATACAAAGCATCCAAATCTTATTCCTTATTGAGAGTATGCGTTGACATTAATTCCATACTTCGAAGAAATCACTTTTGAACATATTCCACGAGAAGAGAATCAATTGGATAATTCCTTGGCTACCATGTCATCTATGTTTAGAGTTAGAGAGACAATGAAGCTCCTCGAATTACTATTGAGAGACTATACGAAATGAGACATTGCTACAAAGTTGATACTGATGGAGTAGAGGAAAAGCCTTGGTACCACGAAGTAAAAATATGCCTCGAGACTCAAGAGTATCCTGAAGGGGTGTCTATTAATGATAAGAAATTCCTACCGAGGTTCTCGGCCAAGTTGTTTGAGTAACAAAATTTTATACAAGCGCAATCACAATTTGACTCTGCTTCATTGTATAAACAAGAAGGAGCTGAGAAGATCATGGAAGATATGCGCAAAGGAGTCTTTGGTACTCACTCCAGTGGGTATATGATGGCTAAGTAAATTTTGAGAACGGGTTATTATTGTTCGACTATGGAAACTGATTGCCATCGTCATTCCAGAACTTGTCACAAATGCCAGATTTATGCTGGCAAAGTACATGTGCCCATGGTTCCTCTGAATGTCTTGACTGCTCCTTGGAAGTTAGCAATGTGGGGCATTGATATGATTGGAGATATTAAGCCTACTGCACCTAATAGACATCATTTCATCCTGGTCGCTATTGATTATTTCAAAGTGGGTTGAAGCAGCCTCGTTTGCCTCTGTTACCAAGAATGTTATGGCCCGATTCATCAAGTATAACCTCATCTTTCGGTATGGCATTCCTGAAAGGATCATAAAGGATAGTGGTACCAATCTTAACAATAGTATGATCAGGGAACTCTGCATGCAGTTCAAGATTAAGCACCATAACTCTTCTCCGTATCGATCAAAGATGAATGGTGCAGTGGAAGCCGCCAACAAGAATATCAAGAAGATTTTGAAGAAAATGACTGTAACATACAAATATTGGCATGAGATGTTACTGTTTTCTCTTCATGCTTATCACACTTCAACAAATACATCAACTGGGGAAACTCCGTTTTCTCTAGTCTATAATATAGAGGCTGTCCTGTTTGTCGAAGTCCAAATTCCTTCTTTAAGGATTATGAAATATGTTGGTTTGGATGAAGAGGAATGGATTCAGAATAGACTTGATCAGATAAATTTGATTGATGAGAAAAGGCTGGCGGCTGTTTTCACTGGTCAGATGTAACAGAAGTGCATGATCAAGGCCTTTAACAAGAAAGTCAGACATCAGGCGTACCAGGCTGGTGTTCTGGTTATAAAGCGCATCATCTTACCACAAGGTGATCCCAGGGGAAAATGGACTCCCACATACGAATGGCCATTTGTGATCAAGAAGATATTTTCTGGCAGTGCTATGAGCTTACCACCATGGACGGTGAAGATTTTCCATACCCTGTATATGCGGACATAGTAAAAAAAATACTACGCAAAAAATAAGACCTGCTAGGTTGACTGGCCTAGGAAAAAATAAGGGCATCCCGTCGAACCAAAAGGGTTTGAGCAAAAATTAGGGATATATATAAAAAAATGTACATCTGACAAGTCAAAAATTGGATATCCCGGTGGACTGAAAACCCGAAAGGGAGGTCCAGGAAAAAGTTATGGATTAAAGCATACGACTATGTCCAGTTGGATCACCCATCTACTTACAGCCAGCATAGTTACCGACATCAAGTTCAAAGGGTACATATCAGTTCAATCAACTTCCTCCAACAACGAGGGATAAGATGCTTGAAGACATAGGGGCAATAGCAGAGTTGAAAATCGACGAGATCATTTCCACATAGATGTTTTTCTTTGTTTATCTTTGTACACCTATTCTTTTACGACGATTTCCTCTTATTAGGAATTTTGTCTCTTTGTATAAAAATGTCTGTTTATAGGAAAATTTTCCAAATTAATGAAATCAGTTTTTACTTTCTCTGTTTTGTTTGCAAAAATATCCAATGATTATATTGAATGAACATATGCATTTAAATATGATTATCGTTTACAAATATATGCATGAAAATAGGAGTAACATTTATGAGAGACTCCAGGAGTTGGGATAACGTTCGTAGTTGACCATAAATTCCCACAGAGCCATTTTCCACAAGTTAATCCCCATCAAAGTTTATCTCCTCAACATAACCTACATGGTTTATTTCCCTAACCGAGTTTATATATCCAATATTGTTATTTCTCGACAAGGTTTTCTTCTCTTACCAAATATCATCTAATGTGGTCCTCCTCAGAAGAGCTAATACTCATATCTGAAACTTGGTAAAATAGCACATCAGAGGATTATTCATCTCCTTTTATCCCCAATCAGGGTATATAAGAATCAAATCCTTCAAAGAACAATGAATGACATACTCTCCTTGAATGCTTCTATCCGCAAGCAGAAATCGAAGATCCCCAGCAGAATGCCCTAAAACAGAAAGCAGAAATCCCCAGTAAGGACGTTCTAAACACGGAAGGAGAATTACTATCTTCATCCCCAACATCAATCAAGGATTTGTTTCCCCCAACCAAACATTATTATACGAAGCTACCAATACGCACCAATAACATTCACAAAAATCATGACATATGCATACAAAACACATATATCGTTCTCATTTATTTTGAGAGCATCATTACGTAATTCATTACATCAGGACATTGCACAGAACTAAGTTTGCCTTTTTCAGGTTAAGATCACAAACAGACAAATACTACCAGTAATTTATAGATATGTTATGGATCAATTCTAGAAATAAGACGGGGCAACTATCTATATGACCAAGTGACTCCCTTCAGATACTGAATTCTGAAAAGCATCTCCCTTTAAAAGTTTTTTTTGAAAAGCATCTCCTTCAGAATTTTTTTGAAAAGCATTCCCTTTCAGAAGTTTATTCTGAAAAGCATTCCCTTTTAGAAGTTTATTCAGAAAAGAATCTCCTTCAGCACTTCGTTCTGAAAAGCTTTCACCTTCAGAGACAATTCTTAAAAGCATTTCCACCAAAGATCGAGTTCTGGCGAGCATTTCCTTTAATGGAGTTCTGAAAAGCATTTCCCCTTAAGCAATTCATTCTGAAAAGCATTTCCTTCAGAAGTTTATTATGAAAAACATCTCCTTCAACGCTTTGGTCTGAAAAGCATTTCCCCTTCTGAGACAGAATTCTGAAAAGCATTCCCCTAGAGACCGACTTCTGGCGAGCATCTCCCTTCAGAAGTTTATTCTGAAAAGCATCTCCTTCAGAGGATTATTCTAAAAATTATTTCCCCTTCAGAGATAGAATTCTTAAAAGCATCTCCTTCAGGGCTTCATTCTGAAAAGCATCTTCCTTCAAATAAATTCTAAAAAGCATTCTTTAGATACAATCAGGCGTAGACTCATTCTGATACCCTTATCGATAGTTACTTTAGATGGCATCTATAAGCTCATCTCCGACGAAACTCTATCACCTCTCTAAATGTCGTCTTTAATCCCAGTCAAGCAATACAATCAACCAACAAGTGTTACTTCATGCACATGCAAGTGCAAATTTCTGGGCACTTAAGTGTTCAATCCTCTTCCACCTTCAAATCATGAATGGCAGACATGCCTATCTAATTACTCAATTTTAAGAAGATTGAATAGGGGAAGCTGTTGTATCCCAAAATTTCCCCTCCATTATTCAAGGTGCTCAAGTACTCAAGACTATTCAAGAGTTGATCAGATGAACCCTCCTTCTAAGTAGTGGTCTACAACTAGGGTTTTGGTAGTCTCAAGGAAAATGGGACTTCTAATTCCTCAAGTAAATTTCATGGTTCCTCATATGCTTCAAAGATACCTCATGTCAAATTTCAAGCCTTACATCATAAATTTGCTCAGTCAATTGCTCAGATGATTGAAAATTAACTATATTGAGGAAAAAGTCAACTGTGGTCAACATACACTCAAACTTCAATATTTTTGGACAACATCAACATTTTGAACTCACATTCATCATTTGATCAATGGTTGATCATAATTTATTAAGAAAACACAATATTCATCAAAAGTCAAAAGTTTCTAAATTAGGGTTTTCTTTAGGAGAAGTCAACTGAACTTTGACCAAGCATACCTTTCACATGCTTCATCAGAAAATTTTCAACCAAGGCCTATTTTGATGAAAATTAAATTCTCTACAACTTTTCCTCTCCATGCTTAAGGCCAAAAATGCTTCATTTGAGAGATATGGACCAAAACATTACAGGTCATTTTAAAAGTCAACAAAAAGACGCTTTTGTCAAAGCAATTTACATCAAGTTAAAATCTTCAAATGGAAAATGACCAACATGAAAGTTGTAGGGGACATCTTGAACTTTCCAAAAAGTCACAGGTCACCTTCATATAATAAAAATTGAGCAAGTTATGAGTTTCACAAGTTGGGTAATTTTTTGAAATTGAATAAAACCTCAATTGAACAATTTTGGGCTCTTAGACTAATGGGCCTAACTTTTGAAGTTCAAATGTGTTTATGACATGTTAGGGGACCCCAAAAACCATTCACATATTTTTTATGTTTTTTATTTCTTTTATTTGAATTCTTATTCATTTAAATGCAAATTAAATCAAATAAGTAGTAAGTGGGGGTATAAGGCTTAGAAGGCTTTTGTTTCAAATGTTTTAGAGGCCCAAGATCTCATCACCAACCGTGTGAACCTATTAGAGAAAAAAAATAGTTTTTTGTCTTATTCCAACCTATTTTCAAAACAAAATCAAATATATTTTGTACAAGGTCCAAGCCCACTTTTGTTGACCTAATTTCTTCCTATATATAAGCATAACATATTCAGACTCAAGGACACAAAAAAGCTGTGTAAGAAACAAGGATTCAAAATCTCAAATTTTGTCCTAAACTAGGGCAAACCTGAAATAAAGTTCCAATCAATCTCAAGGCCAAGCAACCAGCCAAATAAATCCCCGAGACATTGTAGAGTAAGTCTTGATCGTGCTTGATGATCAAAAGTGTCTGAAACATGCCCTACATGCATCACTAGTTTCCTTACTTTTCATGAATTTTAATTTTTAATTTTTACAATGCTTTGATGTAAACTAAAGATTTCATTGTGTTTCAGAGATGTAACAATACATGTTTGAACCCTTGCATGAGTTCCATAATGCCTGGATAACCTAGCACCATGTTTGAACCGATTTACAATATTTGTTCATATCTCATAATGTAGGACGTTTTAGCCAAAACTAAGGCCACCAATGAGTTTGCATTCCTTAAATTAGGGGGTTAGGGTTCTTTTTATTCACTAACGTTTGTTATTTTGCATGTTGAAGAAACGAGCTCGCTGGAGAAGACGACCGAAGCTAGGGCCCCGACGCTTCTCCGATGCATGGATTATGTTTTTGTATATATTCATTTTGTTTTGTTTTATTATCGGATGTAACAACCACCCTAGTGGAAGGAATACACGTGCTAAGGCTTTAGTCTCTAAGGGCGTGGATTCTATCTAATATGCAGTTTTCACATATTATACGCAACACCTATTATTCTAACACCAACAGGCGCTTGGCCCGGTGGTAAGCTATGCAATAAGAAGGCTGGAGGGCGTGTGTTCAACACCCACCCTATACAAATCCTTTTTTTCTTGTTTTTACTAACCTATTTTCTTTTCTTTTAGTTACTAACCCTAATTTTTTTCCTTAACCCTATTTCCCCCCCTTAATTAATCATTAATCAATTTTAATCTTTTTCTTAAAACCCCAAAAAAGTAGGTTTAGATTTTCTAATCAATAATAAATTTTGATATTTTTTTAGTTACTAATTAATTAGGTTAATTAATATTTTTTTAAAATTAAAATTAATAAGACTTTAGGATTTTTATTAATTAAAATTAATTAGACTTAAGGTTGTAACTATTTAATTAACATCAAATTAATTTCATAAAAAATCACATTCAAACATTTTCTTGTAATAGTTTAGATTTATATTTCGGCATTTTTTTCTATTATGTAACTGCTTATATGATGTAATAGTTTAGGGTTTAATTTCGCACTTTATTTTCCGCATCTTTTTTATGTAACTTCCCAAAGCCCTATAATAGCTTAGGATTTACTTTCTGCACCTTTAATTTTCTGTATACATATTATACTACTAGTAATTAGGCATGTATTGCAAGATTAAAATCAATCGATAGATAACCCTAATACAAGATAAATAATTGAACTGAACACACCATTCACACTTTGCACCTTTAGGGTACCCCCTCTTGTTTCCTTATGATAATTGGCCATGACCCTCGAAACTGGGGATACTTTAGCAAAAGACCCTCGATCAAATCATCATGTCCCATTCAAATAAAGATCATAATCCCTCGACAACCCTTCGAGTTTTCTACAAAATGATCTGGTCTCTACGAGTAAATGATGATAGTCCCTTTGATACAATTGCTAAAGTATCCTTACATGTTGCCTTCGATGACCATTCACTGGCCCTATGCCGGTCCCTTCACATCTAATAGATAGGGCTACCTACCAACTAATGGTATGGATAAAACAATCTCTAAAGGAGAAGGAAAAGAATAAGAAAGACTTTAGTGGGTAAGAAACTCCTAATTGCTATCTCATAACTTTTCTCAAAACATTTTTTCACACATCACTTTCAACTAATTATTTTAAAAACACTTTGTACGCATTTTGAAGACTGATACAAGAATTATTACAAAGTCAGCCATACATTGGCGATTTCAAAATATTTTCAAATAGATCACACACGCACAAAGCAAGTTTCAAAAGTGATCTAAGAAATTAAGAGCCTGTAGATAACTACAGATGAAAAGGGTGCTAACACCTTCCCTTTTCATAACCTACCCCCCGAACTTAAAATCTATCAAAGGTATTTCCTATTCTTTTCACCTTTCCTAAATATTGGATAAAAGAAAAGTCGGTGGCGACTCTTACTATCCGCATATTTGGATAAAACCAAAAAAGTTAATTCTCCCACCGTATTACACTTATGCTCAAGATCAGAAGCTGATGATCCATTATTTCTAAGACAGATTAAGTGGGGTATCTCTAGATTGGTATATGTAATTGGAGCGAGTTCATATCTAGATGTGGGCATATCTTGCCAATGCTTTCTTAAGACAATACAAGTACAACTTGGACATGGCTCCTAACCGTATGAAACTCTAGAACTTTTCTTAAAAGAAGGATAAGTCCTTTAAAGAGTATGCTCAACGATGGAGAGAAATGGAAGCCCACGTACAACCACCACCCATGGAGAAAGAATTAGTAGATATGTTCATGGGTACCCTACAAGGTGTGTACTATGTGAAGATGGTAGGCAGTGTCTCCTCAGGATTCTCAGATCTGGTAACTATTGAGGAAATAATTGAAGCTGGTGTAAAAAGTGGCAAGATATAAGGTGCATCATCTAGTACTCCCTACGGTTAAAAGAAGCACGTTCCTAAATTCTCGAAGAAGGAGGGAGAAATTAATGTTGTCACATCACATCAGAAAGCACAACAGCCATTGGTAATTCCACATGAACAATAAAAAAATAGGCTTGAGAGGCTTTTGAGAAGATTTGATCCTCTCCCCATGCCTCCTATTCAACTACTACAACACTTACTCAAGGCATTGTTGGTAGAGATGAATCCACTTGCTCCTCCAATTGGGGAGCTCCTGCCAAAATATGACGCGAATGCAAGGTGCGAATATCATGCCAAATCTCCAGGTCATACCATAGAAAAATGTTGGGCCTTTAGACATAAGGTTCAAGATTTGTTGGATTCTAAAGATATCACTTTTGACAAGCCTAATAACAAGACGAACCCCATTCCTCTACATGGAGGGCCAATTATGAATGCAATTGAGGTAGTAATTAATTGTGGGGCAGCTAAATGAGTAAAAACTCTGACAGATCTTCTGAAGGAATATCTGTTTGAACATGGTTTCCTTTTGGAACATAATGACGCTTTTGAGAAGAAGTTACATAAATTAGTGGATCAAGGGATAGTCCAATTTGGGCGATACCCTGAAGAAGAATATGTAGCTGCGGTCGATGGTAATACAAAGAAGCCATTGGTAATTCCTTCCCAAGGTCCGAGTCTTGCCAAGAAAACTCTTGTAATTCCTTGGGGATAGTCAAGTACGAGAAAAACATAAGTGACAACACCATACTAGATTCTGAGGATACAAGTTATTTTGAAGACTAAATTGGTGATTAGGGGGCCATCCCCCACTCTTTATGAAAGTGACAAAGCCATACCACGGGGTTATAATTCTTCTGTCTATATCAATTGTTTAAAGAAATAATGTGAGCCATCAACAAGTCAGGGACCTGCAATCACAAATATAGCAGGGACAAGGGGCATGACCCGCTGCGGTCGAATCTATGGTTCCGAACAATAAAAGAAATATGATGCCATGGTTAAGGGTAAGGGAAAAGCTGTGGTGGAGGCAAGTCAAGAACAAGAACCTCCAAGAAAGTGTTTTACCGAACAAGTGGCGGAAGAATTCTTAAAAATGATCAAGAGAAGTGATTATAGGGTGGTGGATAATGTAATACGGTGGGAGAACTGTCTTTTAGGTTTTGCGTTTTATCGCAAATGTTGTGGATAGCAATAGTCACCACCAACTTTTATTTTATCCAATAAAGGAAAGGGTGAAAAGAACAGGAAAGACCTTTGAGAATTTTTGAGTAAGGGAGGTAGGTTATGAAAAGGGAAGGTGTTAGCACCCTTTTCATCCTTAGTTACCTACGGGCTCTTAATCCCTAGCTCACTTTTTTGAAAGGCTTTGTGCTTGTGTATGTTTGAAAATATTTTGAAAATGCCTAAGTGAGGCAATTTTGTAATGATTCTCATATCGTTGAGAATTTATACAAAATGTTTGTTTTGAAAATATTGTGAAAGAAAGTGTCGTTTTATGAAAATATGTTTTATTTTGAAAAGTTTGTGAGAAAGCGACTACGAGCGTTCTACCTACTCAACAAAAATCTTTATTCTTTTCCTTCTCCTTTACATAGTGCTACCATGCCATTAGTTAGTAGGGAGTCTTATCGTTGGATGTGAGGGACATGCCTGGATCATCGTAAAGTCATAGAAGGCAACTTGTAGGACGCTTTAGCAATTTTTGTAAGGCACTAAGATCGTTTACCGAAGGGAGCATCGAAGGGTCATCGAGGGACTAAGATCTTTTAACCGAAGGTTCCTTGCTAAACCATCCCACGTTTGAGGGGACATGACTGTTTTTATCCGAGGCAACAAGTGGGGGTCACCCTAGAGGTGCGCGTGTGCAAAGTGATTGGTTTCAGTTATTTTTGTCTTGGATTTATGGTTATCTAATGTTTGCTTTTAGTCTTTTCCATACAATCCTATTAAACTAACAGTTATATATATATATATATATATATATATATATATATATATATATATATATATATATATATATATATATATATATATATATATATATATATATATATATATATATATATATATATATATATATATATATATATATATATATATATATATATATATATAATTATAAGTGCAGAATGTAAAAATGCGGGAAATAAAATCTACGTTATTACAATGCCTCAGGGATGGGGAGTACAGACCATAAAGATTGGGGAGAAAAGTAAAGTAAACTCTATTTTATCTATTACATCCCTTAACAGTTACATAATTATGAAAATAACAATGCGAAAAATAAACAAATGCGTGGAGATGGTGAAAAGGAAAAGAAATTTAAAACCTAAGAAATTCTAATATTTTTGGTGTTTTATTTAGAAAAAAAATTTATAGTGTAAAAATAATAAACCTTAATTTTAATTAATTTTCAAACTAATTAATAAAATAAAACAAAGTGTGATTAAATTAAAAATTTTATTTATAAAAAAATTAATTAATTAATTAAAAACCAAAATCTATTTTTTTTTTATGATTTTGTGTTTTTTTTCTAATTTAAGTAAAATTGGTTAAAAGTATGCAAAATCTAAATCTAATATTTTTTTTTGGTTTTTTTAATATGATCATAAAATAGATATAATAAATTAAGAGTGTGCAAAAAATCATCTTAAAATGAGAAGTTTTGATTGGTTAAAAATTGGTTGAAGTTTGTTAAAAAACTAAAGAAAAATAATGGTAAAAAAGGTTTTGTGGCTGCCAAGGCTTGAACTCAAGACCTTAGGGTCACAATTCTAAAAGCTTACCACCAGGCCATTCGCATATAGTGTTAAGGAAGGCCTTAGTGAAAATATATTTGAAACATGCTTCTGAAATCACAAAAAATCAAAATAAATTACGAAATGGAAAAAAGGGGGTTCACTATGGTTCGAACCCTCAGCGTTGTAGTGAAAGTGACATGAAACGCGCTGCTTTCCACTGGGATGGATGTTACATTCATTCATTAACACAACAACTAACAAATATAAAATAAACTTGTTTTTTAAAATTTGAAAAGATGGAGCCACCGTCTTAATCTTCTTCGCTGAACCATCATCATCAACATCTATGGTTGTAAACTCAACTCCCTAATTTCTTGTCCATTTACAAAAATGTAAACATGGAAGTTTATCTAAATTTCATCAAGAATTTAACTGTATCATTGGTTTGAATCAAAACTAAAAAATAAACATGAATTTAAGCAATAACCAGAAAAACCCTTAAAAAGTTCAAAATCACGAATCTTCACATACAAGCGCAATTAATAACAATTAAGCTAGGGCTAAGCTTCAGGACATTGGTATCTACATTTTTGATCTTTTATTTGAACACAAAGGATGCGTGTATATGGAGTTTTGAAATTCAAGAAAACTTACCTCTTGAAGTAAAACTCAGAACTCGTTCCACCACTCCCAGAGACAATGTAATGGTGCAAAAAGCTTTCTTGAACTCCCAGAAAGCTAATGATATGCTCAGTTTGCCTTAGAACCCTCTGAAACTTTCCAACCAAATCAAGTTGCAAATGGTGAAAGTGAGATTTGGATAATGATGGTGGAGGTGTTACAATTGTGCCAAGAGTGTTTGGACAACTTCTATTTGATGTATAAAAGGTGTCTGAAGTGAAAATTCAGAGAATGCACAAGTGGATTGTTGTTTATGGTTTGGTCTTGCTTCAATGGTGGTTTTGAGAAAATTTCTGTGTCTTGAGTTCTGGGTCATGAAGAGGTATTTATAGAGGTTGCAAATGACCCCTCTAACTTGCAGAAATCAAGCTCAGTTCATATGGGAGTATGGTTTGGTCATTTGGTTTGAAAATGCAAAAAAAAAATGTTGCTTCCTGATGAAGAAAGGGAGTGATTCAAGGGATTTGCATGCTTTTGCTGACCTCTAGAGGTTGATTCAAATATTGATACTTTATGTGATCTGATTAGGAACAAGTTACAAGCTTTAATGAATAGAGTGGTTAGCATAAAGCTTGCTTTATCAAAGTGGATATGTTACTTTTTGAAAATTCAACCATAAGTGGTATCATGTTTGGACAATTCTTTAAATCCTTATGTAATACACTTTGAATTCGTGAAAACCTCTGATCAAGGTGAGATTTAGAAGTTAAACGGTCTAAAAAGTGAGATCATGTAGCTTAGGTTTGAGATTTGGCCATAAGGTTTTCAAAAGAAATGACCAATAATTCAAGTATGGACGCCCAACTTCATCTCTTCGAAACATCTGGCTCAAGTATGAGAAATTCATGCTCTTGGACATTTTGGAAAGCTTGAAACATTGTCTACAACTTTCATGTTGAACACTTTTGTTTAATCAATTGGGATCTTGGTGAAAAATGGCCATGAAGTTGGTCACTTTTTGATGTCAAAACTGTTTGATAAATTTCTCCAAGTGTTGGCAGAATTTCATATGCTTATATCTCTTGATTTGAGCACATTTTGGAGATCAACTCTCATTAACAAAGATGTTGAAATTTTAGTTCCCTTCAACATTTATGTTGAAATTTTTCTTTGTATCAGCTTGTATCTTGGTAAAACTTGCTTATGAAGTTAGGGTTTTTTTAGGCACAAAACACTTGAATTTTTGTAAGTGTTTGAAAATCTTCAATTTTGAATTTTCTTGACTTCTCTTGACTTTCATGATTCTCTTGGTTCTTAATGATAAAGCTTTATAGTTTTGAATGTTTTTATGATTCTAGATTTTTGAATTCTAATGTTGACCAAAAAGTCAAATTTTGACTTTTGTGTGACTGTTGACTTTTTATTAATTGATTCAATTCTTCAACTATCAATCACTTGTATCTTTGGAAATGTATTGATCCATTTAATTAGGTCAAGATGTTGCATTTGAGCCCTTGAGATCATTCTCTAAACCATTAGGTAATACACTAGGACAAAAGTCAATGATCAACCATCTTCAATCAAAACCCTAATTTGGCAATTTTTGACCATTTATGATTTGAGGGATTTCCTTGAGTAATCATGATCAACCCTTGATCAAATGATGAATATCTCCTCAAAATGTTGATGCTGACACAAAATCTTGAAATTTAATAGTATGTTGACCATAGTTGACTTTTTAACCTAATATAGTTGACTTCCAATCTTCTAAGCCATTGATTGAGCAGTTAAATCTTGAGTAGCTTTTAGTATTTGAGACCTTTTTGAACATGTTTTGAAGAAAATAGGATGGCAAATTTTGTGGGTACAACAGCTGCCCCTATTCAATCTTCTTAAACCTGAAGAGTTAGATTGGCAGGTCCGCCATTCGAGACTTAAAGGTAGAAGATTATTGAACACTTAAGTGCCCAAAAATTTGCACTCGCCGGTGCATGAATTAATCTCGTTGTTTGATTATATCGGGAATGGGCTTAAAGATACAATCTGGAGAGGCAACAGGGAGTCATCGGAGATGGGCTTATAGATTCCATCCAAAGCAACTGTTGATAGAATTTAGACTAAGTCTACACTCGACTTCAACTTGAAGAAGTATCATAATAAATCTACACTCGATTTAATATGAGCCAGAGGATGTCTACACCTGTCTTTAACTGGGAGAAGTATCAGAATAAATATATGCTCGATTTAATCTGAGTCAGAAAAATGTCTACTGGAAGAAGTATCAGAATAAATTTACACTTGATTTTATCTAATCCAGAAGATGTATACGTCCGTCTTTAAATGGGAGAAGTATCAGAATAAATCTACGCTTGATGTAATCTAATCCAGAAAATGTCTACTGGAAAAAGTATCAAAATAAATCTACGCTTGATTTAATCTGAGCCAGAAGATGTCTGTGCTTGTCTTTAACTGGAAGAAGGATCAGAATAATTCTATGACCGATTTAATCTGAGCCAGAAGCTATCTATGGCCGTCTTCAACTGGAAGAAGTATCATAATAAATTTATGCTTGATTTAATCTGATCCAAAAGAGGTCTCTTTGAGAATGACCCTTTGAGGGAATTTCTTAAATAGCCCTTTGTCCGATGTAGCCTTTGAGAAGACTGTTGGGTCAATAAGTAGTTGATGATGTTTGTCTGTTGACTGATCTTTCCTGGAAAGGTAAAGAGTTAGCTGTATGCAATGTCATGATGTATGAAATGCATTACGTAATGATGTTCTCAAAATAAATGAGATTGTGTTATATGTATTTTGTATGCATATTCTATGAAGTTTGTAAATGATGCATGAATGTGAAATGTTGTTGAAGTGTAGTTGTAAACCCGTCCAATATCTTTGTCTGGGAAAATAAATCCCTGACTGTTGTTGGGGACAAAGAGTATGTGTATCTTCGATCTTGATGAGTATTCCTGTTTTCAGTTAGGGGAAACTTTGGTGTTTTGGGAGAAGAGTCCAAGAACATTGGTTGTTCACTGCTCTACTGAGGATCTAAGTTCTTATGTACCCCGACTGAGGATATAAGAGATGGATAAATTTTCAAAATGTTGTTTGACCGAGTTTCCAATATAGATGTCGACTCGTTTAGAGTGAATAAGTTTGAACGACATTTGATCCAGTTCCAGGTTCTATAGAAACTCTCTGGGGATAGTGGCGACTGGTGAGTATGATTGGTGTATCCTATTTTGTGGGAGATATATCTTTGTTGAAGATTGTTTTGTGAAGACTACTTTGTGGGGATAATACCATGGAAGTGGCTCTGTAGGGATTTGTGGACAGCTTGAACATCCTCCCAACTCCTAGAGTCTTGAGTAAATGCTTATTCCTGTTCTTATGCATATATTTGTTAATAGTTAATCGTGTTCATATGCATATGTTCATTCAATTTTAGTCATTGGACGTTTTTGAAAATAAAACAAAAAAAATAAAAAAATAAAAAGTTTGATTTTAAGGTGTATTTGTATTGATAGTTTGCCCATAAACATACAATTTTGTACAAAGAGACATAAATCCTAGTAGGAGGAAATTGTCATGAAATGAAAAGAGTACAAAGTGAAAAAAATGTATAGCAATATGGAAATGATCTCGTTGGGTTCCAACCCCGCTATTGCTCCTATGTCTTCAAACATCTAATCCCTTGTTGCCGGAACAAATTAATTGAACTGATCTGTACCATTTGAACTTTTGACTTTGGTAATAAAACTTGCTGTAAGTGATCCAACGGGACACAATTGTATGCTTTAATACTTAATTTTTGCATGGACCACCCTTTCGGGTTTTCAGTCCACCAGGATACCCTTTTTTTCCCAAACCGCCTTTTCAGGTTTTCGATTTGCTGGGTGTACAACTTTTATATATATATACCTAATTTTTTCCCGAACCCTTTTTGTTCGCTGGGATGCCATTTTGTTTACTAGGCCACTCAACCTAGCATGTCGTTTTCATGTGTAGTATCTTTTAACTATGTCCACGTTCACAGGGTGCGGGAAATCTTCACCGTCCATGGTGGTTAGTATCATAGCATCGCCAAAAAATACTTTCTTGACAACAAATATCCCTTCGTAGGTGGGATTCCATTTTCCCCTGGGATCACCTTGTGGTAGAATGATGCGCTTTATTACCAAGTCACTAGCCTGATATACCCAATGCTTGGTTTTCTTGTTGAATGCCTTGATCATAAGTTTCTGATACATATGACCGTGACAGACATCCGCAAGCCTCTTTTCGTAAATCAGATTCAACTGGTCTAGCCTGGTCTGAATCCACTCATCTTCGTCTAAGTCTGCATATTTTGTAATACTCAGAGAAGGAATCTGAACTTCGATAGGTAGGACAACTTCCATACCATAGACCAGAGAGAATGGGGTTTCCCCAGTTAATGTTCGCGCTGAAGTGCGATAGCCATGAAGAGAAAATGGTAACATCTCGTGCCAGTCTTTGTAAGTCACAACCATATTTTGTATGATCTTCTTAATATTCTTGTTAGCGGCTTCCACTGCGCCATTCATCTTTGGTCGGTACAGAGAAGAGTTGTTGGTCTTGATCTTGAACTGCATGCAGAGTTTAGTGATCATATTGTTGTTGAGGTTGGTACCATTGTCCATGATGATTCTCTCGGGGATGCCATACCGGCAGATAAGATTATGTTTTATGAACCAGGCGACCACATTCTTGGTAACAGAGTCGAACAAGGCTGCTTCAACCCATTTTGTGAAGTATTCAATGGCGACGAGAATAAAGTGATATCCGTTAGAAGCAGTAGGCTTGATTTCTCCGATCATATCAATGTCCCACATTGCGAATGGCAAAGGAGAAGTCAAAATATTCAGAGGAACCAGAGTCACATGAAATTTATCAGCATAGATTTGGGAATTATGACAAGTTCTTGAGTTATGGTGACAGTCGGTTTCCATAGTCGACCAATAGTAACCTTCTCTCAAAATCTTCTTAGCCATAGTATGCCCATTGGCGAGAGTACCAAAGATGCTTTCGTGTATATCCTCCCTAATTTTCTCTGCTTCCTTCCTGTCTGCACAGTGAAACAGAGTTGAATCATGATTACCCTTGTACAAAATTTTGCTCAAGAAGAACTTAGCCGAGAAACTCCATAGGAATTTCTTGTCATTGATCGATTCCCCTTCAGGGTATTCTTGAGCTTCAAGGTACATTTTCACTTTATGAAAGAAAGGTTTTTCTTCTACTCCATCAATATCAATTTCGTAGAAATGTGCCAGTTCGTCGAATCTTTCAAAGGTAATTCTGAGAGCCTCATTGTCCCATCTAACATTGAACTTGGATGACATGGTAGCTAATTCGTTTGCCAACTGATTCTCTTCTCTTGGGATATACTCAAAACTAATCTCTTTGAAGTACATAATCAAGGTTAGCACATGTTCTCGGTAAGGGATAAGATTTAGATGCTTCATATTCTGTTCTCCCTTGACCTGACTGATTACCAAGGCTGAATCCCCATATACACTCAAGAATTTAATTCTCAGGTCAATAACAGCTTTAATACCCATGATGCACACTTCATATTCATCCATATTATTGGTGCAGTCAAAGCAAAGTCTGGAAGTCAAGGGCGTATGAAAACCCTAAGGATAGATAACTACAACACTGATCCCATTGCCAAGTGCGTTAGAAGCTCCTTCGAAAACCATAGTCCATCGGGATCTTGACTCGGGTCCTTCATATAGTCCAGGTTCTTCATAATCCATAACTAGCACAATATTCTCGTCTGAGAATTCAAAATTCACAGACTGGTAGTCATCTATAGCTTGATGTGCCAAATGATCTGTCAGTACACTTCCTTTCATTTCTTTTTAAGTGGTCTACTGAATGTCGTATTCTGTTAAGATCATTTTCCATCGGGCTATTCTTCCAGAGAGAGCCGACTTCTTGAATATGTACTTGATGGGATTCATTTTAGAGATCAATAAAGTAGTATGGGTCAACATATATTGTCTTAGTCAACGAGAAGCCCATGCCAAAGCGCAATAATTTTTCCTAAACAGTGAATATCTTGTTTCACAGTCGGTAAACTTTTTGTTAAGGTAGTATAATGCATGCTCTTTTCAACCAGACTCGTCATGCTGCCCTAATACACACCCCATTGAGTTCTTTAGCACTGTTAGGTACATGATTAGAGGCCTTCCTTCAACCGGTGGCATTAGAATCAGAGGTACTTGGAGGTATTCCTTAATTCAATCAAAGGCTATTTGATAGTCGTCGTTCCATTTAACTTCTTGATCTTTCTTCAACAGCTTGAAGATTGGTTCACAAGTAGCATTCAAATGGGAAATGAACCAGACAATGTAATTCAGTTGTCCTAAGAAACCTCTGGCTTCCTTCTCAATGGAGGGAGCCGACATTTCTTGAATAACTTTAACTTTTGTGGGATCAGTTTTAATACCTTTACCACTGGCGAAGAAACCCAGGAGTTTACTGGAGCTCACCCCAAAAGTGAATTTATTCGGATTTAGCCTTAGTTTGTACTTCTTCAGCATTTCAAATAACTTATGCAAATGATCAAGGTGTTCTTCTTCAGTCTGTGACCTTTCTATCATGTCTTCAATGTAGACTTCTATCTAATGATGAATCATGTCGTGAAATAAGGCTACCATGACACGTTGATAAGTTGCCTCAGTGTTCTTCAACCCAAAAGGCATGACCTTATAACAGAAAGTGCCCCACTGTGTGAAGAAGGTAGTTTTCTCCATGTCTTCAGGAGCCATCTTGATCTGATTATAACCCGAGAAACCATCCATGAAGGATAATATCTTGTGCTGAGCGGTGTTGTCGACCAAGACATCATTATGTGGAAACGGGAAGTTATCTTTGTGGATTTCCCTATTCAAATCCCTGTAGTCTACACACATACATACCTTGCCATCTTTCTTTGTAACCGGAACAACATTAACAACTCATTGAGGATATGACGTCAGTGCTAAGAAACCTGCATTGAATTGTTTCATAACCCTGGCTTTGATCATTTCCGACATTTCAGGACGCATGCCACGAACCTTCTGCTTAATCAGAGAACAACCCTCTTTCGTTGGCAGACGGGGAACCATAATATTAGTATCGAGCCCTGGCATGTCTTCGTATGACTAAGCAAAGATTTCAACATAGTCATGCAACATCTGAATCAACCTGTTCTTGACACTGTCCTCTAAGTTGGCGCCTATATTGACCTCTTTCAAGTCTACCTCGGTACCCAAATTTATAACTTCGACTGACTCTTCATGTGGTTGGATACCCTTTTCTTCTTGTATTAAGAGTCTGGAAAGTTCTCCAGGTATTTCACAATCTTCCTCACCTTCGTACTCACCTTGGTAGATCGGATTTTCAAAGTCATAAGCGACAATAGCATAATCGTTATCAACGAGATACAAAGTTGATGTGGATCTGCAATGTAATGTCTGGGTGTGTGTAAGAATGCATATCTATTCGAAAGTGCAATAAAGTAAAAGAAAGACAGAGAGCGCAAAATTTGAATGCAAAATGTCCAACATTTTTATTAAATTAAAATATGACTTATGAAATTACTATCCTTAACAAATGAACCATCGTGCCCCGGGCAAGACACAAGGTTTAAAGTCATTGTTTTAAAAGAAATTACATTACCAAACTTCTTAAAGCAAATAAAAAGAGAAATAGCTATTACTCCTAACTAAAGGAGATAGGGAAAATGTCTTCAGCTTTCCAATTGTCGAGTCCATCACCAATGGTAGGGAATATCCAGCTGTCGAAATCATAATCACTATAAGAGTCTTCTATAACATTGATTCCGTTATTGCTGATACAGAACGAAGGTCTTCCAGCTCGAGTGCGACGAACAGCCCATTGACCTTCTGCAGTAAAGCACAAACCAAACTTATCAGATTTGTAAGGGATATTAGGAAGCTGACCCCAAATAGTACAACCACCTTCTTCTATAGTTTCTTTGGCATATTTTAAAGAAACCATCTTGTGCAGAGTCCTGGTGGTCTTCGGAATGGTAGAAACATCTTTAACAGCAGCTAGGGAAATCACTTTAAAGGTCTGACATGGAGTCTCGATAAATTCTCCGTCCATCTCCACATACCGGAATGAATTCAGGTGGCTGACCATGTACTCCTCCTCTCCTTAGACAGTAACAACCTTCACTTTTATAGGATATTCTAATTTCTGGTGCAAGGTGAAGGTGACAGCACCTGCCCCATGGATCCAGGGGCGTCCCAATAGACAAGAAAAAGCTGGCTGGATGTCCATCACATAGAAAGTGGACTCAAATATATGTGAACCCACTTTGATTGGGAGGTCCACTTCTCCATGCACCATTCTTCTGGACTCGTCAAAGGCTCAAACTATGATATTACTGGGTTTCAGCGCAACCCCTTCACAATCCAGTCTGTCGAGAGCGCCTTTTGGCAGAACATTCAGAGAAGAGCCAATATCAATTAACACATGAGCCAATGTAGTGCCCCTGCATTCAATGGAGACATATAGGGACCTATTATGATTTCTCCACTCTAGAGTCATGTCAGCATCGGAGAAACCTAATCCATTATCAGTTGATAAACTCGCTACATAACCTCCAAATTGATCAGCCGAAATTTCTTGTGGCACATGAACAGTCTTTAAGAATTTTACTAAAGCCTGCGCATGGGCTTCAGAACACAGTAGTAAAGTTAGCATGGAGATTTTAGACGGGGTCTGCCCCAGTTGTTCAACAATTTTATAGTCACTCTTGTGGATAATTTTAAAAACCTCTTCCAACTCTTATCCAGAGGTGTCCTTGACTGTAGCTTCTTTTGGCGCCTCTATCTGGACAGGCTCTACCATTAGATCTTTCCCCCGAGCCTCGATAGTTGTCTTGGTAACTGTGACTTGAACATGTGGAGAGATTTCCGGGGAGAAAATCCACCTGCTTCTAGTAATATTGCTGGCCCCCGTAATATTTTTAATATCGGGATCAACCTCTTCATCATCTTCGTCAAAAACCTCTTATTTAACGCCATGGTAATAGATGTAAGACCCATAATTTCATGGAATAGCCTTCTCCGAGGAATATGGTATGGGCTCAGGTGTTGTAATGATTAAAGGAGCAACTTTTGGATTGGCAGTAATCCTTACAGGACCCTTGGAAGTGATCCTGAAAGGAGTACCAGATACGACAGAAAAATCTTGGCACAAATTCTCAGCATATGAAACTTTCTCAATCAAAATTACTTGTTCATCCATCAGGCGCTGAACTCCTTCCTTCAGTAACCCGCAACCATTGGGTTGAACTGCTCATTAATAACATTCTTTAACACAACCCAAAAATAAACCGGCTTGTAGAAAATTCTCCTTGATTGTTGAGAGAGGAGTAACCACATCACTTACAGAGGTAACATACAAAATATATTCAATTGCACTAATTCTTTTGTCATGCTTAGGCATAGTTGTAGTAATCACGTCCGAAGTCTCAGGAGGATCAAACTCAATTTCCTTATTGTCGATCATATCCTGAATCTTTCTTTTCAGGGCCCAACAGTTGTTGGTGTCGTGCCCAAAAATGTTCGAATGATAGGCACACCTTGCATTTGGATTGTACTTTAGAGAGGATGTGTAGGGATTCTGAGGAGGATCCCAAAGTGAAATGAGTTCAACCTTTAACAAATGTTGAAATGCCTGATATAAAGGCATGCCGATCTTGGTAAACTGCCTTGACGAAGCGTCTCTCCTTCGATGGTTGCCCTGTTGTGATTGTTGAACATGCATTGGATTAGAGATTAATTCTGCCCCCACAGACTGATGGTGGTCATTCTTACTACGGCCCTTCTGGCCCTACACAACATTTACTTCTTTTTCCCACTAAATGAGTTCTTCACAACATTAGAAGATGTAGCCATCAGAATCTTCCCACTCTTAATACCACTTTAGATTATTTCTCCTATCAGTATAAGCTCCATAAATCCAGACGACGAGCTTCCAATCAACAGATTAAAGAATGGGCCCATCAAAGTGCCCATGAACATATCCACCAAATCTCGGTCAATCAAAGGAGGTTACATCCTTCCATCTAGATCCCTCCATTTCTGTGCATACTCCTTGAACCCTTTATTCGATCCCATGGACATTGTTGTACCCCAAAATTTGCCCTCCCATTTTCTTCAAGATTTGCCAAGATCAAGGTTCAAAATCTCTCAAGGGTTGCACAATTCAATGGCCTCCTAACAGTCAAAAATTAGGGTTTTGGTTCTAGCAGAGAAATTGAAGTTTCCAATAGTCCAATCAAGTCCCACATGCCTATAAACATTGTCAAGCATCCATATGCCAAGTTTCAAGACTCACAACACAAAATTGCACAGTCAAAAACCCCAATTGCTTCACAGTAACCTGCAGGGGCAAAATGGTCATTTGACAGTCAAAAGTCAAAAATTTTGGTCAACATCTTATTTTGAAGCCACAAACATCATTTGATCTATTCTTGATCATGATTCTCAAGGCATGGCTCAAAAAGTCCCAAGATGCAAAAGTTTCTATTTTTGGACAGTTGAAAAAGTCAACTGCAAATTGACCAGGGCATAACTTCCACATGGTTTATCATAAAAATTCCATCCAAAGCTCATTTTGAATAGAATGACATTTCCTACAACTCATCTTCACACTTCAAGTCCAAGAAATTCTCTCACAAAAAGTTATCAATCTCAACATTATAGGTCATTTTCAAAAGTCAACAAAAAGGCACTTTAAGTCAAAGACCATAACTTGAGATTGGTAAATCAAAATGACATGGGACCAAAGGAATTGGTTAAAGGACTTCAAGACCTTTCCAAAATGTCAAAAAACATGATCAAAGCTTAAAAATTGAGTAAGATATGCCTTGTGGAAGTTGGGAAATTTTTGGGAATTTTGAAAAGTCAACTTTGCTTCAAATGCCTCAAAATTGCTAATTGGCCACAATTTCCTCCAAGAATCATCACCCAAAAGCTATGCACGACCCATTGACCCAAAGGGGAGTTATTTTCTTATTTTTAATTTATTAATTGAATTTTTAAATCCATTAATTCATTTAATTAAAATTAAATATGAGAAAAATACTAAACAAATGTTTTTAAATCTTTTTATGCAGCATTTCAACTCATCATTCACTCAAGATTTCGTGCATACTCAAAAAGGCAAGAATTGGCAATGATTGGTATCAAAAAGGTATGAAAAAGATTGAAAAAGATTATGCAAAATCAAGAATTCAAATTCATGAATGCAAAGGATTATGGACTTGGATTTCTACCCTAATTCATTCCACATATAAGCACATCATAACCCTAATCACAAAAACAGAAAAAGCTGCGCCTCAAACCAAAAACAAAACTTGCATTTTTTCTTAAGAAACTCAAAACTGAAAACATAGTTTCAGTGTGTTTCAAGGCCTAAAAACTGTTCCATAAGCTTGCCAAGACTGCCAGGAATCTTTTCCAATACTTTTCAAGTCTCCATACTCGAAGAAGTGGTAGAATACAGTCGCCCTGTTCATACACTTTTGCATAATCGTACTTTGAATTTCATGCCATATTAATGCATTTTAAATGTTGATTTATACTAACATGGGTATTCTGAAGCTAATGGCACAATTTAATTGAAGAATGCTTGCACGTATGGAAAGTTACCATGAACGATGCTTAGGGTTTCAAAGCTCCAAATTTGGGGTTTTACGCTTGAGGAAAAATTAGGCCATGAAACTAGGACCATTGAATTCGTGACATTCCAACGAATCCAAAACACTCATCGCGCCTTTTTTATGATTGTTCAATTTCTATTCGCTATTTTTGTTGTTTCAGATTGTGGGGGTTTAAAACCCCCGCTATTTAGCTTGTATTTTCAGGTAAAACAAAGAACCCATGAGGAAGACGCTGAGCTGTATGCATATGATTGGTGTGTTTGAAAGTTAGCGCGTTTTTTTATTTGGTTCCAGGATAAGTGCACGCTTTGCATATGTTGATCAGTGCCCACTAAGTAAACAAAGAAACGCGCTTGGCTTAGTGGTTGTTGTGTTGTCACGCAGGTAATGGGACCTGGGTTCGATTCCCAGGTCCCCTCCCTTCTCAAATATTATTTTTCTTCATATGTTTCCATGCAGCGCCTCCCCTGAAGTCCACCATACATGCATCTGTATTTGCCTGCCACATGTCCAGCAACATTAATCCAAGAGCCAGAATGGGAGGACTACCCTAGACGCCAGTCAACTGCTTCTCACACGCGCCAGAAAAGTCAACATGGGCTTGCATTTCATGGGCCAAACTGCTTGCATATACCTCCTAATTGGGTCAGAAAACCCCCCATGTTTGCACTTTCTTCTCTCTTTTTTTTCTTCTCTTTTATTTATTTTAATTATGTTAATTGTTTATTTAATTCCTCAAATTAATTTTTATAACATAAAAGTACAAAAAAATCATAAAGTCAAAAATAAAATATTTTTATTATTTAATTCACCAAATGTTTTATTTTGTAAATAAACTTAATAATCAATTTAGTTTTAATTTTAAGTTTTTAACCTTAATGCTTTTTCTTAGACAATTAAAAAATATAAAAACAAGTCTTTTAGCATTTTTTATTCTTTTTCTTAATAAATAATCTTTTTTTTCTCATCACCATTAATTATTAATCATTTTTGTAAATAACTTATAATTAATTAATTAGGGTTAAATTAGGTCAAAACTTAAACATTTTTTTTAATAATTAAAAACAAGCTAGAATTAGTTTTTTTTATTTAAATTTCTAATTTCAATTAATCTTCCTTTTTTTTCATAAATACAAAAACTCCAAAATAACTTCTTTTCCACATTAAATCATTAATTAACCTTTAATTCCAATTTAATTTCCTTAAAGGGTCCAACGCCCTCGCACTCTCGATTTTTATTTTCTTTTCGCACGTTTACTTTTATTTCCTTTTTAAATATAATGTATTTGCCCCGAAGCTTTGTAATAGATAATTAGGATATTTATTTTCCGCACTTTTCATTCAAATCGGGTCTTGGTTTAATTTGGCGATGTAGACCCGCGCCTTGTAATAGCGTAGGACCTTTATTTTCCGCATTTTAATTCCAACACCTTTTAACTGCTAATAATCACATGAAAGAATGTATGCCAAAAATAAAAACAATGCGTAGATCACCAATGCATGAACAAGACAAAATATAACTGAAAATGACACACAATTCACACACCACCCCTAGGGTACGCCTCACTGTTGCCTTGCCCCTCGAAACGTGGTCGTCGAGTAGAGGACGTTTTAATAAGTCCTCATGTCCATGAACATGGCATGGGGGTAGCTTCTAAGGTATCCTCCTATTACTCTGGTGACCACACTGTCCCTAATCCTCGAATTGACCCGAACACCTCCAATGGTGGTGCTACCTACCTCTCAATGGTGGGATGGCACTACCTTAAGGACATTTACACAGACTAATTCCTTAGGGTAGGTAGATGACTCGTAGATACTTGCTCTAATTCAAAACAAATCAAAAACTTCTTTTCACACTGACACTTTGCAAAAAGCTTTCAAAAACAACTTTTCAAACACTCTTGAGGACTGATACAAGAGTCGATCTGAAACTTTCAAAGAAACTTTTTCAAACCCACTCGCCTTGAAAAGCAAACAAACATTTTGAAAACACAAATGAGCAAGTATCTAAGAGCCCGTGGATAACCACGGATAGAAAGGGTGCTAACACCTTCCCTTTCTATAAATCTACCTCCCGAACCGAGAACTAATCTCAATAAGGTATTTTTATGTGCTTTTGTCCTTTCCGTATTGGAGAAAATAAAAGACGGTGGCGACTCTTGCTTCCGCGACATTTCGCGAACCAGCGTTAAACAGTCAGTTCCAGATCCACCGATCACAGAACTGGCGACTCTGCTGGGGATACTTATAAAGTGAGGTGTACCTTAGGATAGTTCATAACTATGTTTTCAATTGTTTTGACTTGTTTGCTTTAAATTGTGGGTTGCGTCGGAGTTACGTAGATCCTAACCCAGATATGGGGATACCCTGTTTTGGTAGCATAAGCTGTGAGAGACCTGTCCGGCGTAGATCGACATGGGTGAAGCAGTGGCTACGTTGGTGTGGCATCTTGGTCTGTACCGATATCTCTTGTGTTGTAACGAGGAGAATATGGGTCTTCTGAGGAGTAATTAAGCACCAACAGACCTTAGAACCTTAAATGACACAACTTGGCCAATAGAACAGTAGCAGTATGCTACGCCCATTGAGGATAAACTCTCGTGATGGTTCTGGCCGCAAGAAAAGATTGCGATGCTGGAGTTATGACCGATTGAGGGTAGTCAGTGATATTGGGATCCTCTAAGAACCCATTTACTTTTGATAGGACAGGTATGAACCAACAAACTGAAAGAGGGTAATACCTAGACCTCATGCTGGCCTAAACTTTAAGGGCTTATCTTGTGTGACTTGTGTGCCTTATCATGTTTTCCTTTGTAAATATTTGTGGTGTGCTTTATCATAACATCATAACATCATGAGCATTGCATGCATCCTGCATAAGGACTGACTATTTCAAAGACAAGAGGGTTTCACCTTTGCTCTGTTTTGTAGGACATCATGATGCCTATGCGAAGGAATACTATCCGGTTCAACTTTGTTCACCCACCTGAGTTGCTTGAAGAGTTGGTTAGTAGAATTCCAAATACTACATCCTTCATCCAGAGGCATGGTTCTCTTCTCAGTTTAGTCACTGCAAAGCGGGATCAACAGTTGATGAGTGTCCTGACCCAGTTCTATGACCCTCTGTACCAGTGCTTCACCTTTCAAGACTTCCAGCTGGTCCCTACCCTGGAAGAGTTCTCTGATTTACTTGGTATCCCTATCTTGGATCAGACTCCCTTCACTGGTTGGGAAAAGACCCTCAGGCTTGAGGAGGTTGTTGCAGCTCTCCCCTTGACCCATCAAGAAGTAATGGACAACTGGGAGACTAGAAGCGAAGTTAAGGGTTTCTTGGCCAAGTTTCTGATTGGTGAAGCTAACAGTTTCTGGAATGAGTTGGACTTTAGGGCATATGAAGACATCTTGGCTCTCTTAATCTATGGGCTAGTCCTGTTTCCTAATCCTGACAAATTCATCAATGTCACTGCCATAAGGATCTTCATGTCTCAGAATCCTGTGCCCACTCTCTTGGGTGACATCCTGCAACAACTTTATGCTCGTACTGCCCGAAGAAGAGGAACTCTGTGGTGTTGTATCCCTTTGTTGGTGAGGTGGTTTATTTCGCACCTCCCTAAGTTCGTACTGAAGAACCAAGAAGGAAGAGGTTGGGCTCATAGGTTAATGTCTCTCACTGATAAAGACATCATTTGGACTTTCAGAGGTTTGGATGAGATTGTTGTTATTGAGCGTTGTGGAAAATACCCTAATGTTCCTTTGATTGGTACTCAAGGAGGGATCTCTTACAATCCATGTCTAGCGCTCCGTCAGTTTGGAAGGGCCAGAAGAGCAGGGCCTCATGAGATGCTAGTGCCTCACATCAGTTTTGAGTTTCAGGTGGATAGTGACGAGCTGCGTCGTAGGTTCATTAAGGCTTGGGATAGAGTTCATAAAGCTTACCCACAAGAGTTGGGGCCAAAGACTTCTCTACCTATGGAAGCCTACTACAAATGGGTTCGCATCCGTGCTCAGAAGTTAGGTATGCCATACGAAGCTGTCAGACCCGTCATTCTTGAGTATCCTGACAAAGATGGGGCTCCCCCAACTGTTCTCCCTCCTCAGATACCTACTGATTATGAGACATTAAAGAGGTCTTGGTCGCAACTGCGAGAAGAACGAGATTCTTACCGGGAAAAGTTCAATGAGCAGGAATTGAAGATCCAGAAGCTGACAAAGCAGTTGGAGAATGAGCGAGCTCTGAATGACTACATCCGTACTGAGAAGAGGAGACCCTGGGATCAATGAGGAGCTCTGGATGCTCTCTTACAGTTTTATTTCCCTTTTCAGTATTTCCATTCTATGTAACGCCTAAGGGCAACCTGTTGAACAATTTAAATTTTAAAGTTGAATCTAATGAAGTGTGTTCCTTTTTGTTTACAAAGTTGATTCCCGATTGTCTTTGAAAACATAAATCATACGCATTCCATTCATCATGTGCATAGCAGGTATTCTTTTTTTCAGGTTGCTTACTGTTCTTCGCTGTTTATTTCAGCATCATGAAGCCTGAATCATCAACCGAGATGTCTATCAAGGCCCTCCAGGCACAAAATGCACAATTTCAAGAGCTGATCATGGGTCTGGCCCAAGGTCAAGAAGAGCTGAAGGCTCTGTTCCTGAAGAAGGAGAAGAAGAAGAAGAGAACTGTTCTTTTCAACTTAGGCCGGAGGTTTAGTAATACTCTGCAGAATGAGGAGGCTGGTTCTTCTGTAGGCAAAGACAGTCCCCAGGGGGAAAGGCTCCAAGTCCGGTAGTCTCTGAAAACGAGACTGATTTTAATGAGGAACAGTATCCTCCTGCTGAAGACCGGTACAAGCAGTTGGAAGACAGACTGAATGCCATGGAGATCCAACAAGTGCCTGGGCTGGATTTCGGAGACTTGGGCTTATCTACTGGTGTGATCATTCCTCACAAGGTTAAGGCACCATCTTTCACCAAGTATGACGGGGCGTCTTGCCCCAAGCTACACCTCAGATCTTATGTGCGGAAGATTCAATCGTACACAGTGGACAAGAACTTGTGGATCCACTTCTTCCAGGAGAGTCTTTCAGGGACTCATCTCGAATGGTTCTATCAGCTGGATGGAACCAAAGTTCGTAACTGGGAGGAGTTGGCTACTGCTTTTTACAAGCAGTATCAATATAATGCCGACCTTGCTCCTACACGTACCCAACTCCAGGGTATGTCGCTAGGATCAAGCGAAGGTTTTAAAGAGTATGCACAGAAGTGGAGGGATCTGGCTGGCAGGGTGCAGCCTCCGTTAACTGACCGTGAGCTGGTGGATATGTTCTTGGGGACCCTCTCCGGGCCATTCTTCAATCATCTTTTCGGTAATTCGTCTGCAGGGTTCACCGACCTTATTCTGACTGGGGAGAGGATAGAGGCTGGAATGAAGTCCAGTAAAATTCAGAAGGGTGCGTCTTCGAGTGCTGAGAAGAAACCCTTTAAGAAGGAGGCCAGTGCTGTGTATGGGCTTAGGAGGCAAGATAAACCAGAATGCCGCCAATCTGTCAACGCGGTGGTAATTGCTAAGCCTGCTGCCGCTCCCCGGCAAACCAATCCACAAAGGGCTGAAAGACCCAGAAGAGAGTTTACCCGGCTGAGTATGACCTTGTCGCAAATCTTGCCGCAGTTGCTATCCACCAATTTGGTGACTGTCAGGGAGGCCCCGAAGGTTGTGAATACTGCCTCTCCCAAGTATAATCCAAATGCCCGCTGTGCTTATCACTCCGATAGCCTGGGGCATTCCACTGATGATTGTTGGGCCTTAAGGAATAAGGTGCAAGACCTTATTGATGCGAAGGAGATACAATTTGAGGCGCCTGAGAGGCCAAATGTGGTGACTGCTCCTATGCCCCAGCATGGAGTGAATGTCGTTGATGAAGATGTGTATGCCGTTTCTGTAAATGATGTAGCTACCCCTCTGATGACTGTTAAGAGGAACCTACTGCGGGCCGGTTTATTTCCGGGTTGTAACGAGGGTTGCCTTTTGTGTGCTGTTTCCCTTACTGGTTGTCTGTTGCTGAAGTTAGGCATCCAAAGCCTGATGGATAGTAAGGAGATTCTGTTTAAGAAGACCGCTGTTCCGTTTGTTCCTGTGGAAGAAGTATCTGTTATTACAATTTTCAATAATCCAATCAAGGCTCCCCCGAGGAAGCCAGTTAAAATCATGACTGTCGCACCCATTGTTATTACTGTTCCGGGGCCCCTTCCCTATGAATCTGATAAGGCTGTCCCATGGCACTATGGGGCAGATGTATATGTACATGGTATAAAGCAAGAGTTCAACACTGACACCAGCATCAGCAATATCACTGGTCCAGCCAAAGTTACTCGCAGTGGCAGGCTCTTCTCGCCTGACATTGCACCACCAGCTATTCGAAGACCTCTCATAATAACGCCTGCAAGTGCACCTGTCTCCACTTCTGATCAAGTTGTTTCCCCTGCTGCCGAGTCATCTAATGCTCGGGGCAAAGGGATAGATGATGAGCCTGCCCGGATGGAGGCGTTAAAGTCTGTGAATGTTGAAGCCTCCCAGTAAGAGATGGAGGAAATTCTCAAAATAATCAAAAAGAGTGACTTTAATGTTGTTGAACAACTGGGGCATACACCCTCCAAGATCTCTATGCTCTCATTACTACTGTGCTCAGAGGCCCATGCTAAGGCCCTAATTTCATTTCTAAAGACGGCCCATGTGCCACAAGAGACCTCTGCAGACCAGTTTACTGATTGCGTAGCCAATTTGACAGCCGACAATGGTTTGGGTTTCTCGGATGCTGACCTTACTGCTAAGGGAAAGAACCACAATGATGCCCTGCATGTCTCTATTAAATGCAGGGGCACTACTATGGCGCATGTGTTGGTGGACACCGGTTCTTCCCTGAATGTGCTACCCAAAAAGGCCTTAGACCGGTTGGATTGTGAGGGCCTGGAGCTGAAACCTAGCAACATCATTGTAAGAGCCTTTGACGGTTCTAAGAGGATGGTTCATGGAGAGGTAGACATTCCTATTCGTGTGGGTTCTCAAGTATTCGACTCAACTTTCTATGTGATGGATATCCGTCCATCTTATTCCTGTTTACTGGGCCGACCTTGGATTCACAAAGCTGGGGCAGTGACCTCTACCCTACACCAGAAGCTCAAGTACCCCGTCAGAGGGAAGATTGTCACTGTGCAGGGAGAGGAGGAGTATATGGTTAGTCACTTGAATTCCTTCCGATATATTGAGATGGACGGGGAGTTTATTGAAACCCCCTTTCAACATTTTTAAGAGGTTCCTCCAACATTGGCAGCAGCGGAAACAGTGATTGAAGAAGACTTTCCCTTGAAGATGGCTTCCTTGAAGGACGCCCGGGCTGTGATCAAGAAAGGTGAGTGTGCTAACTGGGGCAGGCTCCCTGATTTTACTCCTAAGACTAATAAGTTTGGGCTGGGTTTTACTGCAGAGGCTCAGAGGGCTGTGCACAAAGCTAGAACCGGAAGACCTCCTGTGCTCATCACCAATCCAGGAGTGAATGCTGTTGGGGATGAAGATGAAGTGGAAGAATCAGAGTTCAATAGCTGGATCTACCCGACGACTGATGGTGGATTGGCCAATTGGACTGCTAAAGAACATACTCCTGTTACTTTTGTTATGCAGTAATAAACTCCTTTGTTTTTATTATTTGTAATAAACAATGAATTGAAACTCTATGGCCCTGTGTCTTACCCGGGGCACCGTGGCTTCATTTGTGAGGGCATATTAATTGTCATTTCATATATCATGAATAAAGACCTTGGACGTTTTCTCGCACTTCAAATCTTATGCTCCATTTCTTTCTTTCCTTTCTTTATATATTGCAAAACAGCTGTATTTACACACACTCACTCATACAGGTTTCAATCCACTCTGGATCTCACTGGTAACGACTCTGCTACTGCCAGTCATGACTTCGAAAATCCGATCAACTTAGCCGAAGACGAAGGTGAAGATGATTGCGAAGTTCCTGGCGAGCTTGCAAGACTGTTACTCCAGGAAGAGAGGGCAATTCAACAACACGAAGAGCCGGTGGAAACAATAAATCTGGGTACTGATGCAGATAGGAAGGAAGTCAAGATTGGTGCCAACCTAGAGCTCAGTGTGAAGCAACGGTTGACTCAGATGTTACATGATTATGTGGAGATCTTTGCCTGGTCCTACGAAGACATGCCTGGGTTAGATACTGATATTGTGGTCTATCATTTGCCGACCAAGGAAGACTGCCCTCCGGTTAAGCAAAAGGTCCGTCGTATGCGTCCAGAGATGTCTGAAAAGATCAAAGGTGAGGTTATGAAGCAGTTTGATGCTGGGTTTCTTGCAGTAACTTCTTACCCTCAATGGGTTGCTAATGTGGTGCCGGTATCAAAGAAGGATGGTAAGGTCAGAATGTGTGTTGACTACAGGGATCTGAACAGGGCCAGCCCCAAGGATGACTTCCCCCTGCCTCACATTGACGTCTTGGTTGACAATACTGCTCAACATAAGGTGTTCTCTTTCATGGATGGCTTTTCAGGTTACAATCAGATCAAGATGGCTCCTGAAGACATGGAAAAGACTACCTTTGTCATCCAGTGGGGCACCTTCTGCTACAAGGTCATGCCATTCGGGTTGAAAAATGCTGGGGCAACCTACCAACGTGCCATGGTTGCTTTATTTCATGACATGATCCATCATGAGATAGAAGTATATGTTGATGACATGATTGCAAGGTCTCAAACTGAGGAGGAACACCTTGACCATCTGCAGAAGCTGTTTGACCGTCTGAAGTTGTACAAGCTGAGGTTGAACCCGAACAAATGCACCTTCGGGGTTAGATCTGGAAAATTGCTAGGCTTCATTGTAAGTGACAGGGGTATTCAAGTGGACCCTGCCAAGGTTAAAGCCATTCAAGAGATGCCAGTCCCTAAGACAGAGAAAGAGGTCAGAGGCTTTTTAGGACGCCTGAATTACATTGCTCGATTCATCTCGCACCTAACCGCTACCTGTGAGCCAATCTTCAAGCTGCTGAAGAAAGATCAGGTAGTACGTTGGAATGATGAATGTCAGGCCGCTTTTGATAGAATCAAAGAGTATCTCTAAGAACCACCCATCCTTATGCCACCGGTTGAAGGGAGACCTCTGATACTATACCTGACAGTACTTGACAACTCAATGGGGTGCGTGTTGGGGCAGCATGACGAGTCTGGCCGAAAAGAGCATGCCATTTATTACCTTAGCAAAAAGTTTACCGACTGTGAGACCCGATACTCACTGCTCGAGAAAACTTGCTGCGCTTTGGTATGGACTGCTCGCCGGCTGAGACAGTATATGCTGACTCACACTACTTTGTTGATTTCAAAGATGGATCCTATAAAGTACATATTCGAAAAGCCTGCTCTGTCTGGGAGAATAGCAAGATGGAAAATGATCTTGACAGAATACGACATACAATACACGACTCAAAAAGCCATCAAAGGAAGTGTATTAGCAGACCACTTGGCACACCAGGCAGTGGATGACTATCAATCAATGAACTTTGAGTTTCCTGACGAGAGCATCATGATTGTGACTGATTGTGAAGTACATGGACCGGATGAAGGACCTGAGGAAGGATCCCGATGGTCTATGCACTTTGACGGGGCCTCCAACGCTTTGGGTAACGGTATCGGCGCTGTGATCATATCCCCTCAAGGCACTCATACTCCACTCACAGCCCGGCTATGTTTCAACTGCACCAATAACATGGCGGAGTATGAGGCTTGCATCATGGGTCTCCAAGCTGTGATTGACTTAAGGATCAAGTTTCTGAGTGTCTTCGAAGATTCCGCTCTCGTGATCAATCAGATCAAAGGGGAGTGGGATACGAAACATCCGAATCTTATTCCTTACAAAGAATGTGTGTTGACCTTGATCCCCCACTTCACAGAGATAACCTTTGAACATTTCCCGAGAGAGGAGAATCAGTTGGCGGACGCGTTGGCTACGATGTCTTCCATGTTCAAAGTTAAATGGGACAATGAGGCTCCTCGGATCATCATCTGGAAACTGGATGAACCGGCATACTGTTGTGATCTCGAGACTGAATTGGTGACTGAGAAGCCTTGGTACCATGAGGTGAAGAGATACTTGGAAGCTCAGGAATACCCTGAAGGTGCATCTGTCAATGATAATAAGTTTCTGAGAAGGTTCGCAGCGAAGTTCTTCCTTAGCAATGGCATCCTGTACAAGCGAAACCATGATTCGACCTTACTGCGTTGTGTGGATAAGACTGAAGTAGAAAGGATCATGGCAGAGCTACATGAAGGTACCTTCGGGACACATTCCAGTGGACACACTATGGCAAAGAAGATCCTTCGGGTAGGGTATTTCTGGTCCACAATGGAAGCTGACTGTTACCAACATTCTCGGACATGCCATAAGTGTCAGATATATGCAGACAAGGTGTATGTTCCTCCAGTCCCTATGAACGTCCTGACTGCACCTTGGCCTTTCGCAATGTGGGGCATAGATATGATCGATGAGATTAAACCTACGACATCCAATGGGCATCGCTTCATCCTGGTGGCGATTGATTACTTCACAAAGTGGGTTGAGGCAGCTTCCTACGCCACAGTAACCAAGAACGTCGTGGCACGGTTCATCCGGCATAACCTGATCTGTCGATACGGCGTCCCAGAAAGGATCATTACAGACAACGGTACCAATCTCAATAACAAGATGATCACTGAGCTCTGTGAGCAGTTTAAGATACAGCACCACAACTCTTCTCCTTACCGGCCGAAGATGAATGGGGCTGTAGAAGCAGCGAATAAGAATATCAAGAAAATCATGCAGAAGATGACAGTGACCTATAAAGATTGGCACGAGATGTTATCGTTTGCTCTACACGGGTACCGTACCTCAGCAAGGACGTCAACCGGGGAAACTCCTTTCTCCTTGGTCTACGGTATGGAGGCAGTCTTACCGATCGAAGTGCAGATACCCTCTCTCTGGATAATGAAGGATGCAGACCTGAGTGAAGATGATTGGATCCAGACACGACTTGATCAGCTAAATCTAATTGACGAAAAGAGACTCACTGCTATTTGTCATGGTCAGACGTACCAAAAACGGATGATCAGGGCATTTAACAAAAAGGTCAGACCACAAGATTATCAGGTCGGGGATTTGGTAATCAAACGTATCATCCTTCCTCAGAGTGATCCAAGGGGCAAATGGACCCCTACGTACGAAGGGCCATTTGTGGTTAAACATGTGTTCTCAGGAGGAGCCATGATTCTAACCAACATGGACAGTGACGACCTTCCTCACCCCGCCAATGCAGACATAGTAAAAAGATACTACGCATGAAAAAGACCCGCTAGGTTGACATACCTAGGCAAAAATTAGGGCTTCCCGGCGAACCAAAAGGGTTCGGGCAAAATGAAGGGATGAAATGAAAAAAATCTGTACACCCGGCAAGTCGAAAACCTGAAAAGGCGGCTTGGGCAAAAATGGGTATCCCGGTGGACTGAAAACCCGAAAGGGCAGTCCAGGCAAAAGTTAGGGATAAAGCGTAATACTATGTCTCATCGGATCACCCTGCATCCAGAATCCGGTATCAGCTATCAAGTTCAGACGGCATCAATCAATCAGCTTTATCCTCGACTAGGTCGTCAAGTGATGAGACGCTCGAAGATATAAAGGCGATAGCAGAGTTGGAACGCAGTGGGATTGTTTCTTTTCACACAGCTGTTTTGTTTTCCCTTTGTACAAATTGTATAAACTCTTTGATTCGACGGCGTTCCCTTACTAGGACGTCAGCCTCTTGTACCTAAACGCCTATTTACAAGCAAAATCAAAAATCAATATAAATTCACTTTTCAGTTAAAATTGCCAATTGTTTTTCCTTTTCTATTTCATTTTGCGAAAAACGTCCAAGGTTCAATTTGTGATATATGCATTTGACACTAATTGCTAACTCATAAATATTTGCATACGAAACAAAGGATTAATTACAGGTAACATTAGAAACAGGGGCAATAATGAGTGGTCTAAGCGATCTAATTGTTTTGTCCACCAAGGTACCAAGGTAGGTTCAGCTGAAGAACATAACCAGTATATCTTAATTCCCCAGAGAGTGAGCCAGCAAGTCAATACACTCTCCCCAAGCAGAGTTAGCCCACTCTAACAGCCTAAAGGAAGTTGGGTATCCCTAGCAGATCTCAACATTCCCCAGTACAATATACGAACATTCTTAACAAGCATCCCCGGCAATCTTGATCTAAGATTGTTCCCCGGTGGTATACCAGATATTCAGCGGAGCCACTTCCCCAATATATCTCAAAAATTTCCCCAGGAGAGTCCAGTATAGTTCAAGATTTCCCCAGGAAAGTTTGAATCCATCTCCCCAGCAGGAAGCTTATCCCCAGTAGATTCTGGAAGCTTACCACCCGCAGAGCACGAACGCGTCCCCCGGCTTTATTCAAAGGTTATTTCCCTACCAGGATATAACTGGGTTATCCTCAGCCAATTGCCACAGAAAGATCGTCCTCGGCAAAGTCTTCTTATCCCCAGCGGAGTCTATTAAACACTTCCAACACAACAACGGTATCCCCAGTGAAGTTACCATCAACATCCCAGCAAAAGTATCTCTCTCCCCACAGAGTATTGTTCCCCAGCAAGATCGCTAGGATAATTTTCTCCCCGCAGAGTAATCCATTCGCCAAGTTTATTCCCCAACGGAGTTATCTTCTCCTACCGGTATTCTTGCAACTATCATCCCCAGCGGAAACAACAAAGCACTATTCTCCAACATCAGCCCAGGATGTGACTTCCCGACACCCGTCAAGGATTTACTTTCCTAGACAAAAACATACATTCATAAACATCGCATCTCCACACATTATAGCATGCATATACACATCATATATTACAATCTCATTTATGTTGAGAACATCATTGCTCGATCCATATCATGCATTGCATATGACTGACCTTTACCTTTCAGGAAAGATCCAGTTAAGTTCTCAGCTATGTCCAAGACCTCCTCTGGTTCAGTTAAATCGACTCCTAAAGATTTTTCTGATTCTAATCCAGTTGAAGTGATTTCAAGACCTTGCCTGGTTCAGTTAAATCGACTCCTAAAGATTTTTATGATTCTTATCCAGTCAAAGGCCTTCTCTGGTTCAGTCAGATCGACCCTAAGATCTCCCTGATTCTTGTTCCAGTTGAAGATTCCAAGACCTTCTCTGGTTCAGTCAGATCGACCCTAAGATCTCCCTGATTCTTGTTCCAGTTGAAGATTTCAAGACCTTGTTCGGTTCAGTTAAATCGATTCCTAAAGATTTTTCTGATTCTTATCCAGTCAAAGGCCTTCTCTGGTTCAGTCAGATCGACCCTAAGATCTCCCTGATTCTTATCCAGTTGAAGATTCCAAGACCTTGCCTGGTTCAGTTAAATCGACTCCTAAAGATTTTTCTGATTCTTATCCAGTCAAAGGCCTTCTTTGGTTCAGTCAGATCGACCCTAAGATCTCCCTGATTCTTATCCAGTTGAAGATTCCAAGACCTTGTCCAGTTCAGTTAAATCGACTCCTAAAGATTTTACTGATTCTTATCCAGTCAAAGGCCTTCTCTGGTTCAGTCAGATCGACCCTAAGATCTCCCTGATTCTTATCCAGTTGAAGTTATTCCAAGACCTTGTCCGGTTCAGTTAAATCAATTCCTAAAGATTTTCCTGATTCTTATCCCGTCAAAGGCCTTCTCTGGTCCAGTTAAATCGATTCCAAAAGATTTTTCCTAATGAAGACTTAGTAGAAGACATCCAAGATTCTCTCATCGTTACTATTGAGGTAGTAATCGCCCCCAGATTCTCTCATCGTTACTGTTGAGGTAGTAATCGCCCCAGATTCTCTCATCGTTACTGTTGAGGTAGTAATCATCCAAGGTTCTCTCACCGTCCCGTTGAGGTAGTAACCATCCCTGATTCATTCATCACCTTTTGAAGCTCCAGACTCGATTCCTGTATCTCGCCAGGGCATGCTGAAGAGGTTGAAGATTCGATTCCTGTAACCAACCAGGGAGCGTCTGTATAAAGAGTTTGAAAACCAACGCCTACAACAAGTCATGTAATCATCTTTCTTTTTCAGGTACGCAAGTTCTCGCTAAGGAATCTCTTACGCGATCGACACCCAGATGGCATCTATAAGCCCATCCACCTATTCATCACCTCTCAACATGGCATCTATAAGCCCACCTTCCTATCCATCAATCTCCAAATGGCATCTGTAAGCCCATTCCCACCATCACACTGCCAACATGTGAGTGCAAATTTCTGGGCACTCTAGTGTTCAATCATCTTCCACCTTCGGATTACGAAAGGCACGTCAGCCAATCTACATCCTCAGGTCTAAGAAGATTTAAGAGGGGCAACTGTTGTACCCCAAAATTTTCCCTCCCATTTTCTTCAAGATTTGCCAAGATCAAGGTTCAAAATCTCTCAAGGGTTGCACAGTTCAATGGCCTCCTAACAGTAAAAAATTAGGGTTTTGGTTCTAGCAGAGAAATTGAAGTTTCCAAGAGTCCAATCAAGTCCCACATGCCTATAAACATTGTCAAGCATCCATATGCCAAGTTTCAAGACTTACAACACAAAATTGCACAGTCAAAAACCCTAATTGCTCAACAGTCAACTGCAGGGGCAAAATGGTCATTTGACAGTCAAAAGTCAAATTTTTTGGTCAACATCTTATTTTGAAGCCACAAACATCATTTGATCAATTCTTGATCATGATTCTCAAGGCATGGCTCAAAAAGGCTCAAGATGCAAAAGTTTCTATTTTTGGACAGTTGAAAAAGTCAACTGCAAATTGACCAAGGCATAACTTCCACATGGTTTATCAGAAAAATTCCATCCAAAGCTCATTTTGAAGATAATGACATTTCCTACAACTCATCTTCACACTTCAAGTCCAAGAAATGCTCTCACAAAAAGTTATCAATCTCAACATTATAGGTCATTTTCAAAAGTCAACAAAAAGGCACTTTAAGTCAAACACCATAACTTGAGATTGGTAAATCAAAATGACATGGGACCAAAGGCATTGGTTAAAGGACTTCAAGTCCTTTCCAAAATGTCCAAGAACATGATCAAAGCTTAAAAATTGAGCAAGATATGCCTTGTGGAAGTTGGGAAATTTTTGGGAATTTTGAAAAGTCAACTTTGCTTCAAATGACTCAAAATTGCTAATGGGCCACAATTTCCTCCAAGAATCATCACCCAAAAGCTATGCACGACCCATTGACCCAAAGGGGAGTTATTTTCTTATTTTTAATTTATTAATTGAATTTTTAAATCCATTAATTCATTTAATTAAAATTAAATATGAGAAAAATACTAAACAAATGTTTTCAAATCTTTTTATGCAGCATTTCAACTCATCATTCACTCAAGATTTCGTGCATACTCAAAAAGGCAAGAATTGGCAATGATTGGTATCAAAAAGGTATGAAAAAGATTGAAAAAGATTATGCAAAATCAAGAATTCAAATTCATGAATGCAAAGGATTATGGACTTGGATTTCTACCCTAATTCATTCCACATATAAGCACATCATAACCCTAATCACAAAAACAGAAAAAGCTACGCCTCAAACCAAAAACAAAACTTGCATTTTTTCTTAAGAAACTCAAAACTGAAAACATAGTTTCAGTGTGTTTCAAGGCCTAAAAACTGTTCCATAAGCTTGCCAAGACTGCCAGGAATCTTTTCCAATACTTTTCAAGTCTCCATACTCGAAGAAGTGGTAGAATACAGTCGCCCTGTTCATACACTTTTGCATAATCGTACTTTGAATTTCATGCCATATTAATGCATTTTAAATGTTGATTTATACTAACATGGGTATTCTGAAGCTAATGGCACAATTTAATTGAAGAATGCTTGCACGTATAGAAAGTTACCATGAACGATGCTTAGGGTTTCAATGCTCCAAATTTGGGGTTTTACGCTTGAGGAAAAATTAGGCCATGAAACTAGGACCATTGAATTCGTGACATTCCAACGAATCCAAAACACTCATCGCGCCTTTTTTATGATTGTTCAATTTCTATTCGCTATTTTTTGTTGTTTCAGATTGTGGGGGTTTAAAACCCCCGCTATTTAGCTTGCATTTTCAGGTAAAACAAAGAACCCATGAGGAAGACGCTGAGCTGTATGCATATGATTGGTGTGTTTGAAAGTTAGCGCGTTTTTTTATTTGGTTCCAGGATAAGTGCACGCTTTGCATATGTTGATCAGTGCCCACTAAGTAAACAAAGAAACGCGCTTGGCTTATTGGTTGTTGTGTTGTCACGCAGGTAATGGGACCTGGGTTCGATTCCCAGGTCCCCTCCCTTCTCCAATATTATTTTTCTTCATATGTTTCCATGCAGCGCCTCCCCCGAAGTCCACCATACATGCATCTGTATTTGCCTGCCACATGTCCAGCAACATTAATCCAAGAGCCAGAATGGGAGACTACCCTAGACGCCAGTCAACTGCTTCTCACACGCGCCAGAAAAGTCAACATGGGCTTGCATTTCATGGGCCAAACTGCTTGCATATACCTCCTAATTGGGTCAGAAAACCCCCCATGTTTGCACTTTCTTCTCTCTTTTTTTATTCTCTTTTATTTATTTTAATTATGTTAATTGTTTATTTAATTCCACAAATTAATTTTTATAACATAAAAATACAAAAAAATCAGAAAGTCAAAAATAAAATATTTTTATTATTTAATTCACCAAATGTTTTATTTTGTAAATAAACTTAATAATCAATTTAATTTTAATTTTAAGTTTTTAACCTTAATGCTTTTTCTTAGACAATTAAAAAATATAAAAACAAGTCTTTTAGCATTTTTTATTCTTTTTCTTAATAAATAATCTTTTTTTTCTTATCACCATTAATTATTAATCATTTTTGTAAATAACTTATAATTAATTAATTAGGGTTAAATTAGGTCAAAACTTAAACATTTTTTTTAATAATTAAAAACAAGCTAGAATTAGTTTTTTTTATTTAAATTTCTAATTTCAATTAATCTTCCTTTTTTTTTTCATAAATACAAAAACTCCAAAATAGCTTCTTTTCCTCATTAAATCATTAATTAACCTTTAATTCCAATTTAATTTCCTTAAAGGGTCCAACGCCCTCGCACTCTCGATTTTTATTTTCTTTTCGCACGTTTACTTTTATTTCCTTTTTAAATATAATGTATTTTCCCCGAAGCTTTGTAATAGATAATTAGGATATTTATTTTCCACACTTTTCATTCAAATCGGGTCTTGGTTTAATTTGGCGATGTAGACTCGCGCCTTGTAATAGCGTAGGACCTTTATTTTCCGCATTTAAATCCAGCACCTTTTAACTGCTAATAATCACATGAAAGAATGTATGCCAAAAATAAAAACAATGCGTAGATCACCAATGCATGAACAAGACAAAATATAACTGAAAATGACACACAATTCACACACCTCCCCTAGGGTACGCCTCACTGTTGCCTTGCCCCTCGAAACGTGGTCGTCGAGTAGAGGACGTTTTAGTAAGTCCTCATGTCCATGAACATGGCATGGGGGTAGCTTCTAAGGTATCCTCCTATTACTCTGGTGACCACACTGTCCCTAATCCTCGAATTGATCCGAACACCTCCAATGGTGGTGCTACCTACCTCTCAATGGTGGGATGGCACTACCTTAAGGACATTTACACAGACTAATTCCTTAGGGTAGGTAGATGACTCATAGATACTTGCTCTAATTTAAAATAAATCAAAAACTTCTTTTCACACTGACACTTTGCAAAAATCTTTCAAAAACAACTTTTCAAACACTCTTGAGGACTGATACAAGAGTCGATTTGAAACTTTCAAAGAAACTTTTTCAAACCCACTCGCCTTGAAAAGCAAACAAACATTTTGAAAACACAAATGAGCAAGTATCTAAGAGCCCGTGGATAACCACGGATAGAAAGGGTGCTAACACCTTCCCTTTCTATAAATCTACCTCCCGAACCGAGAACTAATCTCAATAAGGAATTTTTCTGTGCTTTTGTCCTTTCCGTATTGGAGAAAATAAAAGACGGTGGCGACTCTTGCTTCCGCGACATTTCGCGAACCAGCGTTAAACAGTCAGTTCCAGATCCACCAATCACAGACATGTTTTGCAATTGTACACGAGTCGGTGCAAGGTCAACATTATATTGATACTGATTCTATAAAGAAGTAGCCAAGTTTTGCCATGTGTGATGGTGGTTCCTTCGAGCTGATAGAACCATTCAAGTTGAGTGCCAAACAAACTTTCTTGAAATAAATGGACCCATAATTTCCGGTCAGAAGTATGAGGTTGGATCTTTCAAACATACGACCTCAAATGGAGTTTGAGATAAGAGATCTTATCATATTTAGCAAAGAAGGGGACCTTGAACTTATGGGGGATGACTACGCCCAGGATCAGACCTAGTTCTCCAAAATCCAATCCAGGCACTTTCTGGATTTCCATAGCTTTTAGTCGGTCTTCCAACTGCTTGTACTTGTCATATGCAGGAGGATACTGCTCGTCGGAGTAGTCTTCATCTTCAGAAACCTGATTGTTTCTACCTTTAGGCCTGGTGCTTCTAACATCCTCTTCTTGGTTGTCGTCTTCTTCAAAGGAAATGTCGCCAACTTGAACTGGTTGAGAATGACCTTTGAACCTTCTCCCAATATTGAGGATAACAACCTGCTTCTTAGTCTTCTTTTCCTTGGCAAGGAGAGCCATCATCTCTTGTTGCCCTTTGGCCAGATTCATAAAAGTCTCTTGAAATTGTGTATGCTGAGTCTGGAGATCCTTGACAGTTTGTTCGAGGGCCATCTATACCGAAATAAACAATAAGTATATGAGAAGACCCTTATTGCAAAACTTGTTTATGTAATTATGCATGATATGTAGACGCAATGTTTTCAAGGACCTTAAGAGATTTAAATATGCTAACCGAGAGGAAACCATAACAAAGATTTTTATTAGTAAGTTCAAAATTACAATTGCCTCTTAGGCTTACAATGAAAACAAAAGGGTCTCAAGGAGACAACAATATAAATTCCTAAAACATAAGATTCAAGTCTCCCACTGACGCTTCCTCTTCGTGTCGATGTATGAATTCAGACTTGATCTTCATGAAGTTGCTTTGTGAGCTCCAACACTTTATTGTCACTTGCATAGAAATGAGTCTCAAAGGTGGCTCTTTATTCCTAGAGTTGAATCCAGGACTTCTGTAATTCTTCAAGGTCAGTAGGCATATCTAGATGAAGAATGGTATAAGGAATATCCCCCTCGGCAACAGACTCCACAATTACTAGTAAGACAACGGGATATGGCATTATAAGGTTTTGAGTACGAGATCGCACCCATCTGATGTAGGGCTCCAAAGGGATGGAATTATTTTGTCCTAAAGTCTTGCTACCAATCTTTTTTACCATGCCCCAAGCATGTATAAACCTTTGACGATAACTTTAAAATCATTCTCGTAATAAAACACAATACCCTGGATAAGCATGTCATGAGGACCATCTCTTCGAGCACAACCAAATTGGCGTAAAGCTAGAGAACGGTTGTAGGTAATACCTCTCATAATGCCAAGGAGTGTAACATTAGGGAATTCTCTGTAACGGTCAATAGTA
Organism: Vicia faba; assembly: GCA_948472305.1. NCBI lineage: Eukaryota > Viridiplantae > Streptophyta > Magnoliopsida > Fabales > Fabaceae > Vicia > Vicia faba. The sequence continues at coordinate 494,144,342 of OX451738.1, forward strand.
GTAACATCTTCCAGAGACCGGGAACACCAATAGATATCTAAATGAGATAGCGACATCATCCTTTGAGACCACCTCAAACCTTGTTGATTCTTCATTACTGATTGGGGAAGGTGAGAAATAAACCACCTGGATAGAAAAGGTATGTAACACATAAGAGTCCATCGATTCCTTATAGCACTAGTGTGAAGAGAATGCAAAATATCTCAAAGAAAAGTAGGCACAGGGTTACGAGTGAGGAAAATTTTGACAATATTCACATCTATGAGTTGGTATGGATTAGGGAATAAAACCAAACCATATATCAACAAAGCCATGATCTCCTCAAAAGCTTGAAACCTCATAGAATCCAGAAATATCCGAGCCTTCTCTAACAGAAATGTAGCAAGAAATCCCTTGACTCCATTTCTTGTTTCCCAATTAGATACAATGCTAGATCGCTTCAGATGCAAGGATGCTGCAATTTCTTAAGGTTGTGGATCTTTCTCTAAACCCGTGAAAGGTGTCAAATCAAGAACATGTATTCCCTGTATCTTAGAGAATTCTTCCATTGTGGGTACCAGCTGATAATCTAGAAAGGTGAAATAGTGATGTTTGAGATCAAAGAATTGGAATAAAAAACTCATCACGTCTTCTTCAAAACCCGAGGTAACCAAACTGAGTAGATGACCATGCTTCTTGGTGAATTGAGAGTTTTCAGGAACTTTTGAGACTAACTCCTTAAGTTGATAAGGTATCTTCACAAAATTGATTCAGATAGTATTTATGCGAGCAGAGGCCATAACCTTCAACAAAGAAACAAAGATAAATCCCTAGGTCCTTGAAATGGTTAGTGAAAATGACATTTGTAATGATGTCATAATGTCATGTTCGAACAAATTAATCAAACACAAACAAGACAAACCAGGACTTAGGTTCAGGCTTGCATGGAGTTTATAGGTAAGTACCCTCTTGAGTTTAGTTGGCTCAACCTGTCCTAAAAGAAGTAATTGGGTTCTAGGAATCTCATATCACTGATTTTTCTCTTAGGCATTGTTTAAGCTCAAGCATCTGATTTGCAACCTAAATATCCCTAGAGTCTAATCTCAATGAGTGTAGTATCGAGTATGAACCAACTTCAGTCTGCACCAAAGCTAGTCATCTCACTACTTTCTAATGGCTAAGCTGTGTCAACTAAGGTTATAAGGTCAGTTAGTGCTTTATGACACCAAGCGGTAGCCCAATATTCTCCTTGACTTAACTAAAGGGACAAAGATACCAACCAATGTGTCACACTAACATAGCCATTTTTTAACCATATCGGTATACGTCGTACAATCTTCATGATCTATTGCTACTTACCTAAAATGCCCCAGATCCAGGTATATGATCTTTACAAGAATAACCCAAGCATATTCCGAAATATAAAGCATACAAAGCAATAAAGGTGATCTAGTTCTTAAGGTAACCTAATTTTAGTTATCATCCCAAGCAGAGTCTCCAGTTCCGTAATACGGTGGGAGAACTGACTTTTAGGTTTTGCATTTTATCGCAAATGTTGTGGATAGCAAGAGTCGCCACCGACTTTTATTTTATCCAATAAAGGAAAGGGTGAAAAGAACAGGAAATACCTTTAAGAATTTTCCGAGTAAGGGGAGTAGGTTATGAAAAGGGAAGGTGTTAGCACCCTTTTTATCCGTAGTTATCTACGGGCTGTTATTCACTAGCTCACTTTTTGGAAATGGTTTGTGCTTGTGTATGTTTGAAAATATTTTAGAAAATGCCTAAGTGTGGCAATTTTGTAATGATTCTCGTATCGTTGAGAATGTATATAAAATGTTTGTTTTGAAAATGTTTTGAAAAAAAGTGTTGTTTTGTGAAAATATGTTTTATTTTAAAACGTTTGTGAGCAAGCGACTACGAGAGTTCTACCTACTCAAAAACAATCTTTTTTCTTTTCCTTCTCCTTTAGACAGTGTCACCCTACCATTAGTTAGTAGGAAGTCCTATCGTTAGATGTGAGGGACAGGCGCAGGTCATCGTACAGTCATAGAAGGCAAATTGTAGGACGCTTTAGCAATTTTTGTAAGGGACTAAGATCATTTACCGACGGCAGCATTGAAGGGTCATCGAGGGACTACAATCTTTTAACCGAAGGGTCCTTTCTAAAGCATCCCACGTTTGAGGGACATGACTGTTTTTATCTGAGACAACAAGTGAGGGTCACCGTAGAGGTGCGTGTGTGCAAAGTGATTGGTTTCGGTTATTTTTGGCTTGGATTTATGGTTATCTAACGTTTGCTTTTAGTCGTTGCAATACAATCCTATTAAATAAATGCGCGGAGATGGTGAAAATGAAAAGAAATTTAAAACCTAAGAAATTCTAATATTTTTGGTGTTTTATTTAGAAAAATATTTTATAGTGTAAAAATAATAAACCCTAATTCTAATTAATTTACAAACTAATTAATAAAATAAAACAAAATGTGATTAAGTTAAAAAAATTATTTATAAAAAAATTAATTAATTAAAAACCTAAATATAATTTTTATTATGATTTTGTGATTTTTTCTGATTTAAGTAAAATTGGTTAAAAGTATACAAAATCTAAATCTAATATTATTTTGGGAATTTTCACATGATAATAAAATAGATGTAATAAATTAAGAGTGTGGAAAAATTTATCTTAAAAGGAGAAGTTTTGATTGGTTAAAAATTGGTTGAAGTTTGTTAAAAAAACTAAAGAAAAATAGTGGTAAAAAAGGTTTTGTGGCTGCTAAGGCTTGAACTCAGGACCTTAGGGTCACAGTTCTAAAAGCTTACCACCAGGCCACGCACATATAGTTTTAAGGAAGTACCTTAGTGAAAATATATTTAAAACATGCTTCTGAAATCACAAAAAATCAAAATAAATCATAAAATGGCAAAAGAGGGGTTCACTATGGTTCGAACCCTCGCCCATGTAGTGAAAGTAACATGAAATGCGCTGCTTGCCACTGGGGTGGATGTTACATCCATTCATTAACACAAAAACTAACAAATATATAATAAACATGTTTTTTAAAATTTGAAAATATGGAGCCACCATCTTCATCTTCTTCGCTGGACCATCATCATCAACATCTATGGTTGAAAACTCAACTCCCTCATTTCTCGTCTATTTACAAAAATGTAAACATGGAAGTTCATCGAAATTTAATCAAGAATCCAATGGTATCATTGGTTTGAATAAAAACTCAAAAATAAACATGAATTTAAGCAATAACCATAAAAACCCTAAAAAAGTTCAAAATCATGAGTCTTCACATACAAGAGCAATTAATAACAATTAAGCTAGGGCTAAGCTTCAGGACATTGATATCTATATTTTTGATCTTTTATTTGAACACAAAGGATGCATGTATATGGAGTTTTGAAATTCAAGGAAACTTACCTCTTGAAGTAAAACTCAGAGCTCGTTCCACAACTCCCAGAGACAATGTAATGGTGCAAAAAGCTTCCTTGAACTCCCAGGAAGCTAATGGTATCCTCAGCTTGCCTTAGAACCCTCTTAAACTTTCCAACCAAATCAAGTTGCAAATGGTTAAAGTGAGATTTAGATGATGATGGTGGAGGTGTTACAATTGTGCCAAGAGTGTTTGGACAACTTCTATTTAATGTATAAAAGATGCCTGAAGTGAAAATTCATAGATGGCACGAGTGGATTGTTGTTTATGGTTTGAACTTACTTCAATGGTGGTTATGAGAAAATTTTCGTGTCTTGAGTTCTGGGGCATGGAGAGGTACTTATAGAGGCTGCAAATGGTCCCTCTAACTCGCAGAAATAAAGCTCAATTGAAATGGGAGTATGGTTTGGTCATTTGGTTTGAAAATGCACAAAAAAGCATGTTGCTTCATGATAAAGATATGGAGTGATTCAAGGGATTTGCCATGCTTTTGCTGACCTCTAAAGGTTGATTATGATATTTGAGATTTTGTGTGATCTGATTAGGAGAAAGTTAAAAGCTTAAATGAATAGAGTGGTTAGCATAAATCTTGCTTTATCAAAGTGGATATGTTACTTTTTGCAAATTCAACCATAAGTTGTATCATGTTTGGACAATTCTTTAAATCCTTGTGTAATACACTTTGAATTCGTGAAAAATCTATAATCAAGGCGAGACTTAGAAGTTAAATGGCCTGAAAAGTGAGATCATGTAGTTTAGGTTTGAGATTTAGCCATAAGGTTTTCAAAATAAATGGCCTATAATTCAAGTATGGATGCCCAACTTCATCTCTTCGAAACATCTGGCTCAAGTATGAGAAATTCATGCTCTTGGACATTTTGGAAAGCTTGAAACATTGTCTACAACTTTCATGTTGAACACTTTTGTTGAATCAATTGGTACCTCGGTGAAAATGGCCATGGAGTTGGTCACTTTTCGATGTCAAAACTATTTGATAAATTTCTCCAACTGTTGGCAGAATTTCACATGCTTATATCTCTTGATTTGAGCACTTTTTGGAGATCAACTCTCATTAACAAAGTTGTAGTAATTTTAATTCCCTACAACATTTATGTTGAAAGTTTTCTTTAAATCAACTTATATCTTGGTTAAATTTCTTATGAAGTTAGGGCTTTTTTGGGCACAAAACCCTTGAAATTTTCTAAGTGTTTGAAAATCTTAAAATTTGACTTTTGTTGACTTTCATGATTCTATTGATTCTTGATGATAAAGGTTGATAGTTTTGAATGTTTTGATGATTCTTGATTTTTGAATTCCAATGTTGACCAAAAAGTCATAGTTTCACTTTTGTGTGACTGTTGACTTTTTATCAATTGATTCAATTCTTAAACTATCAATCACTTGTATCTTTGGAAATGTCTTGAGCCATGTAATTAGGTCGAGATTTTGTATTTGATCCCTTAAGATCATTATTTAAACCATTAGGTCATGCACTAGGCCAAACATTAATTATCAGTCATCTTCAATCAAAACCCTAATTTGGCAATTTTTTACCTTTGATGATTTTAGGGCTTTCCTTGAGGAATAATGATCAAGCCTTGATAAAATGATGAATATCACATCAAAATGTTGATGTTGACAAAAAATCTTGAAATTTGACTGTATGTTGACCATAGTTGACTTTTTACCTAATATAGTTTGACTTTCAATCTACTGAGCCATTGACTGAGCAAACATGTGATTCAAGAATTGAAGCTTGACATAAGCATTATTGAGGAACCATGATGAATCATGAAAGTAGTTTGAGACCCTTGCAACCCAATGTTCCTTGAGAAGAACAAAACCCTAGTTGTAGACCCTTGCTTAGGAAGAGGTTTGACCAATAAACTCTTTAGTAGCTTTGAGTATTTGAGACCTTTGTGAGCATGTTTTGAAGAAAATGGAAGGGAAAATTTTGGGGTACAATTGATAAGCTACACCAAAACCAGGCCAAGATTTCATTACTCTCGTTGCTTATCAATTCATAAGCGCATAAAGACTCTCTAATGAAGATTATGAGTTCTGCTAATGTTGCAAAGGAGATTACAGTGAATCAGCTCGACGGAGTCATAGTGAATCTAACATCGAGATCATATTTAGGTTTAAATAACATTGAGTTACCTCCATAAGTTAGATCTCATAACAAAGTGTTGCATATTTCTATATAGATAGGAAAAACTAGCCTATCCAGGGTGCTCACCGATATTGGTCCCACCCTCAACATACTACCAAAAGCCAGTCTGATGAAGCTAACACTTGATAATGTTGTTATAAGGCCAAGTTCTATGATAGTTAAAGCTTTCAATGGTTCTCAAAGTACAGTGTTTGGAGAAGGATATCTTCCCGTCAAGATCAGTCAACATATGTTCTACATTTCATTTCAAGTGATGGATATAGAACCGACATATATATGCTTGCTCGGGCAATATTAGATCTATGCAGAAGGGGATGTTACATCAACCCTGCATCAAAAACTAAAGTTCTTGTTGAATGAAAGTTTGTTATAATCTGCGGAGAGGAGGATATCTTTGTAAGCCATATAGAGTTCTATAGATATATCAGTGTGGATGAAGACTGCATAGCAACACCATTCCAAGTCTTAGAGGTTGCTTAAAATGTAACCCTACTAATGGAGAAAATAAAGGAACCTACTATGACCTCATGGAGATATTTACAAAAAGTTGAGGAAGATCTTATCCCAAAAGGTTGGGGTAAACTTATGGATATACTTGAGAAGAAATATCATTTTGGTTTGGGCTATGAACCGTCAAAGGCTAGTCTGAAGGGAAAGGTTTTGTTTCATCCCATCCAGGAAACCTTCATCGGCAAAGGAGTAAAGCATGGGGGACATGTAGCAATGATATCCAACAAACTCAACATCAAAGGAGCATCAAACTTCATTCGTGAATGCACTCCAGGCGAAGAGTTTAAGAATTGGTAAAATGTAGAGATTCTAGAGATATTTTTCTTTCCAAAGTAATTTTTCCTGTTTTTAAAAGAACCTATTTCCCGAGGCATAAGGGTATCTTGTAGAAGACCCTATTTGTTTTCAAACAGTATTTTCAATTAATAAGAGTTCTATTTTGCATTCAATTAAGATCTCTGTCTTTTGCATTTCCCTTTCCTTTTCAAAAATTGCAATACTTTTCTTCATATGAAAATTTTCAAATTCACGTACTAAGCTTCACCAAAACATGATAAAATGTGTAGATCCACATATAAAACCACCAAAAATGTTACTGCTGCTATCCAATATAACTTTGATGCACCAATTAACCAAGCAGAAGAGGAAGATGAAGAAGATATTGAACTCTCCAAAGAATTGGCAAGGGTATTAGAGAAAAAAGCAGATAATATACAACCATACCAAGAATCTATTGATATCATCAACCTTGGCACAGAAAAATAACCCAAAGAGATCAAGCTAGGGGCAACCTTGGAGGAAAGCATCAAGGAAAGGTTGATTAATCTCTTACATGAGTACGTGGATATATTTTCCTGGTCTTGCAAAGAAATGCTGGGATTGGATACATATATTGTGGTGCAAAGGATGCCTCTTAAAGAAGGTTATTCTCCAGTTAGGCAGAAGCTCAGAAGAACTCATCCAGACATGTCTGACAAGATTCAAGAAAAGATCCTTAAACAATTTGACGCAAGGTTCTTGGATGTGGTAGATTATCCACCTTGGATAGATAACATCATGCAATTTCCCAAGAAGGACGGTAAAGTACGCATGCGTGTAGACTAGTGGGATCTAAACAAAGCAAGACCCAAATACGATTTCCCATTACCTCACACAAATGTTTTGGTGGATAACACAACTCAAGCTTCGGTATTTTCATTCATCTATGGCTTCTCATCTTATAATAAGATCAAAATGGCACCCGAGGATATGGAAAAGACTACTTTCATGATTCCTTGGGGCACCTTCTTTTACAAAGTGATTCCTTTCGGTCTAAAGAACTCAGGGATAACTCCTTTCTCTCTTGTATATAGTATGAAGGTTATACTCCATGTTGAAGTGGAGATTCCATCACTACGAGTTCTAATGGAAACCAGACTCGATGAATCAGAGTGGGTTCTGGAACAACTTGATCAGCTCAACCTTATTAAAGACAAACGCTTAACAGCTCTGTGCCACAGTTAGTTGTACCAAAAATAGATGAAGAAGGCATTCGAATTAAAGATATGTCCTTGAGTGTTTAAAGAAGCGGATTAGGTTTTCAAGAAGATTCTAACACCTCGCCTAGATTCATGTGGTAAATGGACACCCAACTACGAAGATCCATATGTGTTTAAAACAACATTCTCAGGTGGAGGTCTTATCCCCACAACAATGGATGGAGAAGAACTACCACATTTGGCGCAGTCAAAAAGTGCCATGTATAAAAGGCCCGCTAAGTTCGAACCCTAAATGGGAGACCAAGGTAAAAAAGGACGTCCCGGTGGATTGAAAACCCTAAAGGGAGATCCAGGTAAAAGTTAGGGACCTTTAAACAAAAAATCATCCTGGTGGATTGAAAACTCGAAAGGGTGATCCTTGCAAAAGTTAGGGATATCTTAAAAAAAAGAACAAATAGGTTGCGATCTGAGAGCTCACCATTATGACCACGACCATGAAGGAGAAGGATTAATCTAAATTATCTGACGTTAAAGAAAAGGAGATTTGAGTTATCAAAGGACATTAGAGAAATAGCAGTAGCAATTATCATTTTCATTGCCATTTTTAATTTGTGTTAAACATTCTGTTATTATCTGTTTTTAGGAATTTCATCTTGTACTCTCGCCTAATAAAAAGGCACTTTCATCAATTAAACAATTTACTTTTTCAATATTTTTAATTGTGTTTTCCTTTTTCAAACTTGTTTGCAAAATACTACGATTATTCCTTGTAAATACTGCGTTACAATCATTTTGGGGAATTGAAAATAAATAAAAGCATTTGATAAAACATAAAAAAAACATTTTGGTTAGAAAAATATTGGAAAAAAATCCACGCCTATGTCCACGCCTACGTCCATGCCTACGCCTACGCCTACGATACAATTATCAAAATCTTGCTGACACTGTTCACCATGTTATATCAAAATTAAAATCAATTTGGAGGCACCTCGGCGAAACAAAAAACAACGTTGGGGATTCAGTGACTTGAAAAAAGCCAATGGTTTAAAAGGAAAAAAATATCAAAAAAACATTTACAAAACACTTGGTTCATGCACGTACGGAACATTTAGTGCATATACGAAAAATACATTTGGCCATGATATCAATTTAGGTTATTATGCATATGCATTACACATGGAATTTTCAAATCTACTTTGGTTAAGAATATTATGACCCATCTTAGGATATATTACTAGCTAGCTTGTCTGTGTGAACTGAACAATATTCCACAAATACCTTAGTTAAGAACATACACAACTGGTATATCTGCGATCTACATCTTTGGTTTAGTTATCTAAGATTTATCAAAACACTTTTCAAACTTCAAATCCGCATTATTTATCTCCTAGGATGTGATAAATATGCAAATCTGCGATATAGCTTACTATGTTAGTCTCGAATCTTTAGTATGTTATCTGTCTTTCAAACTCGTGTTATCTACCCCCTAGGTTGTTGCGGGTACATGAAAATCTGCGATATAGTTCATTATGTTAGTCTCTAAGCGACATTGAATTATCAGGTCTGTGTTATTTATCCTCTAGGCCGTGATAGATGCACAAGTCTACGTTATACCTTACTATGTTAGTCTCTAAGCATTAGTAAGATATTTTCAAACCCGTATCATTTACTCCCTAGTTGTAGTGGATGTACAAAATCTGCGATATAATTCTATGCGTTAGTCTTGAAGCATTAATAAGTTATTTGTTTTCTATGATATAGTTCATTGTGTTAGTCTCAAAGCGAAAATGAATTATCAACTTTGTGTTATTTATCCCCTAGGCTGTGATGAGTAGACAAAATCTACGCTGTAAGCTTACTATGTTAGTCTCGAAGAGTTACTAAGTCAATTTTCAAAATAGTGCTATTTACCATCTAGGTCGTGGTAAATATGTTATAACTACGATATAGCTTGATTGCATCAGTCTCAAAGCAATAAGCTATCTATTTTTCAAACTTGTGTCATTTATCTCCTAGGTTATGGTGAATACATAAAATATATGACTACTTTTTCTAGGTGTTGACAAGTTATCTGCTTCTTCGTGTCTAGGTCAATTATACTCTCTATTCGGGCATTGGTGAGTTGATTGCGTCATCCTTGCCTATTATTTTCTTACTCTTGGGTATACTTTACAGTTTATCCTTATCTAATAATCTTTTGGCCAAATCTTGGGATCTTCCATTATTTAATCACCCTTTGATCTGAATGTGCAAGACCTTCGTATTCTCTACAACCCTCAATCGAAGAGTAATTAAATAAGGGCAGTTGTCATACCCCAAAATTTCCCTATTGGCATTACTAACCAATTTATTCTTTTTTACTAACCTTGGGTTAAAATTATTAATTTTTATTATTATATTGTAAATTTTGTTTATATTAGTGAGGCTTAAAATTCCGAAGAAGGGGTGTAAATCCCATTCTTTTTTGAAAGCGGCCCATTAAGCTCTTTGAGGGGCCTTTATTAATTGTGTTAAGTCCATAAAAAGGAGGGGGGGGGGGGGGGGGGGTGGGTTTCATAAAATCTGAATTGTTTTGGATGACCCATTAAGCTATTTTTTGGAGGCCCGTTTGGGGTTGACCACAGACAACAGCTGGCTATTATTACTCTTATTATATTATTTATCACTTATTATTATTGCAATTATTATTATTATTCTAATATTATTATTAATATTATAATTTTAATTCTTAATTTATTATTGGTTTTATTTATTATCATTACTATTAATACTTTTTTATTTGTTTTTTTATCAATTACTATTATTTTTATTCAAAGCAAAGTTGACCAAATGTCAACTAGGGCTTGTAACCACTGTATCAGCCGTGGTGGCGTGTCCTTTTTCTTCAATAATGCAACTCACAAACACAAGTCCAGAAACCATTTAACCAAATGTTTATAACAAATCGAATCTTATATAAATCAAATCTAGAAATCAAATATATTTTATTAACTGAAACAAATCAATACAATAACAGGTCCTGATACATCACATATTGCAAAACTCTAAAATCTAATTTACAATCAAATATGAATCTAAATCCCTAATTGAATCAATCACCAAATCTAAAAAATATAACGGCAAATCAATGAAAATTTTCCTAATCTAATCTAACCTAAAACCTATATAAAGTCCTAATTTCTAAGAGAAAAGAGAGAAGATTTTTTAGGACAAAAATCATTGGAGAAATTCGAAGCTTGTTGCGCTATCCCACCCTTTCACTCAGAGCTCTTCATCATTAAGGATCTAGGGTTTCACAGCTGAACCCCTAAAACCTTTGAGTTTGGCCCCAACTCCAGTACCTTCAAAGGAAAAGAAGAGGAGATTAGAAGAAGCAGAAGAAGAACCAACAGGAAATTCATGAAAAGAATCATTGTGAATTCAAGTAAGCCTAAGAACTCTTAGCTTTTAGGGTTTGATTGATGATTGATGTTTGTTTTTTCTTTGAATTGGTGTTTTTTTGGTTCAATTTGGGGATTTAGAGTTTGTTTAGGGGTTAGGGTAAATACGTTAGGGTTGTTGGACCTAGTTAGGATTTGATGATTTTGGGTTAGGGTTAGAAATAAAAAGTTTACGGTTGTTTAATTTAGCTAGGGTTAGGTTAGGGTTCTTCACGAACCATTAAGGTTCTTTATGAACCCTTAGGGTTAGATGTAGATTTCTTAGGGTTCATAAGGTTTGTTGTTGTTTTGGGTTTGGTGTATGAAGATATAGGGTTTTCTCTATAAAGGTTGGATGAATGCACGGTGGTTCTAGGTTGCCAGACGGCGACCTGGATGAAGGGATGAATATCACGGTTGAGCTTTAACCGGAGATCTAGGTTTTGGTTAAAGGTGGATGGTGGTGGAAGATGAAGGTGGTGGTTCAGCCGGTGGCGCTCTGGGTTGAGCGATTTCCGGCATGACAAGATTATAGAGAGAAGCTCGCTTCTCTCTCTATGTTTTGTTGGTATAGTAAGAAGGGCTAGAGAGAGAGAGAGATGAGGAGAAGGAAAATGGAAAAAATGAAGAAGATATATTTTTTATAACCCTTCGTCCTCTTTATGAACCTAGTATAACATACTCCTAGTTAATCCGATGACCGCAACCGCTGGTTTAAAGTACTCAAGATCAGGACTCCAGGCTTAACACTTGGCGGCCTTCTGATTTTGAACCAACGTTTCTCAGGATTTCTGCTCACCGTAATCTCATAGAACTGCCCTCAAATTGTATAACGGATCACACCAATTTCCCTTGGGTTAAGCCCTTTCTTTTAACACCCTAATTTTTCTCTTTTACTATTTTGTAACTACAAATTGCTCCCCCCGCCTTATTTGATTGAAACAACTTATTGGGCTCAAGCCCTTATTATTTACACCCTCTGGAAATACTATCCAATTTAAAACGACACCCCCTGTTTTGATCTTAATAATTCATTAAATTAATTTTATTTTATTTATTTATTTTATTTATTTATTGTCATCAACATTTTTTGCATTAAATTTTTGTTTTGCATTTAAATATTTTATTAAATATTATTGGATTGATATTTAAAATATTTAATATATCTTTAATGATAGGAAAATACTTATTTATTAATTATTTTCAAATACTAACCATTCTTTCTATTTTATCAAATAATTTTCATCATTCGAAAACTCTTTTTTTTACAAATTGCGTCATTATAAGACAGTTAACCAATCAAATATTGACTTATTTCTACTAACATAATTTAAATTTCAATTAATTTTCAAAAAGGATTGTGGAGATCTATTACATTAACTGCGAGCTGCGTCTACGATTCCGCAACTTTCAAACTCATACATTGATAAGGGTTAAAATTTCAAATATTTCCATAATCCATCAAAAAAACTAACGAAACACTTTTGAACTACAAATTGGGACTCTGATTCCTCATTAGAAGATATGTAGGCACGCCGCTTAAAAACCAAGGCGAGTTCCCCTATTAAAATATTAAATCTTTTTCCCAATATATGGAAACAATATACCCCTGAAATTCCCATCTCACCCTTAGACCTGAAAATGGAGCCCCTTCAGAAAAAGGTAGATGAAGGGTGCCTAACACCTTCCCTTCGTCTAAAAACTACTCATGAACTTAGAATCTCAGTGCAAATTAGGGTTCTTTATTATTCTCCCATTGTTAGGACAAAAAGTGATGGTGGGGAATCCTTATTTTTCGCCGATTACGACAATATGATTTCCAAATCCCATACGGAGTAGGATCACATCTATAATACAGTGGGATAACTGACTTTTTTTACTCATTTTATCATAAATGTTGCAGATAGTAAGAGTCACCACTGACTTTTCTTTTATCCAATGAGTAAAGGTGAAAAGAACAGGAAAGACCTTTGATAGATTTTGAGTTCCAGGGGTAAGTTATGAAAATGGAAGGTGTTAACACCCTTTTCATCCGTAGTTATCCACGAGCTCTTAATTGCTCAACTCACTTTCAACTTGCTTTGTGTGTGTGTGTGATTTGAAAATATTTTGAATGCCAATTGTGAGGCAGACTTTGTAATAATTCTTGTATGAGTCCTCAAGAATGTGTACAAAGTGTTTTTTGAAAATATTTGTTTTAAAACGTGAGGTGTAAAATTGAATTTGTTTGTTTAAAACTGTAATGAGCAAACAATTTATTGAGTCTTACCTACTAAAGGTCGTTCTTGTTATTTTCCTTCTCCGTTAGAGATAGTACTATCCACAACATTAGTTGGTAGGTGGCCCTATCTATTGGATGTGAAGGGACAAGCGTAGGGTCGTCGTATGGTTATAGATGGCAACATGTAAGGATACTTTTAGCAATTCGAAAGGACTATCATCATTTTTCTCATAAGGTCATCGAAGGGACTAGATCATTTTGTAGGAAACTCCAAGGGTCATCGAGGGATTATGATCTTTATTCGAAAGTGTTGCACCCTAAAATTTGCCCTCCTAATTTCTTTTATTCTGGCTTAGACTGTGCATTCATCTGCATCATTCGAATAGATCATGTGCATAGCATGCATTTTCATAAAAAGGGATAGAGCACTGGAGGTTCAAAAAATCAGTGGTTATGGAACTAGGGTTCACAGTTGATTTGAGCCGTATATGGTGAATAAGACTGATCATTTTATGGGAGACGGTGGAATTAGGGTTTTGGTTCATGATTCAGTTTGGACTTCTTCTACATTAAGCAACAAAGCTATTCTCTTCGTCTTAATGTCAAGCTGCATGGTCTTTCTTGTCAAGAATTCAGGGATGTGACCTAGCATACATATTCTTTGAATAAAGACGTATTCTCGTATGGGCGTATTTATCATTTGATCAGGCTTAACAACATAAGTTCAATTCATTCATCTATTCCCCAGTTAACCAATTCAGGTTTGGTCGAAACAGGGTTTTAAGATGCTTCATCTAGACGTTTTCTCTATCCATTTGAATTGAGGAATCAAAGTCGTGAGGTGTGGTATTCAGGATTTCTTTCTCTTCAGGATATAATTGTTTATCCGGTCTCAGCAAGTGATGGGGTTTTCATTCTGTGCGGCTAAGGTTTCATGTCAAACAACTTCTTCCGTGTCTCAAACCTTATGGCCCATCCTTAAGATGTTCTTCAGGACATTAATTTTGAGTTGAGATAACCAGTCATTAAGGGCTGAGGGTTGAATTGTGAAGCGTGGTTTATGGCATAAGATATGAATTTGTGGACCTATTCTCGATCAAGGCGATTATTGTTCTTATCATTGTCATTCGTTGTCCATAATATGAGTGAATTTGAATAGAAGTAGGCTTTTATTGAAGGATTCATGCAAAGTGACTCAAGGTTTATTCATGATTCGATTCAGGATTTTTCAAGTACTCAACACAAGTTCAATTCATTCATCTTATATCACGGTTCATTTTATATGATAAGTCAAGGAACTCTCAGAATTTAAGTACTAAGGGGAAAGTAAGACCCATTCAAAATCCATTCAAGTGGTTACGTTGGTTGAATCAATTTTCTTTGAGGCACGAGTGTGTGGTTTGTTTGGAGTTCAAGTATTAGGCATAAGGATCATTCATCATCCAATATTCATCATTTGGAAGTCATTAGGTCTCAAGTACCATTTTTAAGTTCTTATCACAACAATGTTACATCAAGGAAAAAGTGAAAATACATAAGTAACATTCATCCAAGTTCATTATAATTGCTTTTATTCGTCGCATCACATTAAGAATCCGCAAAGAAAACAATTACAAAAAAGTCTTAAATTTAAGTTCTTAAAGTCCAACGCATAAGATTCTATGCTATGCTCCAAGACTTATAAATCTTAGTCATGCTTGAGCCAATTCAGTTTCATCCATGACCTGTAATACATGCTTGAGGCCGTGTTGGCTAAGACTCATCAGATGCAAAACTGATGGCCAATGGAATTACCCCCAAAGCTAGTGATGCATTGTTTGGTGAAATTTGGGAGGCAAAGAAAGATAGAGTACGCAAGGCTTCCATATATGGGAATTTACCTAGTTAGGACTTGCGATCGGTTATTGTTAAGAAGTGGAGATGATTGCAGGCAAGAGCATATGATTATTCAACTCATTTCTCACATCTATGATATTTTCCAAGAAGCTGGTCTACCGCTCTGGCTGTGCCCTTATGAAGTTTTGTGTACTTCTTCTTATACAGCTCTCATTGAAACAATTCCAAATACGGCTTCTCTACACTCAATCAAAAGTAGATATCCTAACATCTCTAGTCTACGTGAATTCTTCGACGCTAAATATCAAGAAAACTCTCCAAGTTTTAAACTTGCCCAGAGGAACTTTGTTGAGAGTATGGCTGGATATTCCCTTGTGTGCTACTTTCTACAGGTGAAGGATAGGCATAATGGGAACCTCCTATTGGACGAAGAGGGTCATCCGCCCCTGATCTCGAGGAAATGAAAGAAGAAATTAGGAAACAAGAAGAAAACGTGACAAAGAGAAAGAAGAAAAATATAATAAAATGTATATGAAGGAACTTGCTTTGGCTTGTTTACTCTTAACAGCTTCAGCAAGAAGTCTTCTTTCAGCTCAAGAAATTCACTTCTACTTTATTCCAGGGAGTATCATTCCTTCTGGTGGGTTTAGGTTTGACTGGTGAACAAGTAGATTGAGAGAAAAGGCAACAACAAAATTAGAGTAATAATTGGAATCTGTACAATGTAGAGAGAAACATGAATGAGGAGTTAGTTAGTTATATAAGAAGAAAAAGAAAAGGGCCATTACAGTTGGGAAGGTATTGCAAATGTTTACCGGTCTCAGATTTCTAATGAAGAAAATGAAAGAAATTATGAAAAATTTTCTGTTGCTGAAAGAAGCAAAGTGATTGAAACAAGAGGATCTTCTACAGCTTTAGATGGAAGCTCATTTCCATCAGAAAATTCTTTTGCTAATGAAATGCCGACTGTTCAGGTTACTGCAGCTGAAACAGGAGGATCTTCTCCGGCCTTGGATGAAAGAACAGTGACTGAAATTGTTGGAAGCTCGCCTTCACCAGAAAAGTATTTTGTTAATAAGAAGCTAACTATTCAGGCTGATGTAGCTGATCTAGAAGAAGGGAATACAAAAGTTTACCTGTCAAAAATTTTGAATGAAGAAAATTAAGGAAATTATGATAAGTCATTTATTGTTCAGGAACCTGAAAAGATACCAGAAAATAAAGAATGAGAAGCAAACTACTCAGATCACTGATGAACAGGAGCATGGTTTTTCATCTGGAAAACCTGTTGCTGCTAGCACCCCTTTTGACCATCCTATTGGCCTTAGATCTGCAGCTCCATTGTCGAAACCTGCTCCTAGGGCAATGCAACAGCCAACAAAAAATAAAATTTCAGAAAAAGAGAAAAAACAGTAACTAAACTTCTGACTAAATCCCAACTGTTTTAAACTTAAACAGAAGCTAATAGTTCTAACCAACTCTAAACCAACTTCTAACCAACTTCTCAAACTCAACCCACCATGTAACCAAGTTTTCATTAAAAAATCAGAAAAGAATTCATTTAACAAACTAAAATAGAATTGATAACAACTTGCAACTAACCTCAATCTCACCATTAATCTCCATAACAAACTCTCATCATGCAAGGGCTCAAGTTCACTCTTCATATAATTGATTTCAGATTCCCCTTCAACTATATAATCTCAACTCCCTCCAAAAATCGGGGGCGCGATTCATTTTTACAAAATACAGAAAAATCACTAGAAAATATCACTCTTCCTTCTTTGAAACCTCTGAACCTTGATCACCATAATCTTCCTTCTTGAATCTTGCTCAACCTTCATTTACGATATCTCAGAGCTTCAATAACTTGTGATCTTCAATCCCTTTTCCTGCAAAAACACCTTTATCACAATGAAACTGCTTCACTCTCTTCAAACTTCATCATCATTTTTTTTGTCCGTGAACCAAAAATCTTTAATCTTCTGCACCTTCTTCCAATCTTCCTCCTCAACATCACGTGCATCATCGTCTTTGTGCACATACGCTCCAACTGTAATACCTTCATTCTCTACAACACGTACCAATCAACAACACGCAGAATTTCAACAACAACATAACTACGTGAACGCAAAGAGGGAGAAAAGACCAGGTGATTCGTACCTGATTTTGCTGAGTTCGATCGCCGACATCCGAATTGCATCAAAAAGGCGCCTGGGTTCCATCGGTAGGTAACTCTTTTCAATCTTCATTATCATTCAATTTGTGCTTCATTTTTTAAACCGTGTATCGCTCGAACATGGTTGGAGACGAGAATCACCAAAAAAGGTTTGAAACAGCAGAATCAAATCGAATATAAGATTGAACGATGATGTGTTAATCAGAGAGATTGAGTAGATAATTTCGATAGACGTATCGTGTTTTTTTCGTTTTGGTTTTGAGAAGCGTGAGGTGGATTTAGTTCGTCGAGGGCTGATCAGGAGAAAAAATGAGATGATGTTGAATCTGTAACAGATAACGAAGCCATGGAGCCTCGATGACGAAGATCGCAACGGCGGGAGAAGCTTGTTTTCCTACGTTCATGTTGAAGAAAGAAGATGAGGGGAAGGGATTTTCCATGATGAAGCTGAACAGATGCAAAGTTTTAACCCTAGTTCGGTCCAAAACAGCGTCATTTCATCGTACTTTCATCCCATTCAATTTTTATTATTTTTTCTCTTTAGCTTAATAATTGTGATGGATAATTAGTAATGCTGAAAATGAATAAAGGTTAGATCGGTGTGTTAATGGACCGGGTATTGGACTTGGGTGAAGTGATCCCATAAGCCCATTATGATTTTTGCATACCTGGAGCTTAAACAAAAAAGTAACTTCTGGACTCCTCTAATGGGCCTATCGCCCAACCACCTTACTATACCATAGCCCTTGGATTGTAATTCTCACCCCCCCTGATCCTCTTAGTTTTCTTTTATAATTTTTAATGCTTTCTTTCGATTTTTTATAACAAAATACATAATAAAAAAATGGTAAAAATATTAGAAGGAATTTTAGAAATTAATTAGGAATATATTTCTTCTTTTGCTAACTTTTTAGTCAATTTTAATCATTAGTTTTATTCATTTTTGTATCGTGTATTTTTTTTGAAATCTTTTAGTATGGATCGTATGTAATACTTTAATACTTGCTACCAATTTTACTTGTTTGTATAGTCTTTCATGATCCCTTAGGATATTATGGTTTGCATTTAATCTTCGATTTAATTGAACCAAAATTAGACATTAGAATTCTAAATCCAAGCATGCAAACATTAGGTAGAATTCCCTCAAAATTCTAGCTTTAGGTCTAACAATGCGCGACAACATTAGGTGTAGAAATAGGCTAGTCCCCCTTGAATTTTCTTTCCACTCTTTGCATCGCATTTAAAACAAAACAAAAAACTTCTTTCTTACAAACTTCAAAATACTTTAAAATTACGGATGGGAATCGTGCCTTCGTTAAGCATGAGAAATGATAAGCAGGTCTCTTCTCGATCTTATTATTTTTCCATTCTAAGCCTTGGCATGGTTCAAGTCTCAAAGAGACATTTCACAAATAAGTAGAGAAATGGCTAAAATCTCTCCCTTGAGGTCAACTAGCTGTTATCTACAAGCAAAAAAACACCAACTAACACAAACTCTTTTTACCTTCGGGCCTTTCTATAAAAACATTTTCAAAAGAGCATGTTAATTCACTTCTGTGCTGACGCGTAAGTCTCCAAAGGTCGAGTTGCGGCAGAAGGCGAAATTAATATCGTTCATTACAAACACAAACAAAATTCAAACCTTTTTGTGCGCCCAAGCACTTTTTCTCCAAAACTTTTTCAAAAGAGCATGTTAATTCACTTCTGTGCTGACGCGTAAGTCTCCAAAGGTCGAGTTGCGGCAGAAGGCAAAATTAATATTGTTCAGTAAAAAATACAAACCAACAAAAACATATGAGCCGAACTACGGCTGCTCTGATTCCTTAAAAGGGATACGTAGGCATTGGGGTATGGCCCGAGCGAGCATAGCTTTTATTTTCCCTATATTCTTTTCTCCTCTATTTTGCATGCATTCCCTGTACAACTTAGATATAGATTCTTACACACCCTTTGACTAGAACAACAAGAGTGGATACCGTAGAGTACTACGGGTGTGTAGGGTGCTAATACCTTCCCCTCGCATAACAAACTCCCTTACCCTTATCTCTTGGTCGTTCGACCTTGATTTTACCCTTCTCAGGTTTTCTTGATGTTTACCTTTCCCTTCCTGTGGGATAAAAGACGTTTGATGGCGACTTCATTGTTTGATGATTTTCAGCCGGTTGTTTCAGCTGGCGACTTCACTGGGGAATAGGTCGACCAAATACGGGTCCATCCCGTAGTCGGTCCTAGCTCTTGTTTTATTTTCTTTGGGTGTTTATTTTTATGCTTTTGGTTTACTCAGTTGTACATGTTTATCTGAGCATATGTATGCATTACACTTTATTGTCTTCCATATACTACTGTTGTACTGGATCTACTTCTTGTTTGGGTGGGGATGTTACTATTGAGGTAAAAGGCCCAGTACCCAGGCCAGAGTGCACTAGGACACCTAGGAATAGAGTGGGGGAATGACGGCTATAGGACGTGGTCCGATTAGTGCAGTCATGTCATATACCACGCTCGTATGAGATTCAATTGGAGGTACTTTCATCATGCACGTCTGTGTTGCGATGATTGTACTTTCATGCGAACCCGTGATTTTCGAGTTACCATTATCTCACCCTGACCTAGTCTTCACCCGTGAGAGGGAAGGGAAATTTTATCACAGGTACAGTTGGTGACTATATTCAGACGGTTATTTCTGGTTATGTCCTAGATTTCTGCCAACAATTATGAGGTTCTCAGATTTATTTTATGAGGATTCAACTAGGATCTTCATGGATTTCTTCCGGTTACATTTCAGACTTGTAATCTCGGTATTAACAGAATGTGAAGAGGCAGTACAACAGGAATCAGTATCGTGGAAGTAGTAACCCCATGATCATTTGCACACAGATCATAGCATATTTACTTTAAAAAAAAATATGTCAATAATTAATTCGCATGCGCATTGTCATTTCCAGGATCTCTCCAGGGTTTCCTTTTCCTTTAAAGAATGGCAAACAACATTGATATCATCCTAAATACAAAGAGGGATAACTTCAGCTATCAGTTTCGTCCTAGTATTTGGCCCTCTCTTGAAGAGCTCAGAGACCTCATGAATTGTCAACAAATGGGTGTTTTTGGTGAAAGATATGGGAATCTCCTATCTTTACTGGATGCTCGGGTTGACGACAAGGCTGTACAGACTTTGTTACAATTTTATGATCTAGAGTTACGTTGTTTCACATTTCAAGATTACCAGTTAGCACCTACTCTTGAGGAGTATGCTCATCTTCTCCACATTAAGCTCACCAGTCATGTTCCATTTGCTCGAGTCCCTGTTGATCCTGACTTTGAGGCCATTGCTAAGGTTCTTTATTTGAGCCTTAACGATGTAAAAGGGAAATGGAGACGTAACAAAGTCACTTGTGGTCTTCCTGTAGATTTCTTGGTAAGTAAGGCTAAGGAAATGGCGAATGTGGGAAATTGGGATGCTTATTATACTCTGTTGGCTGCTATCATTTACGGAGTTGTCTTATTCCCTGAGATTAAAGAAATCGTATACTTGGCTTCTCTTTGCGTCTTCATGAATAAGAATCTTATACCCACGCTATTAGCAGATACTTACCACGCCATCCACTCCAGGCATGGGAAGAAAGGAGTAGTAGTATGTTATACACCTATGCTTTACAAATGGTTCATGGCACAGTTACCCACCACAGGGCCATTCAAAGAAGATCCTTGTTCATGGGCATCCAAAGTGATGGCACTCACTTCTTTCGATATCCAATGGTATAAACTTAAGGTGGATAGCTCCGAAGTCATCTCTCACTGTGCAGGTTTCTCTAATGTTCCATTCATGGGAACAAAAGGGGTTATCAACTACATTCTAACACTCTCTCTCTGCCAATTAGGTTATGCCATGAGGCGTCCACCCACGACCAAGGAGGTCGAACCTATGTTTTTCAAAAATGGAGAAGACCCAGAATTGCTGAAGAAAGTGGAGACTGCTTGGGCACATATTGGAAGGAAGGGAAAAGAATTCTTCGGGCTAAAATAGGTAGTAGCTTTCGATCCTTACGTGGTTTGGTTGAAGGAAAGATTCAAAACTCTTATGTTGCCTTTTGAAAAGGAAATATCCTTGTATCTTCAACCCACGGAGTTACAGCACGATGTGCCTAAGGAACGCTTCTATCAAGTACAATTGGAGAATAGGGACCTTCGCCAGAATTTGGAAGACAAAAAAATGGAAATATATTTCTTAACAGAAAAGAAAAGGGACTTGGCTCGTCAGTTAAAAGAGTGCGAAGGGGAAAGTAGTTCCTAGAAACGACCCAAAGCTGAAGACTCTTTTGTGTCTACGGAAGAATATCAGATATCCCTCGCTGATGTAGAAAGGAATCGTCAAGAAACTTTGAAATTTCAGATGGCCAACAATAGGAACAAAGCCAAAGTCAAGGAATTGGGAAACCAATTCAAAATCGCTAGGATGGAGTTGGAAGCAAAAAAAGATCAAATGACCGAAGTGCTGAAAGAGAATGCAAGACTCCGAGACAAGATCAAAGAGATGGAAGAAGAACCTGTACCAGAATGTAAAGAATGTGATCGCTTCCTAGAGCAATGTGTGTACTTGGAGGGATAACTATATCGGAAAGATGTGGTGATCGATAACTTTGCTCGTGGACGGGATCGTGAAAAGACAAAGAAATTATTTGAAGAAACCAAAGAATGGAGTGAGGAGTACTTCCGACAATAAGGGCCGTTGTACTACACAGATATTAGAGATCCCCCTCGTTGATTATCTTATTCTACCCTTTTATTTTCTTTTGGTCTTTTGATCACCACCAGTCTTGTTGGATGGGGTCATTTAGATTTCATTACAATTTTTGAATCATGCTTGTAAGAAGTTACCATTGGATCATATGAATGATGTTTTTAATGAGATCAATTGTTAATCAAAATTTATTTCCACCGTTTGTCTCTCTTATCATGTTGTTTAAAGTTCCTAGGGGTAATAAAACTTGGGACGTCCTGGAAATGATATAGCATTGCATACACAACCATGCATTCATGCATATCATAATATAAGAAATAATTATGGCAGGTATTCTTATTCCTTGATTTGGGCCTCCCCTTTGCAGAAGATAGCCACTACGAATTCCCATCGTTATAATACTCGAAGCACCGCCAAAAGACAGATGGAACAAATTCAAGAAGATGCTGTGGCTATGGGAACCAGGATGGATACTCGAGTCGATCAACTGATGGAGATTATTCAGAATATGGCTCGTCAACAGGAGGAAATGAGGGATATGATTGTGAGGCATGCTGAAGCATTGAATAATAGGGGTGAAAATCTGAACACTGGTTCACTAGGGGTCGTCATTAATAATCCCAACAGTATTCCAGGGGCTCAGAATGCATTGGAGAATCCGGGAGGAACTCGAAATGTGAATATCGGTTTAAATACCCAAAATGGTCAGCATGCGAATTTCAGCAACCTTACAGGTAACCAAGGCATCCTTGGGAATCAAGCTATAGGAAACCCTCCCCCACTCACTCCTGCTCATCAGAATATCGAACAACCCACTATGCTACCAAGGCCTGTTCGCATTCCTATTAGGCCAGTGGAAGAAGATAGTTGAGAAGACTGGATGACTAATGTGGAAGAACCAACTGAAGATATCAAGAAGTTGCATATGCTTGAAGAACGGATGCGTAAGTTTGAAAGCCAAGGTACAGTAGGCTTTGACATGTCTGACTTAGGCTTAGTGCCCGGAGTAAAGATTCCCCCAAAATTCAAGGTGCCTGATTTCGTAAAGTACAAAGGCACTTCCTGTCCAAAAACCCATGTTAAGTCTTTCTATTGGAAGATGTCTGCATATTCCAACGACGAGAAACTGTTGATGCACTACTTTCAAGATAGTTTGACAGGTGGTCCACTCGAATAGTACATGCAGCTGGAAAGTAGTCGTATCCGCACATGGACATAATTGGTTGAAGAATTTGTTTTGCACTATCAGTATAACACTGACATGGCGCCCACAAGAACCCAACTGCAAAACTTATCCCAGAAACGAGATGAATTTTTCAAAGAGTACACCCAGAGGTGGCGAGAGATGGCTGCAAAAGTGAAACCTCCCATGTTAGAACGATAAATGGTAGAGATGTTAAGTAGTATGCTGCAAGGCCAGTATTACACAACCTGTAGCATATCAGGTACTTTTGCTGAGATGGTAACACACGGGGAGCGGATTGAGATCGGAATTAAATTGGGGAAAATCCAAGATGTCCCTGTTGGGAATAGTGCTGGAAATACTAAGAAGTATTTAGGGGGAAACTCAAAGAAAAAGGAAGGAGAATCCGGTGCGATCTATCCTCAGAAGGGAAAGGGCAGATATCGAGATTTCGACCATCAGGCTGCTGCTATAACAATTCCAATAGCTACCCCTCAACGTCCAGCATTAACACCCCGACAGAGTAATCAACAAAAACCAAAACTACCCTTTAGGAAGTTTGATGTGCTTCCGATGATATATGCTGAATTGTTTCCCCAGTTACTCGAGCTAAAATTGATTGAGTTACGTACATTGAAAGTTGACCCCGAAAGGTTGCCGATTCACTTTGACGCTAATGCCCGGTGTGATTTCCACTCTGGAGGACAAGGGAATACTACCAAAAATTGCTATGCTTTCAAGCATAAGGTCCAAGACCTGTTAGACTCTCAAGCTATTAATTTTGGGCCAACACCTAATATTACGAATCAACCACTACCGACTCACAGAGGTTCCACTGTCAATGCCATCATTGAAGAAGAAAGCCTAGATATGGTCATGGATGTTGATCAGTTAACTACCCCCTGTTTTTCGTGAAAGAGAAATTAATGAGCAAAGGTGTATTCTTGGGCTGTGGAATGGACTGTACTGCTTGTTTAAAACATCCAGAGGGTTGTCATTTGCTAAGAAATGCAGTGCAAGATTTGATCACAAAGGGGTTTCTTCAGTTTAACCGCAAGATTATGAAGTATGAGATCGATAAGAATGAAGTCAATGTGATAACCATTCCGATCAAACAAAAAGCTACCCGAGTACCTGTAACAATCTTGGTACCTGCTAAGAAGTCTCCACTACTTATCACTACGCCTGGTCCGGTACCGTACGTTAGCGACAAAGCAGTACCTTGGAATTATGGTGGTGAACTTTACTATCAAGGGAAGAAGGTTACTACTCAGAGGTTTGAGAAAGATAAGTCTGAAGAAGAGAAACCTGCAGTGCTCGATATTGTCAGTGAAAGCAGAATTACTCGCAGCGGCCGAATTTTCTCCCCGCCAGAGCAACCTGAAAGTAGTACAGATGTTGTAGCTAAGGCTAAAGGAAAACAAATCATGGTAAATAGTGATAAGCCGGGGCTAAGTCCCCCTATTCTTGTTTTTGATGATGACATGTCTAAGGCTGCAACCAAGTTAATGCGGTAGATCAAGAAGAGCGACTAAAAAATCATTGACCAGTTAAGTCAAACACCCTCAAAGATATCCATCCTCGCCTTGCTCAAAGACTCAGAATCCCATAGAAATGCACTGTTGAAGCTGTTAGGAAGCTCTTTTGTTCCCCAAGAAATAACAGTCAATCAATTTGAGGGAATTGTGAATAGTATTTATGCAAGTAATGGGCTGGGTTTCACGGACTTCGACCTACCCCCTGAGGGGAGGAAGCATAACAAAGCATTACACATCTCTATGGAAATTGCAAAATCTACATTATCTCGCGTGCTGGTTGATACAGGTTCCTCTATCAACGTATTACCTAAGTCTGCTCTTTTGAAGCTGGATTATCAGGGAATTTCATTGAGGCCGAGTGATTTGGTTGTTAAGGCTTTTGATGGATCGAGAGGGACTATGTTCGGGGAAGTGGACCTGCCAATCAAGATAGGACCTCAAGTATTTGAAGCAACCCTCTTTATCATGGATATAAACCTTTCTTATTGTTGTTTGTTGGGCCGCCCTTGGATCAATGGGGCTGGTGCCGTCACCTCCACTCTACACCAGAAGCTGAAGTTTTTACTAAATGGAGAAGTGGTCACTATCTTCGGCGAAGAAGATTACATTGTCAGTCACCTGAGTTCTTTCCGCTATGTTGAAGTAGAAGGAGAAATCCATGAGACTCCATGTCAAGCTTTTGAAACTGTACAGGTTGTTAGAACTCCTTATGAAAAAGACAAAAGGCCAGAAGTCCCCATGTCATCCTATCGCGAGGCACAAGCAATCGTTCAGTCTGGTCATCCAGAAGGCTGGGGAAGAGTGTTGGATCTCCCTATTCAGAAAGACAAGAAAGGTTTAGGCTTCATCGCTAATCAAGGAAAGTCAGTCCTCACTCCTGAAGGTCAAAGTATTTCTCCACCAATTCGATTCGTCAGCGGCGGAACCATCCAGGAAGAAGCTCATGCAGTATGTGAAGGAGATGACATCGATTGTGAGATGGATAGGTGGGTTCATCCGACCAGGCCAAATGAAAAGCTTACCAATTGGTTCACCGAAGACATCATCGAAGTCACCCATTTTGAAGAGTAACTTTCTTTTATTTCTGTTATCATGCAATAATCCTTATGTCCTGCTTAAGACATAGCGCACGTGCTGTAAGGCCACAATGTTTTTCATTTACAAGTTTATTTGTCAATAAAGAACGTCTTTTGTTTTCAAATGTTTCACCTTTTGTCTTTCCGAAATTCTTTTTTTACAAGATTCAAGACTTTGTTTTCTTTTACATCTAAAACTAAAAATAACCATGCAGATTGTGTCCCTCATTAATCCCAGAAAATGTCGGAAATGATTCTGCTATGACTCTCTACGACTTTGAAAAACCAATATATCAAGCTGAAGAAGAAACTGAGGAGGACTGCGAACTTCCCGAAGAATTGGCTAGGTTATTGAGACAAGAAGAAAAAGTCATTCAACCACACCAAGAGACCACTGAGTTGATCAACTTAGGAACAAAGGAGGTCCGAAAAGAAGTTAAGATTGGGGCTGATTTAGAAGACAATATCAAGCACAAATTAATCACAATGCTCCGCGAGTATGTGGATATCTTCACTTGGTCCTATGAAGACATGCCTGGTTTAGACACGGACATCGTCATGCACAAGCTACCTTTCATAGAAGAGTGTCTTCCTGTTAAAAAAAAGCTTCAAAGGACTCATCCTGAGATGTCTAAGAAGATCAAAGAAGAAGTTTAGAAACAATTTGATGTCAGGATTTTAAAAGTGACATCTTACCCGCCATGGATCGCGAACATTGTGCCAGTACCTATGAAGGATGGAAAGGTCAGGACGTGTGTGGTCTATAGGGACTTGAACAGAGAAAGTCCCAAAGATGATTTCCTGTTACCACATACTGATGTGCTAGTTGATAATACAGCTCAAGCAAAAGTGTTCTCCTTCATGGATGGTTTTTCTGGTTATAACTAGATTAAGATGGCACTAGAAGACATGGAGAAGACTACTTTTATTACGCCATGGGGGATGTTTTGCTATAAGGTGATGCCATTTGGTCTAAAAAATGTCGGGGCAACTTATCAGCGTGCGATGGTCACTCTCTTTCATGACATGATGCATAAAGAGATTGAGTTATACATCGACGATATGATTGTAAAATCTCAGACAGAAGAGGAACATCTGGTTAATTTGTTGGAATCATTTGAAAGGTTAAGGAAGTTCAGGCTAATGATGAATCCAAATAAGTGCACATTTGGAGTAAGATCAGGGAAACTATTAGGGTTCATCGTAAGTGAGAAAGGAATTGAAGTTGACCCTAGCAAGATAAAGGCTATACAAGAAATGCCCGTGTCGGAAACAGAAAAAGAGGTTCGCGACTTTCTCGGGAGATTGAACTAAATTTCTAGGTTTATCTCCCACCTTACAGCCACTTGTGAACCAATCTTTAGATTGTTAAAAAAGAGCCAGACAAACAGGCGGAATAACAATTTCCAGGAAGCATTCGATAAAATTAAAGAGTATTTGATGGAACCTCCAATTCTCTCGCCCCTGGTGGAAGGTAGGCCCTTGATAATGTACCTAACGGTATTAGAGAACTCAATGGGATGTGTATTAGGGCAGCATGATGCGGCTGGTCAAAAAGAGCACGCCATATATTACCTTAGCAAAAAGTTTACCGACTGTGAGGTAAGATACTCACTGCTCGAGAAAACTTGCTGCGCTTTGGTATGGGCTGCTCGCCGACTAAGGCAGTACATGTTGACTCATACCACCTTACTGATCTCTAAGATGGACCCAATCAAGTACATCTTTGAAAAACCAGCTCTCACGGGAAGGATAGCTCGATGGAAAATGATTTTGACTGAATATGACATCCAATATACTACTCAAAAGGCTATCAAGGGTAGTGTATTGGCAGACCATCTTTCCCACCAACCCGTGAAAGATGACTACCAGCCAATGAAGTTTGAGTTTCCTGATGAAGACATCATGTACATACGAGATTGTAACATCCCAGGCCTAGAGGAAGGACCTGAACCAGGGTCGTGATGGACGATGGTGTTCGATGATGCCTCCAATGCATTAGGTAACGGTGTCAGTGCGGTGATTACTTTTCCTGAAGGTTTTCATATTCCTCTTACCGCCAGGATTTGCTTTGATTCTACGAACAATATGGCTGAGTATGAAGCTTGTATTTTTGGGTTAGAAGCCGTCATTGTTTTAAGAATCAAAATCTTGGAAGTATATGGAGATTTCGCTCTAGTAATTAGCCAAATCAATGGAGATTGGGAGACTCGTCACCCAAATTTGATTTCGTATCGTGATCATGTGTTAAAACTAACCCCTTATTTTGATGAGAATACCTTTAATCATATTCCAAGGGAGGAGAACAACTTGGCAGACGCTTTGAATACCCTTTCATCCATGTTTAAGGTTAAATGGGCGAATGAAGCTCCTTCCATCACCATCCTAAGGTTGGATGAACCAGTGTTTTGTTATGAAGTAGGAGAAGATGACATAGACGAGAAGCCATGGTTCTATGACATCAAAAAGTATCTTAAAACTTGATAATATCCAGAAGGTGCTTCTATCACAGATAAGAAGACTTTACAGAGGTTTACCGCCAAGTTCTTCCTCAACGGTGATGTTCTGTATAAGAGGAATTATGATTCCATTCTGCTCAGATGCGTGGATAGACACGAAGCGAGTAGGATCATGGAAGAAGTGCATGAAGTTTCTTTTGGGACACATTCTGGAGGGCATACTATGGCAAAGAAAATCTTGAGGCCAGGGTATTACTGGTCAACAATGGAAAATAATTGCTATGAACACTCCAGGATCTGCTACAAGTGTCAGATCTACGCTGACAAGATACATGTGCCTCCCAATCCCCTGAATATCTTGACTTCACCTTGGCCTTTCGCAATGTGGGGAATTGATATGATAGGCCGGATTGAGCCAACCGCTTCTAACGGACACCGTTTCATCTTGGTGGCTATCGACTACTTTACTAAGTGGGTTGAAGCAATATCTTATGCCAATGTCACTAAACAGGTGGTAACACGTTTCATCAAACATAACATAATCTGTCGATACGGAATTCCCGAAAAGATTATTACTGATAACGGGTCGAACCTCAATAATAAGATGATGAAAGAGTTGTGTGAAGACTTTAAGATAAAACATCACAATTCCTCTCCTTACCGTCCTAATATGAATGGCGCAGTTGAAGCAGCAAACAAAAATATTAAGAAGATTGTGCAGAAAATGGTCATCACTTATAAAGATTGGCATGAGATGCTACCATTCGCTTTACATGGTTATCGTACCACCATGCGTACCTCAACCGGGGAAACCACTTTTTTCTTGTTTACGACATGGAAGCAGTCCTACCAGTGGAAGTGGAAATCCCTTTTTTGAGGATAATGACGGATGCACAATTAGATGAGACCGAATGGGTCCAGAATAGATTTGATCAGCTGAATCTCATTGAGGAGAAAATATTAACGTCGATTTGCCACAGACAATTATACCAAAAGAGGATGAAGAAAGCCTTCGACAAGAGGGTACGCCCGCGGAATTTTCAAGTTGGTGATTTGGTGTTAAAAAGGATCTTACCTCCTAACAACACAGATGCTAGAGGTAAATGGGCTCCCAATTATGAAGTACCTTTTGTTGTAAAGAAAGTTTTCTCGGGAGGGTCTATGATGCTCCCAACCATGGATGGAGAGGATTTTCCTCACCCTGTCAATGCAGATGCGGTAAAAAAATATTTCGCGTAAGAGGTCATTGGTTTGGTCGGAACAAGACGAAGGTTTGGTCCAACCAAGTCATTCGGAAGGCAAGTATTAAAGAATTCAGGGGTCATGAGAGTTGTAGCAGAGTTGTATTTGATAAAGTCTGTATTCATTTTCTTTTCTTTCTCTTTTCTTCCCCCCCATATATGTTTCACGTGCAATTGTTCCTTTTTGATAGTTACTTTTTATTGTAAATGCCTATTTACAGGCTAATCATTCAATAAAAGTGTTTGTTCAAATTACGCCAACTTGTTTCTCGTTATTACTGTTTTAATAAACAAAAGACGTTCAATATTTTCAAATAAAACAATGCAAAAGAAAAACATTACAGTTTTACGGCACGTGGCATTAGATCACTCAAATATCAGGTGCGAAAACCAGTCCATGCTCAAGACGTTGTTATAAGGTTCACTTCCGCATAATAGGATCTCACGACCTAAGGATTTTCTTATTAAAGATATGGTGGATAATAATTCTCAACTCAAGAGTACAAAGCATCCATAGATAAGAAGTAAGGTTACCAAGCGTACTTTCTGAAGCAACAAGTCCATACGGAGACTGGTCTCCTCAACATGGCATGTTCAAATTACATTTGCATTCTCATTTGTAATCTTTCTTTGTTTTTGTTCAGTGCTTTCTTGTATGCAAAACTTGCTTATTTTTGGATATTAATCACAATTCATTGAATTTGTTTGTCTTGAATTAATCCATTCGTATTCACTCATTAATATTTATCTTTGACTTTCCGATACTTAATTCTGGTTAAATAAAGCAAGGTACCTCCTGAAGGGAGGATGATGAGTAATATACCAAAAAGTTCAAACGGTGTGCTTTTGAATAGGACCCTGCTGACGATGTACAAACCTTGTTTCAAATCCCCAAACACCGGAGATATAAGGGAGTGAAACCCTCGTCAACCCCTTTGAGCCTTGAAGTAGGAGTTTCTTTTCTTTTCTTTTCATAAAAACCCTCACATTTAACCCAGGGCAGGGTAGATTTCAGTTAATCTGATTTGGCGTTCAAAACTCATTAAGAGTGCGCATCAAAGGATACAACAAAGGTTATCCTTCAGAAGGTTGAGAAAGAACAAAACCATAATGGCTAACTCTCATCTATCAGAAGCGTGCATCAAAAATAATGATATCCCAAAGAGTATCTCTCACACATCAAAAGGTCAAAAGATGACGATACCATAATGGTTATTCCTCGTCAACCCGAACAGCTGTGAGGCAGTTACACCTTTTCAGTAAGTCAAAGAACGACTCAAAGTCACATGACTGGTTCAAACTAAATGAAATGATGAAAAAAAAGAGACAAAAAGCCCCGCTAAGCCGAAAATTGAAAAGAAAAGCTGCTTAGGCAAAGGTTAGGGCATCCTGCTGGACTCCAAAGTCAAATTCGAAAGGAATTTGTCCAGGCAAAAGTTAGGGAATACAAAAAGAAAGCGAAAAACATGAAAATAGAAAAGGGGATTACTAAATAAGGATAATTCAAAAAGAATAAAGTCGTGTGATCAAATACCAAGAATGAAAGAGGTGAGTGACTGCCATATCCTCCTCAACCATGGCAAACTCCTTTTTAGGGATGAGTGCTCATATTTGTTTAATTGAATGTAGGACTGGAGAACATCATGGAGAATGGGTAGGCACCAAATATTTTGAGCCTTAAATCTTTTTTTTAAACCGTGAACCAGACCACGTTACAACCCTTAAAAGTCCTAACTGAAGCATGGGTTAATTTGAAAGCACACTATAATGAGAATACGGTAATCTAACTCCTACGAGGCTTGCAAAAAACTTTTGAGTTGGTATCACGCTATCTTTTTGATTTCTTCCATACAAATTTTTTTTTGTTTGTTTAATCTTTTCAATAAAGGTTTTTAAACTTCAAGGCAAACATGATTTTTGCATTAGAATTATCATTCTTAGAATAAACATTCTTTGCATATGAACAAGTTCTTAAACATCAAGTAAGATTGCATAATGAGCGTCAGATAAAAATTTGATCATCTCAAGGGACAAATTGCTTCAGGATACCGTTTAAAAGTAAATCATTTGTGAGAATGGTCTTAACCTGGGGCAAATCTTCTATTGACTCTGTTGAGTAAAATAATACCAGTTCGAGAAATGATCTGAAGTAGATTGCAAAAGGTGGTTGCCCAGATCCTCTGTCAAACGGCGGTGCATTACTTTCAGTTGGTCCCAAGGGACGTATCACTTCATATATTTTCTCGAGAATGAAGTAGTTCAAGTTGAGAAGTATGGTTGTGAAGTAACCTACTTTAAAGACATAAGCCAACCGCTCTAAGGTTATGTTGTCTTCAAAAACCCTCAAGTTTTCATCTCTCCGTGAGCATGAGGTAAAGGAAAAGATTTTTTGAGATTCTGTCGAACAGGGGCAAGCGTTTCGAATACCCCATCGAGTAGGTATTCAGCCAATCTGAGGCATTCAAGTCGGGATTTCATCCCTCATAGTGCAGTCAAACTAGGGCAGTTATACTAATGTTTGACAAATCTCTTTGAGAATGCATTTATCAGAGGAGAATCTTCCCTGAATTTGAAGATTTATGGGCATTCACTCAAGCATAGTTGGAGTCATCTCCAATTCTGGTTACCTAAACATCATGTTCTAAAGTTCATAACACTGGGGCAGATTATCTTCAATAGTATAAATCCCAAAAAGTCCTCTCGAGGCAATTTTCTACAAAAAGCCTTACAGACTGGGGCAAGAATTTATGTAAGGGCTTTCTTTCTTCTTCAGTGGTTGATCAGATTAAGTCCATACGTAGGCTAAATGACCTATGAATTTTAAAATCATGCCAAGAAGCCAGGATTGTTATCTTCGACTTACCAGAGACTCAAGTCCACCTACTGATATCCTTTGTCCTAAGTCAAAGTTGTTATCTCCAGTTGAAGTTTGGATTGTTATCCTCAGTAGGATATGAGCAGTATTGCAAAGACCATTTGAGTTTGTTTACTCGTACAAGACGCGATGGGAATATTTCTTCTTAGGGGGGTGCCGTTTCCTAGTAAAAGACCTGTTTCTACTTAACAAAAATGTTGTTTTCGAAGGGTTTCTCTTCCAAGATTTTTTTCCCCAGTGAAGAATCTTCATTTCTCTGCAGGAGGAGAATGTTCTTTCTCCCTGAAAATGTGAAAGTTGTTTAAAGTCTAGATGATTCCTTTTTGTTGGACTGCAATTTATTTTTGCAACATCTTCTCAAGTCCACTTTTTAGTGGCATCCCTCCTCAGAGTCGACATGTTGAAGTTGCAATCTTGCATCACGGGTTTTACCCGGTGATTGATAGTTCAAGTTGTCTATTCTTCAGTAAGGTTTTCCATTCCAAATAGGGGCATGTATCCCCAACTTCTGTTTTGCAAGTACTGTTGGTCTTGTATGACAAGATGTATACCAACAAAGGAATCAAGAAGGGTCTGTATGTGACCAACATGAGGATTTTCGTATAATGATATCCAATTTCCCTAGTGGAACTATTCTTCTTTCCATAGTGGAGAAAGTGTCATATCTTCCTAGTGAGGTGTACAGGAGAATTCCAGTCATGACTCTTTCGTTACCAGTGATAGAAGATTTTGTTGAGATATCCCTAGTGGAGTTTCTATCCCGGGATGTTGTTTCTTCCCCAAGTGAGGATCTTTTACCTCCCAACAATGTTATCCCCAGTGTGGTCTGAGTAGAATTATTTTTATTTAATAATTTCTATACTCCCCAACAGAAGTTATCTTCGTCAAAGAATTTCTATGTCAGAAGTTTCCATTCCCAACAAAGCTTTTTCTCATTACAACAGAGGAGAAAGAATTTGTTCCACCGTGAAGTGGGGAGTTTGATCAGAATTCAATATTTTCTCTGAACTACAATTTACGTTTGCAGTATTCTTCCCAGGAAGTTACTTCCCCAGCGATATCGATCTTTAGAGGTTAGTGGTTCCAAATCTAGGTTCCCCATTGAATTACAAATTGCCTTTTCTCTATAGAAGATCAGATGTACAAGAATAATCATTCAAAAGTTCATGGTCTTCTCAACATCCGATTATTGATGTGTTTTCCAGTGAATTACTAAACATGCATCATTACATTGCATCATTACATTGCATCATTACATTGCATCTACCAAAACGCGTAGCATTTCCACGGTATGGAGCATTACGCTATATAATTTTTTTTTCAAACATGCATAAGTATAATCCAATTGTGTTTACTTCCAGTAACCAGACTGTTATGCATTCAGATTCGAACTATCTCCATAAGAAGCCTAGGATGATTCTATTCTGTTTCCCCAGCTAAGGTTGTTTAATCTACCACCAGTCGAGTCTTTGGTGTTTCCCATTGTCTTAGTAAGTCGTGATTCTCTCTTACCCTTGCAAGCCTTTGGTTATATATTTCCTTTCCTACGGACATATGTTTCTTGATATCCTTGGTTATACACCCTTTCCTCTGGACGTATATTCCTGATATCCTTGGTTAGAGTCCTTTCATCCGGCCTCTTTATTTATTACGTATCTGATACCGACCACGGATATGTATTTTTGATACCTGTTTTATATGTCTGCTACCAACCCCAGACATGTGTTCTTGTATCTTTGATGTCTCTTTCTTACATATCCGATACCGACCACGGATATGTATCTTTGATATCTCTTTCTTACGTATCCGATACCGACCACAGATATGTATTTTTTATACTTGTTTCGTATGTCTGCTACCAACCCCAGACATGTGTTCTTGTATCTTTGATGTCTCTTTCGCACGTATCCGATACCGACCACGGATATGTATCTTTGATATCTCTTTCTTACGTATCCGATACCGACCACAGATATGTATTTTTGATACTTGTTTCATGTGTCTGCTACCAATCCCAGACATGTGTACTTGATATCTTTGTAAGAGATTTCTTCGGTCTGTCTCTTTCTTATGTATCCGATACCGACCACGAATATGTATTTTCGATACCTGTTTCATATGTCTGCTACCAACCTCAGACATGTGTTCTTGTATCTTTGATGTCTCTTTCGTACGTATCCGATACCGACCACGGATATGTATCTTTGATATCTCTTTCATGCGTATCTGATGCCGACCACTGATATGTATTTTTGATACCTGTTTCATATGTCTGCTACCAACCCTAGACATGTGTTCATGTATTTTTGATGTCTCTTTCTTACGTACCCGATACCGACCACATATATGTATTTTTGATGTCTCTTTCGTACGTATCCGATACCGACCACAAATATGTACCTTTGATATCTCTTTCTTACTTACCCGATACCGACCATGGATATGTATTTTTAATACTAGTTTCATATGTCTGCTACCAACCCCAGACATGTGTTCTTGATATCTCTGATGCCTCTTTTATGCGTATCCGCTACCAACCCCGGATATGTATCTTTTCTGTCTCTTTCGTGCGTATCCGATACCAACCACGGATATGTATTTTTAATACCTTGCTTCGTATGTTTGCTACCAATCCATGACATGTGTCTGTGACATCCTTGTAAGAATCTTTCTTCGGTTTGTCTCTTTCGTATTCGATACCGACCCCGGATTAGTATCTTTGATAACTTTTTTTCGTATGTCTGCTACAGACTTCAGGCATATACCTTTTGATACCTTTATTATAGGTGTTTGTTACTAAATCCCAACAAGTGTTCCTCGATAACCAAGTTATTCTTCTGTGTGTCAAACTCTGGTTAAACATACATCTAACCGTGATAACCTCTTTTACCCAAAAAAAATATATAAATAGAAAACACAGAAAACCAAAATATAATGTATACTTGACTGGCTTCGGAGCGCAAATTTTCGGGTTCTTTTATTATTTAATCTTCTTTCACCCTGAAAGTTCGAAAGGCTAACGCCAATCTCACCTTCAGGTTGAAGGCGATTAAATAGGGGCAACTATTGCACCCTAAAAATTGCCCTCCTAATTTCTTTTATTCCGGCTTAGAATTTGCACTCATCTGCATCATTCCAATAGATCATGTGCATAACATGCATTTTCATAAAAAAGGGATAGAGCGCCGGAGGTTAAAAAAATCAGTGGTTATGGAATTAGGGTTCACAGCTGCTTTGAGCCGTATATGGTGAATAAGACTGATCATTTTATGGGAGACGGTGGAATTAGGGTTTTGGTTCATGATTCAGTTTGGACTTCTTCTCCATCAAGCAACAAAGCTATTATCTTCGTCTGAATGTCAAGCTGCATGGTCTTTCTTGTCAAGAATTCAGGGATGTGACCTAGCATACGTATTCTTTGAATAAAGACGTATTCTCGTATGTGCGTGTTTATCATTTGATCAGGCTTAACAACATAAGTTCAATTCATTCATCTATTCCCCAATTAACCAATTCAGGTTTGGTCGAAATAGGGTTTTAAGATGCTTCATCTAGACGTTTTCTCTATCCATTTGAATTGAGGAAATAAAGTCGTGAGGTGTGGTTATCAGGATTTCTTTCTCTTCAGGATATAATTGTTTATCCGGTCTCAGCAAGTTATGGGGTTTTCATTCTGTGCGACTAAGGTTTCATGTCAAATAACTTCTTCCGTGTCTCAAACCTTATGGCCCATCCTTAAGATGTTCTTCAGGACATTACTTTTGAGTTGAGATAACCAGTCATTAAGGGCTGAGGATTGAATTGTGAAGCGTGGTTTATGGCATAAGATATGAATTTGTGGACTAATTCTCGATCAAGGCGATTATCGTTCTTATCATTGTCATTTATTGTCCATAATATGAGTGAATTTGAATAGAAGTAGGCTTTTATTGAAGGATTCATGAGAAGTGACTCAGGGTTTATTCAGGATTTTTCAAGTACTCAACACAAGTTCAATGCATTCATCTTATATCACGGTTCGTTTTATATGATAAGTCAAGGAACTCTCGGAATTTAAGTACTAAGGTGAAAGTAAGACCCATTTAAAATCCATTCAAGTGGTTACGTTGGTTGAATCAATTTTCTTTGAGGCACGAG
This sequence comes from Vicia faba, assembly GCA_948472305.1. Taxonomy (NCBI): domain Eukaryota; kingdom Viridiplantae; phylum Streptophyta; class Magnoliopsida; order Fabales; family Fabaceae; genus Vicia; species Vicia faba. The sequence continues at coordinate 494,180,826 of OX451738.1, forward strand.
TGTGTGGTTTGTTTGGAGTTCAAGTATTAGGCATAAGGATCATTCATCATCTAATATTCATCATTTGGAAGTCATTAGAACTCAAGTACCATTTTTAAGTTCTTATCACAAGAATGTTACATCAAGGAAAAAGTTAAAATACATAAGTAACATTCATCCAAGTTCATTATAATTGTTGTTATTCGTCGTATCACATTAAGAATCCGCAAAGAAAACAATTACAAAAGAGTCTTAAATTTAAGTTCTTAAAGTCCAATGCATAAGATTCTATGCTATGCTCCAAGACTTCTAAATCTTAGTCATGCTTGAGCCAATTCAGTTTCATCCATGACCTGCAATACATGCTTGAGGCCGTGCTGGCCAAGACTCATTAGATGCACAACCGAGGGCCAATGGAATTACCCCCAAAGGTAGTGATGCATTGTCTGGTGAACTTTGGGAGGAAAAGAAAGATAGAGTATGCAAGGCTTCCATATATGGGAATTTACCTAGTTGGGACTTACGATCGGTTATTGTGAAGAAGTGGAGAAGATTGCAGGCAAGAGCATCTGGCTGTTCAACTCATTTCTCACTTCTATGATATTTTCCAAGAAGCTGGTCTACCGCTTTGGCTGCGCCCTTATGAAGTTTTTTGTACTTCTTCTTATACAGATCTCATTTAAAGAATTCCAGATACGACTTCTCTACACTCAATCAAAAGTAGATATCCCAACAACTCTAGTCTACGTGAATTCTTCGACACTAAATATTAAGAAAACTCTCCAAGTTTTAAACTTTCCCAGAGGAACTTTGTTGAGAGTATGGCTGGATATTCCCTTGTGTGCTACTTTCTACAGGTGAAGGATATGCATAATGGGAACCTCTTATTGGACGAAGAGGGTCATCCGCCCCTGATCTCGAGGAAATGAAAGAAGAAATTAGGAAACAAGAAGAAAACGCGACAAAGAGAAAGAAGAAAAATATAATAAAATGTATATGAAGGAACTTGCTTTGACTTGTTTACTCTTAACAGCTTCAGCAAGATGTCTTCTTTCAGCTCAAGAAATTCACTTCTACTTTATTCCAGGGAGTATCATTCCTTCTGGTGGGTTTAGGTTTGACTGGTGAACAAGTAGATTGAGAGAAAAGGCAACAACAAAATTAGAGTAATAATTGGAATCTGTACAATGTAGAGAGAAACATGCATGAGGAGTTGGTTAGTTATATAAGAAGAAAAAGCAAACGGCCATTACAGTTGGGAAGGTATTGCAAATGTTTACCGGTCTCAGATTTCTAATGAATAAAATGAAAGAAATTATGAAAACTTATCTGTTGCTGAAAGAAGAAAAGTGATTGAAACAGGAGGATCTTCTCCAGCTTTGGATGGAAGCTTATTTCCATCAGAAAATTCTTTTGCTAATGAAATGCCGACTATTCAGGTTACTGCAGCTGAAACAGGAGGATCTTCTCTGGACTTGGATGAAAGAACAGTGACTGAAATTGTTGGAAGCTCACCTTCACCAGAAAAGTCTTTTGTTAATAAGATGCTAACTATTCAGACTGTTGTAGCTGATCCAGAAGAAGGGAATACAAAAGTTTACCTGTCAAAAATTTCAAATGAAGAAAATTAAGGAAACTATGATAAGTCATTTGTTGTTCAGGAACCTGAAAAGATACCAGAAAATAAAGAATGAGAAGAAAACTACTCAGATCGCTGATGAACAGGAGCATGGTTTTTCATCTGGAAAACCTGCTGCTGCTAGCACCCCTTTTGACCATCCTGTTGGCCTTAGATCTGCAACTCCATTGTCAAAACCTGCTCCTAGGGCAATGCAACAGCCAACAGAAAACATAATTTCAGAAAAAGAGAAAAAACGGTAACTAAACTTCTGACTAAATCCCAACTGTTTTAAACTTTAACAGAAGCTAATAGTTCTAACCAACTCTAAACCAACTTCTAACCAACTTCTAACAAACTAAAATAGAATTGATAACAACTTACAACTAACCTCAATCTCACCATTAATCTCCAAAATAAACTCTCATTATCCAAGGGCTTAGGTTCATTCTTCATATAACTGATTTCAGATTCCCTTTCTACTATATAATCTCAACTCTCTCCAAAAATCCGGGGCACGATTCATTTTTACAAAATAAAGAAAAATCACTAGAAAATCTCACTCTTCCTTCTTTGAAACCTCTGAACCTTTATCACCATAGTCTTCCTTCTTGAATCTTCCTCAACCTTCATTCACGATATCTCAGAGCTTCAATAACATGTGATCTTCAATCAATTTTCCTGCCAAAACACCTTCATCACATTGAAACTGCTTCACTCTCTTCAAACTTCATCATCGTTTTTTTTTTTTGTCTGTGAACCAAAAATCTTTAATCTTCTGCACCTTCTTCCAATCTTCCTCGTCAACATCACGTGCATCATCGTCTTTTTGCACATACGCTCCAAACATAATACCTTCATTCACTACAACATGTAACAATCAGCAACACGCAGAATTTCAACAACAACAACATAACTACGTGAACGCAAAGAGGGAGAAGAGACCGGGCGATTCGTACCTAATTTTGCTGAGTTCGATCACCGACATCCGAATTGCATCAAAAAGGCGCCTGAGTGCCTTCGGTAGGTAACTCTTTTCAATCTTCATTATCATTCAATTTGTGCTTCATTTTTTAAACCGTGTATCGCTCGGAGATGGTTGGAGACGAGAATCGCCAAAAAGGTTTGAATCAGCGGAATCAAATCGAATACAAGATTGAATGATGACGTTTTAATCAGAGAGGTTGAGTAGATCATTTCGATAGCCGCATCGTGTTTTTTTTGTTTCTGTTTTGAGAAGCGTGAGGTGGATTGAGTTTGTCGAGGGCTGATCAGGAGAAACAATGAGATGATGTTGAATTTGTAACAGATAACGAAGCCATGGAGCCTCGATGACGAAGATTGTAGCGGCGGGAGAAGCTTGTTTTTCTCCGTTCATGTTGAAGAAAGAAGATGAGGGGAAGGTATTTTCCATGATGAAGCTGAACAGATGCAAAGTTTTAACCCTAGTTCGGTCAAAAACAGCGTCATTTCATCGTACTTTCATCCCATTCAATTTTTATTATTTTTTCTCTTTAGCTTAATAATGGTGATGGATAATTAGTAATGCTGAAAAGAAATAAAGGTTAGATCCGTGTGTTAATGGACCGGGTATTGGACTTGGGTGAATTGATCCCATAAGCCCCTTATGATTTTTGCATACCTGAAGCTTGAACAAAAAAGCAACTTCTGGACTCCTCTAATGGGCCTAGCGCCCAACCACCTTACTATACCATAGCCCTTGGATTGCAATTCTCACCCCCCTAATCCTCTTAGTTTCCTTTTATAATTTTTAATGCTTTCTTTCATTTGTTTTATAACAAAATACATAATAAAAAAATGGTAAAAATATTCAAAGGCATTTTAGAATTTAATTAGGAATATATTTCTTCTTTTGCTAACTTTTTAGTCAATTTTAATCATTAGTTTTATTCATTTTTGTATCGTGTATTTTGTTTGCAATCTTTTAGTATGGATCGTATGCAATACTTTAATACTTGCTACCAATTTTACTTGTTTGTATAGTCTTTCATGATCCCTTAGGATTTTTTGGTTCGCATTTAATCTTTAATTTAATTGAACCAAAATTAGACATTAGAATTCTAAATCCAAGCATGCAAACATTAGGTAGAATTCCCTCAAAATTCTAGCTTTAGGTCTAACAATGCGCGACAACATTAGGTGTAGAAATAGGCTAGTCCCCCTTGACTTTTCTTTCCACTCTTTGCATACGCATTTAAAACAAAAAAAAACTTCTTTCTTACAAACTTCAAAATACTTAAAAATTATGGAGGAGAATCGTGCCTTCGTTAAGCATGAGAAACGATAAGCGGGTCTCTTCTTGATCTTATTGTTTTTCCATTCTAAGCCTTGGCATGGTTCAAGTCTCAAAGACTTATTTCACAAATAAGTAGAGAAATGGCTAAAATCTCTCCCTTGAGGTCAACTGGTTGTTATCTACTAGCAAAAAAACACCAACTAACACAAACTCTTTTTGCCTTCGGGCCTTTCTATCAAAACTTTTTCCAAAGAGCATGTTAATTCACTTCTGTGCTGACGCGTAAGTCTCCAAAGATCGAGTTACGGCTGAAGGCGAAATTAATATCGTTCATTACAAACACAAACAAAATTCAAACCTTTTTGTGCACCCAAGCACTTTTTCTCCAATTTTTTTTCAAAAGAGCATGTTAATTCACTTTTGTGCTGACGCGTAAGTCTCCAAAGGTCGAGTTGCGGCAGAAGGCGAAATTAATATTGTTCAGTAAAAAATACAAACCAACAAAAACATATGATCCAAACTACGGCTGCTTTGATTCCTTAAAATGGATACGTAAGCATTGGGGTAGGGCCCGGGCGAGCATAACTTTTATTTTCCCTACATTCTTTTCTCCTTTATTTTGCATGCATTCCCTGTACAACTTAGATATAGATTCTTACACACCCTTTAACTAGAACAACAAGAGTGGATACCATAGAGTACTAGGGGCGTGTGGGGTGCTAATACCTTCCCCTCGCGTAACAGACTCCCTTACGCTTATCTCTTGGTCGTTCGACCTTGATTTCACCCTTCTCATGTTTTCTCGATGTTTACCTTTCCCTTCCTGTGGGATAAAAGAAATTCGATGGCGACTTTATTGTTTGATGATTTTCAGCCGGTTGTTTCAGAAAGGAACCATGATGATATTGTTTAACCGAGGGTTTTTGATAAAGTATTCCCGTTTTCGTGGGACATGACCATTAGTATCGCAAGGGAACAAAGAGAGGTTACCCTAGAGGTAAAGTGTGCAAAGTTTATTGGTTTCAGTTGTGTTATCTTGAAAATTAAGGTTATCTATGTTTGATTTTATTCTTATCATACAAGCCTATTTACTAGCAGTTATATATATACAAACATAGAAAGGTAAAAGATAAAGCGAGAATGTAAATCTATGCTATTACAGGGCTTTGGCAAAGTTACATAATTAAAAAAAATGTGGGGATGTAAATCTAAACTATTACATTAAACCGTGCGACCTATACAATTGTCTAAGAAAATAAATAACAAAAAGAATAAGAAAATATTGAAGAAAAAAAAGTTTAAATGCCCTAAATATCGAAGTTCATATTTTTGGTGTTTTTATGAAAATAATTTAAGTCTTAATTAATAATAATTAAAATCCTAATTCTAATTGATTTTAATTAATAAAAAATTCTAAAATCTAATTTTCCAAAAAAACAATTATTTAATTTACACCTTAAAACTAATTTTTTGTTGATTTTATTATATGACTTCTTTCTGATTTTTTTATGTATAAGTTTTGATTAAAAATAGTTAATTAATAATAAAATAACTAATAAAAATAAAGGGAAAATGAAGAAAGTAAAGCAAAAAGGGTTTTAAAATCGTTGGGGTTTGAAGCCCCTCCCTTCTCTTCACCCGTTTGGTTCCAACATGTTTTATGTTTCTTGTTTAACACATATGGACATATGAAACTTTTTAATAACACAAGGATTAAGAAATTTGAAATTAGAAAATCTTTACGACCGGTGTGATTAAGGGGAGGCATTCTGGGCACGGTTGAGCGTGGTTATGGATTTGAGGAGGTTCTTGGGGATGTCAGGATGATGATTCGAGGCTTCGTTTCAGCAGAGAATGGATGGAAAACTGGGATACAGTTAGCACCTATTATTTGAATTTTTTGTGTTTGAGAACTTGTTTCTATGGCAGCTAATCTGTGTCCTTGTCTTATGGAGTGTGTCCTCTATTTATAATGGATAATTTTGTAAGTTAACATTCTTGGAAGGAAACATGTGCTATCAAAGTCATTATTTGTTTCCAAAATAATTGCAAAACTTTCCAAAACATGAATATATATTTCCTTCTTCATCCCTCACGATTTTGTCATGTTGGATATGTGATCTTGAGCTTAAAAATGATCCAAAACAAAAGCCTACATGCCTTGTACATTTATTTAATTTAATTTTGGATTTAAATGAATAAAATAAAATAAAATGAAATAAAAAAATAAAATAATGCATGAATGGACTTAGGGGTCCCTAAACATGTCATAAACATGTTTGAACTTCAAAAGTTAGGCTCATTAGCCTAAAAGTCCAAAATTGCTTAATTGTCGTTTCATGCATTTTCTCAAAATTGCTCAACTTGAACCGATCATAACTCTCTAAAATTTCATCATATGAAGGTGATCTTGGACTTTTAGGAAAGCTCAAGATGTCTCATACGACTCTCATGTTGGTCACTTTTTTCATTTGAAATATTAAAGTTGATGTTAATTGCTTTGACAAAAGATGTCTTTTTGTTGACTTTTAAAATGACCTGTAATCTTTTGGCCTATATCTCTCAAATGAAGCATTTTTGGCTTTGATCTTAGAGAGACAAAGTTGTAGAGAATTGAATTTCCTTAAAGATAGGCTTTGGTTTAGGAATTTCTGATCAAGCATGTGAATGTTATACTTGGTCAAAGTTTAGTTGTGTTCTCCTTAAGAAAACCCTAATTTGGTAACTTTTGTCTTTTGATGAATCTTGAGTTTTCTTGATGAATCAAGATCAACCCTTGATAAAATTATGAATGTTACTTCAAAATATTGATGTTTACCAAAAATCTTGAAGTTTGACTGTAAGTTGACCAATGTTTACTTTTTATCTAATACAATTGATTTTTAATCATCTGAGCAATTTTCTGAACAAATTTGTGATGTAAGGCTTGAAACTTGACATGTCGATTATTTGAAGCATATGAGGAACCATGAAATCCACTTGAGGCCTTATAAGCTCAATCTTCCTTGGGAAAAATAAAACCCTAGTTGTAGGTCAATTACTTAGGAGGAGAGTCCATCTGATCAATCCTTGATAAGTCTTGATTGTTTGAGACCTTTATTAGTATGAGGAGACCTATTTAAATAATTTTTCTTGGAAGTAGGAGGGAAAATTTGGGGTACAACAACTTCCCCTGTTCAATCTTCTTAAACTTGAAGAGTTAGATTGGCATGCTCGCCATTAGTGGTCTGAAGGTAGAAGAGGATTGAACACATAAGTGCCCAGAAATTTGTGCTCGCCGATGCACGAAGTTACACTGTTGGTTGATTATATTGCTTTAATGGGCTTAAAGATGCCATTCAAAAAATTTACAGTGTCGTTAAAGATGGGCTTATAGAGGCAATCCAAAGTAACTGTTGATAGGAGTATCAGAATGAGTCTATGTTCGACGGTATCTGAGAAGTATACTAGAATGAGTCTGCGTTTGACTGTATCCAGCAGATGTACTAGGGAGTGTCAGAATGAATCTTATGTCTTGATTGTATCTGAATGGTGTTATAGAATGAGTCTATGTCTTAACTGTATTTGAAGAATATATCGGAATGAGTATCAGAATGAATCAGTATCTTGATCGTATTTGAACTGTATCTGGAAGAGAATCTTCGACTGATTATGTATTTGAAAAATGTGTTTATTAGAATGAATTACTATATGATTGTATCTGAAAGATGATAAACTATTGACAATCTCTATCTGTTCGGGAACTAACCTGAAAAGATAGAGTTAGTTTTATGAAATAGCATGATGTATGTAATGCACCACGTAATGATGCTCTCAAAATAAATGAGAATGTTATGTGCATTTTCTATGCATATTTCTGATATTTTGTAAATGATGTATGAATGTAATATGTTGTTGAATCGTATGATAACTTCTTGTAACAATGTCTAGTTGGGGAAAATAAATCCCTGATTGTTGCTGGGGATGAAGAAAGTAATTCTTCAATTTTGTTTAGAACGACCTTACTGGGGATTTCGCTTTCTGTTTGAGGATACTCCGCTAGGGATCTTCGACTTCTTCTTGAGGATATAGGCACTCAAGGAGAGTCGGTCGTTCGGCGTTCTTTTTGTTAAAGTATTTGATTCTTACATACCCTGACTGGGGATAAAAGAGATGGATATCCCTCCAGTGTGCTAACTGTCTAGGTTTTAGATACCATAGAAACTCTTCTGGGGATAACAACTTTGATTAAACCTCTTATGGGGATTGGGATTTTATAGGCTGCACTGAGGAAATTTCCATTGTATGTTGGGGAAATTATCAAGCTTCCTTATCCGCTAGGGGACCTATCGGGGATGATGATCAAGTCAAACTATCCATTAGGGATATGGAGGTGAACTTTTGGAAGATGTCCCAATTTCCGCCTGAGGGCATATTAGACTTGTTGGGGAATATATCTCTATCGGGGATGAGCTTGTGAAGGAAGCTCTGTAGAGGTAGTTCCATGGAGATTGCTCTGTGGGGATTTGTGGATAACTTTGAACATTACCCTAACTCCTAGAGTGATAAATCTTCTACTGATAAACAAGTGATGAGATAATGGGACATAGTCGTACGCTTTAATCCCTAACTTTTTCCTGGACTATCTTTTTCAGATTTTCCAGTCCACAGGGATACCCCTTTTTGCCCAAGCCACCTTCTCAGGTTTTTGACGTGTGGGGTGTACAATTTTATTTATATGTACCTAATTTTTTCCCGAACCCTTTTTTGGTTCGTCGAGATGCCCTTATTTTTTCCTAGGCCAATCAACCTAGCGGGTCTCTTTTTCATGCATAGTATTTTTGACTATGTCTTTGTTCACAGGACACAAGGAATTTTCACTGTCCATGGTAGTAAGTGTTATAGAACTGCCATAAAATATTTTCTTGATCATACGTGGACCTTCATATGCGGGAGTCCATTTTCCCCTAGGATTATTCTGGTGTACTCGATGTTTGAAGTTATTGATCAACCATTGTTTACCAGGTTTCCGAGAGTTTTGACCATCCTCAGGATTTTTCTAAGAACTGTCACGGCAGAATGACACCATCTGATATTGTTGACATAAACAAGCAATTTAGTGATATTGGAAATTCAATTTTCATAGTGGCTTTTGCTGAAACTCATGATCAGTGTAACATGCCCTAAGTGATTCAGATGGAGATCTGCCTCTGGCTACTCAGCACTTTTAAGAGATTCTTTGAATCTTGACTTGACTACCGCAGAAGAGTTGGACAATAACATGTCATGCCCCTTGATTTATAACCAACTGTGTCCATGAAAGGCCTATTACTGGAAGTGTCTTTCTCTTTTAACCATCCTCTAAAGTAATCCTGTCTATTGGTAGGATTTTCATTCATTGAATATTCGTCATACGAATTTCTATGATGTCAAACACTTAGTCATATGCAAACAGTGGTATTAAAATTCAAAGCTTATGTCTGTCTTGAAGTTTAAAAAATACATTTTTTAGTATAACAAAATTCGTAAGAATGTGATATCAACTCAGGATTTATATTAAGCCTTACAGGAGTCTGGATACCTTTTTGTAACAATATGTTTTCAAACTAACCCATGCTTCAGTTAGGACTTTGAAGGGTGGTAACGTGGCCTGGTTCACGGTTTAAGAAACAATGGATAAAGGCTAAAAGTTTATTTGTACCCAAATCGTTCTCCATAATGTCCTTCAGTCCTATCTCAGTTAATTATGCATTTATGTTCCAATAGAGTTTGGAATTATAGCACTGATACTTGGTGATGGTTCAAAAACCGAAAGTTTATTTAAGAAGGCAATAATATTTTCTTGTAACATCTTTCTTTTGTTGAGGATCTGTAGCAACCTCTTTTTGACTTTATTATCCCTAACTTTTGCCTGAACTGTTTTGTTTGAGATTACAGTCAATGGGATGCCCCCGTTTTTTCCCCTAAGTCTCCTTCACATGTTTGACTTATCGGTATTTTATTTTGAAAGATAATGATTTCCTGACTTAATGATTACGGGGAACCATCACGAAATTTTGATTTGGAAGGATGTCTTCGATACTACCTACTGTGTACAAAGGAAAAGCTTGCGATTGAATGCACAATTTAATTAACTGAGAAACTACCCTTCCGCAGGTTATAATTAAGGGTTTCAATTTACGTGAAAAAGAAAACTACTACTTCTTAGGCTCAAAGGGGTTGACAAGGGATTAACTTTATTATATCTATACTGTTTAGAAATTGAAGAAACGCCTGTACATCATCAGCAAGGTCTGTTCAAAAGCATATTGTATGAGATTATGATATCGTTTTTGTCATCCTCCCTCTAAAGGCTTATAGATTTTAACGAGAGTTGAATATCATAAAAAGGAAGTAAAAAGTAGAATTTAAATATAGTGAAAACGAATGGATTAATTCAAGATAAACATATGCAATGCATTAATGGAAAAAAAAACAAAGTTTGACATAAATATAACTGTTAAAAAAAAAGAAATTACAACTGAAAATTCAAATGAACTATACGCTCTCAATATTAGTCATGATTTGCATGGGAGCAGTGATCACATTAGGAGTCTCAGGAGGGTCAAACTCAATCTCCTTAGCATCAATCATATCTTGAATCTTGTTCTTCAACACCCTATATCAATTTGTATCATGTCCAGGACTATTAGAATGGTATGCACACCTTGCATTGGGATGATAGCTAGGAGCGAAAGTATTGGGATTTCGAGGAGGATCCTTCAATGTAATCAATTATGCCTTCAACATGTGTTGCAACCCTTGAGCCAATGACATGTTGATTTTGGTAAATTGTATTTTCGGTGTATTCTTCTTACGCTGATTACCCTGTTGTTGTTGTTGCACTGGTGCAGGATTAGAGATCAGTACTGCCCCTAGAGATTTGTTGTGGTCTCTCTTATTACGACCCTTCTGGCCGCACACAACATTGGACTTTTTATTCCATTTGTATGAAATCTTATGAGTATCAGAAGAGGTAGGCACCTGGATTTTACCACTTCTAATTCCATTCTTAACATGTTCCCCAATAAATATCAGTTTAGTGAAACCAACTGAAGAATTTCCAAATAGGTGATTATAGAAAGGACTTATCAACCTGCACATGAACATGTCAACCAATTCCCTGTCAGCCAAAGGAGGTTGAACCCTGCCTGCGAGATCTCTCCATTTCTGGGCATACTCTTTGAAGCTTTCATTATATCCCATGGACATACTATACAATTGCATACAAGTTGGTACGAGATCAGCATTATACTAGTACTTCTTGTAGAAAGCGGTAACCAAATCTTCCCATGTATGAGTGTTGGTCTCTTCTAGTTGATAGAAAAATTCGAACTGCGTTCCAGACAGGGTATCTTGGAAGAAATAAACCCATAATTTCTTGTCAGCAATGTGTGGTTGGATTTTCCGAACATATGACGTCAAATGCAGCTTCGGGCAAGAAACATCGTCAAACTTAGAAAAGGTAAGAGTTTTAAACTTGGAAGGAATGAAGACTCCTGAGACCAAACCTGTAATATGGTGGGAGATCTGACTTTTGGGTTTTGCATTTTATCGCAAATATTGTGGATAGTAAGAGTCACCACCGACTTTTCTTTTATCCAATAAAGGAAAGGATGAAAAGAACATGAAAGACCTTTTTGAGAATTTTCTGAGTAAGAGGGGTAGGTTATGAAAATGGAAGGTGTTAGCACCCTTTTCATCCGTAGTTATCTACGAGCTCTTAATCACTATCTCAATTTTGGAAATGCTTTATACTTGTGTATGTTTGAAAGTATTTTGGAAATTCCTAAGTGCGGCAATTTTGTAATGATTCTCGTATCGTTGAGAAAGTATACAAAATGTTTGTTTTGAAAATATTGTGAAAGAACATGTTGTTTTATGGAAAGATGTTTTGTTTTGAAAATTTTGTGAGCAAGCGACTACGAGAGTTCTACCTACTCAAAGAAGTCTTTGTTCTTTTCCTCCTTCTTTAGATAGTGCCACCCTACCATTAGTTAGTAGGAATCCCTATCGTTGGATGTGAGGGACAGGCGCAGATCATCGTACAGTCATCGAAGGCAACTTATAGGATGCTTTAGCAATTTTCATAAGGAATAAGATTGTTTACCGAAGGCAGCATCAAAGGGTCATCAAGGGTCTACGATATTTTAACTGAGGGTCTTTGCTAAAGCACCCCATGTTCGAGGGACGTGACTGTTTTTTATTCGAGGCAACAAGTGAGGGTCACCCTAGAGGTGCGCGTGTGCAAAGTTATTGGTTTAGTTATGTTTATCTTGGAATTAGGGTTTTGCTATTGGTTGATTTTAATCTTCCCATACAAACCTTAATTACTAACAGTAGCATAAAATAATAAAAGCAGAATGTAAAGAGCGGAATGTAAACCTAAGACTACAACAAGGCTTTCGGTCAGTTACATAAGGATAAAGAGTGCGAGAAAGTAAACCTACAACTATTATATCCCGGAAGCAGATACATAATAAGATAAACGCGAGAAAAATAATCCTAAGCTATTTACATTCGCTGAAGCATCCTATACAATTTATCTAGGAAAATAAAAAGGAAAGATGAAAATATAAAATAAAATACAAGTAGATGAGAATTCATGAGTTTATTCGGTAAAAGTTATGACAAATGAATTTAAGTTGAAAGCATGTTTTTGTTATTTTGTGGTTTATGCTTTAAAATAGCTTATGAAGGAAATATGTACAAAAATCAAGCAATCTTATGAAAACATAGATGAGTTTGGATGTTTGAAACAAGTATATGCATTACAATCACATTTGAAAGTCATAGTGCATAACTTTTGATTTTTGTACATGTTTCATGTTTTAATGTGAATTTGGTTGAGAAAAGTCATAAAAAGGATCAAGCTATCATGAACTGGTTACTCGAGTTTCAAGATATCTCTTAAGAATTAAGACCTATCATGGTAAAATCAAGCTTTGTGAGCAAGATTGAAAATTTGATCAAAATATCATCAAAAATCTCTTTATAAACCCTAAAAAGTGATGACTTTGATTTTATTAGAAAAACATTGAAACAAAAATATTTTTGTAATTTTTTATAGTATTCATAAAATAGAGGTAGTAAAATAGTAGTGTGCAAAAAATCAGCTCAAAAGAGTTAAATTTTGTTGCAAAAAGAAATGATTGAATATGATGAAAATTAAGTGGAAAAAATAAGTTAAAAATGAGGAAAAAGTGGAAAAGGGAACCACTGGGGCTCGAAGCTAGGTCCCTCTAGTTATACGTGCGCCTGGTTTACCACTGGGGTGGCTGTTTCATCCGGTTATGAAACGCCCCCCAGTAAATATAATATGTACTTGGATGTCAAAATTTGAAAATGCCAGCACATCATCTTCTTCTTCCTTTGGTGCGAACGAACAACAACAACACCATTTTTCCATTCCCTTATTTTTTTCGAAAATGCTCATTTCTCATCTAAATTGAAAGATGTAAACATAAAACTTGTTTAATTTTTTACAAGGAATTCAACCATGTATTTTTTAAAATCTATAAATCATTGGTTAGGACAAATTTTGTCTGGTACCAAACTGAAACCCTAACTTTTCAGAAAACTCAGTTTCAAAATTCTCATCACACAGTTAATTAAAATGAGATTTAAGTACATGGTTAGCATCATAGACATGATATCTACATTTTTCCTTTAGAATGTATATGCACATGATGCTTAAATAAAGAATTTGAATTTTGAAATTTATACCAAGTTGGAGAAAGTCCAACGCTTCTTCAAGCACTTCCAAAAGTAAAATGATGATTGCTTTAGCTTGCTGGGACCTTGGTGAATGTATTGCAATCCTTACTTTGTTTTGAGAGTGGCTGGAATGCTCTGTCTAAGTCAAGTTGCAAGGATGGAAATTGAAAATGGTGAATGATGATAATGGAGTTACAGAAGTGAAACAAGTGTTTAAATTACTTCTATATAAGGTATTAATGATGATTTGGTGGTTGGTTTGAAAAGATATTGAAAGAGCTATGAGTTTCAAAGTTTTAGACTTTGAAGCTCAAGAATGGAGTTTTTGAGGCCAATTCGGATTTGGGAGAGTTTGAGAGGATTTGAGGGTTTGTTCCTTCCTCTTTTGGACTGCAAATGAACCCTATATTTATAGGCAAAGGTTAGAGGGATTGTGCTGGTTGCAATCTGAAGATGTTAAGTTATGGCTTGGTTGGAAGTGAAATATCAAGTTATGGTGAAAATGGTGGTTTCAAGGATCAATTACAAGTGTACTCTGATGTTTGTTGGATGTAGGGAGGTTGCTTCTCCCCTTTAGGATGGAGTGTGATCAGAGGAAACAAATGAGGATCTCAATGCGTTGACTTTTGTAAAAAGCTTTCTTGATGTGAATGGCAATCGTGCCTTTGTGCCATTAATGGAAAATTATCTTGGATAAAGCTTGAATCAAGTGGATAATGGCCATAAAGTAAGTGAAATCAACTGATTATGGAGATATTTGTGGGTATAGAGGTCGGAAAATGGAGTTATCTAGGCATGGTTATGAGATTTAATCTTATAGCCACTAAAGAAATGACCTCTAAATCAAGTAGAAATGTCCAACTTATTTTCTTCGAAACTCTCATCTCAAACATGATCTTTTCTTGCTATTTTACATTTTGAAAAGATTAGAACAAGATCTACAACTTTAATGTTTACCATTTTGGTTAATTCAAAAGGGAAACTGGTGAAAATTGGCCAAAAAGTTGAGATAAAAAGTTGATCCAAAATATTTCTAAGTGTTGGGTAAAAATATCAGAACTTCATGGGCCCATATTTCTTAATCCAAGATTTTTTTGAGGATCATCCCACATTAACAAAGTTTTATAATTCATTAATCCCTACAACTTTCATGTTGAAAGTTTTCCTTGAATCAATTTGTATCTTAATAAAAAATAGCCATAAAGTTGTGACTTTGTTAAGAACAAAACACTTAGAAAATTTTGTAAGTGTTGGAAAATTTTCCAACTTTTGACTTTTGTTGACTTCTTTTTCGTTCTTGATGATCAAACATGATAATTTTGAATGTTTTGATGGTTCTTGATTTTTGAATTCCAATGTTGACAAAAAAGTCAAAGTTTGACTTTTGTGTGACAGTTGACTTTTTATCAATTGATTCAATTCTTCAACTATCAATCACTTGCATCTTTGGAAATTTATTGAACCATGTAATTAGGTCAAGATGTTGTATTTGAGCCCTTGAGATCATGCTTTAAGCCATTAGGTCATGCACTAGGCCAAAATTCAATGATCAGTCATCTTCAATCAAAACCCTAATTTGGCAATTTTTGACCTCCGATGATTTGAGGGATTTCCTTGAGGAATCATGATCAACCCTTGATTAAATGATGAATATCACCTCAAAATGTTGATGTTGACAATTTTTTTTGAAGTTTGACTGTATGTTGACCATAGTTGACTTTTAACCCAATATAGTTGACTTTCAATCTTCTGAGCCATTGACTGAGCAAACATGTGATGCAAGACTTGCAACTTGACATAAGCATTATTGAGGAACTATGATGAACCATGAAAGTAATTTGAGACCCTTGCAACCAAATCTTCTTTGAGAATCACCAAACCCTATTTGAAGACCCTTGCTTAGGAGGAGGTTTGACCAGTCAACCCTTGAGTATCTTTGAGTATTTATGACCTTTGTGAGCCTGTTTTGAAGAAAATGGGAGGGAAAGTTTTGGGGTACAACAAAACCCATTTCTTTGAAGTCTAAGCTAGGCACCCTCTGGATCTCCGTAGCTTTCAGACGCTCTTCTATTAGCTTATACTTCTAATCAGAAGGCGGATATTGTTCATCCAAATGATCTTCTTCCTCTTCAACAGAGTATTTGATAGAACCATGATTTTTATTTTCCTCATGCTTATCATTTTCATCATTGTCATCCTGTTCATTATCACTGTCCTCTGGGATTTAGATCTCCTTGAACTGTTTAGCTGGACCTCTGAATCTTCTCCCTATGTTGATAATGCCAATTGGTTTCTTTGTCTTCTTCTTCTTATTCTCTTTGACGATGAGTGAATTCTGTTCTTCTTTCCCCTTGGCTAAGCTTAAGAAAATATCTTAGAACTGAGCATTCTGAGCCTGGAGATCTTTCACTGTTTGTTCGAGAGCCATTTATGCAGAAATAAACAACAAGGAGATGAGAAACTTGTCTTGGAAATCTATTATGCAATGACATGGTATGTAGATGCATATGCAATGTTTTCAAGGATCTTTAGGGAATCTAGTTTGAAACATTAGAAATTGAATTTAGTTGCAGCTTTGTCTGAAGAACTTTGAGTTTTCATTTTTGAACGTCCTTCTATAAGAATCAAGCTCACCATATCAAGTGGTTCATAGCCTATGACTCAAGAAAATGCACTTTTATCTTGACGACATCTGGCTAGAGGAAAATAAATCCTCTTGATCCTTGATAGAAATTTGGCTTATAACAATCATGCAAATATTGCACCATAAATCCCTAAGATCCTTGAAATGGTTAGTAACAGTGCTATGTGTTGAAATGATGTGATGTGTATGCCATGCACTAAGAAAAAGCATAAGGTCATGAGAACAAATGAGTTTATACAAACAAATTCTGCGAGGAATTCAAGTTGTTAGATAGTGAATATAAAAATTCACACAAGTAGCCTTAGGTTTAAAGGCTTGCATGAAGTCAATAGGTAAGTACCCTTCCCACAACTGAAGTTTAGTTGGCTCAACCTTCCTTAAAATAGTAACTGGGTTTTAAGAATCTCATATCACAGATCTTTCTCAAATGCTTTATTTTAGTAAGGCAATTGATTTTCTACCAAAACATCTCGAGAGTCAAATCTCAATGAGCGTAGCATCGAGTATCAACACCCCTTGGTCTACACCAAAGACGACCATCTCACTACCTTCTAATGGCCAAGATGGGTCAATTAAGGTACTAAAATTAAGTTAGTGTTAATGAAACCACCCAGAAGCCTAATTTTATCCTTGTCTGACTCAAGGAACATTAGTACAAACCAAAGTGTCACACTAACCGTAGCCATCATTTCAACCATATTGGTCTACACCGTACAATTTTCATGATCTATTGCTACTAACCTAAGGCATCCCTAGAAACGGATGTAGGATCTTACGAGAAATAAAACCAAGAAAACCCTTTAAGTTAAAGTAGACAAAGCCCACAATTTAAGTAAGTAAAGTGATCTATACTCTTAAGTTAACCCCTCATTTAATTATCTCCCCAGTAGAGTCGCCATTTCTGTAATATAGTGGGAGAACTGAATTTTTTTCCATTTAATTGAAAATGTTGTGGATAGCAAGAGTCTCCACCGACTTTTCTTTTATCAAATGAGGAAAGGTGAAAATAAGAGGAAAGACCTTTGTTAGCTTTTGAGTTTGGGGGTAAGTTATGAAAAGGGAATGTGTTAACACCCTTTTCATTCGTAGTTATCTACGGGATCTTAACTGCTCAACTCACTTTAAACTTGCTTTGTGTGTGTGTGATTTGTGAAATATTTTGAATGCCAATTGTGAGACAGACTTTGTAATAATTCTTTTATTAGTCCTTAAGAATGCGTACAAAGTGTTTTTTGATAATATTTGTTTTGAAACGTGAGGTGCAAAAATATATGTTTGTTTGAAACTATTATGAACAAGAAATTTATTGAGTCTTACCCACTAAAGGTCGTTCTTGTTATTTTCCTTCTCTATTAGAGATAATACTATCCACACTATTAGTTTGTAGGTGGCCCTATCTATTGGATGTGAATGGACAGGCGTATGGTCGTCGTATGGTCATAGAAGCCAACATGTAAGGATACTTTTAGCAATTCGAAGGGACTATCATCATTTTTCTCGTAGGGTCATCGTAGGGACTAGATCATTTTGTAGGAAAATTGAAGGGTCATCGATGGATTATGATCTTTATTCGAAAGGGACCATGATGATATTGTTTAACCGAGGGTCTTTGCTAAAGTATTCCCGTTTTCGTGGGACATGACCATTAGTATCGCAAGGCAACAAAGAGAGGTTACCCTAGAGGTGAAGTGTGCAAAGTGTATTGGTTTTAGTTATATTATTTTGAAAATTAAGTGTATTTTATTTTATTCTTATCTATATATAAAGGCAAAAGATAAAGTGAGAATATAAATCTATGCTATTACAAGGCTTTGTGAGAGTTACATAATTATAAAAATATGGGGATGTAAATATAAACTTTTGCATTAAACTGTGCAACCTATACAATTGTCTAAGAAAATAAATAGCAAAAAGAATAAGAAAATGTTGAAAAAAAGTTTAAATACCCTAAAAATCTAAGTTCGTACTTATGGTGTTTTTATGAAAATAATTAAGTGTTAATTAATAACAATTAAACTCCTAATTATAATTGATTTTAATAAATAAAAATCCTAAAATCTAATTGTCCAAAAAATCAATTAATTAATTTACACCCTAAAACTAATTTTTTGTTGATTTTATTATATGGTTTCTTTCTGATTTTTTTATGTATAAGTTTTGATTAAAAAAAGTTAATTAATAATAAAAAATAATAAAAAGAAAGGGAAAATGAATAAAGTAAAGCAAAAAGGGTTTTAACATCGCTGGGGTTCGAACCCCCTCATATCTCTTCACACGCTTGGTTCCAACCCATTCTATGTTTCTTGTTTAACACATTTGGACATATGAAACTTATTAATAACACAAGGATTAAGAAATTTGAAATTAGAAAATCCTTACCACCAGTGTGATTGAGGGGAGGCGTTCTTGGCACAGTTGAACATGGTTATGGACTTGAGGAGGTTCCTGGGGATGTCAAGATGATGATTCGAGGTTACATTTCAGTTGAGAATGGCTTGAAAACTAGGATACAATTTGCACCTATTCTTTGAAAACTTTGTGTTTGAGAACTTATTTCTATGGCAGCCAATCCGTGTCCTTGTCTTATGGAGTGTGTCCTCTATTTATAATGGAAGATTTTTTAAGTTAACATTCTTGGAAGGAAACATATGCAATCAAAGTCATTATTTGTTTCCAAAACAATTGCAAAACTTTCCAAAACATGAAGATCTCTTTCCTTCTTCATCCCTCACGTTTTTGTTATGTTGGATATGTGATCTTGGGCTTCAAAATGATCCAAAACAAAATCCCACATTCCTTGTACATTTATTTAACATTTATTTAATATTTATTTAATATTTATTTAATATTTATTTAATATTTATTTAATTTAATTTTGAATTTAAATGAATAAAATAAAAAAAATGAAATAAAAAATTAAAATAATTCATGAATGGACTTAGGGGTCCTTAAACATGTCATAAACATGTTTGAACTTCAAAAGTTAGGCTCATTAGCCTAAAAGTCCAAAATTGCTCAATTATGGGTTCATGCGTTTTCTCAAAATTGTCCAACTTGCACCAATCATAACTCTCTCAAATTTTGTCATATGAAGGTGATCTTGGAATTTTTGAAAGCTCAAGATGTCCCCTACAACTCTCATGTTGGTCACTTTTATATTTGAAGTCTTTTAGTTGATGTAAATTGCTTTGACAAAAGATATCTTTTTGTTGACTTTTAAAATATCCTGTAATGTTTTGACCTATATCTCTCAGATGAAGCATTTTTGGCCTTGAGCTTAATAGACAAAGTTGTAGAGAATTGAATTTCCTTCAAGTTAGGATTTGGTTGAGGAATTTCTAGGGAAGCATATGAAAGTTATGCTTGGTAACTTTTGTCTTTTGATGAATTTTTAGTGATAGTTAGGATCTTGAGGTTTGACTGTAAGTTGACCAATGTTTACTTTTTATCTAATACAATTGATTTTCAATCATCTGAGCAATTGTCTGAACAAATCTGTGATGTAAGGCTTGAAACTTGACATGAGGATTCTTTGAAGTATATGAGGAACCATGAAATCCACTTGAGGCCTTAGAAGCTCAATTTTCCTTGAGAAAAAAAACTCTAGTTGCAGGTCAATTGCTTAGGAGGAGAGTCCATCTGATTAATCCTTGATAAGTATTGAGTGTTTGAGACCTTCATTAATATGAGGAGACCTATTAAAATAATTTTTCTTGAAAATGGGAGGGTAAATTTTGGTGTACAACAACATCATTCACTTGAAGAAGTTATTTGAACGTCTACGTGAATTCAAAGTGAGGTTGAATTCGAACAAATGTACATTTGGTGTCAAGTCAGGCTAACTATTGGGTTTTATCGTAAGTCAATGAGGTATTGAGGTGGATCCTGAAAAAGTGAAGGCAATACAAGAGATGCCAACTCCGAGGATAGAAAAAGATGTTATTAGTTTTTTAGGACGATTGAACTACATCTCACGGTTCTTATCGCATCTAACTTCCACATGTGAGCCTATGCTTAAATTACTAAGAAAAGGTCAATCAGTGGAGTGGAAAAAAGACTATCAAACCACCTTTGAAATAATAAAGCAATATTTACAAGATCCACCAATCCTAATACGAATAGTTCCTGGAAGACCACTTATCATGTTCTTAGCAGTTCTTGAAGGATCTATGGGATGTGTATTACGGAAACATGACAAAACAGGTAGAAAAGAGCACACAGTCTACTACCTAAGCAAGAAGTTTGCTGACTATAAAACTCGGTACTCACTCCTTGAGAAGACTTGTTGTGCCTTGACTTGGTCTACTGAACGACTGATACAATATATGTTAACCCACACCACGTGGTTAATAACAATACTGGATCCTTTGAAATATGTGTTTGAAAAGTCAGCTCTTACAGGAAGAATTACCTGATGGTAGATGTTGTCATCCGAGTATGACATCTAATATGTTACTCAAAAGGCCATAAAAGGTAGTGTACTAGCTTATCACTTGGCTCATCAACCATTGGCAAAGTATCAACCAATGAAGTTTGACTTTCCATACAAAGATATCATGGTTATAGGTGACTACGAAATACCATGACTCGATGAAGGACCTGAACCAGGGGTACGATGGAAACTCATGTTTGATGGTGCTTCCAACGCACTAGGACATGGAATTGGCGAGTGCTAACATCTCCAAATAATTTTCACAAACCTTATACTGCAAGGTTATGTTTTGATTGCACCAACAATGATGAATATAAAGCTTGTATCTTGGGTCTAGAAGCTACTATTGATCTAAGGATTTATGGAGACTCAGCGTTAGTCATATACTAAGTCAACAATGAATGGATACTCAGCATCCCAAATAGATTCCATATCGGGATTACATATTAAAGCTAGTTGCAGAGTTCGCTGAGATTACTTTCACTCACATTCTGCAAGTAGAAAATCAAATGGTAGACGCCTTGGCAACTCTGTCAGCCATGTTCAAAGTAACTTGTAAAAATCATGATCTGCGTATCACGATCAGACATTTTGAAGAACCTGCACATTGTCTCGGAATTGGAGAAGGACCAAATAACAAACCTTGGTTCTATGACATCAAGAGGTATTTGGAGAAACAAAAATATCCAGAAAATGCCTCAATAATTGAAAAGAAAACTCTGTGAAAGCTAGTTGTGAAGTTCTTATTAAATGTGGATTTGTTATACAAAAGAAACTACAACATGGTATTACTCATTTGTCATGGAGAAGCATGAAGCAGATACACTTATGAAAGAGAGCCATGAAGGAACCTTCGGGACTCATACAAACGAACATGCCATGGTTATAAATTTTTTAAGAGAAGGTTATTATTAGTTGATGATGGAAAATGACTACTACCATTAGAGGAAGACATGTCATAAGTTCCAAATCTATACTGACAAGGTGCACGTACCGCCAACTCCTCTGACTATCCTGAGTTCACCTTGGCCATTCTCGATGTGGGGAATTGACATGATTGGAATGATTGAACCAAAGGCTTCTAATGGACACTGATTCATACTAGTCGCCATTTATTATTTCACTAAGTGGGTAGAAGTTGTATCCTTTGCAAATGTGACAAGACAAGTGGTTACTCAGTTTATCAAGTAGAACATCATATGTATATATGAGTTTCCTAGAAGAATTATTAAAGACAATGGGTCCAACTTGAACATTAAAATGATAAAGGAGTTATGCGATGATTTCAATAATGAGCATCATAATTCCTCACCTTATCGACCCAAGATGAACGGGCCATTGAAGCTACCAATAAAAATATCAAGAAAATCATTCACAAAATGGTGAAGACATAAAGATTGGTACGGAATGCTTCCCTTTGATCTACATGGCTACCATACCTCGGTACGTACTTTGAAAGGGGCGACTCTCTTCTCTCTTGTTTATGGCATGAAGGTTATACTCCCTGTTAAAGTAGAGATTCCATCACTACGAGTTCTAATGGTAACCAAGCTTGAAGAATTAGAATGGGTTCAAACACGACTTGATCAACTCAACCTCATTGAAGAAAAATGCTTAATAACTTAATGCCACGGTCAGTTTTACCAAAAGAGGATGAAGAAAGAATTCAATAAGAAGGTTCATCCTTGGGTGTTGAAAAAAGGATATTTGGTTCCTAAAAAGATTCAGATACCTCGTCTAGATTCATGTGGTAAATGGAAACCTAACTACGAAGGTCCATATGTGGTTAAAATAACATTCTCAGGAAGAGGTCTTATCCTCACAACAATGGATAGGGGAGAACTACCACATCTGAAGAACTTCAACGGAGTCAAAAAATACTATGTATAAAAGGCCCGTTAAGTCAAAACCCTAAACGAGAGACTTAGGCAAAAGGGGGCGTCCCAGTGGATTAAAAATCCTAAAGGGAGATCCAAGAAAAAATTAGGGACACACAAACAAAATCATCATCCTGGTGGATTGAAAACCCGAAAGGGTGATCCATGCAAAAGTTAGGGATCTTACTAAAAAATGATCAAATAGATTGTGATTCGAGAATTCGTTACTGCAACTACGAAGGAGATGGATTAATCTAAGTCACCTGACTAAGAAGCAAAGGAGATTGGAGTTATCAAAGGACATTGGAGAATTAGCAGTATCAATTATCATTTTTGTTGCAATTTTCAAATTTTGTTAAACTTTTCGTAATTACCTCTTTTAGGAATTGCATCTTGTACTGTCTCCTATCAAAAGGCATTTCTATAATACAACTTAATTTTCAAAATACTATTTCAATTGTGTTTTTCCCTTTTTCGACTTGTTTGCAAAATACTATGATTATTTCTTGTAACACTACGCTGAAATTATTTTGGGGATTTGACACTAAATAAAAGAATTTGATAAAACATTAAAAATCACTTTGGTTAGAAAAACGTCAAAAGAAAATTCGCAACTATGTCTACGCCTACGCCTATGATACAATGGTCATTATCAAATTGACATTGTTCATGTTAACATATAAAATTCAAATATACTTGGAGACATCATAACGAAACAACAAATAACATTGGGGAAACCCAATGGTTTAAAAGGAGAAAATTATCAAAAGTATTTACAAAACACTAGGTGCATGTTGTTGGCTGAAGATTTTGATATTATGATTCGAAATAAAATGATTGGGCTTTGTTTGAATAAAGCAAGTTTGATGATTTAGAATGGAAGAGAATGTTTGTTTCGAATGGAAATATTAAAGTTCAAGGTTTCAAATGGTAGTTGTGGAGTGTAAGTCTAAAGCCTTGTTCGAAATACTGACGAGACTATATTTGTGAGGGTTTGTTTTCGAAACAAATTCGAAAGGAAGGTACCAAGGCATTTGAAATTCAAACGTGAGCGGGATATTGGAAATTCAAAATACATAAGCATTGGGACGTTCGAGGACGCTTGGAGGCCAGAGGGAAGTAATGCTATGCATGCTTCAAACGTGGCAGATTCTGATAGCGAGACCGTTATGGTCGAAGTAGTATAAATAGAGGTCTTAGTATTAGGATTTCGTGTGTCATATCTGTTGTACAAATCCAATAAACATTCAAAATACCGCATGGATAGGGAAACAAATGCTCGAAAGATGTACGTATGATAACACCAACATTTACAATTCAATGAAAACTCTTTACATTTTCTAGTTTTGTCTTTCATTTCCGTTTCATTTGTGCTTCAAACATTTTACGTTTCTTGCCTTTACATTAAAGCCTTTACATTCGAAGTCATTTATTCCTTTATGCATTTAAATACTTTTCTTATGTTCGAACCCTCTAAACATTTAGTAACTTTTGCATCCACTCATTTAATCCTTCCATTTACCCAATTTTAAGTCTTTAAACTTTTTTCATGAACATTCCTAATACCATATAAAAGTTATCCTTCGAACCATTCAATATAGTAATCGAAGTGGATTGGATATCTTAGAAACAATTCTAATTTGAAGTCCTGAATATGAATACCAGTTTTACAATTAGACTTAACCAAACAACTATGCTCCATAGGATCAATCTAGTTGATCCTGCAAGTTACCAGAGAAATTGAATAACAGTCATTAAGTTTATTCGATAGTTTGGAACACTAGCGGTTGTTCACCAGAAATCACTGTGAACAAATTGGCACGCCCGGTGGGACCAGTTGTTAAGAAAGTTGAAAGTAAATATTTTTAGGATATAATCTTGTTGTGTAAGTTCTTTTCTGAATATCGATTTTGCTGTTATATGAACCTTAGAAGTGGTAAAACAACTAATAGTAACCAACCCTTACCCAGAAGAAAACGTAGTAGTAAGATGTCTAATCTAGGCAATCAACAAGGGGAACAAAATGCCCTTGGAACAGGCACCAATACGTCTGTTTCGACGGGGACTTCTAACGCGATCCCTATGAACGCACAATCTGTTGCATCTACTACCAGTAGTGTGGCCACAAATGGAGCAAGTGGCATGACAACCAACGGTTCGATCCTGGGAAATACAGGGACCACTGGTTATCTTGCAGGATTTGTCCCACCATCAGGGACACAAAACCATTTTGCCACCCCACAAACTAGACCACCCGGTTTCAATGGCAACAGACAAAAAAATCCCTCTTATTGGATGCCAACATCTTTTATGGCAGGTTTGCACAATTCCACATTAAATTCATCACCACAATTTGGATCCGGATCTGGGGCCAACCAATTTATGACAAATACCCAAGGTTCAGTGGGTCACAATACATTGCCTATCTTAACCATAGAAAATCAGATGGCCTTTAGACAATTAATGGATGATAGTAACCATAATATGATAGGAGTGTTAGCGCAGACTATGCAAGAAATCTTTGCCCCAATAGTACAAAACGTAACTCTAACCAATAGAGAAAACACAGACAACATGAGTCGAATAGCAGATTTTTTCGCTCCGCCAGAAAGGAGTAGGCAGAATCAGGCGGGGGTTCGAGCGAACATACCCATCATAGAACAAATTGCTGATGACCCACCCTATAGACCAGCCAGAGAGGGGGTTAACTTGGGGGCAAGGGCGCAAAGGTTAGAAGCCCCAGTGATTCGAGAGGAACCACAAAGGGGAGTTATAGAACCAGGGGCAAGGGTCGAAAGGTTAGAGGTCCCAGAGTTTCGAGAAGAACAACCTAGAGGAGTTGTCATGGTGGGTCGACACCAAGATGCTGATGAAGTCGTTCATAGAATTCGAAATGACAACATCTTGGCAGAAAATAATTTAACCACCATGATAGAAAGGATTATGGCTCAAAACGGTCTCAATACATGAATTAGAAGGCCAAACTATTCCTATCCCATAGTAGATTATGTGATGCACACTGATTTACCAAGGGGATATAAAGTCCCTAAATTTACAAAGTTCGCTGGAGACACCAATGAGTCAACAGTCGAACACATAGCCAGGTATCTGACCGAAGCGGGAGATATAGCAAATAATGAGAACCTTAGGATTAAATATTTCCCAAGTTCCCTAACTAAGAACGCCTTCACATGGTTCACCATATTGCCTTCTGGATCCATAGATACTTGGACTCTTTTGGAGAGGTTATTTCATGAACAATTCTACATGGGACAATCTAAAATAAGTCTGAAAGAGCTAGCCAGTGTCAAGAGGAAGT
This sequence comes from Vicia faba, assembly GCA_948472305.1. NCBI lineage: Eukaryota > Viridiplantae > Streptophyta > Magnoliopsida > Fabales > Fabaceae > Vicia > Vicia faba. The sequence continues at coordinate 494,206,687 of OX451738.1, forward strand.
TTACTGAACCAATAGATGATTATCTGAATAGGTTCAGACTCTTGAAGTCTAGATGTTTCACAGTAGTTCCTGAACATGAGTTAGTCGAAATGGCTGCTGGTGGCCTATACTATTCCATTTGAAAGAAACTAGATACACAACACTTGAGGGATATGGCCCAATTAGCGGACAGGGTTCGACAAGTCGAAAGACTAAAGGCCGAGAAGGCTAGGGTTTTTAAAAATAGCAAGAAAGAAAGGGTTTCCTATGTCGGAACTGAGGAAGCAGAAGATTATCCTGAATTCAAAGAGGTCGAAATTGATCTCGCTGAATTGAAACAAGCTCCACCTTATTCCTGTAAATTACTAGTTCCCACAAAATGGAAATAAATTATTGAAAATGAGAAGAGTGACAAGTTCCCAAAGAAGGTGTATACCTTCGACGTAACGAAATGCGATGAAATTTTTGATTTGCTTGTCAAAGATGGCCAACTAATAGTGCCATCGAATGTCAAATTACCACCTTTAGATCAAAGAAAGAAAAGAGGATTTTGTAAGTATCACAGTTTCTTAGGCCACAAAACCTCACAATGTTTTCTTTTCAGGGATCTGATTCAAAATGCAATCAAGGATGGTAGATTAAGGTTCGCTGACAAGCCAAAGATGAAGGTAGATGATGACCCTTTAGATGTTGCCGACACCAACTACTCTGAACCTGCATACATTGGAGAGATAAACATGGTTGGAGTAAATGAAGGTGACGCTCCATCAGATAAGGAAAACACCGAAGATGAGAACTGCGTGTTAGTTGAAATCGAAAAGGAAGTTACTGAGGACTTCCATAAGGAACAAGAGGCTTCGATTGAAGCAATTCCTTTGGTTGCTTCGAAAGAGATCCAGGCTATTGAAGGCCAAGAAAACCAGAAACAAAATTTGACACAGGCTACTGAAGGTTTGAGGCAAAAGTTGGAGAAAGTACAGATCACACTGCCAGTTCTTCCTCAGAAGGAAATATGGGATACCTTGGGGGAGCCCAGCGGAAAGTTTGATTACATGGTGAAGTATTCCGCCCCAGAAAGCTCAAAGACCCGAATTGAAGACATCAAACCTACAGGTTGGGGAGATACTGATATCAAAGGAGAAGATGTGGATGTTAACATGGTAAATATGGAGCAACCTTGTTCTGAAATGGAAGAAATGGAAAGGTACTTAGAGAAAGAAAAATACAAGATGGAAGACAGTTATGCTAGGGATGTCAGTCTCAAAGATTACCTTATGCTTTGCCATAAAGAGAATGTTGCAATGATGTTATGTCCTAGATGTAGCATCATTTGTAATCATAGAATTGCTGCAGACTTTGAAAAAAGACAAAGGGAACGAACAAGCATCAACTGGAGCCAGGATAACCAGCTGTTTAGATGCTACCTTAAGGCTGGAGAAAGTCTTATGGGGTTCTTAGTTCGTTGTCACAAGGGGGCAACCAAATGCCTAGTGTGTCCAAGATGTTCTGTAGTATATGATCAGAAAGTGGCTGAAACCTTCGAAACAGTCCCTTTCGCCCCATGTTGGAACCACAGAGAAACTGGTCAAATGGGCCAACGTTTCGAGAACAACTACACCCAACGGAGGCCTGACAAGCCTTATCCTAGAGGCGCTCGAAGGGTAACATTTAAAGTTCCTGCTGATGCACCAACGGACAAGTGGCTACAAGTTAGAGCTGACAATGGGAGAGACAAGTGGAGGAATAATGAACGGAATACACGCCATGCCATGACGTACAGAAGACAGTTCAATATGGCGAAGAGAGAAGAAGTAAGGTTGGAAAACTACAAGGGAAAGAACCCTATGTCCAGGTCACAATGGCGAAGGCAACAAAGAGTTCGAAAAGCTAAGAGAGAAGCTATGCTAAACAAAGGAGTGGCTTCGAGCAAAGACAAAGAGGAATCAAGCACCAACAAACCTGCACCAAACAATCAACCTGGGGACCAACCTCCGGTTAGCAGGAGACTTTTCTTTGAAACAAAGCAAAATGAATCAAAGGAATATACGCCAGGTCCAGAGGAAGATGAGGATATGCTGACTGACAATTTCGAATCAGAAGGGGAATCTTCACTCAACATCAACTGCAATGTGGTATCTATGTTGCCTTGCGAATTTGGGTAAGAGACTGAAGTCGAAGAGCACAAAGAGGATGATGCAATAGACCTGATGAAACACAGGCCAATATGCTATTATGTGATGGATAATGGGGCTGTCGAAGAGCAGAATGCCTTCTTCGAATACCCAGAACCAGCCATGAAAAATCACCTAAAGCCATTGTTCATTCGAGCAAAAGTTGGTACACATGGCGTAAACAAAGTCCTGGTGGATGGAGGTGCTGCAGTAAACTTGATGCCTCATTTCATGTTGAAGAAGTTAGGGATACAAAATGTTGACATAAAACCACACAATATGGTACTGTCAAACTATGAAGGTAAAGTAGGCCACACATTGGGGGTGATTCAAGTGGATTTGACAGTAGGATCAAGCTGCAGACCCACTATGTTCATGGTAATTGAAGCTAAAGCCAACTACAATTTGCTGTTGGGCAGAGAATGGATCCATGGTGTTGGAGCAGTCCCCTCATCAATGCATCAGAGGTTAGTATTATGGAGAGAGGATGGAATTGATGAAAATATCGAAGCTGACCAAAGCTACTTCATGACAGCAGTCAACTTAGTTGATAAGAGAAACTATGACAAACACTTGGCCAAAATTGCTCCTTGTACCCCTAACGACGAGATCAATGAGACCAGGAACGCGCATTATTACATGACCCTTCACCATGATGGAATGTATTGGGATCGAAGGATAATCAAGGGAGATGGAGAAGTCGAAGGCACTGCACAAAGACGGCCAGCAGGCTGGGAATTCGATAATCCTGCCCATGACTGAGTCCTCTTTCTTCGAAAAGATTTCGGCCTACATGGCTGAAAACGAATGGAAGGCGGCCTTAGAAGCTGAAATGGATAGTATGGCTGCAGAAGTAAACAAAACAGATGGGGATGGCTCAAAAGGCTCACCCTTTGAAGAAGAAATAGTTGATATAGATCAAAGGCTAGACACCATTTATGATAAAGAACCTTTAGGCTTCGAGAGGGATCCCACAGACTCTGGTGCCAAAATGTTAGCGCAGGAACCACTAGAAGAGGTAAACTTGGGAGATGAAAACACAAAAAGAATAACTTACGTGAGCGCAAAACTCAATTCAAGCCTCAAGCAGAAAGTGATCGAAGTCCTTAGGAAGAACAAAGATTGTTTCGCGTGGGATTATGATGAAATGCCTGGTTTAAAGAGGGAGTTAGTGGAACACAGACTTCCAATCAAGGATGGCAAGAAGCCCATCAAGCAGACCCCTAGAAGGTTCGCACCTGCAGTTCTCACGAAGATCAAAGCTGAAATTGAATGGTTGTTGCGCTGCAAATTCATCAGGACCACAAGGTATGTCGAATGGTTAGAAAATATAGTACCTGTTATTAAGAAGAATGGCTCTCTGAGAATTTGCATAGATTTTAGAGATTTGAATACTGCTACCCCCAAAGATGAGTATTCCATGCCTGTGGCAGAAATGTTAATAGATTCAGCTGCAGGATTTGAATATTTAAGTATGTTAGATGGATACTCTGGGTATAACCAGATCTTTATTGCTGAAGAAGATGTTGCTAAGACAGCATTTCATTGTCCAGGAGCCTTAGGCACCTACGAATGGGTAGTAATGCCTTTTGGTTTAAAAAATGCTGGAGCAACTTATCAAAGGGCAATGAATTCGATTTTTCATGATTTCATTGAGACTTTTATGCAGGTTTACATTGATGATATAGTCATCAAATCAGTATCTGCAGAAACTCATTTGCATCATTTGAGCTAATCATTCGAAAGAATGAGAAAACATGGCTTAAAAATGAATCCCCTTAAGTGTGCGTTTTTCGTGCAGGCTAGAGATTTCCTTGGTTTTGTGGTTCATAAGAAAGGCATTGAAATCAACCAAAACAAGACCAAAGCCATTGTTGAAACGAAAGCACCTACATCAAAAAAGGAGTTGCAGTCTTTGCTAGGCAAAATAAACTTTTTAAGAAGGTTCATTTCGAATTTAAGTGGAAGAACCCAGGCTTTCTCTCTGTTACTTCGTTTGAAGCAAGGACAAGCTTTCGAATGGAACGAAGCACATCAGGAGGAATTTGACAATATAAAAAGATATCTCACTCAGCCTCCTATCTTGTCTCCACCCTCGTGGGGAAAACCCATGAGATTGTACATATCCGCCTTTGAATTTACTATAGGTAGTATGTTAGCACAAGAAGATAGCAATGGCATCGAAAGAGTCGTGTACTATTTAAGTAGGGTGTTGAATGATGCAGAAACCAGATATAGAAACATAGAAAAGCTATGTCTCTGTTTGTATTTCTCTTGTATGAAACTTAAATATTATATAAAGCTTGTTGATGTTTATGTTTCATCTCATTTCGATATTATCAAGCACATGCTTTCGAAACCAATAATGCATAGCAGAATTGGTAAGTGGGCTTTGGCCTTGACAGAGTATTCGTTGACTTTCATGCCTTTAAGAGGTGTGAAAGGTCAAGTAATTGCTGATTTCATTGTTGATCATTCACTGATCGAAGATACTGTCATGGGTTACGTTGAAATGCAACCTTGGAAATTATACTTTGATGGTTCGACCCATAAAGATGGTAGTGGTGTTGGAGTTCTTATAATTTCTCCCGAAGGAATTCCAACAAAATTCAAGTACAAGTTAGATGGTCCTCATTGCTCGAACAACGAAGCTGAATACGAAGCGCTTATCGTTGGACTTGAAGCTTTGTTGGAATTGGGGGCAACTAGAGTAGAAATTAGAGGAGATTCGGAGCTAGTGGTCAAGCAAATAACAAAGGAATACAAATGCATAAAGGACAATTTGATTACATATTTCGTCATAGCTAATAGGCTACTCAAAAAATTCGAATACATGGATATTAAACATATACCAAGAATAGAAAATCAGGAGGCAAACGACCTAGCACAATTGGCTTCTGGGTATAAAGTCTCCACCAAAGCATTTGAAGATTTGGTTGAATTAAGAGGAAGGGTTATGGCTACTAGACTCATACCATCAGACTTAGAAAATACGAAGTTAGGTTGTGTTGACAAACAAGAATTCAGAGTATTTGCCATAGACACTTTGACAGATGCAAATTGGCGAAGTCCAATAGTGAGTTATTTAAAAAACCCAACACTGAATGTTGATAGGAAGATAAAATATAGAGTGTTATCATACGTCCTCATGGGAAATGAATTGTTCAAGAAGACCCAGGAAGGCGTATTACTGAAGTGCCTAGGAGAAGGTGAGGCATACTTAGCATTATCGGAGGTCCACAATGGGGCATGTGGGGCACACCAAGCAGGCCATAAAATGAAATGGTTGTTATTCTGATATGGCATGTATTGGCCCAGCATGCTCAAAGATTGTATAGATTTTGCTAAAGGGTGTGAAGAATGCCAGAAACATGCAGGAATTCAACATGCTCCTGCAAGTGAGTTACATTCGATCATTAAAGCATGGCCCTTTAGAGGATGGGCATTAGATTTAATAGGAGAGATCAATCCTGCTTCGTCTAAAGGACAGAAATATATCTTAGTGGGAATTTATTATTTCACCAAATGGATCAAAGCAATACCATTAATAGTTGCTGATCAAGAGGCTATTATTGGGTTCATACAGAAACAAATAATTCATAGGTTCGGATTACCAGAGAGCATAACCACAAACCAAGGTTCTGTGTTCACTGGTAGAAAGATGCAGGAATTTGCTCAGGAGATGGGTTTTAAATTATTAACATCAATGCCATATTACGCTCAAGCAAATGGTCAGGTCGAAGCAGCAAACAAAGTGATAATAGGGTTAATTAAAAAACATGTTGGTAAGAAGCCAAAAAATTGGCATAAGACTTTGGACCAAATACTCTGGGCTTGTAGATCATCTCCTAAAGAAGCTACTAACACCACACCTTTCCAACTAACATTTGGCCATGATGCTGTTTTACCAGTGGAAATTCATCTGCAGTCAGTTCGAATTCAAAGGAAAAATGAGATCCCATCTGCATTATATTGGGAGATGATGATGAATGAGTTAGTTGAGTTAGACGAAGTTAGATTGCATGCATTGGAAATCCTGATGAGGCAAAAGGAAAGGGTAGCCAGGGCATACAACAAAAGGGTGAAAGGTAAAACATTCACTGTTAATGACTTAGTCTGGAAAGTCATATTGCCCATGGACAAGAAGAATAAAGCATTAGGTAAATGGTCACCTCATTGGGAAGGACCTTTTCGAATACTAAAAAGATTCTCAAACAATGCATATGAAATCGAAGAGTTAACTGATGACAAACGGATCTTAAAGGTTAACGGAAAATATTTGAAAAAATATAGACCTCGCCTGCAGGAGATTCGAATAATAGCAACGTAGGAGAAGTATCACAAGGAGATGCCAAGATGGTGTCATACATTGCCAAAATGGCGTTGTTTAAATATTACAAAACCAAGTGTCAATTAATTCAAATAAGCAAATGTTTAAAAATAAACGTTGTTTCTCAATATTGCGAAGGTGCTTCTGAAAGACTCAAGCCTTTGCTGCGTATAACGTCTCGCTCCTTCCAGAGTAGTTACTTCCCCTTTGATACGCTCTGCTGCCTCTGTTTCGGAAAGGCCCCTGTTAAGAAGTTCTTCGAATTGGTTACTAACGTTGTCAGTTTCGTAAGCCAATTGTTATTGTTGAGCTTCTTTGACCTTTTGCTGGAGCTCTTGAATTTGTCCTTCCCAAAAGAGAATAGACCACGCTCGAACTTCATAGTCAGCCTTCGCTTGTTTTAAACGCGTTGCTTGGTCTTCAGCCTCTGTAGAAAGTTTCGAAGCGCGCTCATAAGCAGCATCCATGGCGTTTCATTTCTCCTGAACTTTAGCAGCAGCCAATTCATCTTGTAGGAGACATCCAGTTACATTGTCCAATAAAACTTGGATATCGAACAGTATAGTGCTGACTGGCAAGGAGCAAGTTGTGGAGTTAACCTGAGTAAGAAGTTCCTTCAAGGTATAGCAAGCGGTGCTATCCTTTTTAAGAACTTCGAATAGGTCTACATCAAGGATTGTTTTCCTGACTTTGTTAAGGAGTACAACTCTAGCATCCGGGGACAATGTGTTGCTAGTTGAACCAGTGCCAACCCTAGTGAAAGGGATGTCCTTTTGGGACAATTTAATTTTCATATACCCAATTGGGTCATTTTGTTTTAGGAGAGCTAGTTCCTCTTCAGTCAGTCGAGGTTGGGAAGTTGGGGAAAGTTCCTTGTTCAAAGGAGTCACGTCCATTTCGACCTCCATAGTTTCTTTAGTCTTACCCCCATTATCTTCATCCTTGCCTTGCTCATCGCTTTCTCCTTCATCGCACGGATCCACCACATCGATGGTATTGGTCTCGCTGCTAATAGCATCAGATTTCGTTTCATCAGCCGAACCGCTTTGGGTTTCGTCTTCACCAGATCCTTCTTCTGCAGCTTCTTCATTCTCTTGAAGAGAATCAGTCTTGTCCTCCTCAGCATGAATGATTGGTGGAATCTCTTGAAGAGTTCCAAGAGGAGATTTCAGAAGGGAAGTTTCTGGTGGATTTTTTTTGGACTTGTGGGGTGATCCTTCGTTTGCTTCCTTCAAAGGGGGCGAGGTGCCTTGATCATCGTGTGCCTCCGAAGTTCCAGTCAGGACCACCATGTTGGAAGATCCTTTGTTTTGCACATAGTTGCTGGAGTCCCCATGAATAGAGGAAGTGATTGGAGCATGAATCCCGATTGGAGGAGTTGAAGCAGTGGGATTTGCATTCGAAGTATCCTGCATAAACAAAGAAAAGTTAAGAGTATGCACTAAGGTATGAATAACTATCTTTGTTATGAATTCGAATTTAATTACCTGTGGATTATCGGAAGAAATGTTGCTGTCAATATGTTCCAATATTACATTGGAGGTCGAAGGTGGAATTTTGGATGTTGTTGAGGGAGCAACGTCTTTGGGATCAAGCCCAAAAACGTTAGTAGGCTCATGGCCTTTGGAGCTTTCTTTCTTCTTCTTCTTCTTAGAAGCTGTTGGAGAATTTTCACCAGTTTTGGGGTTCTTTTCAGTGGGGCCTTGTTTCCTTTTCTTAGGAGTTGTTGGTGGAAGTTTGCTAGTCTGAAAGGGGTTAGACAAAAGTTAGATCTAAATCATAAACTTCAGTTTACTCGAAACAACAGGGTTAGTTGATTACCTTTGGAATGGAAATGTCTGCTGCTGCCGGTGTTGTTGTTGTAGTAGTTGTTGTTGTTATTGGTGTTGTTGGAGTTGCATCACCACTAACTTCAATAGCTTGTTGAGAAGTGTTCCTTTCCTTGGGTTTTGAAGTAACATTCTTTATCCTAATGGCTGAAAAGTGAAACAATTAAGGTAAAGTGTTAAGGATAAGGGAATTAGGATACAATTGGAATTTTCCCAAGCATTCACACATGTGCCTTGATTAGATGTAATCGAAATGGCAGGAAGGTCATAGAGAAGATGTCCTGGGAAATTATGAAGCCAGTAGCGAGCCCATGTCACAATCTCAGATGGCTTTAATTTCTTTTGAGACTGGTATTTGAACATTTCTTTGCAAGTGAACCACCAAGGGTATGGAGGAAACCAAGCCAGAGCCAGTTCTGAGGTATGCAACCTAGGAAATTTAGGTGGGTGCATTTTGAGTGCCAACCTATACCTATCCTCAGGTGACAACCCTGAAGGAAGTTTGAGCTTAGAAATTTTTTATTTAAATTTTTCCTTCAAGGTCTCGGCCGCTTGATGTACAGTGGTTCCCAAGTGTGTGGGATCATAAGTGGTTTCGAAATAATTTTGAAAAGCCCTAATTTCTTTGACGTGAGTAAACATACCTTTCTTGGAGTGTACCTGCACATTGAACGTGCCAGTTAGCTTTTGTTGAATGGTGAGTGTGTCAAACATATTTGTCTGGTAGAACTTAGTCCACCATTCAAGAAATCCTTTTGCTGTAAAGTGTGTTGGCTCGAAAGGTAAAAGCTCAAACTGAGCAAAGTCTTGATATTGCTCCTGTTGCAATTTGACCTCTCTTGCTTTGAACGTTTTTCCTGAGGTTATGGAACTTTGTGTTTGGAACAAAGGTTCAGGAATTAATTGGCACAGGCTAAATTGTCGAGAAACGAAATTGGGTTGATAAGCCAGAAGGAAAATCTGATTCTTTGTTGGAGTAATTCTTGAGGAAATTAGCCTAGGAAGAAGAAACGCTTTCCAAATGTCCTGCATCTCTTTGCTCTTGACGTCTTCTGAGATAGGCATTGTGAACCATGATGGTCCACAAGTCCTTTGAGCAAAAGGTGCCATGGACTCTTCGAACTTGTGTCTTTTGGAGAAGATCATGATGTATTTAGAAAATTGGACTTTGAAATCATCCTTGTCATCATTTGGAGTGAGTTTTCGAAGCCTCGTGCCCTCGATGCTCCTGTCAGCTATTTATGGATCTTGTTCGATAATGGTATCAGCGGTTGATAAAGAAGATTCGAACATGGCATTAAGCCATAATTGAAGCAACCAAAAGGGTCCAGCCAGAAGAATGTTCTTTGTAGCATGGGGTTTTAAACTAGAAACTGCTGACCTTAAACTCTCATAAAGATCGACAAGTAACAGTTCACTTAGGCAGACTTTCCTATTTTCATGGAAATCCCTGGCTAGGGGAATGAACCTACTCGCCACTTGCAGGGATCTGCTGCAAAACACATATCGTGATAGCCACAAGGTGAGGAAAGCGATATGTTCTACATCTGAGACATCATCCCCTTCAGTATGATAATGGCTGATGAATTTTGAAAAGCTGGCTAGTTTGACATCGAAGTCAATAATGCTGGAATGTTCTTCGTTGTCAGGGATATAAGTTTCCCCCACTGGTGAAAGACCAGTGATGGCAGCTATATCAAAGAAGGTGGGTGTTATCATTCCGCCCGGAAGATGGAAAGTGTTATAAGTGTTGTCCCAGAAGTACAATGAAGCAAATAGCAATGGGTGACTGTAGGTGAAGCCTGGTTTCGATAGTTTGATTAAGTTATAAATTCCTAATTCTTCCCATTGTTGAGATTTTTTGGATTCCATCTTAGTGAACCAGTTTTGATATGCTACATCTGAAGTGGGGCAGGATCGAAATGGTTTGAAATTACTTTTAATGTAATCTAAAATAAAAGGATCTTTTGGAGGTAAGGTTGGAGTTTCAGTGGTTTTCGAATCAGATGATTCGCCGAGGTCTTCAGTTCCTGCCTTAGGGGCATCCATCTTGTTGAATAGGGGTTTGAATTTATAGCAAACAGGAAAAAATTTCCTAGTATCTTTCAGAATTTCAAAAACAGTTAAAGGACCCATTAGGGCAAACCTTTTTCCAGCAACAGTGGTAGGGATTAATACCTGAGAAGCGTACAACATTTCTTTCTCTTTGGAGATCACTTGAAGATTGAGTACAGATTGATTCTGATAAATACTCACTTTGCTCTCCGTGATGGTTTCCGTGTTGATTTTCTTGTTCTTCTTCTTTGATAATTTCTTCAATTGTGATGATGTTGATGAAGACATTGTTAAGATTGCTGGAAGTTTTAGGGTTTAGTGAAAAGGAGGGGGATTTCAGAATTTTGGAAAAAAAGAAGAAAAGACTAAACTGATAAGTTTTATAGAGTGAGTGTAAACACCCACTAAAGGGACTAGGAGTACGTGGAAGTCGTTGATTGGATTCAGAGGGAGGTGGCGTAAGATCTAGTGTTAGTAATAGGTGTCATTAATAGTAATCATTATTTTAAAACCGCACCATGCTGTGGTAACTGGTCCAAGACGTTTAGGTGCTCAAAAAAGCGTCTTGATTGACGTGGGTAAAGTCATGCACAGTAAATGTCATGATTCTTCAAAAGACCTATCAAAATCTTGTGAATCTATTTAAACTAAGTATTTCTCAAAGGGTTCGAAATACATATTTTAAAGGGGCATTTTGTTGGCTGAAGATTTTGATATTATGATTCGAAATAAAATGATTGGGCTTTGTTTGAATAAAGAAAGTTTGATGATTTAGAATGGAAGAGAATGTTTGTTTCGAATGGAAATATTAAAGTTCAAGGTTTCAAATGGTAGTTGTGGAGTGTAAGTCTAAAGCCTTGTTCGAAATACTGACGAGACTATATTTGTGAGGGTTTGTTTTCGAAACAAATTCGAAAGGAAGGTACCAAGGCGTTTGAAATTCAAACGTGAGCGGGATATTGGAAATTCAAAATACATAAGCATTGGGACGTTCGAGGACGCGTGGAGGCCAGAGGGAAGTAATGCTCTGCATGCTTCAAATGTGGCAGATTCTGATAGCAAAACCGTTATGGTCGAAGTAGTATAAATAGAGGTCTTAGTATTAGGATTTCGTGTGTCATATCTGTTGTACAAATCCAATAAACATTCAAAATACCGCATGGATAGGGAAACGAATGCTCGAAAGATGTACGTATGATAACACCAACATTTACAATTCAATGAAAACTCTTTACATTTTCCAGTTTTGTCTTTCATTTCCGTTTCATTTGTGCTTCAAACATTTTACGTTTCTTGCCTTTACATTAAAGCCTTTACATTCGAAGTCATTTATTCCTTTCTGCATTTAAATACTTTTCTTATGTTCAAACCCTCTAAACATTTAGTAACTTTTGCATCCACTCATTTAATCCTGCCATATACCCAATTTTAAGTCTTTAAACTTTTTTCATGAACATTCCTAATACCATATAGAAGTTATCCTTCGAACCATTCAGTATAGTAATCGAAGTGGATTGGATATCTTAGAAACAATTCTAATTTGAAGTCCTGAATATGAATACCAGTTTTACAATTAGACTTAACCAAACAACTATGTTCCATAGGATCAATCTAGTCGATCCTGCAAGTTACCATAGAAATTGAATAACAGTCATTAAGTTTATTCGATAGTTTGGAAGACTAGCGGTTGTTCACCAGAAATCACTGTGAACACATGTACATATGAGACAATTGGTGCATGTACATATGAAACACTTGGGTATCATGTTAATATCACCATCGTTGGGTACCATATCAATTTAGGGCATTGATCATACACATTGTGCATTGCATTTTCAAAATTTCTTAGGCCAAGAACACTGCGAAATATCTTGGGGTCTATTAAAAGTTAACTTATCTACGTGATCTAAAAGTTTAAACCTTAGCATTGTTCAACAATTACCTTGGTTGGGAACAGACAAAACCGGTAGATTAGGGATGTACTATATGATATATCTACAATTTATATCTTTGATTCAATCATCGAACACCTTTTCAAATATCAAACCCACATTATTTATCCCCTAGGTTGTGATAAGTATGCAAACCTGCGATATAGCTTAGTATATTAGTCTTAAAGCGTTAGTAAGTTATTAATCTTTCAAATTCATGTTATCTTCCCTCTAGGTTGCAGTAGGAATGCGAAAATCTGTGATATGATTCATTGTATCAGTCTCCCAACAATAGTGAATTATCAAGATTTTGGTATTTATCCTCTAGGTCGTGATAAATATACAAATCTATGATATACCTGTTTACTGTGGAAAATGGTAAACAACCATTGGTCCTCCCAGAGTCCTAAACTAAGGGTAACTTACGAGATCGACCAGTTTGTCTCAAGACGCGTGCTAAGAGTTTTTTGCTATCACACCAATTCCGTCGAAATTATAGGCAAGGGAAACGATTTTCTTTTGACTGGAGAAACAGGTGTAATGGTTTTCCACACTATGATTTAATCAACTGACTGGTAACTCGTGACCGACAGAAGATATTCATACAAAAAGCGAGACTCACTAAACTAACTGACAGGTGACTCGTGACCCACAAATAGTGTCGAATTGTTTTTGTGAAATAGAAGATAACGTATAGATCTTGCTCGACAGTAAAGAGAAAACATATAAAGTTCTCAAAAGATTTAATTGAAAGATAAAAGATTTGCATTGAAATAAAAATGGTGATTCACGTACATCAAGCACTCTTCACTCTTGATTTCCTAACGCTTGGAATGAGAGAGTTTGACAAGTGATTTGAGAGTACAAGTGAATACCCAACAACTCTACAAAATATGTTTATTTATAGTGTTTACAAAGTAACTACCTAGATAAAATCTACGGCTAATATTAACATCTTGAGGTAACTGTTTCACTAGATGCTGCCACCTATTTGGAGCTTAAACACATAATGGATTACTAGTAACTGCTCATGATTTTGAAGTTCCACCTATTTGGCGCTTGAACACATCGTGGGTTGCTGGTAACTGCCCATGATTCCACTAAGGCTCTTGAACATAAATTTCTTCTGCCTTGCTTCGACGCTTTCTTTAGGCAAAGAATAATCACACTTCCTCTAAGTCCAAGAAACCCTTTTTTGTCGACTAAAACCATTTTCGACCAAGTCCTTGTCTTTTACCCTTTGGTCGACTAAACTAATTTTATCCTCCTGACATATGTTCTTTTATTTCTTCCTAGTCGACATAGTTCAATTTCTACAGTTTCAGTGTGATTCCTTCCAAGCATTAACTCTGAATTAATAAAACTAGCTTTTCACACATTGACTCCTGTTTCCCAAAAAACCCTTATTTTGGAGGATGACTCCTAACTTATGAGAATATCTTCATTTATCACATGTAATTGAATTCCTTAAGATTTTCCAAGGTAACAACACCTTACTATGTTAGTCTCGACGCGTTAGTAAGATATTTTAAAACCTGTATCATTTACTCTCTAGGTTGTCATAGGTATATGATAGTCTGCAATACAACTTGTTGCATCAGTCTGAAAGCATCAATAAGTTATCTATTTTTATGCAATGTAATTCATTGTGTTAGTCTCGAAGCAAAAATGAATTATCAAACTTGTGTTGTTTATCCCCTAGGTTGCGATAAAAATGCATAACCTACGTTGTAGCTTACCATGTTAGTCTCAAAGCATTAGTAAGTGAATTTTCAAAATTGTTTTATTTACCCTCTAGGTCATGGTAAATATGTAATAACTACGGTATAACTTGTTGCATCAGTCTCAAAGAAGCAATAAGTTATCTATTTTTCAAGCTTGTGCTATTTACCTCCCAAGTTATGGTAAATGCATATAATCTATGATGGTTTCTTTATTTACTTTGTTGTTCAAAACGTCTTTTCAAAACATTTTCAAGTCTGCGGTCAAATTTTGGGGTCTTTCATTATTTAATAACCCTTCGATCTGATTGTGAGATACCTTCACATTTTCGCACCCTCAATTAAAGAATAATTAAACAGGGACAACTTTCATACCCCAAATTTTCCCTACTGGTTAATGGTAAATTCATTATAGTTGACCATATTGCTATTAAGCTTGGTGTTGTTACTTGTTCTTTAAAATTATAAATAATTTATGTCTAAGTGGTATTAATAGTGCATTCTAAATTGAGTATTAAGATTCAATTGGGGAGGGGTGTGTCACATGTATTTGAGGGGTTTATTGTTTTTAGTCCATTTGAGAAGCCCATATGTTGGTGGATCCATTAAACTTCTATTGAAGGCCCATTAGGTTTTTATTTAGGAGGGTTGACCAAAGTCAACATCTGACTCTCTTATAATTATTTAATTATTATTGTTATTGTTATAATTATTGTTATTGTTATATTATAATTGCTATTTTTGTTATTACTATTATTTGTTCTCACCTATTATTGTTACATTAATCTTTATTGTTTTATTATTATTATTATTTAAAATTCTTGGTGACTAAAGTCAACAAAGAGTGTAAACCCTAAATCTATTTGCTCCGCCATGTTTGGACTCTTCATCCCCAAGCTAACAACACAAGCCCAAAACTCAAACGCTTTCTAAATCAAATCTGAATCAAAATCGTAGATTGCAATTCAAAATTTTTTGTTAATTTCAGATTTATACACAAGGACGTCCAAATACAATCAACTTACAGAAAATCAAATCTTTAATTTCCAATTAAAATCAAACAAATTCAATCAATCTAAACTAATTGATTCAATCTAACCTATAATTCCTAATCACTAACAATATTTTCTAATTCTAACCTATAACTGCTAATTCCTAAGCCCATAAGTTGAACCCTAAGATATTGGAATAAGGACAAAAAAATATTGGAGAAACCATGTGCTTGTTGTTGTGAATCCCTCACCCTTTAGAAAACACTCTTCATCCGTAGAGAATTAGAGTCATCATTAGAACCATAATTTATTTAAGTTAAGCCACTTGTAATCCGTACCTACAAAGAAGAAAGAAAGAGGAGATTAAAGGAAAGATAGGAAACTGACAGAGAGGAATTAACAAATTACAATCAGATTCACTACAAGGCGAGGTAACCCTGAGAACTTGGCTTTTAAAGGTAATTGATATTGAATTTTGTTTTGACTGTGTTGAATTGTTGTTTTGATTTGAAATTGGGGATTAAGGTTTCCGATTTAGGGCTTAGGGTTAGGTTTAGGGTTCCTCACATTAGGGTTAGGGTTTACTAGGGTTAGGATTCTTCAACAAACCCTTAGGCTTCTTAGGGTTTATGCGAATCTGGGTTGGGGTTCTATGTATTTCTGGGTTTGGGTTGATGAATGTTTGAAGGTTTTCGAGTTTCGTATGGATGAACATATGAAGCCAGACGATGGTGTTGGTTGAATCTGGTGGTGCCATGGAACAATCACCGACAGAAGCAATTTCCGTCCATTGGCGCTCAGGGCAGAGGCGGTTTCCAGTGAAGAAATATAGAGAGAAACCAGAGTTCTCTCTCTAACTTCCAATGACTCTTTGTTTGGTTTTGTGAAGAGAGAGGAAAAGGAGAAAAAAATGAGCACGTAGCACGAGATTTCTCTTAAATAATGCTCCTTCTGTTCCTTGATGCTGGATGCCTGGCCTCATGATGTCCACGCGATTAGAATACTTTGACTGTTCCTATACACTTACGCAACCATGCACCCTTAGTCAATGCACAATCATGTCCCTTTGTTGATCATACTTCATATCAACACCCAATATTTAACCTTTGGTGGCCTTTTGATCTAAATCAAATAGCCCTGATTCCGTTAACATGCCGTAACACTCTATGTCTTCCCACATTATGGCCACTGGATCAAACGAAGCTATCTGGGCCTAGACCGTTTCTAAACACACCCTTCAAATTACTCAATGGGCTATAATTCATACCCCTCGGGAAATTGGACTGGAACAAAATATTGGGCTTAAGCCCATGCTAACACCACCTCCCAAGAATTATTATTGAATTAAAAATACACCCCTTGATTTATTTAAATAAATAAATTTAATTTGTTTAATATATTTATTAATTTAATTTATTTATATTTACATATTTATCAATTCTTACCTCATTGTTTTTTTATCATTTGCATTAAAATTATTTTTTTATCATGAAATAATTTTGAGAAATAAATACTGGATTGTTGTTAAAAATATTTTAATATATTTCTAATAATAAGAAAATAATTGTTTATTAATTATTTTCAAATACTAACTATATTTTCTATCAATTCAAATATTTTTATCATTCAAATTCTTTTTTTTCTCCAAAACTTCATCATGCATTCTAAGACAGCTAACCCATCAAATTTAACACCCTTTTCTACTAACATAATTCAAAATTCAACTTTTTTTCCAAAAAAGATTGTGGAGGTATTTTCTATTAACTGCGAACTGCGTTTTTGACTATGCTATTTTCAAACCCAGACAAAATTCATGGATAATTCCAAACATTTCTACAATCCATAAAAAAACTAACCAAACACATACGAACTACGAATTTGGACTTTGATTCTTCGCAAGGAGATACGTAGGCACGCGGTTAAAACTAAGGTGAGTTCATAACTAACAAAACTAAAATTCTGTTCTTAATATACATAAACATTAACTACCAAATTCCCATCTTACCCATAAACATAAAAGTGGATCCCCTTGAGAACAAGGGAGATGAAGGGTGCCTCACACTTTCCCTTCATCTAATTGACTTACAAATTATCTGTACGAATTAGGATTACCCATTATATTCCCATCTTTAGGATAAAAATTAATGGCGACAACTCTTAATTTTTTTCTTGTTACGACACTCTTGTCAATAATCACCTAACATTTGTCAATGTTCATGTCAATCCATTTTCTAGTCAGTATAAATCCATAGAACTTTCCCGCTTAAACCCCGAAGGATCACTTGGTGGATTTTAACGCATATTGTATCTTCTGTCTGACTCTAATATTTATTATAGATATTTACACTAGCTTGTTCCCTATCTTGTCTAAGAATAGCATATCCATTAGCCTTTGGTAAGTAGCACATTCGTTCTTTAGTCCAAACGGAATGACACTGTTATAGTAATTCCATGGTTGAGCATGAATGTCGTCTTGGGCATGTCAAAAGGATCCAATTTTATTTAGTTATAACCAGAGTAAGCATCCATAAATCTTAGAGTCGTATAGCCTGAGGAACCATCAATCAGTCGATCAATGTTACGTAAGTGATTTGGATCTTTAGGGCATGATGCATTCAGATTAATGAAATCAACGCACATCCTCCGCTTATTTTATGATTTATAAACCAATAACAATTTATATAGCCAAGTTGGATAATTGACTTCAATTATGAAACATGAATTTTTTAACTTCTCAACCTCTTTGTTAATTTTTTACCTATTTTCTTCGTCAACTTTTCACTTTCTATGTGCCACAGGCTTCACGGTGGAATATATATATGGTGAGGTGATGGTAGACCACCCTAACCTCTATTCTCAAAATGTATGAAGAAGTTCAAACTAACAAATTAATGTTTCTCCTTAGCAGGGTGATAATATCTTATTCTTCAACTTTGGTCAAGGAAGTTCCTAGCTTGATGGTTTGAAAATCATGGGGCCCAATCAAGACCTCCTTCAGATCCTCCATATGCATCATTATTTCTCTCTCTAGGTCTAACCAGGGACCCAAATTTACATAATACATTATAATTATTTTGATGGCATACTGGAGTTTGCAGCCATATTCACCTTCCTTATCCTAAGGCTACCATGGTAACATTCTCTAGTGATCTCTTGATCACCTTGGACTGCTCCAACATGTACATTAGGTAGCAAATATTTCATACTTAGGTACAAGGTTGACATGGAAGCCCCTAATATATTGATGGAGGGTTTCCCCAAGATGATGTTGCATGAATAAGGGGCATATACCACAAGATACATGTCCTTGGTCATCCTTACACTCTTGTTCATTCAAAATAACTTTTCGAGAGTTATGTGGCCATTTAACTGTATGTGCTTGCCCGAGATCCCAATCAGTGAACTTTGAAAATCCCATATGCCATTTGGATCCTAAGCTCCATAATTAATCAGTACCTTTGGTACCTCATTTTATGAGTTATTATAAGACTTAATACTTGAATTTATATTTTTATTTTCATCATTCAGTAGTTTAATTGATTGCATTTTCTATTTTAGAGTAGTTTATAAAGAGAACAATATGTGCTCTCTTTTGTTAGTTTTTATGTATATGTTGCTTGTGTAAAGTTAAATTCCAATGAGGCATGGCACAACATTCTAGACCAGCATCTTAACCCAATTGAAGGTCGAGAGCTAGATGCAACTAAGATCATAAAAGAAACATCATTCATATTCCTAGGGCACACGTGGTATGAATCTGCAAAATAAAGCACATTTGAATAGATTATGCAAAGGGACAAGATTAAGGTACTAAAGGATAAAATTTTGAGCCATAGTACATCCACTACAGTGCCTCACTACTGCAAAGGACAATGCTGCTTGATTTCCAGCACCACTAGCCTATCACATTACACCTTGTCCCCTACATGTTGTTTGGGCCCGATTCTACATTGGTAGGAATTGGAAGAAATAGAAAGAATATTGTTGTTTTCCTTAACCCTGATTGAACAATTATCCACAAGCGTGTGATCCAAGACAATGAGAAAACCCTAGTTTGAAGTGGCTATAAAAGGATATCTTGCAGAAATTGAAAGGGGTTCAACATTTTGAAAGATATAAATACATAGTGAAAACCAGTGAAGGAAGTGATCTGAACAAATTAGATATTGTTCTTCTCATCAAGTCAAGTGTATGCAACCAGTATCTGACATAACATAAGTCATCCCTTGGTGACTAGCCATTGCAAGAAGACGAATAAGTTACTCTTAGGTTTTTATTTCTTTTTCACCATGTGTTTGATAATGTTTAGCTTAAGAACATGTATTGTTGTATGTACTAAGTTCATTATGAGCTGAAACCTTTTATGTTGAGAAACATGAAGTTAATATAAAGTAGTTTTTTTTTATCTCAAATGATGTGTTGTTAGTGTTTTGTTTAATCACGTGTTAACCTTTTATAAATATGTTTCTTTGAATGATCAAATTAGAAATGATGCAGGCTTGTTATTGTGAGAGATCAACCAATAAGTGAATTTCATGATAAAAGTAGTTGAAAATATTACAAGTAAGGCTTAGATATTTGTCCTCTTGGTTTATTGCATATGTTATGATGCTATAGAGATACACAAATAGATCACTCTCTAACATCTCATGGCATGACATAACATGTCATGTAAACATATATGACCCGTTATATTAAAGGATCATTTCCCAACATGCTCTTTATTTCTGAACTAATTTGCTTTATTTAATATGTTTTTGATATTGTTTGCTATTAACTTGTACATGTGACAACCATAAACTATTTTTATATTGTTCATTCTCATTTATAAAATAGAGTCTTTACAAAATCAACCTAAGTTATTTTCCACTCCTTGTGGGTTTGACATACTTACTATTCTATCACTTGCTACTTAAAACATACATGTATACTTGCATGTGACATTACACATTCTAAACCAATAAGTTTTTGGAGTTGTTGTCAGGGAGTGTGTCAGAGATAACATTTTGATTTTGTAGTAAACACTATTATTTTTTAAATGATAATTTGAGCTTATGATGTTTTCTATACTCTGGTGACACGACAAGTGCTTAGTTAATGCATGTGCGGGTTGTTAAATCCAGTATACATATAAGATCCTAAATTTGAGAGGACATTCATATTTCTTAGGAGATTTCAAGCAGTTGTACACTTACTAGGAAACCCTTCTTATTATCTTGTTTTTGATATAGAAGATGAATCACATCAAGAAGACATAATAATTGTAGAAACAAACATCATTGGCATTACCAATTATCGAGCAAGAAACATCAGGGACTATGATAAATTTAATCCCAATGCCATGAATACATGTATCATTTGACCAGAGATTATTGTGGCTTAGTGAAATTCTGGTATTCAGATCACAGATGTCCTAAGAGATGTCGAGACAATACAATCTGACTTCAACATAATAAACAAGATATAACACAATAAAAACAGTGCAGTAAGTAAACCACATGCATAGTTGTTAACCCAGTTCGGTGTAAAATAACACCTACTTTGGGGGCTACCAAGCCAGGAAGGAAATCCACTAAACAATATTAATTCGAAGCTAAACTCCCCTGTTTACAACTTCTCACTTAATCACTACCCATGATATACTTCTACCTAAGACTTACCTAGGTGTGAGACACCTCTCACTTCCCTGACTGTCACTAACAATGACAAAACCATAACTCAAACGAATTCGAAAACAAACTTCACAAACCCACAATCACTCTATACTGAGAATATTAAGAGTGATTGACAATCAAGAAGAAGACACTCCTCAACAAACAAAATTCACTCTTGCTTAACAACTTATGAGTGATTCACAATTACAACTCAACTAACAGTCCAACTCAAGTAACAAATAATACAAGAGTGGCTCACAATAGTAAACAGAAGAAGCCCTAAAAATTATTGCTTTGACAACTTTAGCTTGTACATCCTTTAGGTTAATAATCTTCTATTTATAACCTTTACCTGGACTAGATTTGGGCTTCACATATGCAGTTGGATATGACACAAGCGCTGCAACATTATCTCCATAAAGATAGGACATCAATCATTGGTTTCCTAAATTATCTCCATAATTAGAAACTAATAATTCTCCTTAAAATCAGCTTGAATCTTTTTAATCTTCAAACTGTGCACCACATAGGATATCATAATATTTTACAGAATATTTTGCACCTGTTAAAACTTAAACCAGTCCAACTGTCCAGCCCAACACTGTCACGATGTCGAACGACTCTTCATAGGACATCTTATCTGACACATTGCTTCAGTTGATGAAACATCTCAACTCAACATGTTTCTTCTTAAAATAGAACTTTTTGTTCCATGTGTTTTTCTCAGCAAGTTAGAACATCCTATTTAATATGTTGCTTCCATATTTGTTTTACTAAAATTTATGCCAATTATAAAATCATAGATCTAGCAATCTCCCCTTTGGTAAATTTTGGCTAAAACAATTATACAAATTACAACTCAAATTATAGCAATCAAAAACAAAAATTACAACAATCAGAGTCAATCTTCATAAGCTACTAAGCACGATAACACCACATCATGTTTGACATCTTCTTCATAGCTACTCCATTGCAGCAAATCAAACTCAACACCACAAAATGGTGACCTCGGGATAAAAGGAGTAGGAAGTCGTGAAGTCTTTTGTTGTACATGAGGAAGAAGATAGCTAACACCCCCTTTAACCCAGGACGCTTTACTTGCAACGGAGGGACAAATCTTCATCTCAAGGAGCATAAGAGAACCCTTAAGAAGCAACCAACTACCAACTTGGACTATCCAGATGATGACTCAGGGGTGCAGCGTACAACTCTAGATAACTCAGAACACAAGACGTAATTATGTTCATAACTCAGAAAACAGGACACAAAACAAAAACTCTGAATTGAACATCATGTCTGACATCTTTGTAAATGAGCTTTAGGAACAGAAACCATACTTAAAAGAAGAATGAAAATAGAAACATAACCTTTATCTCCCCCTTTTTAGCTAAAAATTTACAAGGATATCCACTACAAAACCATACCCAAATGGTACTCATCCAAACCCGGACAAAATCCATAAGAGCTATGTTAGAAAACAACCTAACACAAGATGAAAAAAGTGTATAAATGATCTCCTTAAATGCCCGAGAAGTTCCTTAGGAGTTAACATTATTTTCCAATGGTCTTGGTAAATGTTAACATTATTTGAGGAATATAACTACACCAAAAATAAATATGCACCATTCAAGTCAATTTTGAAAGCCTTTATTGACTCTGGACAAATTCTCTTGTGCATGCCTAGTTAAAAACACGTGACACATTCCCTTCAGAAATGTACTTGATTACACCATCCATAATACTCCCTTGTTAGACTCAGAATAAAAAGTCCTAAGCAATGTCCTGACATCCAGTTAGACATTGTCTACTTGTCCCTTGAAAAGAATCAAAACTTCTTCTGTCAATAGTAAATGTTGTTTCGTAGAATTATCCAGTAACCAGCTATAGACGTACATGATCTGAAGCATAATCATAATGTCGTTCATTGGACTCTAAATAAACTCCTTTTAGGCAAAATTAGTGAAGCATACTAATATACTAGGACATCATTTGTGACATCTCGTATTCATCAACCAAAACATCAATTGAGTCCCACCTAAATCTTCAAAGAAAAATAAATTCTCCCATCCAAGAACATTGTCCATTGAGTCCCATTACCTTTCATTTGACTTATATTTTCTCTTTATTGATGAGAGTTTTATTTTATTTTATCACATTTTATGTGTTGGTTATGAGTTTTACTATTTGTAGGCTCAGAGAAATAATCAGGGTGAAAAAGCGCAAAATTCAGAGTTTCAGGGGAAGTCAAAATACCATGCTACAAGAGGCCTGACACGGCCACATGTGTCACCTGACGTGAAAAAAAAGAAAATAGGAAGTCAGGGGCCTGAAACGGCCACCTGTTTCAGCTGACATGGCCCATGTCAGCAGGTCTGTACTAGAAAATAAAAATGCAGTTTTCTAGAAAGGCAACACGGGTTCCTTCCAGGGTCACCTGACACGACCTGTGTTGGCCTGTGACGCTGATTTCCTGACTTTTTCCTATTTTGTCCATATGTTAACCTGTGGGGGTGTTTTGGGCACTTCTAACCAATCTAAAATGAATGGTGACTATTTAGATGCGTTTTCACAAGGAATGAGGGGACATTTTGGCCAACAAAGAATTTTGAGATTGAAGAGAGCATCATATGAGATTATTGGAGGATAAATATTTTTCATGAATGGAAGCGATTGAAGATCAAAGTTCATCAGTTATATGTAATGTCTACTTTTTATGTTATTGAAATTCTTTTAAACAATATGAGTAGCTAAATCCCTCAATGCTAGGGGGTGTCCCTGATTTGATTTTGTAACAACTCTGAATTCCTAATTTTAGCAATTTATTGGTTTTTTGTATTCAATTTAATTGTACAAGGTTTTTATGCTTTCTTTGTCGGACCAACAATTATTGATTTACGAGTAACAATTAGCTGAACTGCAATTGTTAAGGTTTATGTAAGATTAGACTATAGTAGATATCACCTAGAATTAGGGATACCCTATAGTTATCGGTTAACTCTTGATAAAGCAAAAGCTTGATTTCATCATAACCTCTAAGGACTTAGGATTTAGGATGAACGTTCAAAGGTTTTCCCACTAAGGACGTAGGGGAAAATAATCTAAAGAGCTCGTAATTGGTATTATTAACTTGCTGAAGAAATCAAGATTCAAGGTTGTTACAGGGAAAATTATACACTTTACCCTAGCATATTACTCATTTTGTGAAAAAGCCAATTTATATTTTTGCTTATTTTTACTTACTGCTATGTGAGAATTTCCAAACAAAACCCCAAATTTAAGTTTTTGTTTAGTTGAACCACAAATTAAACTTGATACTGATGTGCAATCCTTAAGATCGATACTTTGGGATTTCCTATTAGTACTACATTGGCAAATTAGTACACTTACTAATTTACCGATCAAGTTTTTGGCACCGTTGCTAGGGACTGCCAAGATATAAAGTTTCAATTTGAATTCAATTATAATTTTCTTGCTCTACAACTAAATTTTTATTTCCTGTTATTTTTATATTTTTGTTATTACTAATTTGTGTCTAACCTTTGTATGCGAGGAAAGCCCTCAAATTAATTTCACGCGAGGTGTAGACAAGCCTGATTTGCTAGACTGGCCTCCGATGAAGAACATTCAGTTCATACAGAGTCAGATTCAGAATATCATTCTGGATGAATATTTTCCTGCTTCTGTTTACATTCGCAAAAGATATGATATTGAGAATTTTAAGCAGAAAGAAGGAGAATCATTAGGTGATGCTTATAAGAAGTTCAAGAGGTTATTGGTAGCTTGTCCCACTCATAATAAGGACCAAACTAAACAAATGCAAATGTTTGTAAATGGTCTCCAAATGAAGACAAAGCAACTGATTGATACAGTGGCCGGTGGCTCATCCAACTTTCTAACAACCACTAGTGTGAAGAAGATCATTGAAGCCATTGCTGCAAATGAGCTTATGGAGATGTATGATAGGGTTGTAAGTAAACCAGAGGGAGTTATTAGTATGAAGTTAGAAAATAATAAGCAACTCAAAATCGAAGTGACAATTGGTGCAGAAGTGGAGAAAAAGCTGAAAGCAATGAACATGGATACTCAACAGGTAGCTCAGGTTCATCAGGCACAAAAGGCAAGTTATGAAATTTGTAATGGACCATACATGACTGTACATTGTTTTTCAACTCCAAAACAAGTACCTATAATCCTGGGTGGAATAATCATCCAAATTTCTCCTAGAAATAGTAGCAAGGAAATGGCCAAAATTAGCAACAAGCTCTTTAGAAGGCAAAATGAGAGGTAGTTATCGAAAAGATGGCTGCCCACACTTCTCAATTCCAAGAAGAGACAATGAGAAATCACATGTGTTGTACCCCAAAATTTTCCCTCCCATATTTCTTAAAACATTGCAAGAAAAATCTCCAAGTTGCTCAAGGTTGCTCAAGAGTTGGTCAGACAAGCTATCTCCTAAGGCAGTCAACCCCAAATTAGGGTTTTGTGTTGCATCAAGATCATTGAGTCAAAATGACCTCAAGTTCCCCCCAATGTCCTAATATGTTCTCAAGATCATCCATGTCAAATTTCAAGCCTTGCAGAGGAAGTTTGCTCAGTCAATTGCCCAAAGGTCCAAAAATCGATTGTGCTAGGGCAAAAGTCAACTGTGACCCAAATACAGTCAAACTAAAAGAGTTTTTGTCAAAATTATCATTTTGAAGTATATTTCATCATTTGATCAAGGGTTGATCATGATTCACCAAGGATTGCTCAAAATTCATCAAGACTCAAAAGTTGCTAAATTAGGGTTTTGCAGGAAAAGTCAACCCAACTTTGACCAAGCATAACTTTCTCATACTTTATGAGAAATGAACCATACAAAGCTAATTTTTAAGAGTATGAAATTATCTACAATCCATCCACATACCCCAAGATCAAAAAATGCACTCACAAGAAGTTATGAATTTGGACATTATAGGTCATTTTTGAAAGTCAACAAAAACACCTTTTTTTCCAAAGCTTATAACTTGAGCATGGAATATCAAAATGAGATTAGACAAAAAGAGTTGGTTAGAGGACGTCTCAAGCTTTCTAAAAAGTCCAAGAACACCTCCAAAAGTTCAAAATTGCAGAAGTTATGCATTGTCCAAGAACACCTCTATACGCGCTGTAAGTCTCATGAAAACGACCCATGTTCTTGATTTCGATTTGATTTGTTCTTGCATCATTTGAGAAAACTAATGGCATATTCATAATCACAAGAACATTTCCAAACTTTTTGCATCATTTGATTTCATTTATATGATCTGTATTGCAAACCACCATTGTTAGGGTTTGGTCTGCATTTTTTGGCGGTTTTATTCCAGGTACAATTGACCCACATAATGGATATGGTTGTGACCGGGAGGGTGAGACGAACACAACCATGCCCTCGAATTTCATTTTTGTGGCCTGTAGCGGATTTTGGAGATGAACAAAGTTATAGTGACGGAGCTTGATCCGTTGGTATAGGTCTTCTTCGTTTTAGCCACGGTTTGGAGGTTAGGGATGATGTGTGGCATCCACCCATTGGCCAGTTCAAATATTTTGTCCATTTTTTTTTGTGATTTTCAGGTCACAGGCTTTGTTTCTACATATTACATTGTGTTATTATTATCATAACAAACAAAGCAGCGTGCTCCAGTGGTTTCCACTCAAGGTCTTAAGGCGTTCCAAAGCTGGAGGTCAGGGGTTCGATCCCTGCCTCCAGCACTTTGTATTTTCTTCATGTTTTTCAGGTGATTCAATGCATGCTCAAGCTTGCAACCCACCATAGTCCCTCATCCATCCAAGCGCCAGATGGCCAAAGGCCAGATCTGGTGGTCAATGATTGGAGGTCCACATGGAGCCAAGTCAATGCGCCCCCACTGGATCCCATATGGTCAAAACAAGCCAGCATTGTTGGGCCTATGGAATTGCTATCAACACCTCAAAAATGGCCCAATTCTACTCTTCTCTTTTATTTATTTTTTTGTTTAAATACTTTAATTGTTTAATTTAATTTTCTAACCCATCACAAAATTCTATATTTTTTTTAATAAAATCACAAAAATAATTTTATTTCAATCAAACTTTAAACTTTTTTTTCTTAATAAATTTATTAATTAATTAGGTTTTTTTAGTTATAAAACTTTAATTCATTTTATTTGCAAATATTTAAAATTAATTAGACTTAATTAGGTATTAACCACTAATTTAATTATTTTTAATTTCTTTCTTAAATAATCAAAAACTCCAAAAAGTAATTTATTTTTCATTTAATTAATTTATTAATTTAATTTAGTTATTTAACTTAGGTTTATTTTCTTTCTTAAAATAAAAACAACAAAAAAACCAAAAAGATGGCATTTTCTTTCACAAGGGTCAAAACCCTAAATCTCGCACCCGATTTAATTTCTCGCGCGTTATTTATTTTATCCAATAATGTACCTGTTTCCGGATTGTAATATTTAAATAGGACATTTAATTATTTTTATCGCTTTATTTTATTTTTTCAAAGGGTTTGTCTTTGGCGATGTAAATACCCGACGCCTTGTAATTTAAATTCCGCATTTTATTTCCGCAAATTATAACTGCTAGATGTTTGATAATAGGATTTGCATGACAAGACTGAATGTTAATCTTAAAATCAAATTAGATCACCCTTAACCTGTATAAAGATAAAAATAACTGAAAACGACACACTCGCACATGCACATTCTTAGGGTACACCCCACTTGGTTGCCTTTGTACACGGTCATTGAGTATAGGTCGTTTTAGAGGTTGTCCTCTTGTCTAAAAGATCATATTCGCCTCGAAATGGTTACCTCGGATATTGTTGCCTCAAACAAATGATCTAAGACATTAGGGTTACCGCTAAGGTGTCCTAACATTGCTTTGGTGACCGTATGTCCCTAATTCGAATTGACCCTTAAACTCCAGCGACGGTGCTACCTACTCACTAATAGTAGGATATCATTATCTAAAGGAAGTTAGCATAGAACGATTCTTTTTTCGAGTAGGTAGATGGTTCTTAGATACTCGCTCTTTCAAAAACAAAAACTTTTCACACTTACACTCCTTTTCGAACAAAGTTTTCAAAACACTTCATTACACTCTTGAGGACAGAAGCAAGAGTTAAATCGAAGTTTCAAAACAAAAACTTTTTTTAAAAACCCACAAGCACAAAGAAAAACAATTTTGAAAACAATTGAGGAAGTACCTAAGAGCCCGTGGATAACCACGGATAGAAAGGGTGCTAACACCTTCCCTTTCTATAATCTACCCCACGAATTCGAGAAATATCTCGAAAAAGGATTTTTTATGTACTTTTTTCCTTTCCTTGTTGGATAAAATAAAAGTCGATGGAGACTCTTGCTTACCGCGACATTTTGCGAAAACAAATGCAAAATGCAAACCAGCATTCCAAAAACAGTCAGTTCTTCCCACCGTATAACAGAATTGGCGACTCTGCTGGGGATGATTATAAGTGGGGTGTACCTTAGGAATAGTTCATATTGTTTTCAATTTCTTGACATGCATGCTTTATATTTGTGGGCTTGTATCGGAGTTTCTATAGATCCTAACCCGGATCTGGGGAATACCCTTTAGGTAAGTAGCAATAAACTGTGAGGGAACTGTATGGCGTAGACCGATACGGTTGAAGCAGTAGCTACGTTGGTGTGGAACTTTAGTTTGTACCGATATCCCTTGTGGCGCAACGAGGAGAATATGGGTCTGCTAAGGGGTCATTAAGCACCAACTGACCTTAGAGCCTTTAAATTGACCAACTTGGCCATAGAACAGTAGCAGTATGCTACACTCATTGAGACCAAACTCTCGCGATGATTCCGGCCGCAAGAAAAGGTTGCCAAACTAGAATTATGACCGATCGAGGGTGGGCAGTGATATTGAGATCCTCTAGAACCCAGTTACTATTTTAGTACAAGTTTGAACCAACTAAACTGAAAGAGGGTAATACCTAAACTCCTTGCCAGCCTGAAATCTAAGGGCTATCTGTGTGATTTGTATGCCCTTACCATGTTTGTTTTCTGTGAATACTTGTGATGTGTTTCTATCATGACATCATGCATCATGACATTGCATGCATCTTGAATTGGACTAACCCATTTCAAAGACAGAGGGGATTCATCTTTGTTCTAATTTGTAGGTCATGGCACCCATGCGTAGAAACACTATTCGGATCAACTTTGTCCAGATTCCCACTCAGCTTAAGGAGTTGGTTGCAAAGATTTCAGATACTTCCTCCATTATCAGAAGATATGGGCACCTCCTTGGTTTGATCACCCCCAAGATGGATGAACAAATGATGAGTTTCTTAGTCTAGTTCTTTGATCCACTGTACCACTGCTTTACTTTTTCGGACTACCAATTGGTCCCTACCTTGGAAGACTTCTCTGATCTACTTGGTATCTCTATTCTGGAGTGTGATACGGTGGGAGAACTGACTTGAGGTTTTATGTTTGTGTTCACAAATGTTTCAGTTTAGCAAGAGTCGCCACCGTCTTTTTATTTTATCCTAAGGAAAGGTCAAAAAGCACAGGAAAGACCTTTGAGATTTTTTCTTGGGTTCGGGGAGTAGATTATGAAAAGGGAAGGTACAAGCACCCTTTTCATCCATGGTTATCCATGGGCTCTTAGTTACTTGTTTAGATCACTTGCTTTGCTTTTCAATTATTTGAAATGGCGCTCTTCAATTGTTTGAAATGGTGCTTTGTGTGTGGTTTTGAAAGATGTTTTGAAAAGAGGCCATCGTTGTGGTAACCTTTGTAATGATTCTTGTTTGAATGTATACAAAGGTGTTTTTGTCTTTTGAAAAGTTTTTAATGTTTGAAAGTTGGACTTTGAAATTGTGTTGTGAAGTGTGTTTGAAAATAGCAAGGATGTTTTTTGCAAGATTTTGATCAAGTAACTAAGAGGTATCTACCATATTTTACTCAAATATCTTTCTTATGTTTTTATCCCTTTTAACAGTGTTGTTTCACCATTGTATTTGATGAACGACCTTGTGTTAGGATGTTAAACGGGAAAGGTGCGGGTCATCGTATAGACCATGATAGCAATTGTGTCAAGTATCGGTTGCAAATTTCTTGAGGGACTTGATCATTTTTGTTTAGGAAACCAAGATAGCATCATCGAGGGACTATGATCTTTTGTTTTGTTTTTGTTTTGCCAAAGTACCCATCATGCATATCATGGCCCATTTTTGAAGGCAACAAGTGGATTGTAGCCTTAGGGGTGCAAGTGTACATTGTGTTTGTTTTTCATGCATTTTTGTCTTTGATTAGGTCAAGCTATTTGTTAATTTGATTTTGGCATACAAACCCTAATTCTCTAATCATGGCATAATTGAAAGCGTAAAACTGCGAGAATTTAAATTCTAAGCTATTACAACATGATTATGGGGATGGGGGTACAATTTTTGAATAAGGGGTATTTGACAAGAAATATAAGCCCTAGTTACTATTACATCCAAATTGAATTATAAATGCATCAATATTTAAATGTACAATATTTAAATAAACAAAAGTGAATAAATATTTGAATAAAATGTATTATGCAAAAAGAATCTTTTACTTGTTTTTGTATGTAAAGTATTTTCAATGTGAAAAAAGTATAAAGAAATAAAAAAAGATTGATTTTATTGTTTAAGGGATGAAACCCTAATTTCTTTTAAAGAAAATAAATATTATATATATATATATATATATATATATATATATATATATATATATATATATATATATATATATATATATATATATATATATATATATATATATATATATATATATATATATATATATATATATATATATATATATATATATATATATATATATATATATATATATATATATATATATATATATATATATATATATATATATATATATATATATATATATATATATATATATATATATATATATATATATATATATATATATATATATATATATATATATATATTAAATATATTAAGTATGTATAAAATAAAATAAAATATTTACAAAAATTAAATATATTCAAGAAAATATTTTCAGTGTGAATAAAAATAAGAAATAAAAATATTAGTATTATTTACATTATTTTTAAGTTTTAATAAATAATATAAAGTATTTAAATTATTTTTATGTTAGAAAAATCAAAATAAAATACCTAATAAATGTAAAAAAAATGTGAAAATATTTTTAAACATTTTTTATGTTTGAAAATAAAATATCAAAGTCAAAAAAGAAAACAAAAATTCAAAAATGCAAAAAATATGAGAAATTGGGCCAGGGGGTGCAAAAAGAAAAGAGGGGGGTGTCAAAAGTGAGAACCAACAGGCCCAATCCATTTCCACTTCATCTTCTTCCTTGTTCAAACAGAGAAAACGCGCGCCCTGTACAAACTGCTAACTCCTGTATTTGTGATCTTTTGCCAAAACTCAAAACATGAAACTTGTAGAGCATGAAACCACGATTCTAACCATATAAAAAACTTAATCTAACTCTCAAAGACCAGAGAGAATTTCTCTGACCCTAAAATCTGACCTAATTTTTTCAGCATGTTCATGGATGAAATTCTCTTAGCACGCTTAATATAAATGAAAACTGTGAGCATATGTACAGATTCATGGCAATGAGTACTACATCTTTCATTCACAAACCTAAGGCTAAATGTTCCTAAATAGAGAGATAGAAGTTTGAGAAATACCTATTTCAGTCAAGCTCGAGTATGGCAATGCAGCAACTTTCAATGAGGCCTGAGGTTCATTTGAGCTTGCTTGATGTTCCCTGGACCTTTCCCAATGCTTAGTTTGTTTTGAAATTGTCTGAATCTCTTTATAGAACTCAACCTGCAAAGCTTCAAAACAGAAATGGTGAACACTGTAAATGGATTTACAGTTGACAATGGAGGTTTGGGATAGCTTGAGTGAGTTGAAAGGAAGGTATTGGAACAAGTTTGAGGCCAAACGCACGAGTGGTTTGTGTGATGGATGTGAATCTGCAGGGAGTGCCCTATTTTGCAAGAAGAATGTGATTTGGTATTTTGGAAGGCTTGAGGGCTCAATAACTTGTGTTTTTGGCTCAAGGTAATGCACAAAACTTTTTTTGAATGTTGGCAAGAGTTGATTATATCAGATGTGTAAGTTGTTGACCTTTTGCATAATTACTTGGTTTTGAAGTAAAAGTGAGAGTTGACAATGTTATGGTTGTACTGGCTTGTACCCTAGCTGCACAAAGTGGTTGAACTTTTCCTGACATTAGGGAGCCTCGTTTGCAGCAAAGGGCTTGGTGTATGGCTCAAGAAATGGAATTTGACATAAAGCATGCTTTATGTAAATGGAAGTGTTATATTTATGCCATAAATGGATTTATTCATTGTGCCAAGCTTTGTTGATCAGAATAAGACCAATTTCCAATGTATTTTCATTAAATTAATGAGTGTGAATTGGTTTAGAGGCCTGCAAACAAGTACCAAGCATGCTGGTTTGAAAATGCAACTTGTATGAACATGTATTTGCCATGGATCAAAAGTGAGTTTTTGCCAACTTCAAGGATTCGATTCTCCCTAACCACAAATGTGTTTGAGGAGTTCTTGGATAATTTGGAAAGCTTGAAACATTTAATATAATCCATATTTGAAATTCAACTTGAGACTCAAAGTGGAACTATTTGAAAAATGGCCAAGAAGATAGGTCAAAATCCTACCTAAACTAGGGCAAAATTTCTCTAAGTTAAAAGTTTTAAGGACCCTTGTTCCAAAAATAATAACTTGAGATCCAAGCTTCTTTTGAGAAAACTTTGTGAATCAAAGTTGTAAACTTTGTGGAGGCATACAACTTTCATGTTGTAAGTTTTATTTGAATCCATTTTTATCATGGTGAAAATGTGGGGCAAAGTTAGGAAAAATTAAGAAAATTTCATAACTTAGAAAATTTCTAAGTTATGAAAAATTTCAATTTCAAACCCTAATTTGCAATTTTGGGTTTCTTGATGAACAAGTTTCATAATTTGACATATCTTGATGAAAAATGACCCTTGGCACTTGATTTTGACCAAAAAGTCAAAGTTTGACTTTTCAGTGTACAGTCAAATTTTGATCAGTTGACTGAAAAATTCATCTGTCAATCCAATGCATTTGAGATCTTTTGAACTTGTTGAATAAGTCAAGATGATGCCATTGAGTCCTTGAGTCAATGGTTGAGCTTAATTTGCCATTATCTAGGTCAAACAGTCCAAAATTGCCTTTGTACAGTCAAAACCTTAAAAATGACCATTTTGCCCTTTTGGTGATCTGATCAAATTTTTTGTGGAATTGTGGTCCAAACTTGATCAAATGGTTCATATGAGTTCATAATTTTTATATGGGTCAAAATTCATGAGGTTTGACTGTAAATTGGCCACAGTTGACTTTTTCCCTAATACAGTTGATTTATAGGTCAACTGTCCAATTGACTTGTTAAAAATTTGATTCAAGGCTTGAAACTTGGTATGGACAAACTTATGAGTCCAAAATGAAGTATGAAAGTCAATTTGGGCATTGAAGGTCCAAAAATCCTTGTGCAAACTCAAACCCTAATTTAGGTCAACCGTGCAAGGAGGTGTCTTGAGTAGAGCAAAACCTAGCTTGGTCTTGAGTTCCAAGAGCCTTGTGATGAGAAATGTTGATAAAATGAGAGGGCAAATTTTGGGGTACAACAGTTTCCCCTGTTCAATCTTCTAGAACCTGAAGAGTTAGATTGGCAAGTTTTCCTTTCGTGACTCGAAGGTAAAAGAGGATTGGATACTAGAGTGCCCATAAATTTGCACTCGTCAAAATATTGTTGAGGGAATGGGCTTAAAGATGCTATTTGGAGATGGTAGAATCTTGCTGGATATGGGCTTAAAGATGCCATCCAAGAATGTTTGTTATAGGTCAGAAGAATGAGCATCAAGATGGTATCCGTGTCTGGAATGCATTTGAACTGTATCTGGAGACTGAGTCTGTATGAGAAAAAGAATGGCATCCGTGTCTAGAGCGTATCTGAGCTGTAACTGCATTTGATCTTTGAATGAATATCAAAATGACTGTCGTGTCTGGAGTGTATCTGTATTCTGAATGGGTAACAAAGAAACATATGTGTATGGAACAACTGGGTGTTGGGGATAAGTTCTGAATGAGTGGCAGAATGGCAACCGCGTCTGGAGCATATCTGGACTATATTTGAAATATCGAGATCTGTATGAGTAGCAGAATAACTTCCGTGTCTGGAGTATATCCATACTGTAACTGGGATCTGAATAAGTGACAAAATGACTTTCGTGGCGACTGCACTGGGGAGAATCAAACTTCTGGTGTAAGGTACAGAATGACATCCATGTTTGGAGCGTATCCGAACTTGTAGTTGATAGTTGAATCTGAATGAGAAATAGAATGGCCGCCGTGTCTGGAGCGTATCTAGTCTGTATCTGATTGCTGAAGTCTGAATGAGTAGTAGAATGACCGTCGTGTCTGGGGTGTATCCGTACTGTATTTTGACTTGAAATTTTGAATGAGTAATAGAATGACCGCTGTGTCTGGGGTGTATCCATACTGTATCTGAATAATTGTTAACGATAACATTTTAATCTTATCCTAAAAATGGTAAAATGTTAGCTAAAACACGAAGTTATGTTGCATGATATGTATGATGCAATGGACTGTGTTTCATCAATGTTTATGATATATGAATGTAATGGATGTGCATGTAAGCTGGTTAGCTGTCTTGCTGAGGAAAATAAATCCTTGATAGCTGGAGATAATGAAATCTTTGACTACTGTCGGGGAAAGTAAATCCTTTACTGCTGCTGAGGAGTCAAAAATCTTTGATTGTTGAAGATGAGAAATCCTTGCTGAATGCTTGGGGATTAAAGATCTTTGGTTGTTGAGAATGAGAAATCCTAGAACCACTGCTGAGGATTGAAAATCCTTGGTGACTGGCGGGGATTAAACAAAAGCCTTGACAACTTCTGTGGGGAATGACTTTCCTGAGAAATAAGGAAAACTCTGAAGACTTCTACTGGGGGAATTAAAACCTGGGAGGCTTCAAATGGAGAAATAGGAACTAGAATCCTTGTTCTGTTGGGAAATTACTCTGTGGGGAGAGTGTTTATTCTGTTGGAGAAATCAAGAGCTTTGGGTTGTATTCCAATCTACTGGGGAATCATCCTAGTCGTGGATAAGACAAACAATTAACTGTTATCTGATTAATTCTCATACTTTTAAGATAACCTGCTGGGGATGTTGGGAAAACTGAATGGTTCCAACTGAGGATTGATAGTTGTAAATTTGACTTCGCTGGGGGAAGAAGGTTTAGAATATTCTAGCCCTACTGGGGATATGTATTTCAGGGTTTTCGGGCTCCACTTGGGATCAGGAGTTTGGAGACTTAACTCTGATGGGAACTTTGAAACTTAACTCCGCTGGGGAATAAAGTTTAGAATACACTGTCTCCGCTGGGGATCTTGAAATTTAACTCCACTGGCGATATATACTCCAAGGTTTTAGCTTTGTTGAGAAGCTCGATGATGTACTACAGGGGATTTCTTCTGGAATAGCATAAAGACATCTTCCTACACCTTCAACCTATCAAGAATTATCCTTTCTCAATTTCGTTTTATTTGTAAGGAGTGATTATATTCAAATGCATATGCCTATTTAACAAAACATTGGACATTTTTCAAATAAAACATAAGTGTAAAAAGAAAGGAAAGGCAAGCGAATTTTGCGCTTTGAAGTATTTTTGTATTAACTTTTGTAAGTATCTTTGTACAAAGGAGACAAACATCCTAGTAAGAGAATGTTGTCGTAAAATTGAGAAAAATTTTATACAAAAGAAAAGATGGCTATGTGCAATAATTCCATGGGGTTCCCATTCTGCTATAGCCTTCACAACTCTGAGTATCTTGTCCATTCGCTGCTTCGTCTGCCGATGATTGGATTGATCAGAAGCTTGGAGCTTGTTGGTGAAGAGATTGTTCTTAAAGTGATCCAACGAGACATAGTCATACCCTTTAATTCCCTAAATTTTGCCTGGACCGCCCTTTCGGGTTTTCAATCCACCGGGAAACCCTTTTTTGCCCAAGTCGCTCTTTCGGGTTTTCAACTTGCCGGGTGTACAGATTTTTTTTTGTTTATCCCTAATTTTTTCCTGAAACGCCCTTTCGGGTTTTCGATTCACCGGGATGCCCATTTTTGCCCAAGTCGCCCTTTCGGGTTTTTAACTTGTCGGGTCATTTTATGCGTAGTATTTTTTGACTATGTCTGCGTTCGTATGGTGCGGCAAGTTATCGTCGTCCATGGTGGTCAGAATCATTGCCCCACCAAAAAAGATATTCTTGATCACAAATGGTCCTTCGTAAGTAGGAGTCCACTTGCCCCTGGGATAACTTTGCGGCAAGATGATCTGCTTGATTACAAGATCTCCGACTTGATATACTTGACGTCTGACTTTCTTGTTGAGAGCCTTGATCATCCATTTCTGATATGTCTTACCATGACAAACAACAGTAAGTCGCTTCTCGTCGATCAAATTAAGTTGGTCAATCCGGGTTTGAATCCAATCGTCTTCACTCAAACCAGTATCCTTCATGATCCTTAAGGAAGGAATCTGAACCTCCATAGGTAAAACAGCTTCCATGCTGTACACCAAAGAAAAGGGGGTTGCCCCTGTTGAAGTACGTGCCGTGGTACGATATCCATGCAGAGCAAACGATAACATCTCATGCCAGTCCTTGTAGGTGACTGTCATCTTTTGAATGATCTTCTTGATATTTTTGTTTGTGGCTTCAACAACACCGTTCATCTTCGGCCGATAGGGAGATGAATTTTGATGATAAATCTTGAACTGCTCGCACAAAGCGGTGATCATAGTATTGTTCAAATTTGTAACGTTGTCCATGATTATCCTGTCGGGGATACCATACCGGCATATGAGATTCTGCTTGATGAAGCGGGCAACCACATTCTTTGTAACTGAGGCGTAGGAAGCTGCTTCGACCCACTTGGTAAAATAATCAATAGCGACCAAGATGAAGCGATGTCCATTGGATGCCGTAGACTTGATCTCTCCAATCATGTCGATTCCCCACATTGTGAATGACCAAGGAGCTGTTAGAACGTTGAGAGGAACATGAGGAATATGTACCTTGTCAACATAGAATTGGCATTTGTGGCAAGTACGGGAATGTTGATGACAATCAGCTTCCATGGTAGAGCAGTAGTAGCCTGCCCTTAGAATCTTCTTAGCCATCGTATGTCCTCTTAAGTGGGTGCCAAAGGTGCCACTATGTATTTCAGTCATGATCAACTCTGCTTCAACCTTGTCCACACAATGAAGTAGAACACAATCATGGCTGCGCTTATAAAGGATACCATTGCTCAGGAAGAACTTGGAAGCAAATCTCTTTAAGAACTTCTTGTCATTGACTGAAGCTCCTTCAGGGTATTCTCGAGTCTGGAGATACCTTTTGATTTCATGAAACCAGGGTTGTTCCACTACTTCTTTGGTATTAATCTCATGACAGTGTGCAGGTTGATCCATTCACTCGATGGTGATTTGGGGAGCCTCATTATCCCAGTTGAGTTTAAACATGGAAGACATTGTAGCTAGAGCATCTGCTAGCTGATTTTCTTCTCGCGGAAAGTGCTCGAAGGTAATCTGCTCGAAATGAGGCAGCAATGTCAGGACATGTTCTTTGTATGGGATAAGATTAGGATGTTTAGTATCCCACTCTCCTTTGACTTGACTGATGACCAAAGCCGAGTCCCCAAATACGAGCAAAGATTTGATTCCCAAGTCTATAGCAGCCTTGAGACCAAAGATGCAAGCTTCCTATTCAGCCATGTTGTTGGTACAACTGAAGCAAAGTCGGGAAGTGAAGGGTGTATGGAAACCTTCCGGAGAAATAAGTACTGCACCAATACCGTTGCCAAGTGCATTTGAAGCACCATCAAAGTACAGGGTCCATCGGGATCCTTGTTCAGGTCCGTCATACGGTCTGATACCTTCAATGTTGTCCAATGTCATGATGTCCTCGTCAAGGAAGTCGAATCTCATAGATTGGTAATCTTCGGCGGCTTGATGAGCTAGATGGTCAGCTAGTACACTCCCCTTTATAGCTTTTTTGGTAGTATACTGGATATCATACTCAGTCAGGATCATCTTCCATCTAGCGATTCTTCCAGATAAAGCAGGCTTCTCGAAGATATACTTAATCATATCCATTTTAGAAATCAACAAGGTGGTATGTGTCAACATATAATGCCTTAGCCGGCGAGCAGCCCATACCAAAGCGCAGCAAGTTTTCTCGAGCAGTGAGTAGCGAGTCTCATAGACGGTAAACTTTTTGCTAAGGTAATAAATGGCATGCTCTTTTCGGCCAGACTCGTCATGTTGGCCCAGTACGCACCCCATTGAGTTATCCAAAACAGTCAGATACATGATTAACGGCCTTCCTTCGACGAGTGGCATCAAGATAGGAGGTTCCAGAAAATACTCCCTGATCTTATCAAAAGCAACTTGACAATCATTGTTCCATTCAAACACTTGATCTTTCTTCAACAGCTTGAAGATTGGCTCACAGGTAGATGTCAGGTGAGAGATGAACCTCACAATATAGTTTAAGCGTCCCAAAAAACCTCTAACCTCCTTTTCAGTGCGGGGGGCAGGCATTTCTTGTATAGATTTTACTTTAGCGGGATCAACCTCAATTCCTTTGTTGCTGAAAATAAATCCCAGAAGTTTACCAGACCTGACTCCAAAAGTGCACTTGCTTGGGTTCAGTCTGAGCTTATACTCCTTTAATCTGACAAACAACTTTTGCAGATGGTCGAGGTGTTCCTCTTCTGTCTGTGAACGGGATATCATGTCGTCTATGTAGACTTCAATCTCATGATGTATCATGTCATGAAATAAAGCTAACATGGCGCGCTGATAGGTTGCCCCGACATTCTTCAGTCCGAATGGCATCACTTTGTAGCAGAAGGTACCCCACTGCGTAACGAAAGTAGTCTTCTCCATGTCTTCGGGGGCCATTTTGATCTGGTTGTATCCCGAGAATCCATCCATGAAGGAAAATACCTTGTGTTGAGCTGTGTTGTCAACCAAGATGTCGATGTGTGGCAGTGGAAAATCATCTTTAGGGCTGACCATTTTTAAGTCTCGATAATCCACACACATTCTGACTTTGCCGTCCTTTTTGGGCACAGGCACAATGTTAGCAACCCATTGTGGCTAGGAAGTAAAAGCCAGAAAGCCAGCATTGAATTGCTTCATTACCTCAGCTTTGATCTTCTCAGACATGTCAGGCCTCATTCGGCGGACTTTTTGCTTGATCGGTGGACAGTCTTCTCTTGTAGGGAGACGGTGAACCACAATATCTGCATCTAATCCATGCATATCTTCATAGGACCAGGCAAAGATCTCAACATATTCGTTCAACAACTATACTAAGCGCTCTTTGACACTTGGTTCCAGGTTGGCACCCACTTTTACCTCTTTCTTGTCTTCCTCTGTTCCCAAGTTGATGGTCTCTAGTAACTCTTCGTGGGGCAGAATAGCCCTTTCCTCTTGTTGCAGAAGTCTGGCTAGCTCTCTAGGCATTCCACAGTCTTCATCACCTTCGTACTCGGCATGATTGACCAAATCTTCAGAGTCATCGAAGGCTAAAGCAGAATAGTCACCCATGGAATCCGGAGTGGATGGGTACCTGCATTTGTGAGTGTGGGTGTGTGTAAGGGATAGCCATCCTTAAAAAAAACACAATGTAAAAGGAAAGAAAATGAACACAATAGTTTATAGATGAAAATGTCCAATGATTCATTTCAACATGGCATATGATAATGAATAAAATCAAACCCTTACAAATGGACCTGTATGCCCCGGGTAAGACATAAG
This sequence comes from Vicia faba, assembly GCA_948472305.1. NCBI lineage: Eukaryota > Viridiplantae > Streptophyta > Magnoliopsida > Fabales > Fabaceae > Vicia > Vicia faba. Next base: position 494,246,274 of record OX451738.1, read on the forward strand.
GTGAAAATAGTGTACGAATTATTTAGTTATTACAGACCAAAATAGGAAATTGTTCAAAGATAAATTACTAGTTGATGAAAGTGATGGGAATGAAGTCTTTCGCTTCCTAGTTGCTTAATCCTCTTTTGAAGGTTCGAAAGATCCAATCTTCAAAGTTGTCTTCTTCATCATCATCTTCTAAGGCATTAATTCCATGGTGAGTGATTTTAAAGGGTGGTCCTCCGGCCCGGGAGCGACGCATAACTTTTTGCCCAGCAGCAGTAAAACCTAGTCCGAACTTGTCCGTCTTGTGAGGAAAATCAGGCAGTTGCCCTCACACTGTACTCTTTCCTTCTCTGATTACAGCCTCCGCATCCTTGAGAGATGACATCCGAGACCCCGACTTGGAAATGCTAGGCTCATCAGCCATTGTCTTTACAACTGCGACCTCAGGAGAAACTTCCTCAAAATGTTGGAAGGGCGTTTCTATGAACTCGCCATCCAACTCCACATAGCGGAAGGAGTTGAGGTGACTTATCATGTACTCTTCCTCACCGTGCACCATTATAATCTTACCTTGAACATGATACTTTAGCATTTGGTGTAAAGAGGAGGTAACTTCCCCAGCATAGTGGATCCATGTCCTTCCCAACAAGCATGAATATGAAGGACGGATGTCCATCACATAAAAGGTAGAGTTGAAAATTTCCGTGTCCACTTTGATAAGAATGTCCACTTCTCCATGAACCATTCTCTTAGAACCGCAGAAGGCTCTAACAATGATGTTACTAGGCTTCAGGGTCAAACCTTCGCAGTCCAACCTGTCCAACGCCTTTTTCGGCAACACATTTAAAGATGAACCGGTGTCAACCAGAACATGGGAAAGTGTGGTTCCCCTGTATTCTACTGAGACATGCAGCGCGTCGTTGTGCTTCCTTCCCTTGGGGGTCAAATCAGCATCGGAAAAACCAAGACCATTATCAGCAGTAAGGCTAGCCACACACTCCTGAAACTGGTCGGCGGAAGTCTCCTGGGGCACGTGTGTCGTCTTTAGAAATTTGATTAAGGCCTTAGCATGAGCCTCAGAGCAGAGTAGGAGAGCCAACATGGAGATTTTGGAAGGGGTCTGCCCTAGCTGCTCCACAATGTCGTAGTCTCTTCTCTTGATTATCTTTAAGATTTCTTACATCTCTTTCTGGGTGGTTTCGGGGATTACCATAGTCTGAGCCTAAATCCTGACAGGTGCTTCTAGTATCCCCTTACCCTTATCGGTAGTATTAACAGAGAGTCTAACTTTAGGAGTATCCAATTCTTTAATTATCGGGCTTTGCACAGATGGCTTGACAGGAACAAAAGCTTTCGAGGGTCCAAAGACCGCTCGTGGGGGAGCAATCTCCGGAGAGAAAATCCTTTCGCTGCGAGTTATCTTGCTTATTCCCGTAATGTTCCCTATATCAAGGGTTTCACCATCAGAATTCTCTTGGACTGATTCAATTTTTTTGATACCATGGTAGAAGATTTCTCCTCCATAGTTCCATGGTATCGTCTTGTTAGATTTATACGAGACAGGCCCCGGCATGGTGATTTTCAATGGCACAAACTTAGGATCAGGCGTAGTCTTGACAGGCCTTTTGCAGGACTTGGGAAGATTGTCGGAGATGGTTATTATTGCAATGTCATTGGTAGGAGTAACAAAGGTAGCAGAAGTAACAGGAGTGAAGGTATCAACAGGAGTCTTTTGAAAGAGTATCTCTTGGGTATCCATCAGGCGTTGGATGCCTGATTTCAACATTGGGCAGTCATCTTGCACGTTTAAACAAAAGTAGCAGTCTTTTCCACATCCTGGGAATATCCCGGCTCTCATCAAATTCACTTTAATCACTGGTAACGGAGTCAAAAGGTCAGCAACATTGGTAACATGAAGGTCTTCTATAACGGCATGTACATTATGGGTGTGCTTGGGCATTGGAGCGGATATCACGTTGGGTTTTTCAGGAGCATCAAACTCTACCTCCTTGGTGTCTATCAGGTCTTGGATCTTGTTCTTAAGCACCCAACAATTATTGGTATCATGCCCTACACTGTTAGAATGGTACACACATTTTGCATTGGAATGGTAATAAGGAGAAGAGGTATTAGGGTTCTTCGACGCTTCTTTCAAATTGGTGAGATTCAGCTTTAACAAATGAGGAAGGACTTGAGCTGGTGTCATGTTGATTCGGGTGAACTGCCGTTGTGGCCTTTCTATCCTTTGTTAGTTTGGTCTTGGTTGATTGCTGCGAGGTTGATCAGTTGAAGAGTTTTGGATCATCACAGCCCCCACCGTTGGTTGGCGCTCGATCCTTCCTTAATTTCGCTGATTGTGAATGGAAGAAACTTCCTTCTTAGCTGGGAAGGTCTTCTTAATAGCATTGGAAGCGGAGGCATCCTTCTGAATTTTTCCACTTTTAATGCCCGCCTCGGGCCTTTCACCGGTCAGAATTAATTCGGTGAATCCTGCAGAGGAACTCCCAATTAAATGATTGAAGAAAGGGCCAGACAGGGTCCATAAAAACATGTCAACCATCTCTCTATCCGACAATGGTGGCTGCACCCTTCCATCCAGATCACGCCACTTCTGGGCATACTCTTTAAACCCTTCATTAGAAGCCATACCCATACTCTGTAGTTGAGTATGAGTAGGCGCTAAATCAGCGTTGTATTGGTATTGTTGGTAGAATACAACGTCTAAATCTTCCCAGTTATGAACCTCAGATCTCTCAAGTTGATAGAACCATTCCAATTGTGTGCCTGACAAACTGTCTTGAAAAAAGTGTACCCAAATATCCTTATCGGAGGAGTGGGGTTGGATCTTTCTGACGTAGGATCTCAGATGCATCTTCGGACACGACAGAACGTCATACTTAGCAAATGTAGGAACTTTGAACTTGGGAGGAATGACGATCCCAACGACCAACCCTAGTTCTTCGAAATCTAAACCAGGTACCCTTTACAACTCCATGGCTGCCAACCAGTCCTCAAGATTCTTATATTTATCATCCGTCGGGGGATATTTCCGTTCAGAGTAATCTTCATCCTCTTCCTCTTCTTCTTCTTCAACTTCAGATTCAGAAGGCATCGCAGTTCCTTTTCCTTTACCAGCCCCTTCATCAGACATCGAGGGGAACTTTAGAACTTTTCTAGCATGGCTTTCAAACCTTCTTCCCATAATGGCCACACCAGGCCTTTTCTTCTTTTTCTCTTTATCTTTCTCCAATAGTGCTTTAAGGTCCTCTTGACCCTTTTCTAAGGTCATGAGGAGTTGCTGGAATTGCGAATTCTATGCTTGCAGATCCTTAACCGTCTGCTCTAAATCCATCTTGCTGAAATAAACAGCAGAAAGATAAGGAAACCTGGTGTGAAGACCTGTTTATGCATATGATGAATGATATGTTATTCATGTAATGCATTCAAGGATCCAGAAATTCAAATTTATTGCAAACAAAAAGAACACACGTCATATTAAGGAGAATTTTGTTAATACATAAATGCCCAATGGGAGAAATATTACAAAATTCTTAATGTAAAAAGATATTGCGCATCCTCTTTGGTGTGATGTAAATGTTGAGAGTTTCCTCTTCATGAAGTCGGCATGTAAGCTCCAAAACCTTCTTCTCACTGGCATAGAAGCTGGCTTCAAAAGTATTCTGCTCTTCCTTGAGTTGGATCCAACTCTTTTGCAATTCTTCCAATGATGTCGGCATGTCTGGATGTAGGAGGGTGTATGGAACTTCTCCTTCTAAACAGGCTCTTTGATCACGGGGAGAATGTGAGGGTACGGCATCATAAGATTCTGGGCGCGGGTTCGTACCCACTTGAGATAAGGCTCAAGGGGGATATAATTCTTGTGCCCCAGTGTCTTACTATCCACCTTGTTGGGAATCCTCCAAGCTCTGATGAACCTTTGTCGAAGTCCTTGCGCATTGTTGTCGAAGTCAAAAACTAGGTCAGGAATCAGCATATCATGAGGGCCGTCCCTCCGGGCATATCCAAACTGCCTTAGAGCTAAACAGGGGTTGTAGGTAATGCCTCCCCTAATGCCAAGTAGTGGGACATTAGGGAATTCCCCACAACGATTAATGATGATGACATTTTCTCTGGACCGAGAACACCAATGAACATCAGAATATGTGAGGGTCATCAACCGTTGTGACCACCTTAAACCCTGTTCATTCTTCAAAACATATTGTGGAAGGTGAGAAATAAACCACCTTCCTAGAAGAGGAGTACAACACATGAGAACACCTCTTTTCCTCATTGTTCGTGTGTAAAATGAGTGTAGGATGTCCCCAAGCAATGTAGGCACAGGATTCCGAGATATGAAAATCTTGACAGCATTCACATCTATAAGCTGATCAGGATTTGGGAACAAGACCAACCCATATATGAGGAGTGCCACAATCTCTTCAAAATCTTGTAGATCTAGAGAATTCCAGCAGTCTTGTGCCTTCTCAAACAGAAACTTTACCAAGAAACCCTTGACATCACTTCTGGTTTCCCAATGTCCTTTGATATCAGATGGTTGCAAGTGTAATGCTTGAGCAACATCTTCAAGCTTTGGTTCTTTTTCCGTACCGTTGTAGGGTAGTTGATGAAGAATAGGAATTCTCAGGAGTTGAGAAAATTCCTCCAAAGTAGGTAGTAGTTGGTAATCAGGGAATGTGAAATAGTGGTGTAGGGGGTCAAAGAACTGGAAGAGAACTTTCACCAAGTCTTCTTCAATGTTGGAGTTGACCAAGCTGATAAGTCTACCATGTCTTTCACTGAAAGGAGAATTCTCTCGAATCTTTGAAGTAATCTCCTTGAGTTGAGGAGGGATTCTCACAAGGTTAACTTGAATTGTTTTCCTGCGAAGAGATTCCATGACCTACAAAACAAGAACAAAGATGAAGATCCAAACCCTTGAAATGGTTAGTGGATGCATATGATGCTTTATGATGTTTATGATGTATGCACAAGCACATGTACAAACAAGTCACACAAGATCCTAGTTTCAGGCTTGCATGAGGTTTTATAGGTAAGTACCCTCTTGAAGTTAGTTGGCTCAACCTGTCCTATAAATAGTAACCGGGTTCTAAGGAGCTCAATATCACTGGATTATTTTCTATGTTCATTGTTTTGGTTTAGCCACTTAACTAGCGACCAAAATATTCCAAGAAAACAACCCTCAATGAGTGTAGTATCGAGTATCTACCAACTTCGGACTGCACCAAAGTCGATCATCTCACTACCCCTAAAAAAGGCCAAGATGATCAAGTAAGGTTCTAAGAGTTCATTAGTGCTTCATGACATCACTCAGCGGCCCCGTATTCTCTTTGATTGAATCAAAGGCTACCGATACTCACAAATATGTCGCACTAATATAGCTATTGCTTCAACCATGTCGGTGTACCCCGCACAGTTTCCACAATGTATTGCTATTTACTTATGAATGTTTCCCAAATCCGGGTAGAGGATTTCAAGCCCAAACAAGAGAACCAAATGTAAAGCAATCAAAGCAATCAAGATAAGCGTGCAAAGGTGATCTAAACCCTAAGGTTACTCCACTTTTAGTGATTCCCCAGCAGAGTCGCCAGTTCTGTGATACAGTGGGAGAACTGACTTGAGGTTTTGCGTTTGTGTTCGCAAATGTTTCAGTTTAGCAAGAGTCACCACCGACTTTATTTTATCCTAAGGAAAGGTCAAAAAGCACAGGAAAGACCTTTGAGATTTTTTCTTGGGTTCGATGAGTAGATTATGAAAAGGGAAGGTACAAGCACCCTTTTCATCCATGGTTATCCATGGGCTCTTAGTTACTTGTTTAGATCACTTGCTTTTCTTTTCAATTGTTTGAAATGGTGCTCTTCAATTGTTTGAAATGGTGCTTTGTGTGTGGTTTTGAAAGATGTTTTGAAAAGAGGCCATCGTTGTGGCAACCTTTGTAATGATTCTTGTTTGAATGTATACAAACTTGTTTTTGTCTTTTGAAAAGTTTTTAATGTTTGAAAGTTGAATTTGAAATTATGTTGTGAAGTGTGTTTGAAAATAGCAAGGATGTTTTTTGCAAGCTTTTGATCAAGTAACTAAGAGCTATCTACCCTATTTTACTCAAAGATCTTTCTTATGTTTTTAACGCTTTTAACAGTGTTGTTTCACCATTGTATTTGGTGAACTACCTTGTGTTAGGATTTTAAACAGGACAGGCGCGGGTCATCGTATAGACCATGATAGCAATTGTGTCAAGTATCTTTGGCAATTTTCTTGAGGGACTTGATCATTTTTGTTTAGGCAACCAAGATAGCATCATTGAGGGACTATGATCTTTTGTTTTGTTTTTGTTTTGCCAAAGTACCCATCATGCATATCATGGCCCATTTCTGAAGGCAACAAGTGGATTGTAGCCCTAGGGGTGCAAGTGTGCATTGTGTTTGTTTTTCATGCATTTTTGTCTTTGATTAGGTCAAGCTATTTGTTAATTTGATTTTGGCATACAAACCCTAATTCTCTAATCATGGCATAATTGAAAGCGTAAAAGTGCGAGAATTTAAATTCTAAGCTATTACATCAAGATTATGGGGATGGGGGTACAATTTTTGAATAGGGGGTATTTGACAAGAAATATAAACCCTAGTTACTATTACATCCAAATTGAATTATAAATGCATCAAGATTTAAATGTACAATATTTAAATAAACAAAAGTGAATAAATATTTGAATAAAATGTATTACGCAAAAAGAATCTTTTATTTGTTTTTGTATGTAAAGTATTTTCAATGTGAAAAAAGTATAAAGAAATAAAAAAAGATTGATTTTATTGTTTTACGGATGAAACCCAAATTTCTTTTAAAGAAAATAAATATTATATATATATTTATATACAAGAAATATATTAGTATGTACAAAAATAAAATATATTGGAAAAAAGGTGTTTTTTAGTATAAATAATAATAAAAATAAAAATGTAATATTTTTTGTATTTTTACTCCAAGTATTTAATAAAATAAAATATATTAAGTATGTATAAAATAAGTTAAAATATTTACAAAAATAAAATATATTCAAGAAAATATTTTCAGTGTGAATAAAAATAAGAAATAAAAATATTAGTATTATTTACATTATTTTTAAGTTTTAATAAATAATATAAAGTATTTAAATTATTTTTATGCTAGAAAAATCAAAATAAAATACCTAATAAATGTAAAAAAAAATGTGAAAATATTTTTAAACATTTTTTATGTTTGAAAATAAAATATCAAAGTCAGAAAAGAAAACAAAAATTCAAAAACGCAAAAAATATGAGAAATTGGGCCAGGGGGTGCAAAAAGAAAAGCGAGGGTGTCAAAAGTGAGAACCAACAGGCCCAACCCATTTCCACTTCATCTTCTTCCTTGTTCAAACAGAGAAAACGCGCGCCCTGTACAAACTGCTAACTCCTGTATTTGTGATCTTTTGCCAAAACTCAAAACATGAAACTTGTAGAGCATTAAACCACGATTCTAACCATATAAAAAACTTAATCTAACTCTCAAAGACCAGAGAGAATTTCTCTGGCCCTAAAATCTGACCTAATTTTTGCAGCATGTTCATGGATGAAATTCTCTTAGCACGCTTAATATAAATGAAAACTGAGCATATGTACAACTTCATGGCAATGAGTACTACATTTTTCATTCACAAACCTAAGGTTAAATGTTCCTAAATAGAGAGATAGAAGTTTGAGAAATACCTGTTTCAGTCAAGATCGAGTATGGCAATGCAACAACTTTCAGTGAGGCCTGAGGTTCTTTTGAGCTTGCTTGATGTTCCCTGGACCTTTCTCAATGCTTAGTTTGTTTTGAAATGGTCTGAATCTCTCTATAGAACTCAACCTGCAAAGCTTCAAAACAGAAATGGTGAACACTGTAAATGGAGTTACAATTGGAAAAGGAGGTTTGAGATAGCTTGAGTGAGTTGAAAGGAAGGTATTGGAACAAGTTTGAGGCCAAACGCACGAGTGGTTTGTGTGATAGATGTGAATCTGCAGGGAGTGCTATGTTTTGCAAGAAGAATGTGATTTGGTGTTTTGGAAGGCTTGAGGGCTCAACAACTCGTGTTTTTGGCTCAAGGTAATGCATAAAACTTGTTTTGAATGTTGGCAAGAGTTGATTATATCAGATGTGTAAGTTGTTGATCTTTTGTATAATTACTTGGTTTTAAAGTAAAAGTGAGATTTGACAATGCTATGGTTGTACTGGCTTATACCCTATCTGCACAAAGTGGTTGAACTTTTCCTGACATTAGGGAGCCTTGTTTGCAGCAAAGGGCTTGGTGTATGGCTCAAGAAATGGAATTTGACATAAAGCATGCTTTATGTAAATGGAAGTGTTATCTTTATGCCATAAATGGATTTATTCATTGTGCCAAGCTTTGTTGATCAGAATAAGACCAATGTCCAATGTATTTGCATTTAATTAAGGTGTGTGAATTGGTTTAGAGGCCTGCAAACAAGTACCAAGCATGCTGGTTTGAAAATGCAACTTGTATGAACATGTATTTGCCATGGATCAAAAGTGAGTTTTTGCCAACTTCAAGGATTCGATTCTCCCTAACCACAAATGTGTTTGAGGAGTTCTTGGACAATTTGGAAAGCTTGAAACATGTACTATAATCCATATTTGAAATGAAACTTGAGACTACAAGTGGAACTATGTGAAAAATGGCCAAGAAGATAGGTCAAAATCTTGCCTAAACTAGGGCAAAATTTCTCTAAGTTAAAAGTTTTAGGGACCCTTGTTCCAAAAATCATAACTTGAGATCCAAGATTCTTTTGAGAAAACTTTGTGAATCAAAGTTGTAGACTTTGTGGAGGACTACAATTTTCATGTTGTAAGTTTTGTTTGAATCCATTTGATTCATGGTGAAAATGTGGGGCAAAGTTAGGAAAAATTAAGAAAATTTCATAACTTAGAAAATTTCTAAGTTATGAAAATTTTCAATTTCAAACCCTAATTTGCAATTTTGGGTTTCTTGATGAACAAGTTTCATAATTTGACATATCTTGATGAAAAATGACCCTTGGCACTTGATTTTGACCAAAAAGACAAAGTTTTACTTTTCAGTGTACAGTCAAATATTGATCAGTTGACTGAAAAATTCATCTGTCAATCCAATGCATTTGAGATCTTTTGAACTTGTTGAATAAGTCAAGATGATGCCATTGAGTCCTTGAGTCCATGGTTGAGCTTAATTTTCCATTGGCTAGGTCAAACAGTCCAAAATTACCTTTGTACAGTCAAAACCCTAAAAATGACCATTTTGCCCTTTTGGTGATCTGGTCAAATTTCTTGTGGAATTGTGGTCCAAACTTGATCAAATGGTTCATATGAGTTCATAATGTTGATATGGGTCAAAATTCATGAGGTTTGACTGTAAATTGGCCACATTTGAAACTTGGTATGGACAAACTTATGAGTCCAACATGAAGTATTAAAGTCAATTTGGGCATTGAAGGTCCAAAAATCCATGTTCAAACTCAAACCCTAATTTAGGTCAACAATGCAAGGAGGTGTCTTGAGCAGAGTAAAACCTAGCTTGGTCTTGAGTTCCAAGAGCCTTGTGATGAGAAATGTTGATAAAATGAGAGGGAAAATTTTGGGGTACAACATGGAGCAGACCCCGTTCACAGGTTGGGATAAAGTCTTTAGGCCGGAAGAGATTGCTTCAGCCCTCCATCTGAAAAAGGCTGAGGTAATGTCTAATTGGGAAACTCGTAGTGGGACAAAAGGCTTCTTGACTAAGTTTTTGGTTAGTAAGGCTAATCAGTTCTCTGACAGTTTAGACTTCCAGGCGTTCGAGGACATAGTGGCTCTTCTTATTTATGGTCTGGTTCTATTTCCAAAATCAGATGCTTTCATCGACGTGAACGCAATGAAGATTTTCATGTCCGGTAATCCTGTGCCCACTCTCTTGGGTGACATCCTGCACTCTCTTTATGCCCGTACTGCTCGGAAACGGGGAACCCTTATGTGTTGTGTGCCATTGCTGGCGAGGTGGTTTATTTCTCACCTCCCCAAATCAGTTTTGAAGAACAAGGAAGGCATGGGTTAGGCCTACAGGATTATGTCTCTTTCTCACATGGACATCATTTGGACTAATAAGGACATGGAAGACGTAGCTATTATTGATCACTGTGGGGAATACCCCAATGTTCCACTGCTAGGAATCAATGGAGGGATCACCTATAATCCGTGTTTGGCCTTACGTCAGTTTGGGCGAGCTAGGAGGGAAGGACCTCATGAGTTTCTAATGCCAAGTATTGTCTTTGATTTCCAAGGGGATAGTGATGAGCAACGCCGCAGGTTCATACGAGCTTGGGATAAGGTGCACAAGTCTGATCCGCGCGAGTTAGGTGTGAAGATTTCTCTTCCAATGGAACCATATCTCTGATGGGTTCGTATACGTTCCCAAAAGCTGGGAATACCGTACGAAGTTGTCTTTCCTGTGATAGTTGAACTTGCTGATGAAGAAGGGGTTCCTCCTACCATCCTCCACCCTTACATGCCTACTGACATTGGGGCATTAAAGAGGTCCTGGATGCAGCTAAGGGAAGAACGGGATACTTACAGAGAAAAGTATCACGAGCAAGAGCGGAAGATCCAGAAGTTGACAAGGCAGTTGGAGAATGAGCATATCCTCAACGACTATGTCAGCACCAAAGGCAAACAACCATGGGAGCGCTGATTGTCTCTTGTTATTTCTAGTTTTGATTTACTTTTTAGTTTTCTTTCTTGTAACGCCTTAAAGGCATCTATTGAACAATTGAATTTCAAGTTTATCTAATAAAATTGTGTCTATTTTGGTTTACGAATTTGAATCTCTAAAGTCTTTGAAATCATATCATGCGCATCTCATTCCCATGCACCTCATCACAGGTACGCATTACAGGTCGCTTATTTTCTTTGCTGTTTATTTCAGCACATCATGTCTTCTGAAACATCAACTGAACAAGCCATCAAGGCTCTGCAAGCTCAAAATGCCCAGTTCCAGGAATTGTTCATGAGTTTGGCTAAGGGTCAGCAAGATCTGAAGACCCTTATCTTGAAAGAGAAGAAGAAGAAGAAGAAGAAGAAGACGGTCCTACTGAATATGGTCGCAGATTTGGAAATTTTTTGCGAGAAGAGGTTGATTTGACCCACTCATCTAGAGGGGGAGATAATCAGGAAGAAAGGAGGGCTCCTAGCCCTGTGGTTTCCGATAACGAGACCGAATTTGACGAAGACCAGTATCCTCCGGCTGAGGATAGATATAAACAGCTTGAAGACCGGTTAAGCACGATGGAGATTCAGAAGGTCCCTGGGTTGGACTTTGGTGATCTAGGTTTGTCATCTATGGTGGTGATTCCCCACAAGTTCAAAGCACCAGCCTTTTCTAAATACGACGGGGTTTCTTGCCCAAAGCTGCACCTCCGTTCGTATGTTAGAAAGATTCATCCATACACCACTGACAAGAACCTCTGGATCCACTTCTTTTAAGACAGTCTCTCAGGGAATCAGCTTGAATGGTTTTACCAGCTGGAAGGAGCCAGTATCCACAATTGGGAGGATTTGGCTGGTGCTTTCTACAAGCAGTACCAATACAATGCCGACCTCGCTCCTACGCGTACCCAACTTCAGGGTAGGTCTATGGGTGTGGGCGAAGGTTTCAAAGACTACGGTCAGAAGTGGAGGGACCTTGCTGGAAGAGTGCAACCCCCGCTGGCTGACAAGGAGTTAGTAGATATGTTTCTGGGGACCTTGTTTGGTCCGTATTTCAACCATCTGATTGGAAGTTCTTTGTCTGGGTTTACAGAGCTGATTATGACCGGGGAAAGAATTGAGGCCGGTATTAAATCTGGCAAGATACAGAAGGGTGCTTCATCTAGCACGGAAAAGAAACCTTTTAAGAAGGAATCCAGCGCAGTTTACAGCGCAAAGAGCCATAATAGACCTGAACGCCGCCAAGAAGTCAATGCGGTGGTTATATAAAGACCTGCTGTTGCTCCTCAGCGCAATAATTAGCCAAGGGCTGAGAGTCCGCAAAGACAATTCACTCAGCTCAACATGACTTTATCTCAGATTCTGCCACAGTTTTTGAAAACCAACTTGGTGATTCCGAAGGATGCCCCAAAGAATCCCAATACAACATCACCGATGTACAATCCAAACGCCCGCTGTGCTTTTCATTCTGATAGACCGGGGCATGATACGAATGATTGCTGGGTCCTGAAGAATAAAGTACATGACCTGATTGATGCTAAGGAGATTCAGTTTGAAGCGCCGGAAAAGCCTAATGTCATAACGGGACCTATGCCCAGACATGACGCAGGAGTGAATTCTATTGAAGATGATGAAGAAGAGTTTGATATTGACAGCTGGATATACCTGACTGCTGATGGTGGACTAAGCAACTGGACAACAAAGGGTTCCATGCCCGTTTTTGTTATCACCCAGTAATGAGACTTTTGTTTTGAGTTTGTAACAGACAATTTTTAAAGCCCGGTGCCTTACCCGAGGCACCGTGGTTTTGTTTGTGAGGGCTTTATATGTGTCATTTCCATATATCATTAATAAAAGCATTGTACGTTTCTTGCATTTCAAATTTTGCGCTCCTTGTTTTCTTTTATTATATATTGCAAAATAGCTATTTTACACGCACTCACATATACAGGTCTACATCCACTCTGGATCCCACTGATAACGACTCTGCTACTGTCGGTTATGACTTTGAAAGTCCGATCAACTTAGCCGAAGACGAAGGTGAAGATGATTGCGAAGTGCCTGGTGAACTTGCTAGAATGTTACTTCAGGGAGAGAGGGCCATACAGCCACATGAAGAGCCAGTGAAACAGTAAATCTGGGTACAAAGGTAGACAAGAAAGAGGTCAAGATCGGTGCAAATCTGGAAGCTAGTGTTAAGCAACGGTTGATTCAGATGCTGCGTGACTATGTTGAGATCTTTTCCTGGTCTTATGAAGATATGCCTAGGTTGGATACCGATATTGTGGTTCACCGCTTACCCACCAAGGAAGATTGTCCTCCAGTGAAACAGAAAGTTCACTGAATGCGCCCAGAGATGTCTGAGAAAATCAAGGCTGAAGTTATGAAGCAATTTGACACCGGTTTTCTAGAAGTTACTTCTTACCCTCAGTGGGTGGCCAATGTGCTTCCTGTGCCGAAGAAGGATGGTAAAGTTCGAATGTGTGTTGACTATAGGGATCTGAACAGGGCAAGCCCCAAGGATGATTTCCCTCTGCCTCATATCGACGTTCTGGTTGACAACACCGCACAGCATAAGGTCTTCTCCTTTATGGATGGTTTCTCTGGTTATAATCAGATTAAAATGGCTCCCGAGGATATGGAGAAGACAACCTCTGTTACTCAATGGGGTACCTTTTGCTACAAGGTCATGCCTTTCGGATTGAAGAATGCTGGGGTAACGTATCAGCGCGCCATGGTCGCTTTGTTCCATGATATGATCCATCATGAGATTGAGGTATACGTTGACAATATGATTGCAAGATCCCAGACTGAGGAAGAACATCTGGACCATCTTCAGAAGCTATTTGACAGGTTGAAGTTGTACAAACTAAGGTTAAATCTGAACAAGTGCACCTTCGGGGTGTGATCTGGTAAGCTGCTGGGCTTCGTCGTTAGCGATAAAGGTATTCAAGTGGATCCTGCAAAGGTGAAAGCTATACAGGAAATGCCAGCTCCTCGAACAAAAAAAGAGGTCAGAGGCTTTTTGGGACGTCTGAACTATATTGCTCGATTCATCTCACACCTGACCGCTACTTGTGAGCCAATCTTCAAGCTACTGAAGAAAGATCAAGTGGTAAGATGGAACGATGAATGTCAGGCTGCTTTAGAAAGGATCAAAGAATATCTCCAAGAGCCACCTATTTTGATGCCTCCAGTTGAAGGGAGACCTTTGATCTTATACTTGATAGTACTCGACAATTCGATGGGGTGTGTGCTGGGTCAGCATGACGAGTCTGGCCAAAAAGATCATGCTATTTATTACCTTAGCAAAAAGTTTACTGACTGCGAGACCCGATACTCGTTGCTTGAGAAAACTTGTTGCAATTTGGCATGGGCTGCTCGCCGGCTGAGACAGTATATGCTGACTCACACTACTCTATTGATATCAAAGATGGATCCAATTAAGTATATCTTCTAGAAGCCTGCCTTATCCGGAAGAATAGTGAGATGGTAGATGATCTTGACTGAGTATGACATCCAATATACGACCCAGAAGGCAATCAAGGGAAGTGTGTTGGTAGATCATTTGGCACATCAGGCAGTGGACGATTACCAGTCTATGAACTTTGAATTTCCGAATGAGAGTATCATGATAGTGACTGACTGTGAGACACCTGGACCGGATGAAGGACCTGAGGAAGGATCCCGATGGTCTATGTACTTTGATGGAGCTTCAAACGCTTTGGGTAATGGCATTGGCGCCGTGATCATATCTCCTGAAGGCTCTCATACTCCATTCACCGCCCGACAATGTTTCAACCGCACCAACAATATGGCGGAGTATGAAGCGTGCATCATGGGTCTTCGAGCAGCTATTGACCTAAGGATTAAGATCTAAGTATTTTCGGAGATTCCGCTCTCGTGATCAGTTAGATCAAAGGTGAGTGGGATACGAAACACCCTAATCTTATTCCTTACAAGGAGTATGTGTTGACGTTGCTTCCGCACTTAGAGGAGATAACCTTTGAACACTTCCCTAGAGAGGAGAATCAGTTGGCGGATGCGCTAGCTACGATCTCTTCTATGTTCAAAGTCAATTGGGACAACGAAGCTCCCTGGATTACCATTGAGAGGTTGGACGAACCTGCACATTGTTGTGACATTGAGACTGAAGAGGTAGCAGATAAACCCTGGTTTCATGAGGTGAAAAGGTATCTTGAAGCTCAGGAGTACCCCGAGGGTGCATCTGCTAATGACAAGAAGTTCCTAAGGAGGTTCGCGGCAAAGTTCTTCATCAGCAATGGTATTCTTTACAAGCATAACCATGATTCGACCTTACTGCGTTGTGTGGATAAAAACGAAGCATAAAGGATCATGATAGAGTTACATGAAGGTACTTTCGGAACTTATTCCAGTGGACACACCATGGCAAAGAAAATCCTACGGGCAGGATATTTTTGGTCCACAATGGAGGCCGACTGTTATCAGCATTCTCGGACCTATCATAAGTGCCAAATCTATGCTGATAAGGTGCACATACGTCCAGTACCTCTGAATGTCTTGACAGCTCCGTGGCCTTTTGCAATATGGGGCATTGACATGATCGGAGAGATCAAACCTACGACATCTAACGGGCATCGTGTCATCCTGGTAGCTATTGATTACTTTAAGAAGTGGGTTGAAGCAGCTTCCTTTGCTACTGTAACCAAGAACGTCGTGGCACGGTTCATTCGGCACAATCTGATTTGTCGATATGGTGTACCAGAGAGGATCATTACGGACAATGGTACAAATCTCAATAATAAGATGATCACCGAGCTCTGCAAACAGTTCAAGATAAAACATCACAACTCTTCTCCTTACCGGCCGAAGATGAATGGGGCTGTAGAAGCGGCTAATAAAAACATCAAGAAGATTGTGCAGAAAATGATAGTGACATAAAAAGACTGGAACGAGATGTTACCATTTTCTCTTCATGGATACCGTACCTCAGCACGGACGTCAACAGGGGCAACACCCTATTCCTTGGTATACGGCATGGAGGCAGTGTTGCCCATTGAAGTTTAGATACCCTCTCTACGGATTATGAAGGATGCAGGTTTGAGCGAAGATGACTGGATTCAGACCTAGCTTGATCAACTGAATTTAATCGATGAAAAGAGACTTACTGTTATTTGTCATGGTCAAACGTATCAAAAGCGGATGATCAAGGCATTTAACAAGAAAGTTAGACGACAAGAGTATCAAGTTGGGGATCTGGTTATTAAGCGCATCATACTTCCACAAGGTGATCCCAGGGGCAAATGGACCCCTACCTACGAAGGTCCATTTATGGTTAAGAACATTTTCTCAAGAGGAGCGATGATTCTAACCACCATGGATGGTGACGACCTTCCTCACCCCGTCAATGCAGACATAGTGAAAAAATACTACCCATGATAAAAGACCCGCTAGGTTGACTTGCCTAGGCAAAAATAAGGGCTTCCAGGCGAACCAAAAGGGTTCGGGAAAAAATAAGGGATGAAAATGAAAAACTTTACACCCGGCAAGTCGAAAACCTGAAAAGGCGGCTTGGGCAAAAAAGGGTATCCCGGTGGACCGAAAACCCGAAAGGGAGGTCCAGGAAAAAATTAAGGATTAAAGCGTAACACTATGTCTCATTGGATCACCTTGTGACCAGACTTCGGAATCGACTATCAAGCTCGGATGACACTAATCAATCTGATCTACCTTCAACCAAGTAGCGAAGTGATGAGATGCTCGAGGACATAAAGGAAATAGCAGAGTCGGAACCCAGTGGGATTATTCACATAGCTGTTTTGTTTAGTTTTTCACATATTGTGTAAATTCTATTATTCGGCGGCGTTCTCTTACTAGGACGTCAGCCTCTTGTACAAAAACGCCTATTTACAGGCCAAACTTCAAAATCAATATAATTCATTTTCAGAGAAATTTCAAACTGTTTTTCCTTTTTGTTTTTCAAAGAACGTCCAATGTTCATTTTTGATATATGCATTTGATATTAATTGCTGCTCATAAATATTTACAAACGAAACAAAAGCGATTACTGGTAATATCAGAAATAGGGGCAATTAAGATTTGTCCAAGCAGTACAGTTGCTCTATCCACCAGGTACAAAGGTAGATTCAGCTGAAGAATATCGCCAACGTACTTTCACTCCCCGCAGGGTAAGACAATAATGATAACTCTCCCCAACTGAGACTTGCCACTGCGAACGATTCGGTAATATTCTACCCAAGAAGAGTTTATTTACCATCAGCACTGAAAGGTCTTAATATTCCCCAACGGAGTATAAGAATATTCCTTGGCAGAATAGAAAGTATCCCCAGTGAAGTCTAAAATCTTTCCCAGCGCAGTCTGAAAAAGCTTCCCCAGTGGAGTTTGGAGAAGCATCCCTAGTAGACTTTGGAAGATTCTCCCCAGCAGAGCTCAAAGGATTACCCCCATTAGAGTCTAAAAGGGTTATCCCTAGTGAAGTCGCAATTGAAAGATCATCCCCAGCGGAGTTCATTCCCTTCACAAACAGGGATTCAATCCCCAACAGGATTCAGTATCACCAGCAATGGTAATTCTTCCCCAGCAAAATTTATCGGTGGAATCCTCAACAAAACATCTCTTTTCCACAGAGTAATATCCTCATAAACTTATTCCCCAACGGAGTTATCCTCTCCTGCAGGTTTATTCTCACAATCATCTTCATTCGCCATCCCCAGCGGAAACAAAGAATTCAACTCCTTTCTCCAGCAACTATCCGGGATTTATTTTCCCCAGCTGAAAACATCACACTTTCATACATCATGACACATGCATATACACATCATACGACACAATCTCATCTATTTTGAGAACATCATTGCCTGATACATATCATGCATTACATACAACTAACCTTTATCTTTCAGGAAGGATGCGGTTAAATTCTCATAAAATTCAAAGCTATGAAGCTTTTGACTTCAGTCGAATTAACAACCAGTTCTTAAATCTCAACAGAATTATCCTCAGTTGAATTACAGACAAGGTCCTAAATCTCGACAAAGTTCCTCCGTCGAATTACAGACGAGTTCCTAAATCTCAGCAGAGTTATCTGAGTTGAATTACAGACAAGTTCTTAAATCTCGATGAAGATGTTTCCCTCAGTCGAATTACCGACCAATTCTTAAATCTCAACAAAATTATCCTCAGTTGAATTACAGACAAGGTCCTAAATCTCGACAAAGTTCCTCCGTCGAATTACAGACGAGTCCCTAAATCTCAGCAGAGTTCTCTTAGTTGAATTACTGGCAAGTTCTTAAATCTCGATGAAGATGTTTCCCTCAGTCGAATTACCGACCGGTTCTTAAATCTCAACCAAATTATCCTCAGTTGAATTACAGATAAGGTTCTAAATCTCGACAAAGTTCCTCCGTCGAATTACAGACAAGTTCCTAAATCTTAGCAGAGTTCTCTCAGTTGAATTACGGGCATGTTCTTAAATCTCGATGAAGATGTTTCCCTCAGTCGAATTACCGACCAGTTCTTAAATCTCAATCGAATTATCCTCAGTTGAATTACAGATAAGGTTCTAAATCTCGACAAAGTTCCTCCGTCGAATTACAGACGAGTTCCTAAATCTTAGCAGAGTTCTCTCAGTTGAATTACAGGAATGTTCTTAAATCTAGAAGAAGATGTTTCCCTCAGTCGAATTACCGACCAGTTCTTAAATCTCAACCAAATTATCCTCAGTTGAATTACATATATTGTTCTAAATCTCGACAAAGTTCCTCCGTCGAATTACAGAAGAGTTCTTAAATCTCAATAGAGTTTTCTCAGTTGAATTACGGGCTAGCTCTTAAATCTTGACGAATATGTTTCCCCCTCAGTTGAATTACGGGCAAGTTCTTAAAACTCAGCAGAGATGTTCTCTCAGTTGAAGTACAGGCAAGTTCTTAAATCCCAACAAAATTAGACTTCCCCAGCGGAATCTTCTACAACAACAGGTATACAAGCTCTCGCTAAGGAATCTATTATGCGATCGACAGTCCTCCAAATGGCATCTGTAGGCCCATTCCAGACATCACAAGGCTGATACCACTTCATGCGAGTGCAAATTTCTGGGCACTCTAGTGTTCAATCATCTTCCACCTTCAGATCACGAAAGGCATGAAAGCCAATCTACATCCTCAGGTTTAAGAAGATTGAACAGGGGCAGCTGTTGTACCCCAAAATTTTCCCTCCCGTATTTCTTAAAACATTGCAAGAAAAATATCCAAGTTGCTCAAGGTTGCTCAAGAGTTGGTCAGACAAGCTATCTCCTAAGGCAGTCAACCCCAAATTAGGGTTTTGTGTTGCATCAAGATCCTTGAGTCCAAATGACCTCAAGTTCCCCCCAATGTCCTAATATATTCTCAAGATCATCCATGTCAAATTTCAAGCCTTGCAGAGGAAGTTTGCTCAGTCAATTGCCCAAAGGTCCAAAAATCGACTGTGCTAAGGCAAAAGTCAATTGTGACCCAAATACAGTCAAACTTCCATATTTTTTGTCAACATTCTAATTTTTAAGGATATTTCATCATTTGATCAAGGTTTGATCATGATTCATCAAGGATTGCTCAAAATTCATCAAGACTCAAAAGTTGCTAAATTAGGGTTTTGTAGGAAAAGTCAACCCAACTTTGACCAAGCATAACTTTCTCATACTTTATGAGAAATGACCCTTCCAAAGCTCATTTCGAATAGTATGCAATTATATACAATCAATCTTCATACCCCAAGATCAAAAAATGCACTCACAATAAGTTATGAATTTGGACATTATAGGTCGTTTTTGAAAGTCAACAAAAACACCTTTTTTTCCAAAGCTTATAACTTGAGAATGGAATATCAAAATGAGATGAGACCAAAGGAGTTGGTTATAGGACATCTCAAGCTTTCTAAAAAGTCAAAGAACACCTCCAAAAGTTCAAAATTGAAGAAGTTATGCATTGTTGAGTTGGACCTTTTTGCAAAATTGCCAAAAGTCAACTATCCCCAAAACTTCAAATTTTGTCAAATGGGCCCATTATTTTCCACTTGAATTGAGTTTTCATTATTTCCCACGTGCTCTAACTTCAGCCATGTGTCCACATCACATTTTTATTATTTAATTTGATTTTTATTTGAATTAATTTATTTTAAATCAAATAAAATCATATAAAATCTAAAGCTTTGATAACACATGATCTTTTGGCTATTTCAGGATCCACATACAGCAATTATCATCATCAAATTCGTATCAAATCAAATCATGTGCAAAAAGATTGGAATTAGGCAAATTTCGCAAGTTTGTAAATGGAGATCAAATCACATATGCAAGCATTGACAAGGCAAGATTTGGATCAATTTTATTAACCTAATGCACTGAGTGATACATAAGCAAGCAGAAGGACACAAAATAAGGGTTGGAAATCATGGGAAGAGGCATAACTGACTTTGCAAAATTCACAAAAAAGTTGGAGATCAAAGTCCAGGTTAGAGGCAGTTTCAGGACGCGAGAGTTGTCTCAATCGATTCCTGGCCATTCACACAAGCTACTTGGATCAAAACCACACATCCTCAGGCCTCTATACGCGTTGTAAGTCTCACGAAAACGACCCCTGTTCTTGAATTTGATTTGATTTGTTCTTGCATCATTTGAGAAACTAATGGCGTATTCATAATCACAAGAACATTTCCAAACTTTTTGCATCATTTGATTTCATTTATATGATATGTATTGCAAACCACCATTGTTAGGGTTTGGTCTACATTTTTGGGCGTTTTTATTCCAGGTACAATTGACCCCCATAATGGATATGGTTGTGACCGGGAGGGTGAGACGAACACAACCATGCCCTCGAATTTCATTTTTGTGGTCTGTAGCGGATTTTGGAGATGAACAAAGTTGTAGTGACGGAGCTTGATCCGTTGGTATAGGTCTTCTGCGTTTTAGCCACGGTTGGGAGGTTAGGGATGATGCGTGCCATCCACCCATTGGCCAGTTCAAATATTTTGTGCATTTTTTTTTATTTTCAGGTCATAGGCTTTGTTTCCACATATTACATTGTGTTATTATTATTATAACAAACAAAGCAGCGTGCTCTAGTGGTTGCCACTCAAGGTCTTAAGGCGTTCCAAGGTTGGAGGTCAGGGGTTCGATCCCTGCCTCCAGCACTTTGTATTTTCTTCATGTTTTTCAGGTGATTCAATGCATGCTCAAGCTTGCAACCCACCATAGTCCCTCATCCATCCAAGCGCCAGATGGCCAAAGGCCAGATCTGGTGGTCAATGATTGGAGGTCCACATGGAGCCAAGTCAATGCGCCCCCACTGGATCCCAGATGGTTAAAACAAGCCAGCATTATTGGGCCTATGGAATTGCTATGAACACCTCAAAACAAGCCCAATTCTACTCTTCTCTTTTATTTATTTATTTGTTTAAATACTTTAATTGATTTATTTAATTTTCTAACCAATCACAAAATTCTATATTTTAAAAAAAAAATCACAAAAATAATTTTATTTCAATCAAACTTTAATCTTTGTTTTTCTTAATAAATTTATTAATTAATTAGGTTTTTTTAGTTAGAAAACTTTAATTCATTTTTTTTGCAAATATTTAAAATTAATTAGACTTAATTAGGTATTAACCACTAATTTAATTATTTTTAATTTCTTTCTTAAATAATCAAAAACTCCAAAAAATAATTTATTTTTCATTTAATTAATTTATTAATTTAATTTAGTTATTTAACTTAGGTTTATTTTCTTTCTTAAAATAAAAACAACAAAAAAAAAACCAAAAAGATGGCATTTTCTTTCACAAGGGTCAAAACCCTAAATCTCGCACTTGATTTAATTTCCCGCGCGTTATTTATTTTATCCAATAATGTACCCGTTTCCAGATTGTAATAGTTAAATAGGACATTTAATTATTTTTATCGCTTTATTTATTTTTTTAAAGGGTTTGTCTTTGGCGATGTAAATACCCGACGCCTTGTAATTTAAATTCCGCATTTTATTTCCGCAAATTATAACTGCTAGATGTTTGATAATAGGATTTGCATGACAAGATTGAATGTTAATCTTAAAATTAAATTAGATCACCCTTAACCTGTATAAATATAAAAATAACTGAAAATGACACACTCGCACATGCACACTCTTAGGGTACACCCCACTTGGTTGCCTTCGTACACGGTCATTGAGTATAGGTCGTTTTAGAGGTCGTTCTCTTGTCTAAAAGATCATAGTCGCCTCAAAATGGTTGCCTCGGATATTGTTGCCTCAAACAAATGATCTAAGACATTAGGGTTACCGCTAAGGTGTCCTAACATTGCTTTGGTGACCGTATGTCCCTAATTCGAATTGACCCTTAAACTCCAACGACGGTGCTACCTAATCACTAATAGTGGGATAGCATTATCTAAAGGAAGTTAGCATAGAACGATTCTTTTTTCGAGTAGTTAGATGGTTCTTAGATACTCTCTTTCAAAAACAAAAACTTTTCACACTTACACTCCTTTTCGAAAAAAGTTTTCAAAACACTTCATTACACTCTTGAGGACAGAAGCAAGAGTTAAATCGAAGTTTCAAAACAAAAACTTTTTTTAAAAACGCACAAGCACAAATAAAAACAATTTTGAAAACAATTGAGCAAGTACCTAAGAGCCCGTGGATAACCACAGATAGAAAGTGTGCTAACACCTTCCCTTTCTATAATCTACCCCCCGAATCCAAGAAATATCTCGAAAAAGGATTTTTTCTGTGCTTTTTTCCTTTCCTTGTTGAATAAAATAAAAGTTAGTGGTGACTCTTGCTTACCGCAATATTTTGCAAAAACAAACGCAAAACGCAAACCAGCATTCCAAAAATAGTCAGTTCTTCCCACCGTATCACAACATGAATACCACATCTGCAATAAAATTTTTGGAAGTTCAAATGGGACAGATTGCAATAAAATTATCTCTGCAAGCACAACGGAATAAAAAAACCATGAGAGTTTTAATGTTGTCGCAATGAGGAGTCAAAAAGTGGCTAAAGAAGCTGAAGAAGAGAAGGAATATGATGATCCGATCATAGAGATAGCGCTGGAAGTGAGAGAAAATAAGAAAAAACAGGAAGAAGCGGTATTTCCTGTGAAGACAACGGAAGAGAAGAGTGCAAAGGAGACTAAACCAGTGATTAAGTTATTGTATCCCTCACGGGTAGCAAAGAAGGACCCAAAAGAGAAAGACTTTGAAAATTTTGTCAAAATGTTCAAAAATCTAGAGATCAACATACCCTTCTTTGAAGCACTCGAGAAAATGCCCTTGTACCAGAAATTCATGAAGGAGGTACTATAAAAAAAGAGACCAACAGAAGATGGACCATTACTTGGTGATGAGAAATTGTGTGCAATCATGCCCGAGAGAAAAATCCCTATCAAGCAGAAGGATCCGGGGTTAGTTGCAATACCGCACACTATAAAAGACAGAACATTCAAGAGGGTTCTAATTTATTATGGTTCTAGTGTAACCTTGATGCCATTATCTATTTTCAAAAAGCTTGGTATTGAGAAGATAAGCGAGAGTGGGACAAAATTGTAATTCGTTGATTACACTATCAAGCAATCATATGGAATAGTTAAAGATGTATCGATGGAAATTGATAATTTTGTCTTTCTAGTTGATTTCCAGATCATGGAAATTCCTGAAGATAAAGAGACTTCTACCATTCTTGGTCAACCATTTTTGCTGACTAGTCGATGCAGTTTTGATATCGAGACAGGTAATCTGACATTAAAATCATTTGATGAGGAGATAAATTTGAAGATGTTGGGGATCAAAAAGTAAGGTGTAGGTGAAAATAATCAAGCTTTATTTGGTATGATCAAACTAGAAGGAGACAACAAAATTTGAAAACCACCCCCAGAAAAGTCTCTAGCATAGTCTCTTAGGTGGTATCAATAAAAATTCATAAGTTTAGTCAAGAAGTCAATAAGACAAAGAAGAAGGAACACCAAAGTGAAAAGATGGAACTTGGAAGTGACTTGAGGCATAAAGTGGTTCATACTTTTGATCTGGATGAGTTTTGGGTTGCGAAAAGGACAAGCAACAAGGTGTGGAAGAGGAAGCATCCCCCATAATAAAGGGGATGAACCGTTGAGCCATGTGACGTTAAACGAAGAGCTTCATGGGAGGAAACCAACCCTTTTAAAAAATTATTATTTCTTTTTGTTGTTTGCTTTGTTTTGTCTTTAGGTAATAAAAAGGGGGTTGTACTGGTGAAAGATAAGAGGCAACAGTTGGTGTTGGACTACCCTCTGTGAGTCATCCTTCTCGATCTTGTTTTGAAACATTGGGGTAAATGTTTAGTTGAAGTTTTTTTGTGGGGGGGGGGGGGGGGGGGATTTACTATTTTCTTTTGCGGTTTATTTGTTTGTTTTATGCTATTTGCCTTGCAAAACCACATGCTCAGTTTTTCCCAAATTTTGACCGAATTTTTTTGGAATTTTTGTTTTGCGCAAGAGCTTAAATTTCAAAGAGATCAGGAATAGTATATAGAAACAAAGGGATGATTGTATGAGGGTAGGAAGTTCGGTATAATGTGACAGTGATACGAGTCTAACGTGTAGATTTTTACCATAGTACTTGAATTCTGAGAAGTACTTCTTGAGTAGTTTATTTTGACAGTTTGGCATAATCTAGATTCACATGCACGTATGTTGGTTGAGAAATAAATAATTTTGGAACCAAAGGATGAAAAGACGGTAAAAGGAAACCGGCCCACTAAGTTGGGCAACTCTCACCCTGTTATTCAGCCCAAAGGGGGTTGATACCCAAACATTGTCCAAATAAGGACAATATATAACTGCAAAGTTTAAAAATTCCATCAGTAATTAAAGTGGAAAATGCTGCTTATTTGGTACATAAACAAAAAAATTCTTGATTAGTCTTGCGCAGGTGATGATCATTGTAATTCTCATTGCCTTAATTTGATTGTCCGAATGAAAAAGGAGGAAAATTAGAAAGAGACTTAAGTACGAAGCATAGTTAGAGAGGTATCTGAAGAGAAAGCTCAGGTTTAAAAGGTTCTTACAAAAACTCTTCGCGTCATATGAATACAGACTGAACTACCTCTTGATCAATGTGAACCGAAGTCTCACGTATGAGTACCAGTATGTTATGAATTTCATGAGCTCTTGTAATTGTCGCTTTACGTCAAGCAACCGTTTAAGCTTTGGGGAGTTTGGTCAGTGGTTTTACACTGTTATTTACCTTTGATTTAAATTATCTATTCTCTTTATTATCAAGTTTTTTATTTCATTTTACCACATTTTATACATTGGTTATATGTTTTACTATTTGTAGGCTCGCATAAATAATAGAGATAAATCAGGGCAAAAAAGAGCAAAATTTGGAGTTCCGGCGGAAGTCAAAATACCATGCTACAGGAGGCCTGACACGACCACTTGCGTCATCTGAAACGGGCCATATCAAGACAAAGGAATGATGTGGAAAAAAAGAAAATATGAATTCAGGGGCTTGACACGGCCACCCATGTCATCTGACACGACCTGTATCAGGAGGTCTGTACCAGAAAAGAAAAATTCAATTTTCCAGAAAGGCAACACGGGTGCCCGTGTAACCTAACACGGCCAGTGTTGGCCTATGACACTGATTTCCTGATTTTTTTCCTATTTTGTCCATATGTTAAGTTGTGGTGGAGTTTTTGGTACTTCCAACTGATCTGAATGAACGGTGACTATTTGGATGAGTTTTCACAAGGAATGAGGGGACTTTTTGGCCAGCAGAGAATTTTGACGATTGAAGAGAGAAACATATGATATTATTGAAGGACATAGATTTTTAATGAACGGAAGCAATTGAAGATCAAAATTCACCAGTTATCTATAATGTCTACTTTTTATGTTTTTGAAATTTTAATGAATAATATGAGTATCTAAACCCCCAAATTTTAGGGGGTGGCCCTGATTTGATTTTGTAACAACTTTGAATTCCTAATCTCAACAATTTATTGGTTTTTCATATTCAATTTATTTGTACAAGGTTTTTATGCTTCCTTTGTCGGGCTAACAAGGATTAATTTACGGTTAACAATTAGTTGGACCGCGGTTGTTAAGGTTTTTGTACAATTAGACTATAGTATATATCACCTAGGACTATGGATACCCTATAGTTACCGGTTAAATCTTGATAAAACAAAAGTTTGATTTCATCATAATTCTCTAAGGACTTAGGATTTAGGATGAATGTTCAACGGTTTTCCCACTAAGGACTTAGGGGAAAATAACCTAAAGAGATGGTAATTGGTATTATGAACTTGTTGAAGAAATCAGGATTCAAGGTTGTTACAGGGAAAATTATACACTTTACCCTAGCATGTTACTTATCTCTGTGAAAAAGCCAATTTATATTTCTGCTTATTTTTACTTACTACTAAGTGAGAACTTCCAAACAAAACCCCAAATTTAAGTTTTTGTTTAATTGAACCACAAATTAAACTCGATATTGATACGCAGTCCTTGAGATCGACACTTTGGAATTTCCCATTATTACTACATTGGAAAATTAGTACACTTGCTAATTTTCTGATCACACATGATTCAATCAATCAACTTCATATCACTAGAATCAAACACGCCTTAAAGAACTACATCTAGTAGCTTTATGTCCCGACATATTGTCTGACATCATAACCGCACAACTTGAATAGAACGCAAGCGTCATAAGGTTTGCACCACTGCACCAGCAATTCATAGACAAGTATTTAGCTCCCCCTGTCATGGAAAAAGTACTCTTGCTAAAGATGAACAGTAGAGAACCAGATGAAATCATATGAAGGACTTCACATTCTCATAATGAGGTCTACAACTTCTCATGCTAGCTGAACACCTTTACACAATGGAAAAACAATTTTGATCCAAATACTCTAACTCATTGTGAGCACATCCAAGCACCCTTACTTGTTCACTCAACAAGGACACATCTGAAAAACGTCCTTACAAACCCACACAAGGTATCATGACCCTTTTGTTAGGCAAGATGTTATGCATACTTGGTTTGACATTACTCACATACTTTAAAAATTATCAGTTTGTTTGCTTCACAAGAACCAAACTGACACAATCTTTTCTAGAGTCACTTGTAGAAGAAGAAACCACCTCCTTAAAAGCATTATGATCAGATCACACTATCTGAAACCATTCCTCCGCCCTTACTAGAAATTGCTGAATAGTCATGCATTTACCAAAGATACTACTATAAACAAGATCAGAATCTTCAAATTCTAATTCACATGGTCAGAACTGCCTCTTCTAATAATAATGTTGAGCATCAAACTACACATCCATAATCCCAAGAATCTTCCAAAGACAACCATCAACAAGAATGATGTTACAACTTCATTTAGAACATCAGATTCTTAAGCTTTTTCAGGTTACCACAAATAACAGAAATCCTTGGAGAGAAATAAACTCTCATTCACTTTCTGAAGCATCATGTTCAGACTGTAGACCTTCATCAACACATTAGCTGAATACATAACTCCCCTTTTTAGTTTAGAAGGACTTCAAGCACAAGAAATTTGACATCGGTCATATGCACAACTACATGAGAGCCATAGAGCAGTAGACAAATCATTCTCTAAGGTCAGATCACAGATATATGCTGCAATCTACATTTCACACACCTGAGAGTTAACCTTTCAGACTTCCATAAATCATTTTACCTTGGATGTATTTTCCATTACAACATAACACAAGTTCCATGTTCTCACAGGTTTTATAATGATATCAAGTTTGAGTGACCACCCTTCATCCTGCTTAAGATGACCGGTTATTAGTCAGTCTACTTAACATAGCCAGACATATTTAGAAAAATAAATTCTTAACACAATGATGTCAAGACCTTATATCTGATATTTCTTCAAGGCCCTCCAACTCCAGATTAGGGACTCCCCTCAACAACTACTAAGAACACCTTAAAAATCATAATTAACCCCCCCCCCCCAATAGCAGCACAACCTGTGGTTAGTGGTTAGTGCACACACACACATTACTCTTCTTTTTCCAACTCAATTAGAACTTGTTCCGCACAATTTTGGCTTCTTTGAACAGAAGAATCTTCCAGATGTCAGAGAGAATGTCTTTGACATTTTAACTTTACCTCCACTTATAAAGAACCAGGTTGGGATAACAAGATTTCACTAGAAATTAGAGCTCATCCTCTACACTCCTAATTACTCGGATCAGAAATAGGCAGATCAATAGGTAATCAATAGGTTGACCATCTTTTGACCAACCCATTATCTAATATATGTTTCTTCAATAGAAACTTCTTAGATACACAACCCAAACACCTCTTCAAATACATAAGAATAAACTAAACATATGTGACCAAGTCACATTTGTTGAGCATCCAGAGCATATGCTATGCAATTTCTTTGTTCAAACAAGATTCAACATACTTTGTTGTTATGATATTCCAACATTTAGTAGAGCATCAACTCACATTCCATTTAAAACATTATTAAGCTTGGATATGAAGTCTTTACTCCTCCTATAAAATAAGAACCTTCCTTGATAAATTTTCCTTCATAACTTGTTTCATCAACCAACTTTGGAAGTGCCTTTCTGAGTGGACTTGAGATGAGCCTCAAGTATCTTTGGAAACTTTAATCAGCTGGTTAAAGCCATCTTCCCATTATCACACCATCATAGGATAAATCTTTAGAGAAGGCTAGATCATAATGTATTTCCCTTATTGGTATTCCAAGAATATTCCTTTTTATGGCCTCAACACAAGGAACTACTAGTGATTTTACATCAGAGACACATGCAGTGGAAAAAAAACTCCTCAGTACCCTTCAAGCACAACCTAAACACATTTGCAAATAACCACATCAATCCAGTTGACAATAGAACAACATAGGTTTGAAAAGAAATCAAACACACAAATCACAACCCTGACAACTCACCATCAAATCAATATGCCTGACAACTTCATCCAGGATCATTACTCACCCTGTCACAAATAATATATACTCCTTTTTAAGAGACCATCCAAACAACGATATGACTTGTTCATGTTAACACATTAGCCAAGACTTCATAACATTTAGTAAGAAATCACATAACACCAACAATAACTGTAGAGGCACACTATATGATTAGGAACAAACCAATCTTGATTATCTTCATATTGTGTTTCACCTCTTGTCTCTATCAAATAACCTTATGAACTTTTTGGGTCTGTCACAAGTTTTAGAAGTGTTATTCGTGAAACCCCTTGTTATCTCCTCAGAAGATGTCTTCTTAAAATCAGTCCTTAGCATAGAGCTTCCGATCACAAATCCACTTTCAATGTCCATTGTACCATAAAGTATCTTCTATAGATCTCACCCAGAGCAGAACGAGATGCCTGTTCTGATACCAATTGAAATTCTGGTAGTCAAATCACATATGTCCTAAGAGATGTCGAGACACTGGAATCTGACTTCAACATAATGAACAAGATATAACGCAATAAAAAAATGCAATAAGTAAACAACACACACAAATGTTAACCCATTTTGGTGTACAACAACACCTACTCTGGGGGCTACCAAGCCAGGAAGGAAGTCCACTAAATAGTATCAATTCGAAGCTATACTCCCCAGTTTACAACTTTTCACTTAATCACTACCCGTGCTATACTTCTACCTAAGACTCACCTACGTATGAGACACCTCTCACTTCTCTAATCGCCACTAAAAGTGACAAAACCATAACTCAAACGAATTTAAAAACAAACTTCACACACACACACACACAATAACTCTATAATAAGAAGCTTAAGAGTGATTGACAATCAAGAAGAAGACACTCTTTAACAAGCATAATTCACTCTTGCTTAATAACTTATTATACAAGAGTGGCTCACAACAGTAAACAGACGAAGCTCTAAAAATTATTGCTTTCACAACTCTGGCTCGTACCTCCTTTAGGTTAATAATCTTCTATTTATAACCTTTCTATGGATTGGACATCAATAATTAGTTTCCTAAATTATCTCCATAATTAGAAACTAACAATTCTCTTCAAAATCAGCTTGAATATTTTTAATCTTCAAACTATGCGTCACATAGGATAGCATAATATTTTACAAATATTATGCACATGTTAAAACATAAACCAGTCCAACTGTCCAGCCCAACAGAATCTCGATGTCGAATGACTCTTCATAGGACATCTTGTCTGACATGTTGCTTCCGTTGATGAAATATCTCAACTCAACATGTTTCTTCATAAAATAAAACTTCTTGTTCCACATGTTTTCTCAACTAGTTAGAACACCATATTTAATATGTTGTTGCCATATTTGTTTTACTAAAATTTATGACAATCATAAAATCATAGAACTAATACTTAGTTTGAGTTTAAACCAATGATGTTTCAAATGTTTCAAGCCATTGGTCAAGGATCGAGCGTCGTAAATGAAGACCATCAGCTACATTTGAGGTAATTTTTAGAGGTTGCTTGTAACTTCAAATTCATAGCATTACATATGACACCTTAAGACAAAGGCTTTTTCCATACTCTCTAAGAGATAGAGCTAATAACTGGTTGAACTCCCTAGAGCCTAATTCCATATCCACATGGAATACTATAGCTACAACGTTTTTATCTAAATACTTTTTGCCTATCAAGAATGCTAAAATGAAAAACGAGATCATTGCATATAGACAAGGAGATTATGAGTCTTTATTTGATGTTTGGGAAATATTGAAAAAGTTGCTTAGACAATGTTCCCACCATGGAATACAAATCTACATACAACTAGAAACATTCTATAATGGATTGGTCCCATCATCAAGGAACATGCTTGATGCATCTAGTGGTGGAGCCGTGTTTTCTAAATCTTATGAAGATGGTTACGAGTTGATTGAAATTATCACAAAACAAAACCTATCAATGTCCAGTTATAAGGGTTGTTGTTGTCTCTACTCAAAAGAAGCTAACTGGTGTTCATGAAGTCATTGAGACTACAACACTTGTTGCTCACATTCACCTAAAGATGGAAAACATGATGGTGAGTCCTGACGTGTCTATTTCTAAAATTATTAAGATTATAACTGATGCATTAGAGGTTACTTGTGTCTATTGTGGGGTGCTCACTTATTTGAAGATTCTTCATCAAATCCCGTTTCTGTTAACTATGTTGGCAAAAACAAGTACAACAACCCCTACAACAACACTTGCAATCTTGGTTGGTGTAATCATCCAATTTTTTTGATTGAGAAACAACCAAAATTAACTTAAGCCTCAAGTACCTAAAGCACCACAAGTTTCCCCTGGTTTTTCTTCTCCAAACCATGTTGTGTCTAATCAAGGGGATAACCATCTAAAAAAAATCTAAAGTCCTTCATTCAAGAGACAAATAATGAGTTTCAAGCTTAAGGTGTAAGCATAAAGAACTTAGAGAATCAAGTTGGGAAAATTTCTTCTACACTTAGTTTAAGGACTATGGAAGCATTTGCAAGCACCACAAAAACTCCAAAATTGACTTTTGGGGCCAAGAGTATTGAAACATGCAAGGTTATCAACCTTGGAAGTGGAAAAGAATTTGAAGGATCAACATAAACAAGAAAAGAATCACCAAAAGAGAATTTGATTAACCTGACACTTCAGAGAGGGAAGTGTCTGAACCCACTGAACTTATACATGTGGTAGAGCCCACTTAAGAACATGTATCTCAAGAGAAAGGCACACAGAAAGATTTTGGCATGACATCTAACCCAGAGAAATAACCGATTGGCATGCCAGAGACTGATAGACTTCCTAAATTTTTTCAAGAAAGCCCACCACTTCATTTTCCTCAAAGGATTCGAAAGGCCAAGAAAGAGAAAGAGTTTGGAAAATTCATGGAAATTCTGAAACAACTTCGTATCAACACACCATTGTTTGAAGCAATTCAAGAAATGTCAAAATACTCCAAATTCATGAAGGATGTTCTTACAAAGAGGAAGAGAGTGGGAGAGTTTGCCACTGTAGCACTAAGTCAAAAGTGCAGTCACTTGTTCAATGAAAACTCCCTCCTAAATTAAAGTATCTCAACCATATTGCTATACCATGTAACATAGGAGACTCTTTTTGTGGAAGGGGTTATGTAACCTTGAAGTGAGCATCAACCTTATGTCTTTGTCCATCTTTTAAAAGGTGGGGATCGGGGATGCTAGACAAAAAAACATCACCCTTCAACTAGTTGACCAAAGCATTTGCTATCCCCAAGGGAAGATTAAAGATGTGTTGGTAAGGGTAAATAAGTTTGTCTTTCTTACTGAATTTATAATTATGGATTTCAACACTGATGAGGAACCTCCCATCTTATTGGGAAGGCCATTTTTATCCAAAGGAATGTCATTGATACATGTAGAAAGTGGAGAGCTAATTATGAGATACAATGGGAAACAAGTTATATTCAATATATCAAATGCACTTAAATATCTAGAAGAAGAAGTTTTTGATTGTTCATGGATCTCTAGTTTTGAAAATGTGGTTCACAAGAGTCTCCTCTGTTGAAACAAAATCTATTCACACTCTTTGAGATCATACTCCTAGGGTTTTGATGATAACAAAGGTACTTAAATAACAATAGGATATACTAATGTTTGGTTGAGTGTGCATGATCACTAAGCTTATAATTAACTTAGTTTTGGCCCAATTAGTGGCTTGTAAAGAAGAAGCAAGTAAATACAGATTCTAATGGACTAGAATTTGAATTTCATATAAGACCTCAGTGCCATATTATTTCAGTTTATCATGTTCAAATGGAAATTTAGTGATACATTGATTTTACCTCTGATGATTCAAATGGAACTTCAAGCGCTCAACTAGAAACACAATAAAAAGTTATTATGTTCATACTCTATGCAAAAGAAACTCTATCTTTTAAACGACTAGAATTATAGATCTAGTCAACTAGAGGTTTTAGCATAAGGCTCGAGGCTAAATGATATGATTTCTTTAGTATACTATCTCATGCCTTTGGACTCCTTACTTGAGAAAGATGCAATGAATAAATTAATTATCCAGAAGATGAAGATCCTCGTCGTGCCAACTCCAACGTCTCTCTCTCTCTCTCTCTTGGAAAATGTTTCTTCAACAAAGACACATGTGCAATAAATCTTCCAACATCTCTTTTGTTCCCTCTATATAAGGAGCTAAATATTCAAAATAAGTAACAAGAATAATACAACAAGAACAACAACATAAATCATAATATTGCAAGAATTGTCTCTCACTTCAAGTTACAATTTATATTTGTTATATTGCACATAGAATTGAGAGGCTCTTACACTTGTATATCTTAGAAATATCAAGTATCAAGGTCTTTACGTGTGTTGTATTATTTATACCTCTAATTGAATATTAGGTACATCTTGTTGTAATCCTAAACAATTTATTTAGAATTTGTAAAAGTCTCAAACTGAGTGTTTGAGCAAAGAAGTCTCGGGCTGAGTGTTTGAGCAAGGAAGTATTTTTCTAGTTTGATTGAGAAAGGAAGTCCTGAACAATTGGTTTAGGAGAGGAAGTCTCTTTCTAGTTTGATTGAGGAATGAAGCCATGAAAAATTGGTTTAGGAAAGGAAGTCTCTTTCAGGTTGATTGAGCAAAGAAGTTCTGGACAATCGTTTGGGCAAGAAGTCTCTTTCAAGTGAGATTGAGCAGGTAGTCTTGGACTGGTGTGTCTAAGAAAATTTTAATCAGATTCTTATTATAGTAAAAATCTCTTGTTTTGCAAGGGGAATGGACTGTTCTTGTTAGAGAGGAACCAAGATAACCTTGTGTGTGATTTACTTATTGCTTTTGTACTTTAAATATTTTGTTGTTACATACTCTAGCTTAGAATATGAACTTGGTCTGATTCATAAGCTTCTATTTTGAAAAATCATAAATTATCAGATACACTATTCAACCCCCTTCTTGTGTATTTTCTCACCTTCCGTTGGCATCAGAGCATAATCCTTGCTTAACACTTAATAGTTGTACAAAAAAGGATCCTGAAGAGAAATGTATACTAAGATGGGTGATACTGGTGATAGTAATGTTAATGGTACTAGTATACCACATGATTATAGTGCTCATGAAAAGAGTCACTATTTTTCCAAACCACCTTCATTAAGTGGTGATTTTACTAACTTTGAATGGTGGAAGAGCAAAATGAACACTTACATCATTGGCCTTGATGATGAGTTATGGGACATCCTTGAGGATAACATTGAGATTAATGTGAATGGTATGGGAATGGTTGCTGATAGAAAAGTTCCCAGACCAGTTTTAAAAAAAGATTGTACATAAAAAACCACAAAGTAAGAGGTATTATTGTTGATGCTTTACCTCACTCTGAGTACATAAAATCATAGATAATTCAACTATAAAGACTATCTTTGGTTCACTATGTGCTACCTATTAAAGTAACCAGCCGGTGAAAGAGGCTAAGGTTAACCTTATGGTTCAACAGTTTGAACTCTTCAAAATGAAGGATGATGAAGACATTGAAATCATGTTCTCCAGGTTTCAAGTTCTTGTATCAGGCATTCAAGTTTTGAACAAGAGTTATACCTTAACAGATCATGTCAAGAAGATTCAGAGAAGTCATCCTGTGAGATTCAAACCTAAAGTAACAGTTATTCAGGAGGTTAAAGACCTGGATAATTTAAGTCTTGAAATTCTGATAAGCAACCTTCAGAGACATGAAATGGAACTGAATGGAGATGAGCCCGTGAAGATGACCAAATCACTTGCTTTAAAATTTGTTTGTAAGAAGTTTGGAAGTAAAACTCACAAATCTTCAAAAATCCGTAAATAAGAAGAAGATTTTGATGAAGCGGCTTCAGATGAGGAAGAAATAGCCTTTATCATTAAAATGTTTCAACAACTGTCCAGAAGGAACAAGAGATTCTATGGGAGAAAGAGTGACTTTAGAGGCTCTAATTCTAGAATCAAAGAAGATGACCAAACGATTTTCTACAATTGCAACAGACCTGGTCACTGTAGAACTGGATGTCCTGATTTACAGAAGGACAAGTCAAAGAAAGGAAGCTTATAGAAGGACAGCTTCAGAAACAGATTCAAGAAGAGTCTCATGGAAACATGGGATGAACTTAATAATGAAGGAAGTTGTGATAAAGATGAATGAGAAGAAAATATGGAGTTATTGGCTCACACATCATCTGATGTAGAATCTTAATCATGCTCTGGTTCAGAATCATACAAAGAAAACAAGGTATTTCTAACTTATCTTATTATGGGCTTATTTCCTTCATTCAAGACCTCATGAGTCACTACAAAGACAAATAAAGACATATGAAAAATCTTAAAGAGAGATAATGATCTTTAGAAAGATGAATTAAAAATGTCTCGTGACGAATTTGAAACTCTTAAAAAGATCATAAGGATCTCTTAGATGAAGCTTCTGATAAATCTATAGATGAGCATGAGATAACTCTTTAAAGCTTTATAACAACAGGTCTTGAGAGAACTAAACTTTACTCCATGATCTATGGAGTAAGTAAGAGCATAGGAGAAGGTTTGGGTTATAATGGAGAATCCTACATAGTTCAGCTCTTAAAGAAACTCTCAGATCCTTCTTCTTCAAGTAGTGCTCAAGCAATGTTAAAAACATATTGTGTGTCTACTTCTGTAAGGGTAAGAATATGATCCAATCAGAACCCAAGATTATTGATTCAAAATATCTGACTAATTTTGTACCTGAGACTTCAAAGTAAAAGGTACTAAAGAACCCAGTTCCCAAGAATTAACAATCTAAAGTTCAGATCAGATTAGAACCTAAGGTTCAAAAATCAATTTTTAGAGGATCTTAGAACCAATGACCTCCAAGTCAAAGGTTCTTAAGAAACCGGAACAAATAAACTATGTGATGCTGTAGTATTTTGTGATTAAAATAGTAAGTATTTGTTTATCGTCTCCACAAGGATTAGTGCGATATAAATGTAATTCAACTATCACCATGATTTTAAGCTTAAGTTTGCAAGTTGTTTAATTGTTAAAGTTATAAAATATAAAAACATGAAAAGTAATGTTTTAGAGAGAAGAGAACTTGTCAGGATTGGATTTCATCCACCGATATAATATGAATTTTTTACCAATCATTTGTACACAAGCTAAACATTCATGAATACCATAATGTATCAAACACAATAAAATTTATGTCTAAACATCTAATGATATTTGAACCTTTTAATTGACGATATCTTAGCCTATTAAACGGTTCCTACCTTATTGTTTAATCGACGATCTCTCAGTCAATTAAACAACAAGGAGCATTAAGATTCGATACACTATGTGAATGTTAGCCTAAATCTATGTCTAGAGTTTAGAAACTAACAAATGTTCATATTAGTTTGAGTTTCAAATCTTATTTCTCAATAACAATCCAAACCAATTAAGATAAAAAGTAAAACAAAGATAACATCGACATAGATTCATAAATAGATTGTATACAACACCATGATTCAATACACTTACATACTACTATGGAGAAAAACACCCGATCCCAACAAGAAAGGGATTTATCCACTCATGGTAGCTAGATACAAAGAGAAGAATGGAGATGAACAAGCATCAAGCGTGATTTCCTAACTATTGACACGTACCCGGCTCCGAATCTTCAAGATTCACCCTCTCCTTTTTTTTTATAAGATTCTCTCTCTAAAAAATGTGTTATTGGTGTTATGGGTCTCTCTTGGATGGGTTTTTGGGGTCTAGAGCACAAAAAGACAACTGAAATCTATTTATAGAAATAGAACATAGCAGACCGCGCTAAGCACAAAATCTGGCGCTGTGCAAAATCCTCTGTTAAAAGCCTTTCTAAGTTAGCTACAAGGGTTCTATGCATAGTTAGGTGGGATAAGCATAGAATTTTGGGGCTTAGCCCAATCTCCAGCATTTTCTCCAAAATATAATTGAAGCCATTTCATCGTGTTTTGGTGCCCAAAGCTCATTTAATGCACACAAACCTACAAAATGAAGTAAAAAAAGATCAAATTAAACAATATTTACATAAAAATTGAGGTTTTAACTTGTGAATACAATAATCAAGCTAATAAGTTCCACTTTCTCATGCATAAATTCACCACAATTGGGAATTTGTCAAACTCTCCCCAACTTAGAACTTTGTTTATGCTCAAACAAGAATCTTAAAAATCTAAAGAAACAAAAGCAACCTCAAAATATCATGAACAATAAGCTTTGAGAAACAAAAACAAATGCATGGTGAGAATTCAAAAGAACAAACAAAGTAATTCTTACCACTACACTATAAGGACACCATGATCATGAAATTCTAAGACAATACATGCACAAACTTGAATCACACCTAGAACAAAACTTCATTAGTGGATGAAGAACAAAATTATGAGGGACTTGACTCTCACCTAACAATCTTTCTAACATATTGATTAAATTATGCATTCATAAAAAAAACTCACATTGAAAGCATAAAAACACAAATCACAAAGTACTTTCAAGGGTTGTAATGTGGCTTGGTTAACAAAGAATGGTCATATCTCAAGGTTAATGAAACAAAATTTCCTAATCCTATAAAAACAATCACTTCCCACATTTTCAAGAAATCAAAAATATTATTCACCCTTTTCTCTTGGCTCAGTCATTACAGACTTAATCTTATTGTTTTCTCTCTTTTTCTTTTCTTTTTCAACCACTTTATTTTTCAAACCTCTTAGCAACTAACCTTTAAGAAATACATTTTTTTCTCCCAAACTTGAATATAACCAAACATCATAGCATGAATGCTCCCAAACTTTCTAAGGAAAGGAAAAATTACAACCATAATATATGGTTGATGGTTCAAGTGCTTTAGAAACAAAATTAGAAACCATGATGAACTTCTTAATTATGAAAAATTTAATAGTGCAATTTTCGTTGTCATATCTCAGATGTCCTAAGAGATGTCGAGACTCTGGATCCGACTTCAACACAATACAACAGGATATACAAACAAAACAAATAGTGCTGAACGTAAATAACACACATATTTTAGACATGTTGTACCCTAAAATTTTCCCTCCATTTTTCTTCAAGACATCCTCCTAGGGTTCTCAAATGCTCAAGGATGCTCAAGAATTGATCAGACAAATTCTGATCCTAAGCAATGGACTTACAACTAGGGTTTCATTTTTATCAAGGAAGTTTAGGTTTATAAGGCCTAAAGTTGTTTCCATGGTTTCTTGTAGGTCTCCAAGAATGCTCATACAAAGTTTCATGCCTTGCATCACAATATTGCTCAATCAATTGCTCAGATGACTGAAAATCAACTATATTAGGTAAAAAGTCAACTATGGTCAACATACAATCAAACTTAAAGTTTGTTGGTCAACATCAAGGTTTTAAAGTGATATTAATAATTTTATCAATGGTTGATCATGATTCATCAAGAAGACTCTCAAAATCATCAAAAGTCAAAAGTTGCCAAATTACGGTTTTCTTAAGGAGAAGTCAACTGAACTTTGACCAAGCACAACGTTTACACGCTTCATCAGATTTTTCTTAACCAAAGCTCATTTTTAAGTAAATTCAATTCTCTAGAACTTTGTCTCTCTAAGCTCAAGTCCAAAAAATGCTTCATTTGAGAGATATGGACCAATACATTATAGGTCATTTCAAAAGTCAACAAAAAGACACTTTTTGTCAAGGCAACTTACATTTAGATACATTTTTATAATCCAAAAATAATAAACATAGGGATTGAAGAGGTCAACTTTATCTTTCCAAAAAGTCCTAGATCACCTTTAAACGATAAAAATTAAGAGAGTTATGATCAATGCAAGTTGAGAAATTTTGAGCAAATGCATGAAGTTCAAATTGAGAAAACTTGATTTTTTGGGCTATTGGGAAATTGTTGCAGAGTCCGAGCATGTTCTACACTCGATATGCACCTCAAGAATTGTTCATAAAGCTCTCTTTGGTTTATTACATTTTATTTTTTATTTTTTATTATTTTAAAAGTCAAAATAAGATAAAATAAGACAAGGCTTTTAACACAAGTCCAAGCCCATATTTTTTGACCTAATTCCATGCTATATATTCCCCTCAAATCAGACACAAAAGCAATGAAAAAACCTTCTCCAAGAATATCCCTCCAAAAATCACAAAAATTATCAAACTAGGGAAACTAGAACTGTCAATCGATTCCTAAGAAGATACCGAGTAAAAATGGACCAAACCTGATAGTCAAAGCTCACAAAACGCACATACATTCATCTCCGATCTCATGTTTTTTTTACAAAATTAATACTTTTATTTTTGTTTTGTTTTAATTCATACTAATGCCATTAATACGTTTTTGAGATTTGTCTATACAGGATTGGATCATCATAGGAGTCCCATGCAATCAAAACTGTGAATTGTCACATTTGGTATGATCCATATCATTTTCGTTGTACCTCCTAAACCATTGCCTTTCATTCCAAAATAATCGTCCCAATGAATTCGCAGGCCTAAATTTAGAGGGGTTGGGTATTCTTGGAATGCTAATATATACTGTTTTATAGGTTTGGAGAAAGGAGGCAACCGAAGAAGACGATAATTCCATATTATATATATTTTGTTTGATTTAATACAACGGATATATTACCACCCCAGTGGTAGCATGCTTTCCTCTAAGTCATTACTATGCCCATATGCGGGTTTGATCCTTGTGCGTACCAATCTTTGTTCATGTTTTCTAACTCCTGTAGATCAACTGTGATATGTCTAGTGGACCTACCATGTGCCCTCAACTCTCAGCTATCAGATCTCATCATCCTCAACATCAAGCGCTTTAAACGCTTCTGTACAGTACATCCTTCGAGTTGCAGCACACTTGATAGAACAGACCAAACAATTGGGCCAATGCTCTCAATGTTATTCGCACCCCCTAGCTGCTATTTTATGCCCAATTTCCAACCTTTTTTTATTTTCTTTTTTTTCCTAATATAATTAGTTTAATTAATTAAAATTGATTTAGATTTTTAGTGTTTTTAATCATTTTCTAATTAATTTAAATAATCAAAATTTTTTAATTAAATTAATTTCATTTTTAATCAAAATTAATTAAGGATTTTTTAGGTTTTATTTTAATTAATTATTTCTTTCTTAATCAACATTAATTAGGGTTTTAATTAATTAATCATAAATATCTTATTTTCATAAAAAAATAACAAAAACATTCAGGTTTCCTCCGAGTCAAATTTTTAGGTTAACTGTGCTATTGCAGACATTTTTTCTATTTCTTGCATTTCTTTTCATCATTAATTGTAACTGCTTCTGGTTTGTAATAGTAATTAGGGTTTCTATTTCCTGCATTTTTATTACTTATGTACGTCTCCCAAAGCGATGTAATTGGTTTAGGTTTTCTTTCTACATCTACTTTTTGTACTTTATTGCTTTATTATTTTCACTATTACTGTTAGTATCTATGGTTGCATGGGAAGACTAAAAATAAATCGGTAGAAAACGCTAATTCAAGATAAGAAATACTTGAATCATAACACACTTTGCACACTCACACCTCTATGGTAACCTCCCTTGTTGCCTTGGAACAAAAACAGTCATGTCCCTCGAATTTGGGGACGCTTTAGCATTGTCCCTTGAAAAACAAAGACTGTAGTCCCTTGACGACCCTTTCAATGTCGCCTTCGGTAAATGATCTAGTCCCTTACGAAATTTCTAATGTTCCCTTACGAGTTGCCTTCGATGAGTGTACGATGACCCACACCCGTCCCTTCACATCCAACGATAGGGCTTCCTACTAACTAATGGTAGGATAGCACTATCAAAAGGAGGAGGAAAATAACAAGAAAGACTTTTAGTAGGTAGAACACTCGTAGGAACTGCTTTCTAAAGGTCTTTTAAAAAAGCATTTTCCATCTAAAGCAGGGACTCCAAACAATGAATATCTAGTCCTACTTCTCATGGTAAAGAAAGTAGTAAACGATGCAAGAGATAAAAAGAAACAAAAGAAAATACCAATAGAATGCAAGTTCGTCATTTATCAGACGAAAGCAAATAAACGTGGAAACTTCGTGAAAGCTTCACCAAGCAACATATAAACAATAAAAAACAATATCCAATATCAGGATCAAATTTCACAAATGCGAAAATAAATCGTATGGGGAAAGTCTGTCGCGTCGAATCAAAGTCCCTACACAAGATAATTCTATACAAGTAAAGTACAATCTAAACAAATGCGTCGTGCGATAAAACTCCTTCCAAAAGTTGCCTGAATCACCAAATGCATTAGCAAATAACAAGAGAAATTAATTGCGGTTAAACAATCGATACAACAACTCAAAAGGACATGCTATCATGCATAAATCAAGAATGAACAAGCGACGGAAACACAAAACCAATTCTTGGGCAGGATGGCACTATCTGATGAATCGCATGAAAGATCGATCTAAAGTCGCCACAACTCAATGCACATGTCCAAGAAATACCGATGCAAGTATATTAGTGTATAAACCAAAAATTAAAATGCATTTCAAGCGTAACTTTCATCACTGGGCAGAACCTCTGTTACCTCATGAATAGGAAAATAAATCGATCTAAAAGTGAGAAAACACAACAACAATGGTCCATAATTGAACAATTAAGCATAACCATGCATTATATGAGAATTAACTCACAACATACATGTTAGAATGAAATTCAGACAACATTGTTATTATTTTTAAAGTGCATAAAAAGTAGTTTTAAAACTCAACCGAAACGGTACCAATTCTCTTCAATCATCTGATTAAAACCAAATATGCATTAAGCGCCAATTAAATATCAATCCAAGTGCATTTTCAACATCCGGCAACACTACATCGTATCATAACATCGCTTGGAAAACCAAACTGAAATCGATATTTGTCAACATAAATCACCCACAAATGCACAAAAAGTCTTAAGCAAATATCAAACAACAATTGAAATCCCATTTACAATGTGTTTTCATTTACCGGGCAGCGGTGCGTACATGAACCAGTATTGTTCTAAAACGGATTAAAAAACAACAAACAGATACATAAAAGTGTTTACCGGTTCAAGTTTCATCACTACGAAATTACAAAAGCATTGTAAACTATTAATATCGCATCAAAGTGTTGATTCCAACCAAACAAAATTAAATTCAAGTGTTAATGCAATTTACCAGATTCAAACTTTTTCGGTGTCGTAAAAATTGATTCATTATTCAAAACAATCCAAAATTGATTTAACACATGAATTCGACGTTAATTACTTAAAAAAATTCAACATCAATAAAATACAACCGGATTAAATCTCAAGATTCTCATGAATGCTTCAAAAGTTCAACCAATTCCGGATTTATCATCATCAATATCAATTAACTCCTTCTTAACTCAAGAATTCAACATATCTCAAAAATCAACTCATGACCATAATTAAGCATCAATTATCAAATTAAATTCTCAAGGTTCACAAAAATTCCACACTTATTCAACCAATTCCACTTCTATACATCATTACCAATTCAAGAATTTAAGATCCAAAAACTCAATTCAACATCAATTCATGAATAAACTTCACATAAACTCTTATGTATCAAATCAATTATGCTAAACACTTAAACAATTGACTCAAGAAGATAATTGCTTACCGAAATTGAAGAGAAAATCGTAGGAAGAATAGAAACTGACTGGAAAATCAAGATCGGAGCATTACTGTCATTTTCAGTAATGCAAAATTTTCACTAATCATTTTGAGAAACGAGCCATAAACCGAAACCTTCGGAGCTGAATCCAACCTCGAGCCCTGAAGAAAACTTGTAGACAACAAAATTTGTGAAATTATATCGCTAGAATCATCTAGATAAGATAAAAATCAAAGAAGTTGTGATTTTTACAATATCGGGAAATAGTGGAATAAAAATCCGATTCAGCACAATAAAATCTTTGGTAATCCGCATTTTCGGGGGTCTTCCTCAAAGAATCAGCCTTCTACCCGAACATGTGAAATAAAGATGACATTAAGATGAATTTTATGCCCAAATAATCGCTCCAAAACAGTATTCCATTTAGAAGTTATGAATTTTTGAACATCCGATAAATGTTGGTTCGGCAATTAAATTCAATGCACTGTCTTCAAAGGATTAAAATTCCCAGAGATCTTCTGCACAAAATTAGCCTCCGATCCGAACACGAGAAATGATAAGAAAATCAGGTGTCAATGCTTGAAGAATCAATCGAAAATACTAAATTGGATGAAGGTTACGAATTTTTGAACACCCGAGAAATAGATAATCAACCATTAAATTCAAATATTGTTTCAAGGAAATTGAATTCTTTGGAGACTTTCTGCACATAAATGGCTTCCGGTCCGAACATATGAAATGAAGAAAATACCGAGAAAATTCCAATGTTTGACAAACCATTTCAAAACAGTATTCCGATTGAAAGTTAAGAATTTATAAGCTCAAACCAGCAAAAATGATGTTTCTGGTTCGCACAGTCTCAAATTCACCAAAACGTTTGATTTCTCTGCAATTAAGAGCATGTTGAAATACATGAGAGCTTAACATGATGATGGCTTGATTGATTATTCATTTGATAGCTTAAAAAATATGTGTAACACATTTAAACCTTTAAAAACTAGAGTTTTGCCTTATTGCTGCTCGACAGATTAATCTTTTTTTATGTGTGGCTTCCAAAAAGAAATACCTTGATCCCATGAACGTTTATTGATTAATGATGGATGTAATGTTATATGTTATAATGAGGAGTATGTACATGAAGGATGTGAGATGCATAATCCATATGATCCTTATAAAGGGGTTGGACAAATTTTGGATATGACAGTTGCGCCTATTTAATCGTCTTAAACCTGAAAGTGTGATTGGCGCGAGCCTTTCGAATGTTCGAGGTAGAAGATGATTAAATACCAATGTGGAAATAATTTGTCCTGAAAATATGGTTTAATTGTTTATATTTTTGTGATATCTACTGGGGAAAGTATTTTTCTGTTTTTCAGGTGAAAAAGATTTATGGTGAATAAGTGTGATTGAATGGTGGTAGTAACATGGTAATAATGCCCATACAAAGTATTTTGATGGGAGGTTAAATTGATTAACATGGACGAGTGCTGGTGATTAACACGGACGAGTGTTAGAGGATTAACATAAACGAGTGTCAAAGGGAGAACTCTACTGGAGATTAGTGAAAGATTAACACAGACGAGTGTTTATGCCAATACGGACGAGTATCAAAGGAAGATACAAACGAGTATCAAGGAGAGGTTTAACACGAACGAGTGTTTGAATTAATATGGACGAGTATCAAAAGAAGATAAAAATGAGAATAAAATAAATGATTACATGAACGAGTGTTTGAATCAATACAGATGAGTATCAAAAGAAGATACAGACGAGTATCAAGGAAATGATTACACGGACGAGTGTTTGAATCAATATGGATGGGTATCAAAAGAAGATACAAATGATCATCAAAGTAAGGATAACACTGACGAGTGTTTAAATCAATATGGACGAGTATCGAAAGAAGATACATACGAGTATCATTGAAATATTTACCATGGACGAGTGTTTAAATCAATACGGACGAGTATAAAAAAAAGTTACAGACGAGTATCAAAGAAGGATAACATGAACAAGTGTTTGAATCAATACAAACGAGTATAGAAATAAGATATTGACGAGTATCAAAGAAATATTTAACATAAACGAGTGTTTGGAGAGCTGACACATACGAGTATTTGGGGCGACAAGGTATTGGCACCGTTAGCTGGGTATCATGATGTAACGAAGGACGTCAGCTGGGGATTTTAGAGTTATACTCTTTGTGGAGATGTATTACTGTTTTGAATGATTCAGGTATTTCGTGAAAGGTACCCGATTTGGCTTATGCTTCATATGCATGTTTGGATTTTGTATGGCGTAATGATCCATTTAATGGATATGCTACGTGTTTAAGGATGAAATGTGATGCAATGATGATCTCTATATGCAAAATGCAGAGAAATAAACTATGTGGAGATAAGAATAGGTTCATCGGGGATGATTTGTAACT
This sequence comes from Vicia faba, assembly GCA_948472305.1. Taxonomy (NCBI): domain Eukaryota; kingdom Viridiplantae; phylum Streptophyta; class Magnoliopsida; order Fabales; family Fabaceae; genus Vicia; species Vicia faba. Next base: position 494,291,095 of record OX451738.1, read on the forward strand.
GGATGTGGAGAAAATGATCTGATCTGACTTTTCTATATCCCGTATTGCTCGGGGATAGTAAGATAAACACACTGAAGAATGGATGTTGAATAACATATGGATCTCTTCGAATGCCTCGAGTTTGCATCATGTTGGGGAATTACATATTAGACCACTTGGGGGATCAAGAGATGTACATGGACGTCTTTGAGTGCCCCAATTTACTTCTATGCTGGAGATTAGAGGACGATCTTGTGGGGATTACATGTTGAACCATGTAAAACCTCTCAAATGCCACATGATTACTCTACTGGGGAATTACATATACACATGCTAAATCACACGAAGACTTTGAGTGTCCAAGTTTACACCACTGTTAGGGAATCATGTTGAATATGTGTGTTAAGCCGCATAAACACGTCGAATGCCCCAGTTTACTCTAGTGGGGAATTGTAGATGCACGTGCTGAATCACACGAAGACTCTGAGTGCCCCATGTTTACACCACTGCTTGGGAATCATGTTGAATATGTGCGTCGATCCGCATAAAAACCTCAGATGCCCCAATTTACTTACTGTCGAGGAGTATACTTGGAATGCATGCAAGAGATGAGAATGACTTTTGCAATGCTGGTTGGGTCAAGGTGACTGTCATGGGTTTCTACCTGCTCAAAGAAACAACGCTTTAAATGATACAACACTCCTTTGGGATGATTTCATATCAATGTAAAGTCATGTTTCATTTTAACTTGAAATTATTATTCCCCAATATTTTCAATGCAATGTTCAATAAAGAATTAAACCACATTTCACATACTAAAAAATTAAGACATCAACGATAATAAAGATAACTTTTTCGATGAAAAAAACTTTATTGATTAAAAATTAGCTCGTAAATGGGTGTATGTACAAGGAGGCAACTCCTAACTGAGGTAGTTGCGAAAATAAAAATAAAATACAATAGGTAAAATGGCAATGAGAAATGCTCTAATTTCCATTAAAACTGGTATTGCTACAATTCCCATATCTTGGATAGTCTCAATGCCTTGCCTCTGAAGGGTAGTGGTTGGATCGATTCGTTCACTGCCAAGGTGAAAAAGATGTACACGGTCATTCGTGAAGAGTATTCAGACTTCAGGCTCTCTCTCATGATCCCTAATTTTTTCCTGACAGATGGCTGCCAAACACTTCTCCTCAATCAGATTGAGCTAGTCAAGTCTTATCTGAACCCACTATGCCTCATCAAGCTTGGTATCTGTTGTACCTCAAAATTTTCCCTCTCAGTTTATTCAAAACATTTTCCTAGGGTTCCCAAATGCTCAAGGTTGCTCAAGAATTGATCAGACAAATTCTCCTCCTTAGCAATGGATCCACAAACTAGGGTTTCACTTTTCACAAGGAATTTTGGGTTTCTAAGGCCTCAAGTGGTTTCTGTGATTCCTTATATGTCTCTAAGAACTCTCACACTAAGTTGCAAGCCTTGCATCAACAGTTTGCTCAGTCAATTGCTCAGATGACTGAAAAACAACTGTATTGGGTAAAAAGTGAATTATGGTCAATAAACAGTCAAACTTCAAGATTTTTGGTCAAAATTAACATTTTAAACTCATATTAATCATTTGATCAAGGGTTTATCATGATCCCTCATGGAGAGCTCTCAAGTCATCAAAAGTCAAAAGTTGTCAAATTAGGGTTTCCTTAGGAGAAGTCAACTGAACTTTGACCAAGCATAACTTTCACATGCTTCATCAAAATTTTCCCAACCAAAGCTCACTTTGAAGGAAATTTAATTCTCTACAGATTTGAATCTCTAAGCACAAGTCCAAAAAAATCTTCATTTGAGATATATGGGCCAATAGATTACAGGTCATTTAAAAAGTCAACAAAAAGACACTTTTTGTCAAGGCAACTTACATCAAGATAAATCTCGAAATTCAAAAATGATAAAAAGAGGGATTGTAGAGGATATCTTTAGCTTTCTAAAAAGTCAAAGATCACATTCAAAAGATGAAAATTAAGAGAGTTATGACCAGTGCAAGTTGGGAAATTTTAAGCAAATGCCAGAAGTTCAAATTGAGCAAACTTGATATTTTTGGACTAATGGGCCATTGTTTTAAAGTTCAAACATGTATTACACTCCTCATATACCTCAAATTTTACTCATGCACCCCTTGACTTCTTTATTTTATTTATTTTTTATTTTTATTAATTTAAGTCAAAATTAAATGAAATAATACAAGGCCTTTCTTACAAGGTCCAAGTCCACAAATATTTGACCTAATTTTTCATATATATTCCCAAGTCAATGATCATTCATTCTCAGTCAAAACCCTAATTTTGACAATTTTGCCCCTTTGATAATTTGAATGCTTTTCTCGAGGAATTATGATCAACCCTTGAGAAATTGATGAATATGACTTCAAAATGTTGATGTTTGCCAAAAATATTAAAGTTTGATTGTACGTTGATCACAATTGACGTTTTACCCGATATAGTTGATTTTCAGTCATCTGAGCAATTGACTGAGCAACTTTGTGGTGCAAGACTTGAAACTTGGCATGAGCATTCTTGGAGACCTATGATGGACCATGAAAGTCATTTGAGACATTAGAAGTCCAATTTTATTTATGAAAACCAAAACCCTAATTTTTGGTCTTAGTGCTTAGGAGGTGAGTTTGTCTGATCAACTCTTGGAGCTTCTTGAGCATTTGAGATCTTTGGTGAGAAATGTATTGAGAAAAGAGAGGGAAATTTTTTGGGTACAACAGCTTCCCCTGTTCAATCTTCTTAAACCTGAAGAGTTACATTGGCATGTTCTCCATTCGTGACTTGAAGGTAGAAGATGATTGAACACTTAAGTGCCCAAAAATTGGCACTCGTTTGCGCATGAAGTAAAAATGATTGTTAATTATATCAGGAATGGGCTTAAAGATTCCATTTGGAGAGATGATGGATAGTTGTCGGAGATGGGCTTAAAAATGTCATCCAAAGCAATTGTTGATAGAAATATTAGAATGAACTGTATCTGAAGAGTGCTTTCCAGAGTGAACCTCTGGGAAAGGTGTTTGAGTAGCTGTTTATCATATAGATAGTCGCCCCATCCTGTTTCGGGAGTTGATCTATAATCAGTTTGTTGGTAAACCCGTCCTGTTTTGAGAGTTCATAACATTGGTGATAAAGATAGTCTCCCCGTCCTATTTCGAGAATTGATCTTTACCAAAGAGAAAGAAAGATAGTTTCCCCGTCCTGTTTCAGGAGTTAATATTCAATATATTTGTATAGATAGTTGCCCTGTCCTGTTTCGGGAATTGATCTACAATCGGTTTGTACCATTGGTGATAAAGATAGTCACCCTGTCCTGTATCAGGAATTGATCTTCATTAGTTTTGTTCTTCACAGATAGTTTCCCTGTCTTGTTTCAGGGATTAATCTGTGGCTGGTTATCCAGATAGTTATCCTGTTTTGTTTCAGGAATTAATATGGAACCTGCTTTTTGTTGGCCGTCGAGATAATTTCCCTGTCTTGTTTCAGGAATTAATCTCTAACTTGGTCTTGTAGATAGTTGCCCTGTCTTGTTTCTGGAATTAATCTATAATCTGTTGTTCACATATAGTAGCCATGTCTCGTTTTAGGAATTAATCTGGAACTTCTTGAAAGTTGTTGATAATATTTGTCAGTTGATTTGATCTTTCCTGAAAAGGTAAAGAGTTAGTTCTATGCAATGTCATGATGTATGAAATGCATTGCGTAATGATGTTCTCAAAATAAATGAGATTGTGTTATATGCGTTTTGTATGCATATGTTATGATGTATGAATGTGGAATGTTGTTGAAGTGTATTTGTAAACCCCTTTAGTATCTTTGTCTGGGAAAATAAATCCTTGACTATTGTTGGGGATAAAGAGTATATGTGTCTTCAATCTTGTCTAGAATACTTCCACTAGGGATTCCTTCTTACTTGTTTGAGGAAACTCTTGCAGTGGATGTATTGATTTCTGTTTGGGGAGTAGAGTTTAGGAACCTCAACCACCCGTTGCTCTACTGGGGAATTTATTTCTTATATACCCTGACTAGGGATAAAAGAGATGGATAATCTTCCTACTTTTCTGGGGGATAGTTCTTATATACCCTGACTAGGGATAAAAGAGATGAGTAACCTTCCGACTCGTCTGGGGAAGATAAGGTTAACTAATATCTGGTCCGATTCTAGGTTTTGCAGTAAGTGTCTAGGGATAGTGGTAACTTTACTGGGGAGAAGAATTTTTGTCAGTGATTTATAGTATTTTGAGGAATAGACTCGAGATGGGGAATTTCTAGGTTGTTGGAGAAATAAACCCAGTTAACGGAGAAGTGCTCTGCTGAGGAAACCAACTCTCTTGGGGAAATTAAATTTGCTAGAGAGAAGAAACTCTGCAAGGTTTCTTTTCAATTTTGGAGGACCAAACTCAGTTGGGGAAGAGAATTTCCATGAAGTGTAATGTTGTAACCCAAAATTTGTCCTCTCATTTCTCAAGACATTTATCACAAGGGGCTCCCAAAAATTCAAGCTTACACAAATATATTTGGGCTTATCAGCATCAAAATTAAAGAGGAAAGTGCTAAAAAAGACAAAACAGATGAAAATACTTTTTTTTACAAAATGAAAGGAAAATCAAGTTCTTTTCGATTTTTGCATCTATCTATTGGACACTTTGGCTTTGGTTGCACCTTTTGTTTTGGCGACGGACTCCTTTGGGGCAAGTTCATTTCATGCTTCGATTGGGGCTTTTGACTCATTTGGGCAAGTTCAATTCGTGCTTCGTTTGGGAACTAGACTTTGTTTTAAAGTTTGTGTAAATATTTCGTTTGGCCACATAGCATCTTTCTTGCATGTTAGCCAAGGTTTACAAGGCATAATTTCCTACCATGTTAACATGCACAAGGCTAAAGTCACCCTTTGAAGCAAATTGTTACAAGCTTCGACAGGGCAATACTTCTCATCAAATAGCTTTAGTTCACAAGGAAAAAAGCCTCCTGATGATATCCTTCGATTCAGGAGGCCAAAGCCCCTCTTCTACTCTCTTTCAATTATGCATCTTTCCCCCTACAGGCCTCCTTCGTTTTGGGCAATGGCCTTCCCAGTGTTGCAAGCTTCGATTGAGCCTTTCATCCCCTGCATGCATCCTTCTTTTGGGGTGTGTGAATCCCTCAGTTCAAGTTTCTGGTCACACTTTTCGTTTGGGCATATGGTTCACATCATACAAGCCTTCGTTTGAACAAGAGTATCCTGCATATTTGCATAAAGTCACAAAGCAAGGACCTCCTGCATACACCTTTCGTTTGGCCACATGGCCCCTTGCAGGAAAGTTTGAGTGGGTAGTATCCCCCTTGGAAATGGCTTTCCTCAACACACAAATTCTATACTATGCCTTTGTCTCATGCGAAAGAAGTACCATGGTGGCACATTCGAAGGACTTCCAGACATTTCTGAATGTCCCAATCGAATGACATGTTTTGCTGACCCATCCCAAGAGCATGTATTTGGACCATTTGAAGGAACCCATTGTTGTACCCTAATTTTTTCCCTAAGATCCCTTTATCACACCATATTGATTCAATCACAACAAGATCACATTAGGGCTTTTGGTTCTCCTCCCTATCTCTAGTCTTGTTCTTTGAGGAATCACCAAGCACCTTGACTTATTTTTCTTTTGTGATCATGCATGTTTTGTTTTGACTTTCCTTTTAATTAATAAAATGCAATGTTGGTTTGTCTTACTTATTAATAATGTAGGTAAAGGCAATGTGGCTTAGCAAGTTGATCCATGGGTTCATGAGTTTATTTCTATGCCTTAGTCAATAAAGCTTGAGAAGTTCAAACCTCACCATTGAAGTTATTTGAGAAGAAATGTAATGGCAAGGTTTATTTTGGTTCACCATATTTCAAAGTTATCAAGATTGATTCAAAAGTACAAGGAGTTGATTGAAGAAGTTGTCATGGTTGGACAAGGTCTTACTCCCATTGGTCACAAGTGCATATTTCTCTCAATTATCAAGATATGGAAGTGTTATTGGTGGATATGAGTTCTCATTATCATCCTCAATAACTTCTATTTACAAAGCAAAAGTGTTGGTACAAGAAGGTTGTTCAAAATTGTCAAAGTTCCTCAAAGCATTTTCTTGATCTAGGAGCTAGGGTTTTGAACTTCAAAGAAGTATATCTTGCACATATTTTGGTATTTTTGAGTTATTCCAAAGACATCCTTCTCTTAAAAGGGTTATTAAAAAATCACTTCAAAAGTTTCAATGAGTTTTCATGTGGAAGAAGCTTGATGATGTAGAAAGATTACAAGTCCTCTAGATGAACCCCAAATTTCTCATGTGTGACTTCAAATGATCATAACTTTGTAAATGTTTATCACCTTGAGCCCACTCTTTTTCCATAATGATCTTGAGGATGTGAAATTTATTCCTTCTTTTATGTGCAAAGTTAGAAAATTGATGGAAAATATTTTTTGATTTTTTGCAAACTTCAACAATTCATAACTCTCTCAGTTTTTGGAGATTTTGAATGATTAATGTTTCAAAATATCATTCAAGGGTTCTATTTAATGCCATCTTTTTTGGCCAAGAGAAAATTCCAAGAGGAATGCCATGTTTGGATGCAAAACATTATAGGTTACTTTTGAAGAAAAACTTGAAATATTTCTAAGTATGGAAAGTCAACCCTTTTCTTCCAACTTTGACTCAACACAACTTCTTGCTCAAACATCCAATTGATCTCACTCCTTGCACATTGTAAATTTTATGACTTCATCTTTAAAATGCTTCAAAAATCACATCATATGGTGCCGTACATTGTTGGCACCATGGTTATGAAAGTAGCATCATAAAATGGAAATTCCAAGTTCAGTCATATTTGAAAATTGGTTTAAATCCAATTACAAGCCAGTTTAAAGATAAATTTCATTTCTAATCATGTTTAGGAACTTTCCATAACAAGAAACGACCCTTAAACAATTCATTTTGCCTTGTTTTGAGTCATGTGAAGTCACACTTTTCACACTTAGCAGGTCCACACGATTTCACTAATTTTGCCTCCAATTTTCACACTTGAGCTTTGCATCATGATCAGCTATAAATAAGGATCATCCCTCACTCATTTGGGAAAGCTTTTGATAGCCAATTGACCACTGTTCAGATCCCACACAAACTCTAAATTTGAAAATCTGATTTCTTACATTCTCACCTTCAAACACCAAAAGCTCCATTCAGTTAGCTTCATTGAACTTCTTTGATGCTAACCATACAGTTACTTTCAAGAATTGTGACCCATATTGATCTGTAGCAGTCCAGTTTCAGAGAAACTTCTCACTACTTTGTTCAGGTAGATTTCTAGGCCAAATTGATTAACATAAAAGACTAATCCACTCCTTGTATTCTTCTGATCCTCGTGCTCTTTATAGTTTTCAATTTCATTTAGAATTGAGTGAGATATCCTAGATTTTCGTGCTCGCTATTTTTTCTGGTTTTCTTCAAACACAGCCTTGCACAATTTATATAAATTTGGCGTGATGGTACCATTAGAATCATCTTGAAGAGACGAATCTAATTGTACCGGTCTAGTTTGCTAATTTTACAGTTTGAAGGATTCAATTTGTGGATGGCTGGAGGTTGAAGACGATGACATGTCCGTCTTCAACCAATGACATGAGGCCACGTTATTTTTTGTAAAAGGATACAATATGCTTGCCTTACCATGCGTGTGCCTCAGGAGCCCTTGGATCTGATTACTTTTGTGAGTCAGACTCCATCCAACGCAGGACATTTTAAGTTGTTTTATTTTAAAAACGTTGGATCCGGTGTGATATTTAGTAATGACCATGATATGCACAGCGTGCCAGATCCCCTGGATTTGATTACTAACGCGTTTTGACTCTCATCCATTGGTCCAAATATTTTTGGTTTTAATTTTCTTTTCTGATTTTTTATATTTAATTGTTTTAAATTTCAAAAAAATCATAGAAAATTCATTTTAAGTCTAAAAAATCTGAAAAAATTAAGAAAAATATTTTTGATTTTTCTCTTTCTGATTTTTATTTTTTCACAATTTTATTTTGTGTTATGATATTTTTTTAATAAATTTTCAATTTATTTAATTTGTTTTAAATGTTTAAAAATACTTTTATGCATTTTTAAATTCTGAAAAAATTATAGAATGATCCAATGATATTGTGACAAATATTGGTGACCTCATTAATTTTTCATTTCTGACTTTGGTATTTTTTATCATTTTTGGTTTATTTTACTCATTTCTTTTAATTTTAAAAATAGTTTCTGACTTTAAAAAATTACCAAAAATTTTATAAAAATATTTGAGTTCATTTCTGATTTTTCTATGGACATACTTAATAATTCTTGGTTAGTTTGAACATAGTTGATATTTTTCTTTCTTATTTCTATTTTAAAACCTTTTTAATGTATATATTAAATGCAGTATTATTTTGTGATTATTTTCTGGCTGATCTTAGGTTGAATTTTTGATCATGAACTTTATTAACATCATTGGATCCATGTTGTTGAGTCTAACTCCATAAAAAGGCATGAATGATTTTAATAATAGTTGGATTTAAATTTAATTCGAATGTGGTTGGTATATTCTTTCCCATCCCTCTTCATCATATCTCTTTCTTATTGCACTAAGTGTTATTGGAGCATGATCTCTATATCATGTCTCAAAACAAATGGTGCATAGATTACTATTGACCGACCTCAAAATAGGTGCAACTTCTATATAAGTCCACTTATGATTGCTTAACATAGTGCTAAATTTTGTATCGATTTGAATAAATGATCATTCATGGCCCAAACTTATGTTTGCAAGCCCAAGTATGTTAATTTGATCTCTTTGATCCAATAACCTTGAGATTCATTGTGTGGATGCTTTGGTTCTACCAATCCTCAAATGGATCTACAACACTTTTGGTCAACGCGAATCTCACTTAAACATCATTGATCATTAAATGGTACTTTTGAGAATTCCAAATGGATGATATACTTGACAAAAAGCAAATGCAACTTGTTGTGTGGAGGCTTTGGTTCTTCCAATCCTCTAATGAGATCCAAATGAAAGTTTCAAGATGGTCATCCAACTAACCACTAATTATTAAATTGTTTTTACTTTATGCTTTTATTTTTATGCTTTATGTACCATTTACTTTAAGCATTACATTTCATGCCATTTTTATTTTGGTCACTTGAGCATTTATATTCTTGTCATTTTTTATTTTGCTCACTTGAGCTTTTCTTTTCTTTTTCAAGACACCTAATAATCAACACGAACCATAAAATGCTTTAATGATACTTCGACTATTTGATTACTATCCTTGGCATTGTAGAGTATTGGACTTTTTGGACTTAGGATTAGAAACCTTGACCTATGTTGGAGACCTTGTGGCCTTAATGGATATTTTGTATGGAGTTATTGAGGTTTACCTCAAGATATTGGGTTGTTTGTTTGTTTTGTGTGCAGGTTATTGTGATTACATATTTTGTTTGTAATTTGGAACTCACCCGTATACAACTGTTACTCTGCCCAATTTTTGCGAAGACTCAATACACTTGAAGTTTGATTCCCTCAAGAGGTCTAGTATCTTTGGTTGCTTGGTTTCAATCCAAAGAATGAGAATTCTATCTTGACTCATAATGTCAAGTATTGGCTTCTTGTTAGTTAGATGGTTCTTATCCCTAGCTTTTACTTTATGCTTTAGGATAGTCCCTTCCTCTCCTCCCATCTTCTTTAATTTCAAAAATCTTCTCCCTCCATTTGAAAACTCTTCTTGTTTTTTTAACTTGAACCATTTCCATAATAAACTTGGACTTATGTCCATGCTTTTTTTCAAATCATTTTCATAAATAAACTTCAATCAACTTAATAATACCTTAACATTTTTTGTGAGAAGATTAAAATTCAATAAATCTCATTTTAAACCATTTTGCCATTTTGGCTTAAAACTTTTCTCAAAAGATTGGACTCTTGTCAATCCATGTAGTGATGCAAGCAACTATACTTCTACAATATGTAGTGAAGAGAGATATTCTCCACTTGGGTGTTGTGTGAGGCATTGTTGATTTTAAAATCCAATCCATATTCTCCAGTTTGAGATGATGGAAATTCTCCTTTCTCATGATTGTGGGTAGTAAGTCTGTTTTCCACACAGACAATGGTGATGATGTCTTATCTCATAAAAATAACCAACACACGTGTGTTTTAAATTTTTTTAGAAGAGGAACTATGTGTATCCTGATCCCCTATTGCACGAAAGGTTGTACGTAGGCACTAAAGGTTCACAACCGCGACGGGTGCAAAAATCATGAAAAAATACTTCTTTTCTCACCTCCACCATCTATTTTTATATAACATTTTATAGCCAAAATATACAAATTTTACAAAGAGGTTCCTGCGGAGTACCGTAGATGTTTAGGGTGCTAATACCTTCCCTTTTCATAACGAACCCCCTTACCTTGAATATTTTCCCCTCTTTTTGGGTTACTCGCTCTTTTCCTATTCTTTTGGAAACAATAAAGTGCGGTGGTGATTTTTATTTTGATCTGTATAAGTCTAGTCAATCTAATGGCTTAGTCTTAAACATTTCTACCGCTACACCCATGAAGGGCCTGGTCGAAAGACACTTATTTGGGCCCCTTTAAAGGATATCCACATGAGTCATTCAAAGGACGCTTCGATTTAAAAAAGAAGTGATTGCTGAAGAGTCTGGTCGAAGGACAAGGCTAAGGGGTCAAGACAAAAGGTTGAGATGTCAAAGGTATTTGTTGACCAAGTCCCATGCGCTTCCAAGTTCAGGCCTGGTACACTTGCCATAAAACTCCAAAACTGTTGCACAGCAATCCTGCAACACTACCTTATTCCTTGCACCAAAATGGCATACAAACACTGCCCCTCGAAAGCTACAAATACAACATGCCTTTTTTGTTTAAATATTTTGTTCTCCCTCCTAAAACATCAGCCCATGCCATCTATAAATAAGAGACATCACCGCACATGTTAGGGGCGCCAGAAGGATTGCAAGAAAACACTTGTGAAAATTATCAAAAATTCTCAAACACCTCCTAACATTTTTTTAAACACTTCTGAAAAACTCAACTCCCTTTTGTACACTAAGTGAGAACCTTCGGTTCACCCCCAAGTGACCATATAACTTACCTTCGACCCACTTCCCCAAATACCATACAGTAGCCCTTTGAATTATTCCTTTACTTGTTATAAAATGAACCTTCGATCCGCTCACACCACCTCCTTCGATTCAATGACTGCTTGCACAAAGTGGTAACTGGATTAGTCTTAGGAAGGTTCCAACGAATTCCCATTCTCCACCAAGGAAGGCACTTGTAGTTTCCTTCGATTTAAGAACTTCAAGAGGTAAGTTCCCTTCAAACTTGAATCTATTCTATTTTAATATCATGTGCACATGCCAATAAACAAAAATGTAGATATTTCATATAGGGATCTTGACCATGTTTTAGCTTTCGATTCTGATTACCCATACATTGAAAATTTCAACTCTGATTAGTTAGGCTTTGGACTTTGAGACCCAATGGTTTTGTGCTAACCCCTGGGCAGTAGTTACGTTTGAATGTTGCATTTTAATAATTTAAGACATGTTTATTATACCCTTCTATTGGCTAACTGCACAAGCCTTTCGAATCACAACCTAAGGGCCTAACATGCTTACAGTCGAAGGAGTCAGCAAGGAGCTTGTGGCAAAGAATGAACCTTTATGCCTCCAAGTCCCAAACGAAGGACAAAGCCTTGTTGTCTCCAGGCCTCAAACAAAAGACAAAACTTTGCTGACACCAGGCCCAAATCGAAAGAGGTCAAAAAGTGCAGAACCGAAGGATGATTCTGCCTGAATCAAAGGAGCTCACTTTTCTTCTATTTATTTTTATTTTTATTTTATCTTTATATTTTCATGCTATTTAAATACGGTTGTAATAATGTAGGGTTTATTTTTTCATTTTTATTGCTTTTGTATAAATGCTAGTAACTATAATGTATGCATATGTTCATCATGTTCATATGCATATGTTCATTCAATTTTAGTCATTGGACGTTTTTGCAAACAAAACATAAAAACAAAAAGTTTGAACTTTAAAATGTATTTGTTTTGATAATTTGCCTATAAACAGGCAATTTTGTACAAAGAGACATCCTAGTAAGAGGAAGTCGTCGTGAAATGAAAATAATATAGTGAAAACAAATATATATATATATATATATATATATATATATATATATATATATATATATATATATATATATATATATATATATATATATATATATATATATATATATATATATATATATATATATATATATATATATATATCCATATGGAAATGATTTCATTGGGTTCCAACAACGCTATTGCCCTTATGTCTTCGAACATCTCGTCCCTTACCACTAGAAGAAGTTGATTAAACCATTTAAACTTTTGACTTTGGTAATAAATCTTGCGTGTAAGTGATTCAACAGGACATAGTCGTACGCTTTCAATCCCTAACTTTTTCCTGGACTGCCATTTCGGGTTTTTAGTCCACCAGGATACCCTTTTTTGCCTAAGCCGCATTTTCTTGTATTTGACTTTCCGGGTGTGAAATATTTTGAATATATATCCCTAACTCTTGCCCGAACCGTCTTGGTTCGCTGAGATGCCCTTATTTTTTTCTAGGTATGTCAACCTAGTGGGTCATTCTTATGCATAGTATTTTTTGACTATGCCTGCGATCACCGGGTGGGGGAAATCTTCACCGTCCATAGTGGTTATCATCATAGCACCGCTCGAGAATACTTTCTTAATAAAAAATGGCCTTCGTAGGTGGGAGTCCATTTTCCCCCTGGGATCACCTTGTGGTAGAATGATGCGCTTTATCACCAAATCACTATCCTAATATACTCGATGCTTGATCTTCTTGTTGAAAGCCTTGATCATACATTTTTGATACATCTGACCATGACAGACACCTGCAAGCCTCTTTTCGTAAATCAAATTCAACTAATCCAACCTAGTCTGAATCCATTCCTCATCACCTAAGTCATCTTCTTTCATAATCCTTAGATAAGGAATCTGAACTTCGACCGGTAGGGAAACTTCCATGCCATAGACTAGAGAGAATCGAGTTGCCCTAGTTGACGTTTGGACGAAGTACGGTAGCCATGAAGAGCAAATGGTAACATATCATGTCAGTATTTGTAGGTCACAACCATCTTTTACACAATCTTATTTATATTTGTGTTGTGATGGAAAAGAGTTGTGATGCTTGATCTTGAACTACATGTAGAGTTCAGTGATCATGGCGTTATTGAGCTTGGTACCATTGACAGTGATGATTCTCTCAAGGATGCTATACCGATAGATAAGGTTATGCTTGATGAACGAGCCACAACATTCTTGGTAACTGAGGCAAATGAAGCTGCTTCAACCCATTTTATTAAGTAGTCAATGGCGACGAGAATGAAGTGATGTCCATTAGAAGAAGTTGGCTTAATTTTTCTGATCATGTCAATGCCCCATATTTCAAATGGCCAAGGAGCAGTCATGACATTCAAAGGGATTGGATGCACATGGACTTTATCAGCATAGATATGGAATTTATGGAAAGTCCTTGAGTGGTGATGACAGTCGGTTTCCATGGTCGACCAATAGTAACTAGCTCTCAGAATCTTCTTGGCCATAGTATTTTTGTTAGAGTAAGTACCAAATATACCTTCATCCATATCCTTCATGATCTTCTATGCTTCATTCTTGTCCATACAACTGAGCAAGATTAAATCATGGTTGCGCTTGTATAAAACCCCATTGCTCAGGAAGAACTTAGCTTAGAACCTCCGTAGGAATTTATTTTCGTTGATTAATGCCCCTTCAGGGTATTATTGAGCTTCAAGATACCTTTTCACTTCATGAAACCAGGGCTTCTCTTCTACTCCATCAGTATCAATTTTGTCGCAGTGTGTTGGTTCATCAAATCTTTCGACAATAATTAGGGTAGCTTTGTTGTCCCATTTTACATTGAACATGGATGACATGGAAGCTAGGGCATCTCTTTGAAGTATGGGATCAAGGTTAGCACAAGTTCTTTGTAAGGGATACGATTTGGATGTTTTTTATCCCACTCTCCTTTAACATAATTGACCACCAAGGTTGAGTCTCCATATACACTCAAGAATTTAATTCTCAAGTCAATAGCAGCTTTAAGACACAAGATACACGCTTCATATTTGGCCATGTTACTGGTGCAGTCAAAGCTAAGTCTGGCAGTAAAGGGTGTATGGAAACCTTCACGGGAAATGATTACTGCACCAATTCTGTTACCAATCGTGTTCGAAGCTCCATCAAAAACCATATTCCATCGGGATCCTTGTCCAGGTCCTTCATATGGTCAAGGATTTTCACAATCTATAATCAACATGATATTTTCATTCGAGAATTCAATGTTCATAGATTGGTAATCATCTATAACTTGATGCGCCAAATGATCTGCTAGTACACTTCCTTCAGTTTCTTTTTGTGTAGTGTACTGAATGTCATATTCAGTTAAGAACATTTTCCATCGGGCTATTGTCCTAGAGAGAGTTGGCTTCTCAAAGATGTACTTGATGGGATCCATTTTAGAGATCAATAGAGTGGTATGAGTCAACAAATATTGTCTTAGTCAGTGAGCAGCCTATTCCAAAGCGTAACAAGTTTTCTCGAGCAGTGAATGTCTTTTTTCACAGTCGGTAAACTTTTTGCTAAGGTAGTATATTGCATGCTCTTTTCGACTAGACTCGTCATGTTTCCCCAGCACACACCCTATTGAATTCTCTAACATGGTTAAATACATGATCAGAGGCCTTCCTTTAACTGGTGGCATCAGAATTGGAGGTTCTTATAGGTACTCCTTGATTTTATCAAAAGCCATTTGACAGTCGTCATTCCATCTTACCACTTGATCTTTCTTCAGCAGCTTGAAGATTTGCTCACAAGTAGCAGTCAAGTGAGAAATAAATCGGGTAATATAGTTTAGTCGTCCTAGAAAACCTATGACCTCCTTCTCAGTATGGGGTACTGGAATTTCTTGGATAGCTTTGACTTTTGCAGGGTCGACTTCAATACCTTTTCCACTGACGACAAAGCCTAGGAGCTTACCAGACCTTACCCCAAAAGTGCATTTGTTTGGATTCAACCTCAGCTTGTATTTCTTCAGCCTTTCAAATATCTTGTGCAGATGATCAAGGTGCTCTTTGTCAGTTTTTAACCTTGCTATCATGTCATCAACATAGACTTTTATCTCATGATGAATCATGTCATGAAATAAAGCCACCATAACCCTTTAATAAGTTGCTCCTGCTTTCTTCAACCCAAATGACATGACCTTATAACATAAGGTTTCCCAATGTGTGATAAAAGTAGTTTTCTCCATGTCTCCAGGCGCCATTTTGATTTGGTTGTACCCTGAGAAGCTATCCATGAAGGAAAATACCTTATGTTTAGCAGTGTTGTCAACCAAGACATCAATATGTAGTAGTGGGAAGTCATCTTTGGGGCTTTCCCTATTCATATCCCTATAGTCTACACACATACGGACCTTATCGTCTTTCTTCGGCACTAGAACAACATTTTCCACCCATTGGGGATATGACGTCACTGCCAGGAAAACTACATTGAACTGTTTCATTAGCTCAACCATGATTTTCTCTGACATATCAGGACGCATGCGATGAACCTTTTGTTTGATCGGAGAACAACCCTCTTTCATTAGCAGACGATAAACCACGATATCAGTATCGAGCCCTGACATGTCTTAGTATGACCAAGTGAATACCTCAACATTATCGTGCAACATCTGAACCAATCTGATCTTCATAGTGTCTTCCAGGTTGGCACCAATCTTGACTACTTTTTATCTGTCTCAGTCCCCAAATTTATTACTTCGACTGGTTCTTCGTGCAGTTGGATAGCCTTTTCTCTTGTATTGGGAGTATGGCGAGTTCTCCAGGTATCTCACAATCTTCTTCACCTTTGTCTTTGGCTTGATAGATTGGATTTTCGAAGTCATAAACGGTAATAGCAGAATTGTTGCCAATAAGATTCAGAGTGGTTATGGATCTGCAAATGTGTGTGTGTGCATGTAAGGTCACATGGCTATTTGAAAATGCGGTAAAGTAATAAGAAAGACATGGAACACAAAATTTGAATGCAAACTCATCCAATGTTTTCATTAAATGAGCATATGATATATGAAATGATAACTCTTAACAAATGGACCATTGTGCCTCGGGCAAGGCGCAAGGTTTAAAGTCATTGTCTTAAAGGAGATTTACAGACAAACTTCTTAAAGCAATAAAAATAGGAAATAACAATTACTCCTGGATGAAGGAGATTGAGATTAAGTCTTTGGCCTTCCAGTTGTTAAGTCCACCGTCAGTAGTTGGGAATATCCATTCGTCCAAGTCACCCTCACTATCAGTATCTTCCAAAGCATTGACTTCATTGTTTCTAATACGGAGAGGTAGTACTCCAGCGCGAACACGACGAACCTCTTTCTAGGCCTTTAAAGTAAAACCCAAACCAAATTTATCGGATTTGTAGGGGATATCAGGAAGTTATCCCCAGATGGTGCAACCTCCATCTTCTATAACAGCTCTAGCATCCTTTAGAGAGGCTATTCTTGGTGTGTCCTTGGCAATCTTAGAAGTAGCAGGAATAGCTTTAGGAACAACAATCGTTAGAAAGATTACTTCAAATGCTTGACAAGGAGTTTCAATGAATTCACCGTCCATTTCAACATATTTGAAATAATTCAACTGACTGACCATATATTCTTCCTCTCCATAGACTGTGACAATATTCCCTTTCACTGGGTACTTCAGCTTTTGATGCAATATAGAGGTAATCGCATCTGCCCCATGAATCCATGAGCGTCCGAGCAAGCAGGAATATGCTGGGCAGATATCCAGTACACAAAATGTTGAATTGATTATTTGAGATCCCACTTTGATCGGAAGATCAACCTCTCTGTGGACCATTCTATTCGACCCATCAAAGGCTCTTACCATAATATTGCTGGGTTTCAGCATCATCCCATCATAATCCAGCCTATCCATAGCACCTTTAGGTAAAACATTGAGGGATGACCTATTATTTACCAACACATGCGCCATGGTGATTCCTTTGCATTCAATAGAGATGTGCAGAGATTTATTATAATTCTTCCCTGCAGGAGTTAAATCTGCATCAGAAAAGCCTAAACCATTGTCAACAGTTAGGCTTGCAATATAATTCTTAAATTGATTAGCAGTGGTCTCTTAAGGTACATGGGCATTCTTCAAGAATTTCAACAAAGCATGGGCATGTGCTTTGGAGTATAATAACAAGGACAACATGGATATTTTTGAGGGTGTCTTCCCTAGTTGCTCAACTATTTTGTAGTCACTTTTACAAATGATTTTTAGAATTTCTTACATATCTTCTCTAGATGGGTATTCAATTGTCACATCTTTGGATGACACCTCCGTCCGGGAAGGCTCGGATACTTTCTCTTTACCTCGGGCATCAACAGTTGGCCCAACAGTAGGAATACGAACAGGTGTTGTAGTAGTTGTGGGAGGAGCGATATCTGGAGAGAAGACCCTTCCTGTCCTAGTGAACTTACTAGTTCCATCAATGTTTGTAATTTCAGGATATTCATTTTCAGCAATCCATGGATCTTGCTTGACACCATGATAATAAACTTCGGTCCCATAGTTCCATGGAACAACTTTGTTGGAGGAATAGGGGACTGGCCTCGATGTAATGATAATCAAGGGAGCCACTTGTAGCGGTAGAAATGTTCAAGACTAAGCCATTGGATTGACTAGACTTTATACAAATCAAAATAAAAATCGTCACCATGCTTTATTGTTTCCAAAGGAATGGGAAAAGAGCGAATAACCCAAAAAGAGGGGGAAAGATTCAAGGTAAGGGGGTTGGTTATGCAAAGGGAAGGTATTAGCATCCTAAACATCTACGGTACTCCGCAAGAACCTCTTTGTAAAATCTGTATATTTTGACTATAAAAAATGTGTTGTATATAAAATGGATGGTGGAGGTGAGAAAAGAAATATCTTTATGATTTTTGCACCCGCCGCGGTTGCGAACCTTTAGTGCCTATTTACCACATTTCGTGCAATAGGGGATCAGGGTACACGTAGTTCCTCTTTTTAAAATTTGAAACACAAGCGTGTTGGTTAATTTTAAGAGATAAGACATCATCGTCATTGTCCGTGTGGAAAACATACTTACTACCCACAATCATGAGAAAGGAGAATTTGCATCATCTCAAAGTGGAGGATATGGCTTGGATTTTAAAATCAACAATGCCTCACTCAACACCTAAGTGGAAAATATCTCACTATACTACATATTGTAGAAGTATAGTTGTTTGCATCACTACAAGGGTTGACAAGATTCTAATCTTTTGAGAAAAGTTTAAAGATAAAAGCCAAAGTGGAAAAATGGTTTGAAATGAGATTGATTTACTTTTAGTCTTCTCACAAAAAAATGTCAAGTTATTATTAAGTTGATTGAAGTTTATTGGTGAAAATGTTTTGAAAATGCATGGACCTAAGTCCAAGTTTATTATGAAAGTGTTTAAAGTTTTAAAACAAGAAGGGTTTTCAAAAGGAGAGAGAAGATTTTTGAAATTAAAGAAAATGGGAGGAGAAGAAAAGACTATCCTAAAGCATAAGGTAAAATCTAAGGATAAGATCTATCTAACCAACAAGAAGCCAAAGTTTGACATTATGAGCCAAGACAGAATTCCCATTCTTTGGATTGAAACCAAGCAAGCAAAGATACTAGACCTCTTTAAGTGTATTAAGTCTTCACAAAAATTGGGCAGAGTAACGGCTACATACGAGTGAATTCCAGATTACAAACAGAGAATGTAATCATAAAAACCTGCACACAAAAACTAACAAGAAACCCAATGTCTTGAGGTAAACCTCAAGAACTCCAGACAAAATAATCAGATAAGATCACAAGGACTCCAAGATAGGCCAAGGTTTCTAATCCTAAGTCCAAGAAATAGTCCCATGCTCCATAATGCCAAGGATAGTAACCTAATAGTCCAAGTACCATTATGAGTTTTTTAGGGTTTATGTTGATTATTAAGTATCTTAAGAAAAGAAAAGAAAAAGCTCAAGTAAACAAAGTAAAAATGAAAATAAAATAAATGCTCAAATGAGCAAAGATGAAAATGGCATGAAATGTGAATGCTAAAAAATAAATAGTACATAAAGCATAAAAAAGAATAAAAGAATAAGATAAAACAAGTCAATAATTAGTGGTTAGTTGGATGACCATCTTGAAACTTGCATTTGGAACTCATTAGAGGATTGATAGAACAAATGCCTCCACATAACAAGTTGTATTTGCTTTTTGTCAAGTATATCATCCATTTGGAATTCTCATAAGTACCACTTAATGATCAACGATGTTTAAGTGATCCGCGTTGACCAAAGGTGTTGTAGATCAATTAGAGGATTGGTAGAACCAAAGCCTCCACACAATGAATCTCAAGGTTATTAGATCAAAGAGATCAAATTAACATACTTGGGCTTGCAATCATAAGTTTGGGCCACGAATGATCATTTATTCGAATCGGGACAAAATTTAGCGCTATGTTAAGCAATCGTAAGTGGACTTATATAGAAGTCACATCTATTTTGAGGCCGGTCAATAGAAATATATGCATAATTTGTTTTGAGATATGATATAGAGATCATGCTCAAACAACATCTAGTGCAATAAGAAGGGGATGAGATGAAGAGGATTAGGGCAAATAGATGAATAAACCAATTTTGAATTAAAAATTTAATCAAACTATTATTAAAATCATTCATCCATTTTGGTGGAGTTGAACTCAACACCAGATCTAATGATGTTAATAAAGTATCATGATCAAAAAATCAACTCAAGACAACCATAAAATAATCACAAAATAATAATATATTTAATATATACATTAAAAGGGTTAAAAAATGGTTAAAAATAGAAAATAATGGGGAAAATATGAATTATGTTCAAATTAATCAAGAAATGAAAAATAAGGCCATAGAAAAATCAGAAATTGATCCAAATATTTTATAAAAATTTTGGTGATTTTTAAAAGTCAGAAACTATTTTTAAACTATTTAAAATTTCTAAAACAAACATAAAATTGATCAAAAATAGTAAACTTCAACATAAAATTCCATAAAATTTTCAGAAAGCCAAAAATATGCAAAATAATATTTATGAATTTTTTTTCAAAATTAAAAAATATCAGAAAGTATTTTTAAGTAATTAAAAGAAAGCTAATAATACAAAAAATATAAAAAATACCAAATGTCAAAATAAAAATGTGAAAAATTATTCATGAGATCAGAAATAATTCAAAGTATTTTTGTGAATTTTTTCATAATTTTTGGATAAAAAATAAAAGAGTTATGAATTTTTGAAAATTTAATCAAATAAAATATAAAATCAGAAAATAAAATAAAACCAAAAAGATATGGACCATCAGATCATAGTCAAAACGCGTTAGTAAGCTGATCCAATGGACCATACGCGCCGTGCTTGATATGGACCTTAGTGAAACACACATGTGATCAGAAAAAGGGCAACCAATGAAATTAAAATGCTTGGCACACTATCATTGGTTGAGACGAGGCATGTCATCGTCTTCAACCTCCAGACACCCTACAATGGGGATTTTGTGAGATCCTTCAAATGGAAAAATTAGGATCCCAGGCTAGCATCATTGAACTCGTCTCTTCAAGACGATTCTAACACAACCATCGCGCCAAATTTATATAAAGTATGGAGAGAGATATGAATCAAAAACTCAGAAAATATCGAGCACCTTCAATTTGAGATTTCTCTCTCAATTCTCAATGGATTTAAAAATTGTAAGCAACATTAGAATCAGACAAAGGAGTAGAATAAATTAGTGCTTGATTTGGATTCAATTGGTGGAGAATTCTACCTTTTCTAAGTTCAAGTAAGAAGCTTTGAAACTGGATTTTTGTAGCTTGAATTATGGGTCGTTTTGATTGGTTTAAGTGCTGGAGAGTTTGTATGAAGTTCAAGGATGATGAATGCGCAAAGAATTTTGGAAAAGGAAGCTTAAATTTCAAAAACTGAATTCAAAAAAAGTGGGTTCATGTGAGGTTTTGGCAGGGTGTTATTGGCTCTCTAAGCTTGGGAAAATGGATGGGGGTGACCCTCTATTTATAGGGAAGCAAATTTGATAAAAAATAAGAGTGAATGATGCGTTTTTGAGGGAGTTCGTGTGGGTCTGCATCATGAAGAAAGTGTGACCCCATTTTGATCAAAACTCAGCTAAATCGTGTGTTTCATGATGCTAAACACTTTTGGGAAGTTGCTAATCATGATTAGAAACAAAAACGCGTTGAAAACTTGTGATTAGAAGGCAAAACATAGATTTCAAAATCCTGACTTTGTGAAAAATTCAATTTCAAGTTGCCAAATTCAAATCCATGGCATTTCCAACTCAAGGGGTCTTAGGGTATAATTATTGATGCTTTTGAAAGATGAGGTTACAAGCTTTGCAATGGAAAAATAATGGAATCAAATGGATTCTTGAGATGAAAGTTACATGGAGTCAAAGTTGAAGAAAAAGAGTTGACTTTCCATACTTAGAAATATTTCAAATTATTTTTCAAAAATGACCTATAATCCTTTGTATCCAAACATGGCCTTCCACTTAGAATTTGCTTTTTACCAAAAAATATGGACTGAAGTAGACCTCTTGAATGACATTATGAAATTTGAACCACCAAAAATCTCCAAAAATTGAGCAAGTTATGAATTGTTGAAGTTGGCGAAAAATCATGAAATGGTCTATAACCTTTTGCATTCCTAAGGCAACTTCCATCCAATTCTCACTTTGCATATAAAAGAAGGAAAAAAGTACACATCTTTAAGATCATAATGGAAAAACAATGGACTTAAGGTGATACAAATTGACCAAGTTATGACCATTTGAAGTCACATATGGAAAATTCTGGATTCATCTGGATGACCTGTAATCTTTCTTCTTTACCAAGTTCCTTCCACATGAAAAGTCCTTGGAACTTTTGAAGTGATTTGTGGGTAACTCTTTGAAGAGAAAGGTGTCTTTGGAATCACTCAAAAATACCAAAAGGTGAGCAAGATATTCTCCTTTTAAGTTCAAAATCCTAGCCTCTAGATCAAGAGAATGCTTTAAGGAACTTTGAAAAGTTTGAACAAACTTCTTGTGCCAATATTCTTTCTTTGTGAATAAAAGTTATTGAGGATGATGATGAGGACTCATATACACCAAAACCACTTCCATATCTTGGAATTTGAGAGAAATGTGCTCTTGTGACCAAATAGGAACAAGACCTTGTCCAATCATGACAACTTCTTCATTCAACCCCTTGTACTTTTGAATCAATTTTGATAACTTTGAAATATGTTGAACCAAAGTAAGCCTTTTCATGCTATTTCTTCCAAAACCACTCCAATGGTGAAGTTTGAACTCCTCAAGCTATGTTGACTAGGGCATGGAAATAAACTCATGAACCCATGAAGCAACTTGCTAAACCTCATAGCCTTTACCTACATTATTAACAAGTAAGGCAAACCAACATTACATTTTATTAATAAAAGAAAAATCAAAGCAAAATATTCATGATCATAAAATAAAACAAGTCAAGGTGCTTGGTAACTCCTCAAAAAGAGCAAAGCCAAATGATAGGGAGAAGAACCAAAAGTCCTAATGTTATCTTGTTGTGCTTAAATCAACATGGTATGATGAAGGGATCTTAGGGGGAAAAATTGGGGTACAACAGCTGCCCTTATTTAAATTTCTTCTATCTGGAGATACGAAGGTTGAAAATCTTCGTGTCGACGTGATCAAAGATACTTAAATATAAAACAAACCCTATTTTTGCTCCTAATATGCCATGCAAATTCTTATGCATATGAATGCATATGAACAGTACCAAAGAGACGCAAAGTATCACTGGAGATGCCACAAAAATGAAGAAACAAAGGAGAAGCCCCACCGAGAAAATAAATCATTGGTGGACCAAAAGAATTGAATCAGAAAGGAAGATAACAAGCATCGACGTTCACTGCCGATGGTCTACCAACGTTCTCTGAAGGTAGAAAGAGAAAATATCATATCATCACCGTTCACTGACGATGAACTATCAACATTCACTGAATATGGCAAAAAGAAAATATCATATCATCACCGTTCACTAACGATGAACTATCAATAGTTACTGAAGATAGCAAAAAGATAATATACACCGACGTTCACTGCCGATGTCCTACCAACGTTCACTGAAGGTAGAAAGAGAAAATATCATATCATCACCGTTCACTGATGATGAACTGTCAACGTCCACTGAAGATAGCAAAAAGATAACAAACACCGACGTTCACTGCCGATGTCCTACCAACGTTCACTGAAGGTAGAAAGATAAAATATCATATCACTGTCGTTCACTGACGATGAACTATCAATGTTCACTTAAGATAGCAAAAAGATAACAAACACCTATGTTCACTGCCGATATCGTACCAACATTCACTGAAGGTAGAAAGAGAAAATATCATATAACCGTCGTTCACTAACGATGAACTATCAACGTTTACTGAAGATAACAAAAAGATAATATACACCGAAGTTCACTGCCGATGGTCTACCAACGTTCACTTAAGGTAGAAAGAGAAAATATCATATCATCGTCGTTCACTGACGATGAACTATCAATGTTCACTGAAGATAGAAAAAAGAAAATATCATATCATCGCCGTTCAATGACGATGAACTATCAACGTTTACTGAAGATAGCAAAAAGATAATATACACCGACGTTTACTGCCGATGTCCTACCAACGTTCACTGAAGGTAGAAAGAGAAAATATCATATCATGTTTTCCCCAAAATTCTGGTGTTTCACCTAGAACGGGGTCTCAACTTCTTCTTTAACCAAGGAAATCTGCCTGGAAAAGATCAAACATAAGATGTCTCAAATAAGGAGACTTGTTACTTATTATCATGGAGAATTACAAAAAGAAATGACTTCCTAGGGATAGAAATATGACTTCCTGGAGGTTGAATTATGGCTTCATGGGGAAATGCCAATATATTCTTGCTGAGGAGATAAAGTCTTCTCGTGCAAAATAAACGCACAAACCAAAACTCGAAGTTTTCAGAAATCCAAAGTAACTAATATTGTCATGCAACCACAGATCCAAATCAGAAATAAACTGGAGCAAGACAGTCAACAAAGATACATCCTTTTAGAAATAAACTCAAGAGGGAAAACCAAATCCATCTAAGCAAAGAGCGCTGCAGGAAGGTCAGAACACAATGTCAATGAACAATGATTTTTAAATTTTAGCCATGCATGATGTATGTATGAATGTATGAGTGCTATCGTGCATATGCTGGTAAAATAGATACACAAACAGTGGGAACAAACAAACAAAACCGCTTTAGGTTCTAACAACACTTGGCTAAACTTCAACTAGAAAGATCATTCCAAGAAAGGTAAAAGCCAACTGCGGAAACCAAACCTATCGCCTTCCTTTAACTTTACTAAAGAGAAACATAATTCAGAGGTAGAAAAATTAAACAGATATCGAGATAGAACATCCTCCTTCTGGCTTCATTAGAGAAACCAGTTTTTCTTCAAAAGTAACACACCTACTGGAGATTGCAAGACCAGCCTCAAATAAAGCAGACTGACGCTGAAACAAATAGACCTCACTGGGGAATTCAAGCCTACCTCCTTAGAGAAAGATGCAGATTGAAACTTTACATTATGAATACTTATTCCAACAAAAGATGCCCTGGGATAGCCTTCCCGGGGAATCAGAAAGTCATCAATAAAGAAAGAGGTCAAACCCATGGGGATTTTAAATCCAACCCAACACTTGGTGGGTGAAAACCCAAAGGTTGATAATCATTTCAATACTTCTCAGAAAAGATATTGCCCTGGTCTAGTTGCATGGGAAATAAATACCAACAATAATGCCAATACTGCAGAAAGAGTGACATCTCAGCACATCAAGGGAATAAAACCTTTCATCATATGATGGAAGACTTCGCTGGGGAATCTGGGACAAAGGCTTATGACCATGCAAACCCAAAATCAAAAGTGAACCAAGACTTGACTGGAGACAATGGGATCACGAACCCAATAATGCACCTTACACCGATTGGTATCGTCTTTAAATATCTGAGAAACATACAAGGATCATGCACATACCAGTAAAATAACCTAAGAGAACCTTCAAGAAGGAAGTAAATCTTCTCAAAATAACTGGAGTTTGTTCATTCCTGGGATCACCATTTTTTGTCATCATTGTGTCATCACAAATATCAAAGTAAATTAAATTGTAAAAATTTCTCCCTTTTATTTGAAAAGTAAATTTTGCTTTTTAATCTTTTTGCTTTGAAAGTTATTATCAGTAATAAATGGAGTCTTTGTAAGCTAAATAAAATAAGAACACAAAGAATTGGATAAAAGCTCGAATTTCATTAATAGAATGGTAGTCCTGTGAATAGCGAGACTCCATGGATGATTACAAAGTTTGGGAAATGGTAATACATAATGGAAAAGATACATTGAGATACAATGACCACTATTCCCCCTAACAACTTTTGAAATCCTGAGCAGCAACTTTTGTTGAAGTATGGTGAGGATCCGAGAAGATTGTTGCTTCAACGATTAAGTCTTGTCTGACGTAGTTACTTGCCAAGAGAATCCATAACTTTTGCCTAAGCTGCCCTTGCGGGTTTTCAACTTAGCGGGAAATTTATTCTGTTTATGTCTCTAATTTTTGCCTAGACCGCCCTTTCGAGTTTTCGGCCTACCGAGACGCTCCTTTTTGCCTAAGCCGCCCTTTCGAGTTTTCAACTCAGTGAGCTGTTTTTTATTTCTTTAGGAGAAGTATTTCTTGACTGCGTCAGCATTCAAGGGACGTGGGAACTCCTCGCCATCCATAGTTTCCAGAATTAATGCACCACCCGAGAAGGATTTCTTGACAACATACATGCCTTCAAAATTGGGAGTCCACTTGCCCCTAGAATCAGTGTTGAAAGACATGATCTTCCTGAGTACGAGGTCGCTTTCTCTGAATTCACGAGGTTTGACTTTCTTATCAAAAGCTTTCTTCATCCTTTTCTGATATAACTGGCCATGACACAAAGCCATCATCCTCTTCTCCTCAATCAAATTCAAATGGTCAAACCTGTTCTTGACCCATTCAGCCTCAGTCAACTTGGTTTCCATTATCACACGTAACGAGGGAATCTCTACCTCGACAGGGAGTACAACTTCCATTCAATACACCAGGGAGAACGAGGTTGCTCCTGTTGAAGTGCGAACAGATGTTCGATATCCATGCAGAGCAAAAGGGAGCATTTCATGCCAATCCTTATAAGTAACAACCATTTTCTGGATAATTCTCTTGATATTCTTATTAGCAGCTTCAACAACCCCATTCATCTTTGGCCTGTATGGAGACGAATTGTGATGGACAATCTTGAATTTTTCACATAGTTCTCTCATCATCTTGTTGTTCAAATTCGAGCCATTGTCGATGATGATTCTGCTCGGCACACCATACCAGCATATAAGATTATTTTTTATGAAATGCACAACCACCTGTTTGGTAACATTGGCATATGAAGCAACCTCTACCCATTTGGTGAAGTAGTCAATTGCTACCAAGATAAAACGGCGTCCATTCGAAGCTTTGGGTTCTATCATCCCGATTATGTCTATACCCCACATAGAGAAAGGCCATGGGGAGGAAATTACATTGAGAAGTGTCGGAGGCACATGGACCTTATCTGCATAAACTTGGCATTTATGGCACTTCTTTGAAAATTTGTAACAATGATATTCCATTGTCAACCAATAGTAACCTGCCCTTAGCATCTTTTTAGCCATTAAATGTCCATTAGCATGAGTGCCAAATGAACCTTCATGAGTCTCATGCATCAACATGTTTGCTTCATGTCTATCCACGCATCTGAGCAAGACCATGTCATAATTTCTCTTGTATAACACATTTTCACTGAGGAAGAAACTGCCTGCCAACCTTCTCAGTGTCTTTCGATATTTTCTCGATGCACCAATCGGGTATTCCTGAGTCTGAAGAAAATGCTTGATATCATAATACCAAGGTTTTTCATCTGCTACCTCCTTTGTCGTAAACACATGAGCGGGCCTATCCAGCCGTCGAACTGTAATTCTGGGTATATCATTCCAAGTATTCACTTGGTTAATGGAAGCCAGAGTTTCCAGAGCATCCTTCATTTGATTTTCATCTCTAGGGATGTGATGGAATTCAACTTTATTGAAGAAGGGTAATAATCTTCTTGCATAGTCTTTGTAAGGGATCAAGCCAGGGTGACAAGTGTCTCATTCTCCTTTAATCTGATTTATTACCAAAGCTGAATCACCATACACATCTAGAATTTTGATTTTGAGATCAATAACTTCTTCAAGACCTGTGATGCAAGCCTCATATTCTGCCATATTATTAGTGCAATCGAATGTTAACCTTGCAGTAAAAGGAATGTGCGATCCATGAGGATTGACAATCACATCACCAATTCCTTTACCATAAGCATTAACAACTCCATCAAAAATCATACTCCAACGAGATTCAGGGTCAGGGCCTTCCTCAGGCAATGGTTCATCACAATGTTTCACTTTTAGGAACATCACGTCCTCATCGGTGAATTCATATTCTGCAGACTGATGATCTTCCACCGGTTGATGAGCAAGGTAATTTGCCAACACACTACTTTTATTAGACTTTTGAGTGTGGTACTCTATATCATATTCAGATAACAACATCTGCCAGCGGGCAATTCTCCCAGTAAGAGCAGGCTTTTGAAAAATATACTTGATTGGATCCATTTTGAAGATCAACCAAGTGGTATGATTCAACATATACTGCCGCAAACGCTTTGCCGCCCAGGCCAAAGCACAACATGTCTTTTCTAGCATGGAACACTGCGACTCACAATCAGTGAACTTTTTGCTGAGATAATAAATAGCGAACTCTTTCTTCCCTGTTTCATCCCGTTGTCCCAGAATACAACCCATGGATTTATCTAACACTGTTAGATACATAATCAACAGTCTTCCTTCTATAGGAGGGATCAAGATAGGAGGTTCAAGCAGATATTCTTTAATACTCTCAAATTCCTTTTGAAAGTCTCTATCCACACACAACCTTGATCTTTCTTTAACAACTTAAAGATCAGTTCACATGTTGCAGTCATGTGGGAAATAAATCTGGAAATATAATTCAAACGCTCGAGGAAACCTCTGACTTGCTTTTCAGTTCTTGGTGATGGCATTTCTTTAATTGCTTTGAGTTTATCAGAGTCAATTTCAATTCCTTTCTGGCTAACAATGAAACCCACAATTTCCCTGATCGAACATCGAAGGTGCATTTATTTGGATTCAAGCGGAGACGATACTTCCTCAAACGCTGAAACAACTTCAACAAATCTTCTATATGCCCTTCTTCAGTCTGAGATTTGGAAATCATATAATCAACATATACTTTGATTTCTTTGTGCATCAGATCATGGAATAGGGTTGTCATAGCCCTCTGGAACGTTGAACCAGCATTCTTCAACCCGAAGGGCATCACTCTGTAACAGAATGTTCCCAGGGTGTGATAAATGTTGTTTTTTCCATGTCCTCTAGAGCCATTCTTATTTGATTATACCCAGAAAATCCATCCATGAACGAGAATACTTTGAATTTTGTTGTGCTGTCTACTAACATGTCGATGTGAGGCAATGGAAAATCATCATTTGGACCAGCTTTATTTAGATCTCTGTAATCTACGCACATGCGGACTTTTCCGTCTTTTTTCGGTACTGGGACAATATTGGAAATCCATTGAGGGTACACTTACGTCACAAAAAAACCAGCATTAATCTGCTTTAGGACCTCCTCTTTGATTTTTACTGCCATATCTGGGTGGGTTCTTCTCAACTTTTATTTAACTGGCAGACACTCTGGCTTCAACGGCAAACGATGCTCGACAATATCTGTATCTAGACCAGGCATATCTTGATAAGACCAAGCAAAAATATCCATATACTCTTTCTATAACTCAATCAACCCGCTCTTCACATCAGGATGCAACGATGCTCCAATCTTGACTTCCTTCGGATCTTCTTTTGAACCCAAATTGATCACTTCCAAAGGCTCCTTATATGGTTGAATGTTATTTTCCTCGTGCTCAAGCAACCATGAGACTCTTCTAGAATCTCATCATAATCTTCTTCTTCAGCCCCAAACACAGGATGGGACTATTTCTTGGACTCCCCAGTGAAGTCGCCATTTTTCTGTAGCGGTAGAAATGTTCAAGACTAAGCCATTGGATTGACTAGACTTTATACAAATCAAAATCAAAATCGCCACCGCGATTTATTATTTCCAGAGGAATAGGAAAAGAGATAATAACCCAAAAAGAGGGGGAAAGATTCAAGGTAAGGGGGTTGTTTATGCAAAGGGAAGGTATTAGCATCCTAAACATCTACGGTACTCCGCAAGAACCTCTTTGTAAAATCTGTATATTTTGGCTATAAAAAATGTGTTGTATATAAAATGGATGGTGGAGGTGAGAAAAGAAATATCTTTATGATTTTTTCACCCGCCGCGGTTGCGAACCTTTAGTGCCTATTTACCACATTTCGTGCAATAGGGGATCAGGGTACACGTAGTTCCTCTTTTTAAAATTTGAAACACAAGCGTGTTGGTTAATTTTAAGAGATAAGACATCATCGTCATTGTCCGTGTGGAAAACATACTTACTACCCACAATCATGAGAAAGGAGAATTTGCATCATCTCAAAGTGGAGGATATGGCTTGGATTTTAAAATCAACAATGCCTCACTCACCACCTAAGTGTAAAATATGTCACTATACTACATATTGTAGAAGTATAGTTGTTTGCATCACTACAAGGGTTGACAAAAGTCTTATCTTTTGAGAAAAGTTTAAAGATAAAAGCCAAAGTGGAAAAATGGTTTGAAATGAGATTGATTGACTTTTAGTATTCTCATAAAAAAATATCATGGTATTATTAAGTTGATTGAAGTTTATTGATGAAAATGTTTTGCAAATGCATGGACCTAAGTCCAAGTTTATTATGAAAGTGTTTCAAGTTTTAAAACAAGAAGGGTTTTCAAAAGGAGAGAGAAGATTTTTGAAATTAAAGAAAATGGGAGGAGAAGAAAAGACTATCCTAAAGCATAAGGTAAAAGCTAAGGATAAGATCCATCTAACCAACAAAAAGCCAAAGTTTTACATTATGAGCCAAGATAGAATTCCCATTCTTTGGATTAAAACCAAGCAAGCAAAGATACTAGACCTCTTCAAGAATCTCATCATAATCTTCTTCTTTAGCCCCAAACATAGGATATTCAAAGTTGGGAGAGGGTGCAGGGTCATTGTATTCAACGGGTTTTTTAATTAATCTACAAATATGATTTATGATTGCTTGTAGAAACTGACACATATAACAAGTAATTATGCAGATTAATTTTCAGTTATTATTTATTTTGAAAGGTTTTTTTTATTACCATTTCCCAAGAAAAAGCAGAAAATAAAGACATAATTTGGGAAGCAAAGATAACTTCTATTAATGATCTTAAAAGTCATAGAAAACAGATAAGCCCTACAACATTAATACTTCCACCTTGGGCAGGGTGAAAGCTTTTCAAAAGAAAGAAACAGATTAACAAAACAAATTACTTTGAAACATGTATGCAAGAAGGAACATCAATGGTGACCCAGTTCTGAACTCGGACTCCATGCGTCACATAATTCAGTACTTCTTGCTCTGCTTCATCCTCTTCGACATCATTAATTCCAGAACCAATGGGATGGAGGTAGCCTCCACTGCGGAAAATATCCTGATAACTGTTCACAGAAGACTTTGTCTTCAAACTTTCTCCTTTGCCAATCTTAGGAGAGAAACCCAAACCAGTTTTGTTCTTGTTCACGGGTGGATCCACAAGTCGTCCATAAACTGTATTATGACCATTGCGCACAACCTGTTGTGCGTCCTTCAACGAAACAACATAATTCTCATTTCTTCTTATGTTGTCAATGTATAGGGCTTGGAACTGGGTTCCAAAAGCATCCTCATCCGCTTCTGCAATACTGAAAGAGGATATATGGGATATCAACAAAACCTGATCCCCATTTATGATCACTACCTTCCCTTCACGCACAAATTTTAGCTTCTGATGTAGAGTTGAAGTGACAACCCCTGCTTCGTGTATCCATGACCGTCCTAGCAAACAACTATATGCGGGAATAATGTCCATGACCTGGAAGGTTATTAGGAACAAATGTGGTCCTATATGGATGGGTAAGTCCACTTCACCGGTGACAGATTTCCTCGACCCATCAGAAGCCTTCACAATGATGCCACTCGGGCGCATAGGTGCTCCTTGATACTTTAACTTCATGAGAGTACTCCTCGGTATAACATTCAGCGCGGATCCATTATCAATTAGCACATTGGACATCGAATCTTTCTTGTAGTTCATAGATATGTGGAGGGCCAGGTTGTGATTTCTCCCTTCATCTGGTAACTCATCATCGCATAAACTCAAGTTGTTACATGACGTAATGTTTCCAATTACGCCGCTGAATTGATCTAATGGCATGTAACTCTCCATAAAATCTTGGTCTAGTACTCTCATCAATGATTCTCTATGAGCCGAGGAGTTCATCAATAAAGCTAGGATAGATATCTTTGAAGGAGTCTGCAGTAGCTGATCTATAATTCTGTAGTCGCTCATCTTAATTATCTTCAAAATATCATCCACTTCTTTCTCTAATGTAGCTCCACTAGTCTCTCCTGTAGCCTTCTTAGGCTCATCATTCTCAGCAATTTTCTTTCCAGCAACAACATCTCTTCGTACAACTGGCGCAAACACACGACTGTTACGGGTCACTCTGCTATTTTCAGCTATATTTCCAACATCAGGCATTGGCCGTATGGGAACTTCCACCCCATCTTCTAAGATTGTAGCGTTGTATTTGTAAGGCACAGCCTTATCTGATTTGTAGGGAATAGGACCTGGCAGACTAATTACCAATGGGGTAACAGCTGGTTTGCTATGGTACTCCACTTCAAGATGAGCAGGTTGAAGATGTGAAAAACACAAGAAGGGGGGTTGAATTGAAAAACTTTGAAATTAAAAGCTCAATGACACAATATTTTTATCCTGGTTCATTTGATCTCAAACTACTCCAGTCCACCCGTCAAGGTGATTTTTCCTCTCTCCAACGAGGTCTTAATTCACTAATCTCAACAACATTACAAAAGCTACATTAACAACTGTTAAAGTATTCTTGAGTACAACCACATTCCGGTTAATCTCAAGGAACACTGTTTCAATATAATTATACAAGATATGTGTTGTTGTTTTTCTAACAAAAACTGTTTATCACAACTGTGATAATTTACACAGGATTATAGCTTGGAAATGTAAATGATATTGCTTGCAGCTTTGAATATCCGTTAGTGGTAGTATGGCAAAATCCTCATTGATTTTGAATGCTGACTTTGTTTATATAGGCAGTGGAATGACATTGATCATAAAGTATGTTTAATGTCATTAACACACTTTCCATTTGGATAAGATCCTGTCTGAAATAATCCGTTGGAATTGATGATGTTTTGAATGATCAGTAACGCTTCAGAATCTTATCTCCTTGCTTGCTGATGACGCTTCAGAATATTGATGACTTGGATTAACATGTTCTTGTTT
Source organism: Vicia faba (assembly GCA_948472305.1). Classification (NCBI taxonomy): domain Eukaryota; kingdom Viridiplantae; phylum Streptophyta; class Magnoliopsida; order Fabales; family Fabaceae; genus Vicia; species Vicia faba. The sequence continues at coordinate 494,323,972 of OX451738.1, forward strand.
AGAATCAGAGTTTGATTTGCTTTAGCACAGGTTCGGGTCATCAATCTTCAGCGCATGTTCTGATTGCTTCAGTGTGTAGCTCTTATGCTTATCTTCTGATGCTTCTATGGTCAGAACTTATGCATATATACAACATAATTTTTAGGGTGCATATTTGTTCTTTGCATTTGTCATTAGTTCTTTTTATTTGTTATCATCAAAACTCTAACTAAGGGTTGTAGAATCAAATTATGTTCTAAGAATCTCCCCCTTTTTGATGATGACAAAAACTAGATTTTTCAATTAAAAATAAAGAACAAAAGTTTAAGAGAAACTCCCCCTGAGTTGATTACTTCCCTTAAGTTCCTTGAGCATCAGTGTTTAGCTGCAACTTTCATCAGAGTTTGTACCTGTTCAATCTTTTTAGAAGATAGAGGTTAAGTAATTCATAATGTTTGAGACTTTTGTCTCGGTAAACTATTATTGAAAATGTCTTAATTTCTCACACTTTTTGTCAGTTATCAAAAAGGCAATATAATCAGAGCCAAAATAGTTGAATTATATTAAAAAACATGATGCAATGAAAATTTCCAGAACAGAAGAGTTAAAAATTAGGCGTTACAGATAAACATATTTAAAAAAGGAAATCTAAGAAGGAGGGGGAAGTCATGTGAACAACGCTTCTAGCAAGCTCTTGATTTGAGTATTAGACTGTTCTTGCTTGCCCAAGATGCTTTTAATCTCTTTGTTCGTGTCCTCATGCTTATCCAACCTTGCATGGATTAGAGCATTTTCTTTCTTCAACTCTTCCAGAGTTTGCATAACTGAGGAAGGTGCTGGAGTTTCTTCAGGAGTTGGACGTCACTCAGAGCATTCTGCAGCTTGTTCAGAGTGAGCCATTTCTTCTGCTGTGATTATGTCTTCTGGAGCAGCAGTCAGGGAGAGACTTTCTGATTCTGGTTGAACTTCATCTGAAGGATGATGCTCTGTCCAGGGAGCATTATCCAGAGAGAGAATATCTTTCTTGAGCAGTTGGCTCAGAACTTGGTCATGAAAAGCCTTCAGTTTATCACTAAAGTTCTGCTGAACTTGTTCATAACTCTGTTCCTTCAGCTTTAGGGTTTCAGAATTAAACCAGTTTCTGAATTTTCTCCACATAAAATCAGAAGCAGCGGGATTAGTCATCTCTTGACTAGCATGCTTCAAAGAATTTATCCATTCCTGTGTAATCTCAAGCCTCAACTCAACTTTAGTTTTGATGAAAGACAAACAAGCACTATGGCAAGAAGGAAAAGAAGTGGAATTAGCTTAAAGCATCATTCACTCAAAGCTTCAAGGATCATGGCAAGCAAACAAGTATATCAATTCTCATTTGAACTAAATTGATTAGAAATGCTCAAAAATGATATACACACATGCCACAACACTTCACTTAAAGTTTAAAGTAAATTCTAAGTTTTTCACTAATGTAAATCGATTAACACATCATGTAAATCGATTTACACATGTTTTTTTTTAAACTGATTGCCCCTGGCAGCAATCGATTTACATGGAGTGTAAATCGATTGATTACTAAAATGAGTTAATTTTTTAACACTAGTAAATCGATTAACACATCATGTAAATCGATTTACACTTCAATTTTTTTGAAAACAAGAACGTTACAAACCTGTGCAATCGACTTACATCTAATGCTAATCGATTTACACGTTGTAATTTTTGAAAAAATCTGAACTTGATTCAAGATATCCTTCACACCTTTTCTCCAATGGTTGCATGGTCATACAATGCATCTTCTCAAGTTTTACAAACAGAAAAGTGGTATCCATTTGGAAAGGTATCTTGATTGCTTTAAATACTAAATCTTTCAAATTATAAAACAACTCTTCTCTCATGCAATAATTCTGAACTTTGTAAAATATTCAAACTTCATATTTCTTATTTTTTAAGAATAAATATTTTCTACACTTTCACACATATAAGAATAGAAATCTTTGAACCTTTTCTAACCATTGTGTTAAAGTTTGAATTTCTTACAAGAGAAGAAAGAAGAAACTTCATTGAAGTCACTCTATGTGATCAACATCTTTCAAGAAATCATATTTCATAGAATTATACTAAGTGTAACTTATTTCCAGGATTGTTGGAATTAAGTATTAGAATACTTTTGTACCTTGTTGTCCATTGTTGGAAACAAGAGGTATCTTTTGAGAGGATTGTTCTCAAGAGACTTATTGGAAATCCAAGAGGGTGTTCTTGGTATTTGTTAGTGTCTTTAGTTGATAAGACTAGGAAGAGTCTTGTAAAAGTTCTAACAAAATAGTGAAATCTCTTGCGTGTTTGCAAGGGGAATGGACGTAATTCCGGGGTGTGGAAGGAACCAGGATAAATCTCCGTGTCTCTTTACTTTCTGCACTTTACCGTTTTCCATAGCACTAAAACAAAACCAGAAAGTGTAAAATAAATCAAAAATCGACCACCACCTAATTCACCCCCCTCTTAGGCGCAATCTTAAAATTACAATTGGTATCAGAGCAGGTTATAGGTAACCTGCTCCTAGAGATCCAGAATGGCTTCCGCAAATCAACAACCCTTTTTCAGAGATGGTGGTAGTAACAACAAGCCACCTCTATTTTGTGGCGAATACTTTGATTTTTGGAAAATACGCATGAGGGCGCATCTAGAATCACAAGGAGAAGAAATCTGGGATGCCGTAGAAAATGGTCCATTCATTCCTATAACAGTTATCAACGGTGTCGGCACGGCTAAACCCAAAACTGCATGGGATGATGACGACAAAAAAAAGTCCTCTATGATAAAAAGGCCGTAAATCTACTTCAAGGTGCACTATGCATGGATGAGTTCTTTCGTGTATCTGCATGTAAATCGGAAAAAGAAATATGGGACACCTTGGTACAAACACATGAAGGAACCGCTGAAGTTAAGAGATCAAGGCTGAATACTTTAAGTCAAGAATACGAGTTATTCTGAATGCAGCCTGGAGAAACCATTCTCGACCTACAAAAGAGATTCATCCACTTAACAAATCACTTAAGTGCTCTTGGTAAAACCTTGACAAATGATGAACTCAACTTGAAAGTCCTTAGATCATTGACTAGGGAATGGCAACCAAAGGTAACAACAATCTCGAAAAAGAAGAGTCTCTCCGCAATGACTTCCGCTACATTATTTGGCAAACTTCAAGAATACAAAACGGAACTCGGTGGACTTGAAAAACATGAGAATCTAGAAAAGAAATCCAAAAACATTGCTTTAAAAATTGATTCAAAGGAAGTAGTAAAAGAAGACAATCCAGAAGAAGATGAAAATTTCATGCTTCTTGTTAACAGACTTGGGAAGTTTTTTGGAAGAAATGACAAGGGCGGATCTCATGCAAATAAGAGAAAGCACTTCAAGAAAAGAGAAGCCTCCACATCAACACAAGATGTCTCATGTTATGAATGTGGAAAGCAAGGACATATCAAGCCAAACTGTCCAAATCTCCCAAAGAAAAACGGATTCAAAGGAAAGGACTCAAAACACAAGAAAGCCTACATAGCATGGGAAGATAATGATATGAGTAGTACATCGGAATCGGAAAGCGACGAATGTGTAAATTTAGACTTAATGGCATCGCATCACTCCGACGACGAAGAAGAGGTTAGTAATGAATTTAATCTTTTTGATGATGATGTTCAAGGTGCCATTGATGAACTCTTGAAAGAATGAAAAAGTTTATACAAAAAGGTGTCAAGCCAAGAAAAAGAACTTCTAATTTGTCACGAAAAAATTGACACCATGACTAAAGATTTTGATCTTCAAAAATAGAATTTTATAAAAGAAAAGGAAAACTTTGCATGCACTAAGTGTGAATCAAATGTCTTTCAAATTGTTCAATTGAAAAGAGTCATTGAACGATATGAAAAAGGACAAATAGGATTGGAAGGATTACTAAGCCAGCAACGTTATCCAAATGATAAAAGAGGTCTTGGTTATGTGAATACTAAGAAACCAAGTAACAATCCCACTGTTTTTGTAAAGGCTAGTAATAGTTCCAATCCCAAGATAGTAGAAAATAAGCAAGTTGTTCATAATCATCAAAAGAAAAAGCCTAATGTATCTAAAAGAAAACAAGTTCCTAGATACAAGAGCAAATTTGTTCCAAACTGTTTTTACTGTGGTATTGTTGGACACACACCTAATGCATGCTATATTAGAAATTTCAGTATGGTTAATGGACATTATGCATGGGTGAAAAAGGGAACTAACTATGAAGGACCCAAGGCCACTTGGGTACCTAACAAGAAATAATTTGTTTTTGTAGGTATGCTTGAAATCCACATCAAACCTTTGGTATCTTGACAGTGGATGTTCAAAGCATCTGACAGGAGATGTACACCAATTTTCATATCTAGTACATAAAGCCAAAGGGTATGTCACCTATGGAGACAACACCAAAGGAAAGATTCTTGGCATTGGAATAGTTGGCACACCTCCATCCATTCAAATTGAGGATGTTCTCTATGTTGAAGGATTAAAGCACAACTTTCTTAGCATAAGTCAACTTTGCGATAAAGGGTTCAAAATCAAATTCAACAAAGAGGAATGCCTAATTATGGATGAGGCAACCAATGAGGTAAAACTCAAAGGTATAAGATCTAACAATATTTTTATGATTACTTTAGGTGATTTGTCTATGAAGGTACAATGTCTCATGGTAAACAACAATGACGCTTGGTTATGGCACAAGAGGATTGCTCACATACACATGGAGCACTTGAACAAATTAGTTAAGCATGACTTAGTTATTGGTCTACCAAAGATGAAATTCATCAAAGACAAATTATGTAGTGCATGCCAAAAGGGCAAACAAACTAAATCAACTTTTAAACCAAAGAATGTGGTTTCAACAACAAGACCACTTCAATTGTTGCACATGGATCTTTTTGGTCCATCTAAAACAAGAAGCTTCGAAGGTAACATTTATGCTTTAGTTATTGTAGATGATTTTTCTCGTTTTACTTGGACTTTGTTTTTAGTGCACAAAAATGATGCATTCAAGGCATTTAAGAGATATGCAAAACAAGTTCAAGAGAAGTCATTAAAGATAACATCAATCCGAAGTGATCATGGTGGAGAGTTCTAAAACAGTCTGTTTGAAGAATTTTGTGAAGAAAATGGGATCTTCCACAATTTTTTAGCACCAAGAACTCCACAACAAAATGGAGTAGTTGAAAGGAAAAATAGGTCTTTGATAGAACTTGAAAGAACCATGCTAAGTGACTCAAGTTTGCCTAAATATTTTTGGGCGGATGTGATAAGCACGGCATGTTACGTAAGCAATCGCGTGATCATAAGACCTATACTAAAGAAAACTCCATATGAGATTTACAAAGGAAGAAAACCAAATATCTCTCACTTTCACATTTTCGGGTGCAAATGTTTTGTCCTTAACAACGACAAAGACAATCTCGGTAAGTTCGATGAAAAATAGGATGAAGGTATTTTTCTTGGTTACTCCCTTTCTAGAAAAGCTTTTAGAATTTACAATAAAAGAACTTTAACTATAGAAGAATCTGTTAGAACATAGTTTGATTCTACAACCCTTGACTAGAGTTTTGATGATAACAAAATACAAAGAATAGAAAAATTCAAAGTTATATTTATATATGAAAAATATGCTTCTTAAAATTATGTTTTATATATGCAGAAGCTCTGATGGAATCAGCATCAGAAGATCAGTAACATATCAGCATCAGAAGATCAGTAACATGTGCTACACGCTGAAGCTTAATGACCAGAATATACGCTGAAGCTTGATGACCAGAATTTGCGCACAACATACACACTCTGACTCTGATCAAAGATCCTTGCTAAGTCATCAGCACTCAGAAGCGTAATCATAAGCAAAGAAGACTCTGAAGCGTTACTATGTATTCAAGACAGAATTAATGCTAACGGCTCTCTTCAGACAAGATCTTCTCAAAAAGGAAAGTGTGTTATTATCATTTAATTGGCTTTATGGAAAACGTCTCTGCCTTTGCCTATATAAACCAGACTGCCTGAGAAAATACGCACGCATGCACTCATACAATTTGCAAAAGCCTTCAACACCATGCTCACTCAAACGCTTTAGCAATTCAATTTTATTCTAAGCTTAAATTTTTGTAACTATCACAGTTGTGATATACTGTTTTATTAGAAAACATCAAACACATTATTGTTCATATTATCTGTAAGAGAATTCCTTGAGATAAACCAGGTTGTGGTTATACTCAAGAAAGCTTTAACTGTTGTTAAATTTGCTGTGTAATCCTTTGATTATAGTGGATTAAGACCTCGTTGGAGAGAGGAGAAATCACCTTGACGGGTGGACTGGAGTAGTTTGAGATCAAACGAACCAGGATAAAAATACAGTGTTGTCTACCATTTCGTTTTAAGTTTTACAATTCAACCCCCCTTCTTGTGTTTTTCACATCTTCAATTGGCATCAGAGCGCCTGGTTCTGAGCTTATAACACTTAACCGTGTCAGTACAAGATCCAGCGTCAGAAAAACACAATGGCAGGACCAAATAAAAATATCGGCAATGACAACAATGAAGAAAGAGACAAATTCAGTGGCAAACCTCCAGTCTTTGATGGAGAGAACTTTGACTACTAGAAAGACAATATTGAGAGTTTCTTTATGGCCCATGATGCTGATCTGTGGGACATGGTGACTGATGGATACACACACCCAATGGATGGAAGTGGTTAGAAGATTGACAGGAAAACAATGTCTGATCAGCAAAAGCGTGATTTCAGAAATCATCACAAGGCCAGAACAATTCTTCTCAGCGCCATCTTCTATTCAGAATATGAGAAGATATCAAACAGAGACACTGCAAACAATATGTTTGACTCTCTGAGAATGACGCATGAAGGCAACATTCAAGTCAAACAAACCAAATCCCTTTCACTCATTCAGAAGTATAAGGCATTCAAGATGGAAGAGAGTGAATCAATAGAAACTATTTTTTCAAGATTTCAAATTCTTGTTGCTGGTCTGAAAGTTCTTGACAAAGGGTATTCCACTGCTGATCACATTAAGAAGATCATCAGAAGCTTGCCAAAACAATGGAGGCCAATGGTCACAGCGCTTAAGCTAGTCAAGGATCTCAACAAAATATCTCTGGAGGAACTTGTCAGCTCCCTCAGAAGTCACGAGATAGAGCTTGAAGAAGATGAACCTCAAAAGCAAGGTAAGCCATTAGCTTTAAAATCTAACATAAAATCTGACTCCAAAGTTTTGCAGGCTGTGGAAGAAACCTCTGATGGGTCCTCATCAGAAGAAGATGAACTATCCCTCCTCTCCAGAAGGGTGAACCAATTGTGGAAACAGAGGCAAAGGAAGTTCAGGAATCCCAGAAGATCAAAAAATCAGAATGAATCCTTCTCCAGATACAGAAGGTCAGAATCCTCCTCTGGACACAGAAGATCTAAAGGTTCTTCAGGAAACAGAAAGCCAAACAACAAAGACATCATCTGCTATGAATGTAATGAGCAAGGGCACTACAAAAGTGATTGCCCAAAGCTTCAGAAGGAAAAGCCTAAAAAGAAGTTTGGCAAGGAAAAGAAGAAAAGTCTCATGGCTACATGGGATGATTCTGACACATCTGAAGCTGACTCAGAATTAGATGATGAAAGAGTAAACATAGCTCTCATGGCAAACATAACAGAAGACAGTGAAGCTTCTGAGTCAGAATCTGAATCAGATACAGAAGAGGTATTCCCTGACTTTACTATAAACTTTACTAAGGCTGAACTAGCTGAAAGCCTTAATGAAATTATGGAAAGATATCAGCAGATCAGAGTCAAATTCAGAAACCTGAAAAGGGATCTTGCTTCTGATTCTGATAAGACTGAGAGTATCAAATTGGAGAATTCTGAGTTAAAAGATAAAATTTCAAAATTAGAAAACCAATTGCAAAACTCTCAGAAGGAAACAATCCCTGAAACTCCCAGCAGTGCTGATGAGATCATCAAGGAGTATGATCACAGCTTTCAGAAGTTTCTAGCTAAAAACATAGACAGAAGCAAAATGGCTTCAATGATCTATGGAGTTAGCAGAAATGGCAGAAAAGGGATAGGATATCAAAGTAAGGTACCTACACCAAAAATGCCATGGATTTAGTTATAAAACGTAATCCACATGATTCACACTTTATATATGGGCACACACATGACATAAAATATACAAGTAGTGATTACTCTGTCAAACCAAAATTCAACCAGAGTTTTGGTAAAACTAACAAATCAGGACCCAAGAAAATATGGGTCCCTAAGGATAAAATAATACATGTGGCAGATATCTTTAGCAGCAAAGAAAAAACACCAATCATGGTACCTGGAAACTGGCTGCTCACGACACATGACGGGAAGAAAGCATATGTTCCAAAGCCTGGAACTTAAGCCTGGAGGCCACGTAGGCTTTGGAGGCAATCAGAGAGGAAAGATCATTGGCTCTGGAACAGTAGGTAATGGAAATATTCCCTCTATAAGTAATGTTTTATTAGTTGATGGATTAATGCATAACCTGTTATCCATAAGTCAATTAAGTGATAACGGTTATGATATAATCTTTAATCAAAATTCATGCAAAGCTGTTAGTCAGAAAGATGGGACTATCCTATTTAATGGAAAGAGGAAAAACAACATTTATAAAATAAAACTTTCTGAACTAAAAAGTCAGAATGTAAAATGTCTACTGTCTGTTAACAACGAGCAATGGATTTGGCACAGAAGATTGGGACATGTTAGTATGAGAAGAATATCTCAGATTAACAAACTCAATCTGGTCAGAGGACTTCCTAACCTGAAGTTCAATTCAGATGCTCTGTGTGAAGCATGTCAGAAAGGAAAGTTTGCAAAACCTGCTTTCAAATCCAAAAATGTTGTTTCCACCTCCAAGCCATTAGAACTTCTGCACATTGACTTATTTGGACCAGTTAAAACTACTTCAGTCAGTGGCAAGAAGTATGGGTTAGTAATCGTAGATGACTATAGCAGATGGACATGGGTAAAGTTCTTAAGACACAAGGACGAGTCACACTCTGTGTTTGTTACCTTCTGCAACCAAGTTCAGAATGAAAAGGATCTTAGAATCGTCAATGTCAGAAGTGATCATGGTGGAGAATTTGAAAACAAAGATTTTGAGTTATTCTTTAATGACAAAGGCATTCTGCATGATTTCTCTTGTCCTAGAACTCCCCAGCAAAATGGAGTTGTAGAACGAAAGAACAGAACATTGCAAGAAATGGCCAGAACCATGATCAACGAGACTAACGTTGCTAAGATCTTCTGGGCAGAGGCAATAAACACAACGTGTTACATTCAGAATAGAATCTCCATAAGACCTATTCTGGAAAAGACTCCATATGAATTGTGGAAGAACAGAAAGCCCAACATTTCCTATTTTCACCCATTTTGATGTACATATTTTATTCTGAATACAAAAAATTATTTGAAAAAGTTTGATTCTAAAGAACAAAAGTGTATTATGTTAGGATACTCTGAACGCTCAAGAGGGTACAAAGTATACAATACAGAAACACAGATTGTGGAGGAATCAATCAGTGTTTGTTTTGATGATATGCTTGACTCTCAAAAGTCAAAGCAGAATGAATTCATTACAGGTATGGAAGTTGAACTCACAGGTACTGAAGACAAATCATCAGAAGCTCTCAACAGAGACATTCCCTCAACATCAGAAAGAGGCACTGCAAGCAATCCAATACCTTCTGTTGATCAACTCCAGAAAAGACTATCCAGAAGCAGCTCAGATCACCCAGAAGAAACAATCTTAGGAAGAAAGGAAGATCCAATCAGAACAAGATCTAGCTTCAAAAACTCTGAAGAATCCCTCATGGGACTGCTTTCTCAAATTGAACCAACAACAATTGATGAAGCACTTCTGGACAATGACTGGATTCTAGCAATGCAAGAGGAGCTAAATCAATTCACAAGAAATGACGTATGGGATCTAGTTCCTAAACTAAAAGGATTCAACGTCATTGGAATAAAATGGGCATTCAGAAACAAACTGAACGAACAAGGTGAAGTCATCAGAAACAAAGCACGACTGGTAGCAGAAGGTTATAGTCAGCAAAGGGGATAGACTATACAGAAACCTTTGCTCCAGTCGCCAGGTTAGAATCTATCAGACTCTTAATCTCATTTACTGTTAATAAAGGCATCACTCTGTATCAGATGGATGTTAAGAGTGCATTCTTAAATGGCTATATAGAAGAAGAGGTATATGTGCACCAACCCCCTGGTTTTGAAAGTTCCAAAAATCCAGAATATGTTTTCAAACTAAAGAAGTCACTCTATGGTCTGAAACAAGCTCCCAGAGCTTGGTATGAAAGACTAAGTAACTTCCTGTTAGAAAAGGAATTCACCAGAGGGAAAGTGGACACAACCTTGTTCTGTAACACAATTAAGAATGACATTTTAATATGTCAGATTTATTTTGATGACATCATATTTGGATCAACTAAACCTTCTCTGGGAAGAAAGTTTGCTAAATGTATGCAGGCAGAATTTGAGATGAGCCTAATGGGGGAACTAAAATTCTTTCTGGGCATTCAGATTAATCAAACCCCAGAAGGAACTTACATTCATCAGAGCAAATATGTCAGAGAACTTCTGAAGAAATTTGATCTCTCAGAATGTAAGTCATCAAAGATTCCAATGCATCCCACGTGCATTCTGGAAAGAGAAGAGGTAAGTAAAAAGGTAGAACAGAAGGTCTATAGAGGTATGATTGGTTCTCTTCTCGATCTGACGGCTTCAAGGCCTGACATTCTATTCAGTGTTTGCATTTGTGCTAGATTCCAATCAGATCCTAGAGAATCTCACTTAACAGCAGTTAAGCTAATTTTCAAGTATCTGAAAGGTACTACTAATCTGGGTTTATTTTTTAGAAAATCAAGTGATTACAGTTTGATAGGATACTGTGATGCTGATTTCGCTGGAGACAGAGTAGAACGTAAAAGCACTTCTGGAAGCTGCCAGTTTCTGGGAGAAAATTTGATCTCATGGTCCAGCAAAAGACAATCCACAATAGCTCCATCAACAGCTGAAGATGAATACATAGCAGCAGCTGGGTCCAGCACACAAATGCTCTGGATGAAAAGTCAACTTGAGGACTCCCAGATATTTGAGAGTAACATCCCTATCCACTGTGACAATACTTCTGCTATTTGCCTTAGTAAAAATCCCATTTTGCATTCTAGGGCTAAGCATAAAGAAATAAAACATCATTTTATTAGGAACTATATTCAGAAAGGGATTTAAAATTTAAAATTTATTAACACAGACCATCAATGGGCTGATATTTTTACAAAACCTATTTCTAAAGATAGGTTCAACTTCATTCTAAAACATCTCAGCATGAAGCTCTGCCCAGAATAACATTGTTTTGATTCCATATCTTAACCTTCAGAACTTTGTTTATTTTTCGTGAACTACTGACCAATCTTTCTTCAGAACTTTAGAAGCACATATTGTATCAGAATCTATCACAATCAAGGATAGAAATGCGCTGTTCACTCAACCAAACAAGTGTCATCCAGTCATCAGCTACTTTCTGAGGCTGAACACGCGTTCAAGTTTCTGAAAGGTCAAAAGCGCTGATTGGTTGCATTGAGACACATTTCATGGGTAACCGTTCCAAATATCTTTCTGAATCCCCCTAAATCAGCTATCATTAAATGCACATAATCATTACAATTAATTTCTCTCTCATGCCGTTTATGTTTTCAAAACTGTTTAGAAATCTATTTAAACACACTTCACACCATTTACACTCTTTTACCTTCACCTTCATTTTCTCTCAAACTTACTGATTTCAGTTTGCATACTTTCTCAAAACCCTTTCATTTTTTCTTCTCAAAAACTTTCGTGTGAACATGGCTTCCTCAAGCATCCCTGCTTCAAGTTCTCAGAAATCAGATTCTACTGAACAATACGAAGAACCCCACAGAACGCTTCTCACACCAATCAAAAATCTTGAGGTTCTTTCTGAATTAATCGTGGATTTCAACAGTCTTCAGGAGAATGGGTTTGATCTCTCTGAAGAAGTTAAAGCTCAAGGCTGGGAAATATATTTTGACAGAATGATGGGTCCAACATTCCCTATTCTTGTAAAGGAATTTTGGATTCACGCTTCATCATCCAATCATCAGGTTACGTCTTACATTATGGGGAAGAAGATTGTTATTACTGAGGACCTCATTGCAAGGTTAATAGGCTACAGTGGTGGTGGTGTTCATTGCATTGACATGGCTGAAAGATGCGTTGATGCTGCCCTAATTGCTAGAGAAATCTTCACTCTGGGGCTTCCCTCCAACAAGATAAGGGATTTAAAGGACCAGCACAGAATTTGGGCCAAGATCATTCTGGGGTGCATAAACCACAGGAAGCCTACCAGCTCTCCTGATTACATCAATATTGATTAGCAATTTCTGGTCTACTTCATCTCTCAGAAGGTCAAGGTAAATCTGGCTCATCTGCTGTTTAACCATCTTAGGACCAGTGTCAAGGAAACCAGAGAAGAGGAGCGCACAAAAAGGGACTGGATACCCTTAGGAAGATTGATATCAGATATTCTAACAGAGAATAAGCTGATTGATCATCTTACAGAGGCTCAGGAAATCAGCTCTTTGGAAGCTACTGTTGGCAAACAGCTGAATGCAAAGAATCTAAAGAAGATGAAGTTGATTGAGAACATCAAGAAGGAACCCAGCGTCACTCCTTTTGCTGCAATCTCCAGCAGAAGAGTCCCTCTGGATAACTTTCCTCTGTTCTCAGAGATTGATTCTAAACTAGATATAATTCTGAGATATCTGGATGCATGCAAAGCGGATGGGACAACACCAGCTTTGAACATTCAAGATCTCCATCAGAAGGCTCCAGAAGTTGTGCTGAAGAAAACCAAGAAAAGGAAAGTTGTAGCAGAAGGATCATCTCAGCAGATTCCTAAAAAGAGAGGTAATATTTCTTCTGTAACTGTTTTAGATTCAATTCCTGTATCAACATCTATCCCAACTACCACTCAATCAGAAAACCCAACACCTCAAACCTTTGATGATTTTGACATTGATTTTGACCCCTCTGAATCATTAAATCTTAGAAGATCTCGCTCCCAACCTCAAAATCCAAATACTGAAGCAACCCAAAAAGAACTTGCAAAAGTTCTATCTGATATAGACATCTTTGCTCCCACACCTGAAAATCCAAATCCTGAAACCACCACAGAACCACAACCAGAAATTCCCCTCTCACCAATACCAGAAATTCCCCTCTCTCCAGAACCAGAAATCCCACTACCTTCATCTCCTCAACCATATATTCATCCACCTTCTCCACAACCTGAACCAATTCAACCAGAAGTTCAAACTTCTGAGGCTCAACCCTCTGAACCCTGTGAACCAGAACCAAACCAAACTGTTGATTCTGATACCACTCCCATTCCTGGGATCATAGAACCTTTGGCTATTTGTTTGCCCCTTGGTACCATTGTGAATATTCCCCAAATTCCTTCCTCACCAGAATCAACCCCACCTAACTCCCCATCAAGTCCAATAATAATTTCTGACTCTCCCACCCCCTCACCAAAGAACCATTCAAATGACCACAACAAGACTGTCATTGATTTAACAGTTTTTGAACGTCTTGCTGCCATAACCAATAAAACAGCTATATCTAAACCAAAAGACCCAGATGTTGGTACAAGCTTATTGACTTTTGAAACAGAAGTACAGAAGTGGATCACTTCTCTAAAACAAGCGAGTCGTGAATTGGTTGATCCTACTGCATCAGACTACCTTTGGACAAAGTTCAGAAGATGGGTATGCTCTGAAACCTTTAAGTTGCAAGAACAGAGCTATGGACAGGCTCAATAGAACTTCAGCAATATGCTGAAGGAAATTGAAGGTCCAGTTCTGAGCAAGATGCTTAAGGAAGAAGTTCTCCCTCTAGACAATGCCCCTTGGTCTGAACATCGTCCAGCATCCAAAGATAAACCAGAGTCAGAATAACAGATGATTCCTACTGAAGAACAGGGTCAAGAAAAGGACATTGTAGAAAGCTCTGGAAAGCATCCAGTTTCTGAAGATCCTCAAGCTTCCTCCCTTGACAGGCAGACTCTAGAAGACTTGAAAAGATCTGATATGCTGATGAATGAAAGAATGGATAAACAAGACAACAAGATTGAGGAAATTAAGAGCATGTTAACTCAGCAACAAGAAACCAACATTCAGATTAAGAGCTTGTTGGCAACCTTGTTCACGCGTCTACCTCCTCCCTCTTAGAATTTCCTTGTTTTTAAAACTTGTTTATCTGTAATTTTATTGCATTGTTCCGAACTTATCCTTGCTTCTGTTTTGAATATAAACACATTTTAGCTCTGATGTTGTGTTCTTTTTTATAACTGACAAAAAGGGGGAGAAAGAATGATATTTTTCAATAACGGATTACTGAGACAAAAGTCTCAAACATTATGATCTATTTAAATTTTTTATCTTCTGAAAAGCTTACAGGTACAAAAATATGATGAAAGATACAATAAATTTCTGATGCTCAAAGACTCATGGAATTAAAGGGAAATAATCAACTCAGGGGGAGTTTTCTCTTCTCAATTCTATACCTTTTAGTCTTTATTTTTAATTGAAAATAATCTGGTTTTTGTCATCATCAAAAAGGGGGAGATTATTAGAACATAGTTTGATTCTACAACCCTTGACTAGAGTTTCGATGATAACAAAATACAAAGAATAGAAAAATTCAAAGTTATATTTATATATGAAAAATATGCTTCTTAAAATTATGTTTTATATATGCAGAAGCTCTGATGGAATCAGCATCAGAAGATCAGTAACATATCAGCATCAGAAGATCAGTAACATGTGCTACACGCTGAAGCTTGATGACCAGAATTTGCGCATAACATACACACTCTGACTATGATCAAAGATCATTGCCAAGTCATCAGCACTCAGAAGCGTAATCATAAGCAAAGAAGACTCTGAAGCGTTACTATGTATTCAAGACAAAATTAATGCAAACTGCTCTCTTCAGACAAGATCTTCTCAAAAAGGAAAGTGCGTTATTATCATTTAACTGGCTTTATGGACAACGTCTCTGCCTTTGCCTATATAAACTAGACTGCCTGAGAAAATACGCACGCATGCACTCATGCAATTTGCAAAAGCCTTCAACACCACGCTCACTCAAACGCTTTAGCAATTCAATTTTATTCTAAGCTTAAATTTGTGTAACTATCACAGTTGTGATATACTGTTTTATTAGAAAACATAAAAGACATTATTGTTCATATTATCTGTAAGAGAATTCCTTGAGATAAACCGGGTTGTGGTTATACTCAAGAAAGCTTTAACAGTTGTTAAAGTTGCTGTGTAATCCTTTGATTATATTTGATTAAGACCTCGTTGGAGACAGGCGAAATCACCTTGACGGGTGGACTGGAGTAGTTTGAGATCAAAGGAACAAGGATAAAAATACAGTGTTGTCTACCATTTCGTTTTAAGTTTTACAATTCAACCCCCCTTCTTGTGTTTTTCACATCATCAAAATCAATGCATGTTTCTTTTGATGAATCTAACACCTCCAAGGAGGAAGTTGTTATTTGTGATGATGATGATTCTATAGGTTTACCTCATGAGAATTCATGCGAAGGTGGCAAAATTGTCAACCCGGAACAAACACATGAACTTTCACATCAAAATGGAAATGATGATGGTCTTCTTCAAGAATGGAGAACTCATCGTGATCATCCAATTGACAATATAATTGGAGATATTAGCAAAGGGGTATCTACACAGCTAAATCTTAAGGATGCATGCTTAAATATGGCTTTTGTATCTCAAGTTGAACCTACCAAAGTGGCTCAAGCACTAGAAGATGATCAATGGATCCTTGCCATGCAAGAGGAGCTAAACCAATTCGAGCGGAACAAAGTTTGGGAACTTGTTCCTAATCCAGGAAATAAACGTATCATTGGAACCAAATGGGTATTCAAAAACAAGATGGATGAAAATGGTATAATCACTCGAAAAAAGGCAAGACTAGTTGCTCAAGGATACAAACAAGAGGAAGGAATTTATTTTGAAGAAACTTTTGCTCCGGTAGCACGTTTGGAAGCAATAAGACTATTACTTGCATATGCATGCTCATTGGACTTTGAACTTTTTCAAATGGATGTAAAAAGCGCATTTCTCAACGGATTCATAAATGAAGAAGTCTATGTAAAGCAACCTCCCGGATTTGAAGACTTCAAACATCCTAATCATGTCTTCAAATTGAAGAAAGCTCTCTATGGGCTGAAGCAAGCACCAAGGGCATGGTATGATAGACTAAGCGCATTCCTATCAGAAAAAGGGTTTGTAAAGGGTAAAGTTGATACCACTCTCTTCATAAAAAATGTTAATCATCATACTTTACTTGTACAAATCTATGTAGATGATATTGTTTTCGGTTCAACTAACCAAAATATGTGCAAGGAATTTTCATCTATGATGCAAGGAGAGTTTGAGATGTCTATGATGAGAAGATTGAATTTCTTTCTCGGTCTTCAAATTAAGCAACTCAAACACGGTATCTTCATAAACCAATCAAAATATTGCAAAGACCTTATAAAGAAGTTTGAGATGGAAAGCAGCAAAGAAAGTGCAATTCCTATGGGATCCGGCACCTATCTTGATCTAGATAAATCAGGGAACTCTATTGACATAACTAAGTATCGTGGAATCATTGGATCTCTTCTCTACTTACCAGCAAGTAGACCTGACATCATGTTCAGCGTTTGCCTATGTGCAAGATATCAAGCCAATCCTAAAGAGTCTCACCTTGCAGCAGTCAAGCGCATAATAAAATATCTCAAAGGAACAACCAACGTCGGATTATGGTATCCAAAAAGTAGTATGTGCAATCTAGTTGGTTATTCTGATGCTGATTATGCAGGTTGTAAGACTGATCGCAAAAGTACAAGTGGAACATGTCACATTCTCGGAAATGCCTTGGTTTCATGGTCATGCAAAAAGCAAGCAAGCGTCGCTCTCAGCACTGCCGAAGCAGAATACATTGCGGCTGGAAGTGGATGCGCTCAAATTCTTTGGCTAAAACAAGAGTTACTTGACTATGGAGTAAACCTTGGATGCATTCCCCTTCGATGTGATAACACGAGCGCGATCAACATTACAAAAAATCCAGTTATGCATTCCCGGACAAAACACATTGACATCAGACACCATTTCATCAGAGATCACGTACTCAAAGGAGATGTCGAGATTACTTTAGTGGACACTCAAAATCAACTCGCGGACATTTTCACAAAACCACTTGCAAAGGATGCATTCTTCAAAATTCGTCGTGAACTCGGAATCCTAGATGAACAAGATATATAAGGTGCACTCTATCCTTAACTATACATTAATGTACATATATATATGGGCTTAGAAAATGTTTCAAATGTTAAAAATATTTTTTTAAAATTTTTTTAGAAGTAAATCGATTTACCAAGTGTGTAAATCGATTTACCACTGAAGCAAAACTCTTTTTTAATAAAATATTTTTGAGTAAATCGATTTACCAAGTATGTAAATCGATTTACCACTGAACCAAAATCAATTTTAATAAAATATTTTTTGTGTAAATCGATTTATCAAATGGGAAAATCGATTTATCACTGAAACTGAAGCATTTTTATTTAATTTTTCACTATGCAAATCGATTGATCCTACACACCAATCGATTTACACCTGTTCAGCATGTGATATTTTTATGAGTCTTTAATATAATTGTCAACCTTACCTTGCCTCTAAACCTCCCACCTTCTTTTTGACCAATCATGTAACCTTGACCAACCCCACTCAATTAAGTCTCATAAAGACCTCACTTACCCTACTCTACTATTTAATCTCACCAAAACTCCCTCACTATCTCATAACACCAAAACTCACTCACTATCTCATAACAACACCAAAAAATCTCTATCTTCCTTACTCAAAACCCTAACCATCGCCATGGCTCCCAAAAGAAAAGCAACAGCCTTAGAAAAAGGAAAGAAGAAAACTGTTGCAGCCTCTGAAAACTCAGTGCTCGAGTACCTCTCAGATACGCAACGTGAAAGATTCATCAAGCACTTTCAAAGGAAAATAATTTCAGCTCCCAAATTCAGTATGTTATCTACCTTTCCCGATGAATGCTTCACTTTTCATAGGGATTTGATTGCTTATGGGTTAGAACCGTTAATATCATCACGTGGTTACTATTATCCGGATCTAGTTCAAGTATTTTACAGCAACATGCATTATGATAACAACAAATGCTATACCCATGTGCTCGGAACAAGAATTTCTCTGCATTCAAAAACAATAGGCAGAATTTTGAACATCCCATATACTGGAAGTTCTCTCTATGACCTAGAGGATGCTGACTGGGAAAATCATAGGAAGAGAGAATTCTTCTACAGCATTGGCCGGTTTTCAGAAGCGGAATACCGTGTAAAGCGGATCCGTAGTTTTGGCGGTGTTATTCTGGCTCGGGACACTTGGAGTGCTGGTAATTTTCACATTGATGATAGATTGTTCAATTATTTTCTGGTATATATTTTATTTCCTAGAGCAGGAAATCACTGTACTGTAACCGGTCTAGAATTGCAAATTCTCTATGCAAGGAAAAATGGCATTTCGGTAAACTGGGCTAAACTGATTGTGTTGTATATGCTAAGAGTTTCCACAAGGGCTACTTTTCTTCCATATGCATACTTCATCACAAGGATCTTGGAAGCATTTGATATTGATTTTAATGGGTTTGAGAGGGTTGAAATGGATCCAAGCATTTCATTTCGATTCTGAAGCAAAAACCATCACATATATTGGAGAGGATGTTGTAGGTGATGAAGGCAATAATGCGGATGAAGAAGAAAATGAAGTTCCACCTCCTGCTGCCTCTTCTGGTCCAACCAACCAAGATGTTATAGATTATATGACTCAACAATTTTCATACCTCTACTCACATCTCCATATTCCTCCATACGATCCAAACAATCCAGCACCTCCGCCTCCTCAATACACCGAACCA
The DNA here is from genome assembly GCA_948472305.1 of Vicia faba. Taxonomy (NCBI): domain Eukaryota; kingdom Viridiplantae; phylum Streptophyta; class Magnoliopsida; order Fabales; family Fabaceae; genus Vicia; species Vicia faba. Next base: position 494,343,095 of record OX451738.1, read on the forward strand.
CCTCTACAACAACAATTTCCATATCAAGGACCCTTCTAATATTTTCCTGGCCAATATTATTAAATTCCTGTTCTTTATCATTATGTTTTTTGTTTGATAATTACTTCAAGTGTTAGTTTTGTATTATGTGTATTTGAACTTCGTACGATATTTTTAGAAATTTGCGTTTTAGTTTATGTTCATATCTGTTTCAAATTGTTATAAGTATCATCTTATGTTACATCTTTCCATTCTTTTTGATAATGTCAAAGGGGGAGAAGGATGTGATAGCACTTTATGGTTGTTTGTTTCAGTTTTCTTTTCAGGGAAAGTTTTCAAATCTTTTTCTCCATAAGGGGTGAAATCTATCTTAGGGGGAGAAAACTCCTTTTGCTCCAATTCTGAACAACTCATAAAGAAAGATGGTTTGTCATCATCAAAAAGGGGGAGAATGTAATATCAAGCCTCAACTCAACTTTAGTTTTGATGAAAGACAAACAAGCACTATGGCAAGAAGGAAAAGAAGTGGAATTAGCTTAAAGCATCATTCACTCAAAGCTTCAAGGATCATGGCAAGCAAACAAGTATATCAATTCTCATTTGAACTAAATTGATTAGAAATGCTCAAAAATGATATACACACTTGCCACAACACTTCACTTAAAGTTTAAAGCAAATTCTAAGTTTTTCACTAATGTAAATCGATTAACACATCATGTAAATCGATTTACACATGTTTTTTTTAAAACTGATTGCCCCTGGAAGCAATCGATTTACATGGAGTGTAAATCGATTGATTACTGAACTGAGTTAATTTTTTAACACTAGTAAATCGATTAACACATCATGTAAATCGATTTACACTTCAAAATTTTTGAAAACAAGAACGTTACAAACCCGTGCAATCGATTTAAATCTAATGCTAATCGATTTACACGTTGTAATTTTTGAAAAAATCTGAACTTGATTCAAGATATCCTTCACACCTTTTCTCCAATGGTTGCATGGTCATACATTGCATCTTCTCAAGTTTTACAAACAGAAAAGTGGTATCCATTTGGAAAGGTATCTTGATTGCTTTAAATACTAAATCTTTCAAATTATAAAACAACTCTTCTCTCATGCAATAATTCTGAACTTTGTAAAATATTCAAACTTCATATTTCTTATTTTTTAAGAACAAAGATTTTATGCACTTTCACACATATAAGAATAGAAATCTTTGAGCATTTTCTAACCATTGTGTTACAATTTGAATTGCTTACAAGAGAAGAAAGAAGAAACTTCATTGAAGTCACTCTATGTGATCAACATCTTTCAAGAAATCATATTTCATAGAATTATACTAAGTGTAACTTATTTCCAGGATTGTTGGAATTAAGTATTAGAATACTTTTGTACCTTGTTGTCCATTGTTGGAAACAAGAGGTATCTTTTGAGAGGATTGTTCTCAAGAGACTTATTGGAAATCCAAGAGGGTGTTCTTAGTATTTGTTAGTGTCTTTAGTTGATAAGACTAGGAAGAGTATTGTAAAAGTTCTAACAAAATAGTGAAATCTCTTGCGTGTTTGTAAGGGGACTGGACGTACTTCCGGGGTGTGGAAGGAACCAGGATAAATCTCCGTGTCTCTTTACTTTCTGCACTTTACCGTTTTCCATAGCACTAAAACAAAACCAGAAAGTGTAAAATAAATCAAAAATCGACCACCACCTAATTCACCCTCCCTCTTAGGCGCAATCTTAAACTTACATCCTGTATTCCTGTTTCAAAAATCAACAAACTTGTACCAACATCTGATGTTATTTCAGTTGGTTTAGGTATGGGAATGACAATTTTGTTAGAGATAAAAGCTAATATTTCCAGCATAATTGGATCAATGACAAGTCTTACGTTGTCAGCTGGACTGTTAGTGAATGAAGGAGTGGGAGAGTCAGGTATGATGATTAGACTGGTAGGGGAGTATGGTGGTGTGAATTCCAGAGATGAAGGAATTTCTTGAATGTCGTGGATGGTGAGAGGCATGCGAATAGCAAGTGGTTCTGTGATTCCAGGTATTGGGATTGTATCAGAATCTTAATGAGGTTCTTCAGATTGGTTTATTGAAACATGGTGAGGTTCTGGTTCATGGATATTAGAAGATTGATTCTCAGAAGGTTGAGCTTCTGGTTGTTGTATTTTAGGTTGAGGTGATTGTGGATGAGGAATTTCTTGTTGTAGAGAGTGAGGTTGCGGAATATCTGGTATGGTATCAGAGTTTGGATTTTCAGGGAGTTTAGAGTTTGGATTTTGTGGTACGGGAGCTGAAAATTCTTGGTCAAATGAATCAATATCAGACAACTTTGGAAAGTTCTGGTTGGGTTTGTTCAAGATTTGGATTATGAGAAAGGGAGTAAGTTTCATTCAGACCTAGAGTTTTTGATGGATCAAACCCTATGTCAAAGTCTTCAAATGTTTTTAGAGTTGGATGTTCTAATTGAGTAGGCATGGCTTCAGATGTTGATACATTTATTGATTCTATAACAGAAACAGAGGAAGGATTACCTTTCTTTTTGGCAGCTTTTGGAGTCCTCTGAGATGGTCCTTCTGCTACAGCTTTCCTCTTCTTGGTCTTCTTTAAAGCAATTTCTGGAGCAGCCTTGTGTAAGTCGTGGATATTGATTTTTGGTGCAGTACCATCTTCCTTGCAAGCATTCAGATATCTGACTATTATTTCTGGCTTGGAGTCAATATCATAAAATAGAGGAAAATCATCCAGAGGTATCCTTCTTGAAGTCATGGTTACATGAGAAGTAATAGTAGGTTCCTTCTTGATATTCTCAATGATTTTCATCTTCTTCAGATTTTTTGCGTTCAGGAGCTTCCCAACGGTTGCTTCCAAAGTGTTGATTTCCTGGGCTTCAGTCAAATGTTCTATCAGCCTATTCTCTGTCAGAATATCTGATATGAGTCTTCCTAAGGTTATCCAATCCCTTTTGGTTCATTCATCTTCTCTTGTTTCCTTCACACTAGTTCTAAGATGATTAAACAACAAGCGTGGGAGGTTTACGTTAGTCCTCTTGGTAATGAAATAGATCAGAAACTGCTGATCAATGTTGATATAATCAGGAGAGTTAGTTGGCTTCTTGTGGTTGATACACCCCAGAATAATTCTTTCCCAAATTCTGTGGTGATCCTTCAGATCTCTAATTTTTCTTGAGGGAATTCCATGAGTAAATGTTTCCTTTGCAATAGAGCCTACGTCAGAGCATCTCTCAGCCTTGTCAATGCATCTGACACCTCCACCATTGTAACCAATAAGCTTTGAAATTAGGTCTTCTGTAATGACAATTTTCTTTCCCATGAGATAAGAGGTAACTTGATGATTTGAAGAAGAAGCATGTATCCAGAATTCTTTGACAAGAATTGAAAATGTTGGCCCCAGAAGAAGGTCAAAGTCTCTGTTCCAACCTTGAGCAGTAACGTCTTCATACAGATTGAAGTTGTTTTCTTGCAAGCTTTCAAAGTCAATAATCAGGAAGATGAAAGGGGTTTTTTGTAAATACGAACTTGAAACGATAGAAAGTATTTAGAGAGTAAAAAGAAGTGAATGTAAAGAGTGAGATTTGAGTTTAAATAGTTTTTCTTGAAAGCGTAAACAGTAAGAGAGAGAAATAATTAGTCATGATTATAAGCATTAATCACAGCTGAAATTAGGGGATTCAGAAAGATACTGGAACGATTACCCATGACATGTGTCTCAATGCACCCAATCAACGCTTTTGACCTTTCAGAAAGGTGAACGCGTGTTCAGCCGCAGAAAGTAGCTGATGAATGGATGACAACTGTTTGATTATGTGAACAACACACGTCTATCCTTGAAATGAAACATTCAAATCTTCATGGATAGATTCTGATGCAATCTGTACTTCTAAAACCCTGAAGACATGTTGATCAGTAGTTCACAGAAAATAATAAAGTTCTGAAGGTTAAGATATGCAAATAAAATATTTTATTATGGGTATAGCTTCATGCTAAGATGATTCAGAATGAAGTTAAACCTATCTTCAGAAAGAGATTTTATAAAGACATCAGCCCATTGATGGTCTGTGTCAATGAATTTTAAGTTAAGAATCCCTTTCTGAATATAGTCCCTAATAAAATGATGTTTTATTTCTATATGCTTAGCCATAGAATGCAAAATTTGATTCTTGCTGCGACAAATAGCAGAAGTATTGTCATAGAGGATATGAATGTTACTCTCAAATATGTTGAAGTCTTCAAGTTAACTTTTCATCCAGAGCATTTGCGTGCTACATCCAGCAGCTGCTATGTATTCAGCTTCTGCTGTTGATAGTGCTATTGTGGACTGTCTCTTGCTGGTCCATGAGATCAGATTTTCTCCCAAAAACTGGCAGCTTCCAGAAGTGCTTTTACATTCTACTTTGTCTCCATCAAAGTCAGCATCACAATATCCTACTAAGTTGTAATCATTTGATTTTCTGTAAAACAAACCCAAATTAGTAGTACCTTTCAGATACTTGAAAATTCACTTAACTGCTGTTAAGTGAGATTCTCTAGGATCTGATTGGAATCTATCACATAAGCAAACACTAAATAAAATGTCAGGCCTTGAAGCCATCAGATAGAGGAGAGAACCAATCATACCTCTGTAGACCTTCTATTCTACCTTTTTACTTACCTCTTCCTTTTCCAGAATGCACGTGGGATGCATTGGGATTTTTTAGGGTTACATTCTGAGAGATCAAATTTCTTCAGAAGTTCTCTGACATATTTGCTCTGATGAATGTAAGTTCCTTCTGGAGTTTGGTTTATCTGAATGCCCATAAAGAATTTGAGTTCCCCCATTAAGGTCATGTCAAACTCTGCTTGCATACATTTAGCAAACTCTCTTCCCATAGAGGGTTTAGTAGATCCAAATATAATGTCATCAACATAAATATGACATACTAACATGTCATTCTTAATCATCTTACAGAACAAGGTTATGTCCACTATCCCTCTGGTGAATTCCTTTTCTAACAAAAAGTTACTTAGTATTTCATACCAAGCTCTGGGAGCTTGTTTCAGAACATAGAGTGACTTCTTTAGTTTGAAAACATATTCTGGATTTTTGGAATTCTCAAAACCAGGAGGTTGGTGCACATATACCTCTTCATCTATATAGCCATTTAAGAATGCATATTTGACATCCATCTGATATATAGTGATGTCGTTGTTTACAGCAAATGATATTAAGAGTCTGATAGATTCTAACCTGGCGACTGGAGCAAAGGTTTTTGTATAGTCTATTCCCTCTTGCTGACTAAAACCTTGTGCTACCAGTCGTGCTTTGTTTCTTGTGACTTCACCTTGTTCGTTCAGTTTGTTTCTGAACACCCACTTTGTACCAATGACGTTGAATCCTTTTGGTTTGGGAACCAGATCCCATACGTCATTTCTGGTGAATTGATTTAGTTCCTCCTGCATTGCCAGAATCTAGTCATTATCCAGAAGTTCTTCATCAATTATTGTTGGTTCAATCAGAGAGACCAGTCCTATGAGGAATTCTTCAGAGTTTTTGAATGTTGATCTTGTTCTGATTGGATCATCCTTCATTCCCAGTATTGTATCTTCTGGGTGATCAATGCTGCTTCTGGATAGTCTTTTCTGGAGTTAATCAACATAAAGTGTTGGATTGCTTGCAGTAACTCTTTATGATGTTGAGGAAGTGTTTATGTTGAGAACTTCTGATGAGTTGTCTTCAGTACCTGTGAGTTCAACTTCCTTACTTGCAAGGAATTCACTCTGCTTTGACTTTTGAGAGTCAAGCTTATCATCAAACCTAACACTGATTGACTCTTCAACAATCTGTGTTTCTATATTGTATACTTTGTACCCTCTTGAGCATTCAGAGTATCCTAACATAATACACTTTTGTGCTTTAGAGTCAAACTTGTTCAAATAATTTTTTGTATTCAACATAAAGCATGTGCATCCAAATGGATGAAAATAAGAAATATTGGGCTTTTTGTTCTTCCACAATTCATATGGAGTCTTTTCCAGAATAGGTCTTATAGAGATTCTATTCTGAATGTAACACGCTGTGTTAATTGTCTCTGCCCAGAAGATCTTAGCAACGTTAGTCTCCTTGATCATGGTTCTGGCCATTTCTTGCAATGTTCTATTCTTTCGTTCTACAACTCCATTTTGCTGGGGAGTTCTAGGACAGGAGAAGTCATGCAAGATGCCTTTTTCATTAAAAAATAATTCAAAATTTTTATTTTCAAATTCCCCACCATGATCACTTCTGACTTTGACAATTCTAAGATCCTTTTCATTCTGAACTTGGTTGCAGAAGGTAACAAACACAGAGTGTGACTCATCCTTATGTCTTAAGAACTTTACCCATGTCCATCTACTATAGTCATCTATGATTACTAACCCATACTTCTTGCCACTAACTGAAGCAGTTTTTACTGATCCAAATAAGTCAATGTGCAGAAGTTCTAATGGCTTAGAGGTGGAAACAACATTTTTGGATTTGAAAGCAGGTTTTGCAAATTTTCCTTTCTGACATGCTTCACACAGAGCATCTGAGTTGAACATCAAATTAGGAAGTCCTCTGACCAAATTGAGTTTGTTAATCTGAGATATTCTTCTCATACTAACATGCCCCAATCTTTTATGCCAGACCCATTGCTCGTTGTTAACAACAAGTAGGAATTTTACATTCTGACTCTTTAGTTCAGAAATTTTTAATTTATAAATGTTGTTTTTCCTATTTCCATTAAATACGATAGTCCCATCTTTCTGACTAACAGCTTTGCATGACTTTTGATTAAAGATTATATCATAACCGTTATCACTTAATTGACTTATGGATAACAGGTTATGCATTAATCCATCAACTAATAATACATTATTTATATAGGGAAGATTTCCATTACCTATTGTTCCTGAGCCAATGATATTTCCTCTCTGATTACCTCCAAAGCCTACGTAGCCTCCAGGCTTAAGTTCCAGGCTTTGGAACATATGCCTTCTTCCCGTCATGTGTCGCGAGCAGCCAGAGTCCAGGTACCATGACTGGTGTCTTAGCCTTGCTACTAAAGATATCTGCTACATGTATAATTTTATCCTTAAGTACCCACATTTTATTGGGTACTGATTGGTTAGTTTTACCAAGATTCTGATTGAATTTTGGTTTTATAGAGTAATCACTACTTGTATATTTTGTGTCATGTGTATGCCCATATAAAAAGTGTGATTTGAGTGGTGTGCATTTTATAACTAAGTCCATGGAATTTTTTGGTGTAGATACCTTACCTTGATATCCTATCCATTTTCTGCCATTTCTGTTAACTCCATAGATCATTGAAGCCATCTTGCTTTTGTCTATGTTTTTAGTTAGAAACTTCTGAAAGCTGTCATCATACTCTTTGATGATCTCATCAACATTACTGGGAGTCTCAGAGATAGTTTCCTTCTGAGAGTTTTCCAGGTCATTTTCTAATTTTGAAATTTTTTCTTTTAACTCAGAATTTTCTAATCTGAGACTCTCAGACTTTTCAGAGTCAGAGGCAAGATCCCTTTTTAGGTTCCTGAATTTGACTCTGATTTGCTGATACCTTTCCAGAATTTCATTTAGACTTTCTGCAAGTTCAGCCTTAGTAAAATTTATGGTAAAATCAGGAAATACCTCTTCAGTGTCTGATTCTGAGTCTGAACCAGAAGCTTCACTGTCTTCTGATACGTTTTCCATGAGAGCTATGTTTACTCTTTCATCATCTGATTCTGAGTCAGCTTCAGATGTGTCAGAATCATCCCATGTAGCCATGAGGTTTTTCTTCTTTTCCTTGAAGAACTTCTTTTTGGGCTTTTCCTTCTGAAGCTTTGGGTAGCCACTTTTGTAGTGCCCTTGCTCGTTACATTCATAGCAGATGATGTCCTTGTTATTTGGCTTTCTATATCCTGAAGAACCTTTAGATCTTCTGTGTCCAGAGGAAGACTCAGACTTTCTGTATCTGGAGGAGGATTCATTCTGATTCTCTGATCTTCTGGGATTTCTGAACTTCCTTTGTCTCTGCTTCTACAGTTGGTTCACACTTATGGAGAGGAGAGACAGTTCATCTTCTTCTGATGAGGATCCATCAGGAGTTTCTTCCACAACCTGCAAAACCTTAGAGTCAGATTTTTTGTTAGATTTTAAAGCTAATGGCTTACCATGCTTTTGAGGCTCATCTTCTTCTAGCTCTATCTCATGACTTCTGAGGGAGCTAACAAGTTCCTCCAGAGAAATTTTGTTGAGATCTTTGGCTAGCTTAAGTGCTGTGACCATTGGCCTCCATTGTTTGGGAAAGATTCTGATGATCTTCTTAACGTGATCAGCAGTGGAATACCCTTTGTCAAGAACCTTCAATCCAGCAACAAGGATTTGGAATATTGAAAACATAGTTCCTATTGATTCACTATCTTCCATCTTGAATGCCTCATACTTCTGAATGAGTGCAAGGGCCTTGGTCTCTTTAACTTGAATGTTTCCTTCATGCGTCATTCTCAGTGAGTCAAACATGTTCTTGGCAGTCTCTCTGTTTGATATTTTCTCATATTCTGAGTATGAGATGGCGCTGAGAAGTATTGTTCTGGCCTTGTGGTGGTTTCTGAATTCACGCGTTTGCTGATCAGACATCATTTTTCTGTCTATCTTATGACCACGTCCATCCACTGGGTGCGTGTATCCATCAGTCACCATGTCCCATAGATCAGCATCATGAGCCAGAAAGAAACTCTCAATTCTGTCTTTCCAGTAGTCAAAGTTTTCTCCATCAAAGACTGGAGGTTTGCCACTGAATTTGTCCTTGTCTTCATGGTTGACATTGCTGATGTTTTGGCTTGGTCCCACCATAGTGTTTTTCTGAAGCTTGGATCTTATACTGACACAGTTAAGTGTTTAAGTTCAGAACCATGCGCTTTGATGCCAATTGAAGATGTGAAAAACACAAGAAGGGGGGGTTGAATTGAAAAATTTGAAATTAAAAGCTCAATGACACAGTATTTTTATCCTGATTCGTTTGATCTCAAACTACTCCATTCCACCCGTCAAGGTGATTTCGCCTCTCTCCAATGAGGTCTTAATTCACTAATCTCAACAAGATTACAAAAGCTACTTTAACAACTGTTAAAGTCTTCTTGAGTACAACCACAGTCCGGTTAATCTCAAGGAACACTGTTTCAATACAATTATACAAGATATGTGTTGTTGTTTTTCTAACAAAAACTTTTTATCACAACTGTGATAAATTACACAGGATTATATCTTGGAAATGTAAATGATATTGCTTGCAGCTTTGAATATGCGTGAGTGGTAGTATGGAAAAATCCTCATTGATTTTGAATGTTGACTTTGTTTATATAGGCAGTGGAATGACGTTGATCATAAAGTATGTTTAATGTCATTAACACGCTTTCCATTTGGAGAAGATCCTGTCTGAAAGAAGCCGTTGGAATTGATGCTGCTTTGAATGATCAGTAACGCTTCAGAATCTTATCTCCTTGTTTGCTGACGATGCTTCAGAATATTGATGACTTGGATTAACATGTTGTTCAGAATCAGAGTTTGCTTTTCTTTAGTGCAGGTTCTGGTCATCAATCTTCAGCACATGTTCTGATTGCTTCAGCGTGTAGCTCTTATGCTTATCTTCTGATGCTTCTATGGTTAGAACTTATGCATACATACAACATAATTTTTAGGGTGCATATTTTTTCTTTGCATTTGTCATTAGTTATTTTTATTTGTTATCATCAAAACTCTAACTAAGGGTTGTAGAATCAAACTATGTTCTAACACGGGTGCATCAAAACAAGGTACAATAACATTTACCCATTCCTCAACAAAATCAGGCATCAAAAAGTCATTTCTGGCAAAAAAATATTCGTCTGAAGAGAAATACTCATCCGCGGAGGCATACTCTTCCTCTAACTCTTCTTCTATTAAACAAACTTCAACCATATCAATCTCATAATAATCATCTCTCTGACCTGTGATCATGATAGTTCCATTGTCTAACAGCAACTGAACACCCTCCCTCACAATAGAACATCCTCGGTGGTCTTGACAGCAAACTATGCAAGATCCATATTGGTGTTCCACCTGACCAGCAGTACAACAGAAGGTAGCATGCAACTGCACGAGATCCTCATTCAAATAGTCCATATCAAAAATTCTGAATTCACCAGGACATCCAGAAACCATATTCACTTCCTCTTCATACTCTACCCTAGGTCTCATTATATGGATTAAACCCTCATCCATCATCTCCTGTAAATCAGCCTTTATCTTCTCACAACCCTGTATGTCTGTACTGCAAACAGCACAATCAGCGTGGTCATGCATATAGTAGCTGAATTCACAGAGGTTTACGTGCATTTTCACCAAATCTCCTCTAACCAGATTAATGTCAAAAATCTGGAAGTCTCCTGGACAATCGGCCACCATATTTACAGCATTCACTCCCCCGTGTTTAGGTAGAGGATTATCTTTCATATTAGGTCCCATGTCCTTTAAAGATAGAATTCCAGACTTCACCAACTTTTTCACTTCAGTCTTTAAAGGATAACAATTCTCAACATTATGCCCTGGTGCTCCCTGATGAAAAGCACACGTTTGATCTGCTTTGTAATACCAAGGTAATGGTGATGGTACATCGGGAGGTGGTCGTGTCTGGACCAACTTCTTTTGAATCAATGCTGGTAGTAACTCTGCATAGCTCATGGGAATAAGTTCATAGTTCTCCCTTTCTGATTATTCCCTTGGTTCCCCTGCTGGTACTGTCTTCAATAAGCAACGGTAGTCGGAGCGACACTTATTACAAGAGTAACTGAGGAGACTTTCTGGTGACGCTGATAATTCCTTCTAGGAGTGTTTACTCTCCTCTCTTGTATAATAGCATTTGCGTCCCCCTCTTTCTTCTTGGTAAACCCATAAGATGGCTTCTTCACACCTCCGGATCCTTCACTCTTTGTCAAACGGCCTTCTCTTACAGCCTCTTCTAGGCGGACACCCATTCCTACCATCTCTATAAAATCACTTGGCGCACTTGCTGCCATCCTTTCGTAGTAGAAAGCGCCCAGCGTCTTCTGAAAAATCTTAGTCATTTCTTTCTCTTCCATGGGAGGAATCACTTGGGAGGCTACCTCGCTCCATCTCTGCGCATACTCTTTGAACGATTCCCTATCTTTCTAAACCATGGCCCTAAGTTGGTCACAGTCGGGCGCCATGTCCACATTGTACTTGTATTATTTGATGAATGCTTCTCCCAAATCATTAAAAGTATGGATGTTGGTGTTGTCCAAGCTCATATACCATTTCAATGTTGCGCCAGTCAAACTATCCTGAAAAAAGTGAATCAGCAGACGCTGATCATTAGTGTGGGTAGACATTCTCCTTACGTACATTACCAAGTGAGCACAAGGGTAAGTGTTGCCATTATACTTCTCAAATTCCGGGACCTTGAACTTAGCATAGCTCATTCACATTCTGCCCAAATAGCTCTTTTCCCCTAAGAGACTTCATCTCTCTTTGCATTCTATCAATCTGCTCTTGAAAATCATCCATTTTGTCATAAAGACCCAAGTCTTCACTAGGCGCAGGGAAAGGACGACACACATCTTTATTAACAAACGGAACCAAATTCACCGAAGGAGGTGCAGCAGGAACAATATGCACCACAGGAGGTAACAACAGTCTGAACCACTGGAGCATCTTGAGGGCCAAAATTGAAACCTTTAGGTTCAAAATTCTCTGTCATTCCCCATGGAAAACCTTGGGGCATACGGTTTTGAACAACAGCCGGAGTAATGGATACAGGAACAGTCAGAACTTCAGTACTTGCCCTTGTTGGTTGAGGTTGAACAGTCGGTGGCTGATTCTGAACAGCCACCAGAGCTTCCATCAGAGTAGTTAGATTGGCCATGCCGACCTTCAAAGCAGAAACTTCTTCGCTTAGCTCGTGATTCTCCTATTCTAAGTTGTCCATCTTCTTTTTGAAATTATCCCGAGTGTTGTAGTGATGAGTTAGCTTACTGGATGAAGTAAAGAAGTTAGGTAAGACACCTAGGTATGCATAACAAATGCAAGAAATATGTGCAATATGATGCATGATATGCAATGCACATGATTATTTTTACTTCATTATTTAATATTTCAAGGGATTTAAGATTTATAGACATATTGCAAACATCCAAGTAATAAAGCTTTTGAAATAATGAAATTTTTTATTATAATAACTTCAAAATGGATTACAAGTTTCAATGATACCAAGTACAAGATGAAAATAAAATCTAAGATCCTGAGAAAAGGAACTGATGGAGATCAATTTGTACGCTGGTGCTTCCCTGTGAGCCTGGCAATCTGAGCCCTCAACCTTTGGTTTTCTTCCATATGTCTGATCGCAACCTCCCTCCAATCATCTGGATCAGAAAGTGAGTAATCAACACGTGTTTGAGGCTTAGGGGAAAATAAATCCCCTTGCCTCTCCATAAACTCCACCGCTCAACTCTCAAGGATCTCGATCAAATCGTCTTTCTCCTTCAGGTCTGCTATGTAGGAACTCTCTAAAGTCTGGATCTTGTTCTTCCAAGCATCCCTTTCCTGTTGCATCCTAACCAAATTGAGTTGCAACTCTTCTAAATCATCTAATAAAGGAGGGGTGGTCTTCACAAATAGGCCAGGCATGGGTTTCTCCCGAGTATACGACATCTTCAACTGAATAGCTCTCGATCGGACCCACTGAAGATATGGCTCCAAAGAAAAAACACCCCTAGGTCCCAAATCCTTCTTACTATTCTTATGAATATGACGCCAGGCCTTCGCAATCTGCTCCCTAGCTTCCCCGTGGTCTTCTCCTTCCTTCAAAAATAAACTACTCAAATGAATACTGTTCGGTTTATCTCTCATCGGATAACCAAGTTGTCACCGTGCAAGAATATGGTTATAGTTAATTCCTCTCTTTGTACCTAGAAAAGGCACATTGGGGAAACTACCACAACTGTCAATAATCTCCATATCCTAGTAAGCTCGATGATACCAATCAATATCTGAGTGAGTAAGTGCCATGATCTTAGGAGCCTAACGGGGTTCCTTCTTGACATCCCAAAAAGCATCAGACTGAGGCATATGAGAAATGAACCATCGGTACAACAAAGGCGTGCAACAAATAATCATTCCCCCATGATAATAATTCCGAAGATGAACGGAGTAATAAGCATCACCCAACAGTGTAGGAACTGGGTTTCCAATCATGAAAATCCTGATAGCGTTAATGTTGAAAAACTTGTCCACATTAGGAAATAAGAACAATCCATTAGCAAGTAGAGCAAAGATGGCCTCAAAAGAAATTGTACTCTTCATTCTGGCAAAGTAACGAGCTTTCTCCAATAAGAACTGAGCTGGTAATCCCCTAATCCCTCCTTTAGTAGTCATATGGGCTTCCACCTCATATTTCCCCAGATGAATCAAACAGCAATCTTATGTGGTTTTGGCTCACCCTCCAAACCAGTAAAAGGAACACGGTTGGTGATAGGTAAATCCAATAGATAAGAATACTCCTCCAGTGTAGGCATCAACTGATAATCGGGAAAAGTAAAGCAGTGATACACTTGATCATAGAACTGGACCAAGGTCGAGAGAATACCCTCCTTCATCTTCAGCTTCATGAGAGTAATAACGGATCCATACTTCTTACGAAAGTATGCAGAACACTCGATCTCTAGAATTAGACTGACCAACTCATATATCTTAGGATCCTTGAAACTGTATTTCCCGGTCTTTCTCTTTCCAGAATCCATGGTTAAAAGTACATGAGATATTCACAAATAGTCAACCTTTAAATCCCTTGAAATATTATTTTCTTCAAAAGATGCTTATGAGTGCATGGATGCATGATGCAACAATCACACACAAGATCACACATATAGGGTTCATAGGTTCAACGTCACGAGCATGACGCCGAAGGTACTACCCCTAAGGTGTTCGTCTAAAAAGTTATCACCTGCCGAACAAGGTTCTAGAGGTTCCCAGAGTCTACATCCTTCCTTCGGATATTACCAACTTCCTAATTAAATCGGTAATTAGTAATATTCTCAAGAAAGACTCGTCCAAGCATAGTATCGCGTGACAACTATTTCCGGATTACTCCGTCATAGCTTCTGCACTACACCTAAAAGGCCAAGATGGGTTTATTATTCTACGGTCCTCAGTTTCAGCAGGCTCCCAGGTCGAAAGCAGTATGTTTTCCTGATTACTCGGTAAATGACACTACAGTCAAAGGGGCCTCCACTGAGTGGGGGATCTCATGCCTCCTTTTTTGGTATTACTCCCTCAAAGTTAACATGACTATACCGCCCATCCTATCTTAAAGTTTTCCCAGGACCGGGTATAGGACTTATGAGTAATCACCAAGCACCCTGAAAACCAGGAAAATCCAAACAAACATATATGCAAAATATAACACATAAACACAATAACACATATACAGATATAAACAAAGATAGGCTCAACCCACTTAGGGATGGACCAGCAAGAGGTCAATCTTTCCCCAGTGAAGTATCCATTTTTATATAGCGGTAGAAATGTTCAAGACTAAGCCATTGGATTGACTAGACTTTATACAAATCAAAATCAAAATTGCCACCGCGCTTTATTGTTTCCAAAGGAATGGGAAAAGAGCGAATAACCCAAAAAGAGGGGGAAAGATTCAAGGTAAGGGGGTTGGTTATGCAAAGGGAATGTATTAGCACCCTAAACATCTACGTTACTCCGCAGGAACCTCTTTGTAAAATCTGTATATTTTGGATATAAAAATGTGTTGTATATAAAATGGATGGTGGAGGTGAGAAAAGAAACATTTTTATGATTTTTGCTCCCGCCGCGGTTGTGAACCTTTTGTGCCTACGTACCACCTTTCAAGCAATAGGGGATCAGGGTACACGTAGTTCCTCTTTTAAAAATTTGAAACACAAGTGTGTTGGTTGATTTTAAGAGATAAGACATCATCGTCATTGTCCGTGTGGAAAACATACTTACTACCCACAATCATGAGAAAGGAGAATTTGCATCATCTCAAAGTGGAAGATATGGCTTGGATTTTAAAATCAACAATGCCTCACTCAACACCTAAGTGGAAAATATCTCACTTCACCAGATATTGTAGAAGTATAGTTGTTTGCATCACTACAAGGGTTGACAAGAGTCTAATCTTTTGAGAAAAGTTTAAAGATAAAAGCCAAGTGGCAAAATGGTTTGAAATGAGATTGATTTACTTTTAGTCTTCTCAAAAAAAAAATGTCAAGGTATTATTAAGTTGATTGGTGAAAATGTTTTAAAAATGCATGGACCTAAGTCCAAGTTTATTACGAAAGTGTTTCAAGATTTAAAACAAGAAGGGTTTTCAAAAGGAGAGAAGATTTTTGAAATTAAAGAAAATGGGAGGAGAAGAAAAGACTATCCTAAAGCATAAGGTAAAAGCTAAGGATAAGATCCATCTAACCAACAAGAAGCCAAAGTTTGACATTATGAGCCAAGATAGAATTCCCATTCTTTGGATTGAAACCAAGCAAGCAAAGATACTAGACCTCTTCAAGTGTATTAAGTCTTCACAAAAATTAGGCAGAGTAACGACTGCATACGAGTGAATTCCAAATTACAAACAGAGAATGTAATCACAAAAACCTGCACACAAAAACAAACAAGCAACCCAATGTCTTGAGGTAAACCTCAAGAACTCCAGACAAAATAATCAGATAAGATGACAAGGTCTCCAAGATAGGCCAAAGTTTCAAATCCTAAGTCCAAGAAATAGTCCCATGCTCCATAATGCCAAGGATAGTAACCAAATAGTCCAAGTACCATTAAGAGTTTTTTAGGGTTTATGTTGATTATTAAGTATCTTAAGAAAAGAAAAGAAAAATCTCAAGTGAGCAAAGTAAAAATGACAAGAAAATAAATGCTCAAATGAGCAAAGATGAAAATGGCATGAAATGTAAATGCTAAAAAATAAATAGTACATAAAGCATAAAAAAGAATAAAAGCATAAGATAAAACAAGTATATAATTAGAGGTTAGTTGGATGACTAAAGCCTCTACACAACAAGTTGCATTTGCTTTTTGTCAAGTATATCATCCATTTGGAATTCTCATAAGTACCACTTAATGATCAACGATGTTTAAGTGATCCGCGTTGACCAAAGGTGTTGTAGATCCATTAGAGGATTGGTAGAACCAAAGCCCCCACACAATGAATCTCAAGGTTATTGGATCAAAGAGATCAAATTAACATACTTGGGCTTGCAATCATAAGTTTGGGCCATGAATGATCATTTATTTGAATTGGGAAGAAATTTAGCGCTATGTTAAGCAATCGTAAGTGGACTTATATAGAAGTCGCACCTATTTTGAGGCCGGTCAATAGAAATATATGCACCATTTGTTTTGAGATATGATATAGAGATCATGCTCCAACAACATCTAGTGCAATAAGAAGGGGATGAGATAAAGAGGATTAGGGCAAAAAGATGAATAAACCACTTTTGAATTAAAAATTTAATCAAACTATTATTAAAATCATTCATCCATTTTGGTGGAGTTGAACTCAACACCCAAGATCTAATGATGTTAATAAAGTCATGCTCAAAAAATCAACTCAAGACAGCCAAAAAATAATCACAAAATAATAATATATTTAATATATACGTTAAATGGGTTAAAAAATGTTTAAAAATAGAAAATAATGGGGAAAATATCAATTATGTTCAAATTAATCAAGAAATGAAAAATAAGGCCATAGATAAATCAGAAATGGATCCAAATATTTTATAAAAATTTTGGTGATTTTTAAAAGTCAGAAACTATTTTAAAATATTTAAAATTGCTAAAATTAACATAAAATAGATCAAAAATAGTAAACTTCAACATAAAATTCCATAAAATTTTCAGAAAGTCAAAAATATGCAAAATAATATTTATGAATTTTTTTTCAGAATTAAAAAATGTCAAAAAGTATTTTTTTAAGTAATTAAAAGAAATATAATAATACAAAAAATATAAAAAATACTTAATATCAAAATAAAAATGTGAAAAAATATTCATGAGATCAGAAATATTTCAAAGTATTTTTGTGAATTTTTTCATAATTTTTGGATAAAAAATAAAAGAGTTATGAATTTTTTAAAATTTAATCAAATAAAATAAAAAATCAGAAAATAAAATAAAACCAAAAAGATATGGACCATCAGATCATAGTCAAAACGCGTTAGTAAGCTAATCCAATGGACCAGACGCGCTGTGCTTGATATGTACCTTAGTGAAACACACATGTGATTAAAAAAAGGGCAACCAATAAAATTAAAACGCTTGGCACGCTATCATTGACTGAGACGAGACATGTCATCATCTTCAACCTCCAGACACCCTGCAATGGGGATTTTGTGAGATCCTTCAAATGGAAAAATTAAGATCCCAGGCTAGCATCATTGAACTCGTCTCTTCAAGACGATTCTAAAACAACCATCGCACCAAATTTATATAAGGTATGGAGAGAGATATGAATAAAAAACCCAGAAAATAGCGAGCACCTTCAATTTGAGATTTCTCTCTCAATTCTCAATGGATTTAAAAATTGTAAGCAACATTAGAATCAGACAAAGGAGTAGAATAGATTAGTGCTTGATTTGGATTCAATTGCTGGAGAATTCTACCTTTTCGAAGTTCAAGTAAGAAGCTTTGAAACTAGACTTCTGTAGCTTGAATTATGGGTCATTTTGATTGGTTTAAGTGCTCGAGAGTTTGTATGAACTTCAAGGATGATGAATGCGCAAAGAATTTTGGGAAAGGAAGCTTAAATTTCAAAAACTGAATTCAAAAAAGTGGGTTCATTTGAGGTTTTGGTAGGGTGTTCTTGGCTCTCTAAGCTTGGGAAAATGGATGGGGGATGACCCTCTATTTATAGGGAAGCAAATGGGATCAAAAGGAAGAGTGAATGATGCATTTTGGAGGGAATTCGTGTGGGTCTGCATCATGAAGAAAGTGTGACTCAATTTTGATCAAAACTCAACTAAATCGTGTGTTTCATGGTGCTAAACACTTTTGGGAAGTTACTAATCATGATTAGAAACAAAAACGCGTGGAAAACTTGTGATTAGAAGCCAAAATAAAGATTTCAAAATCCTGACTTTGTGAAAAATTCAATTTCAAGTTACTAAATTCAAATCCATGGCATTTCCAACTCAAGGGGTCTTGGGGCATAATTCTTGATGCTTTGGAAAGATGAGGTTACAAGCTTTGAAATGGAAAAAGAATGGAATCAAATGGATGCTTGAGCTGAAAGTTACATGGAGTCAAAGTTGAAAAAAAAGAGTTGACTTTCCATACTTAGAAATATTTCAAATTCTTTTTTCAAAAATGACCTATAATCTTTTGTATCCAAACATGGCCTTCCACTTAGAATTTGCTATTGACCAAAAATGATGGACTGAAGTAGACCTCTTGAATGACATTTTGAAATTTGAACCACCCAAAATCTCCAAAAATTAAGCAAGTTATGACTTGTTGAAGTTGGCCAAAAATCATGAAATGACCTATAATCTTTTGCATTCTTAAGGAAACTTCCATCCATTTTCTCACTTTGTGCATAAAATAAGGAAAAAATTACACATCTTCAAGATCATCATGGAAAAATAATGGACTTAAGTTGATAAAAATTGACCAAGTTATGACCATTTGAAGTCACGTATGGAAAATTGTGGATTCATCTGGATGACCTGTAATCTTTCTTCTTTACCAAGTTCCTTCCACATGAAAACTCCTTGGAACTTTTGAAGTGATTTATCGGTAACTCTTTGAAGATAAAGATGTCTTTGGAATCTCTCAAAAATACCAAAAGGTGAGCAAGATATTATCCTTTGAAGTTCAAAACCGTAGCCTCTATATCAAGAGAATGCTTTGAGGAACTTTGACAAGTTTGAACAAACTTCTTGTGCCAATATTCTTTCTTTGTGAATAGAAGTTATTGAGGATGATGATGAGGACTCATAGCCACCAAAACCACTTCCATATCTTGAAATTTGAGATAAATGTGCTCTTGTGACCAAATAGGAACACAACCTTGTCCAATCATGACAACTTCTTCATTCAACCCCTTGTACTTTTGAATCAATTTTGATAACTTTGAAATATGTTAAACCAAAGTAAGCCTTGTCATTCTATTTCTTCCAAAACCACTCCAATAGTGAAGTTTGAACTCCTCAAGCTATATTTAGTAGGGCATGGAAATAAACTCATGAACCCATGAAGCAACTTGCTAAACCTCATAGCCTTTACCTACATTATTAAAAAGTAAGGCAAATCAACATTGCATTTTATTAATAAAAGAAAAATCAAAGCAAAATGTTCATGATCATAAAAGAAAACAAGTCAAGGTGTTTGGTAACTCCTCAAAAAGAGCAAAGCCAAATGATAGGGAGAAGAACCAAAAGTCCTAATGTGATCTTGTTGTGATTGAATCAACATGATGAAGGGATCTTAGGGGCAAAAATTGGGGTACAACACCACTCTTGGCTCAGCAAGGATCCTTATAGGGCCTTTAGAGGTGATCCTAATAGAAGTATTAGAAATTGTGATTATGGAAACATATTCAAGTCTCAGCTCTTGGGATGTACTTTTAGGAAAACTCTTCATGGACAAAGTTTTCTCAAACAAAATTTCATGGCTATCAATCAGGCATTGAATACCTTTCTTTAGCCATATACAAAAATTAGTTTGGGCAGCACAATGGTGGAAATTTTCAAGGTAGCCCGGAAATAAACCGGCTCTTAACAGATTCTTTTTAACATCCATCAAGGGAGTAGTCAAATCATTGATGATAGAGACAAAGGAGACATCCTCAATGGCATTGACACCTTTACCATGACTAGGCATGGGAGCAATGATCACATTAGGGGTTTGTGGAGGGTCAAACTCAATCACTTTGTTATCAATCAAATCTTGGATCTTGTTCTTCGATGCCCAACAAGTTGGTATCATGGTCGAGACTATTTGAATGATAGGCACATTTCACATTCAGATTATATTTGGGAGAGGAAATATTTGGATTAGGACGAGGATCTTGGTGTGTTACCAAATCAGCCTTCAACAGATGTTGTAAAGCTTGAGACAGTGGCATTATGATTCTAGTGAATTTCCTCCTTGGGGAATCAGAACTTTGTTGATTGTTTGATTATTATGGTCATTGAACTGGGGTCGGGTTTGAAATCAATATAGCTCCTACTGACTGATGACAATCATTATTGATACAACTCATTTGTCCATAAACAACATCAATTTCCTTCTTACCAACAAATGTTTTCTTTACAACATTAGAGGTTGAGGCCATTGAGATCTTCCCAATTTTGATTCCACTTTCAACTTGTTCGCCAGTCAAAATCAACTTAGTAAACCCTGACGAAGTACTCCCAATCAGCAAATTAAAGAATGAACCAGTCAAGGTGCCCATGAACATGTCCAATAATTCTCTGTCAGTCAAAGGGGGTTACACCCTTCCAGCCAGGTCCCTCCACTTTTGAGCATACTCCTTAAAGCCTTCGTTTGAGCCCGTAGTCATACTTTGTAATTACACGCGAGTTGGTGCGAGATCAACATTGTATTAGTATTTCCTGTAGAAGGAAGCATCCAGATCCTCCCACGTGTTGATATTAGTCCCTTCTAGTTGATAGAACCATTCCAATTGTGTTCCAGATAAGCTTTCTTGGAAGAAATTAACCAATAACTTCCTATCGACAGTGTGCGGTTGAATCTTGCAGATGTAAGACCTCACATGCATCTTGGGACATGAGACCCCATCTGATTTGGTGAAGACAGGGACTTTGACCTAAGTCTCCAAAGTCCAAACCATGCACTATTTGGATCTCTACAGCCTTAAGTCGGTCTTCTAGTTGTTTGTACTTATCATCCGCCAATAGGTACGACTCTTTAGAGTAGTCTTTATCCTCAGTAATCTTATTATTTCCATCCCCATCCCTGGTGCTTATAACATCCTCTTCTTGATTGTCTTCTTCCTCATAAGAAGCCTCTTCTATTTAAATCAGTCGGGAGGGCCCCTTGAATCTTCTTCCCATGTTAAGAATAACAACATGTTTCTTAGTCTTCTTCTTTGAGACGAGAAGCGTTATCATCTCTTGTTGTCCTTTGGCTAGGTTCAGGAGAGTCTCTTGGGATTATGTTTGTTGAGTTTGCAGATCTTTGACGGTTTTCTCTAGAGCTATCTTATACTTAAATAAATAGTAAAAAGTTGAGGAAAGCTGTATCGGAAAACCTGCTTATGTCATGATGCATGCTATGTGAATGCAATGTTTTCAAGGACCTCAAGAATTTAAATTTGCTTAGCCAAAAAGGAAACAAAACCAACAATTGCATTAATAAGTTCAAATATTAAAATTGCCCTTTGGGCTTACAATGGAAAAGAAAAAAGGTGTCAAAGGACAAAAAGATGAACTTATAAAACAAAAGATTAAAGTCTCCCATGGGCGCTTCCTCTTTGTGCCGATGTAGGCGTTCAGGCTTTGCTCCTCGTGAATTTTCTTTGTGAGCTCCAACACTTTCTTCTCGCTTGCGTAGAATCAAGCTTCAAAGGTTTCTCATTCCCGCTTGAGTTGAATCCATGACCTGTTCAATTATTCGAGGTCAGTAGGCATGTCAAGATTGAGAATGTTATAAGGAATATCCCCCTCAACAATAGGCTCTATAACTATTGGTAGGATAAATGGATATGGCATCATGAGATTTTGAGCGCGAGCTCGCACCCATTTGAGATAAGGCTCCAAAGGAATATAGTTCTTATGTCCCAAAGTCTTTCTATCAACCTTGTTTACCATGCCCCAAACTCATACAAATCTTTTACGATAACCTTGAACATCACTCTCGTAGTCGAACATAATACCATGGATAAACGTGTCATGTTGACCATCTCTTCGGGCATAACCAAATTGTCGTAGAGCCAGCAAAGAGTTATAAGTAATACCTCCCCTAATTACCAAGAGTGAAACATTATGGAATTCCCTACAACGGTCAATGATAGTGCCATCTTCTAGAGATCGGGAACACCAAAAGATATCCGAATGAGAGAGAGACATCTTCCTTTGAGACCACCTCGAGCCTTGTTCATTCTTCAATACTGATCAGGGAAGGTGCAAAATAAACCACCTAGACAGAAACATTATACAACACATAAGAGCCCATCTCCTCCTCATGGTGCGAGTGTGAAGAGAATGTAAAATGTCTCCAAGCAAAGTAGGCATAGGGTTACGAGAGAGGAAAATTTTGGCAGCATTCACATCGATGAGTTGGTCCAGATTAGGGAACAGTACTAACCCATAGACTAGAAGGGCCAAGAATTCTTCAAAAGCTTGCAAATCCATAGCCTCCCAAAGAAGTCGAGCCTTCTCTAACAGAAATTTAGCTAGCAAACCATCGACTCCACTCCTTGTTTCCCAATTAGCTACAATGTCAGACCTTTTCAAATGTAAGGCCTTGGCAATAACTTCAGATTTTGGAATTTTCTCTAAAACAATAAATGGAATTTGATCAAGGACTGGTACTCTCAATAGTTTAGAGAATTCTTCTATTGTGGGTACTAATTGGTAATCGGTAAAGGTGAAGCAATGATGTACAAGGTTAAAGAATTGAAAGAGCACACACATCATGTCTTCTTTAAAGATTGAGGTAATCAGATTGAGAAGTAAACCATATCTTTTGGTGAAGTGAGAATCTTCAAGAACCCTTGATGCTAAATCTTTGAGTTGAAGAGGCACCCTTACGAAGCTGATTCAGATGGTATTTCTGAAAACGGGAGCCATGTCCTACAAATCAGAACAAAGATAAATCCCTAGGTCTTTGAAATGGTTAGTGAAAATGCTATGGCATGAAGTCATGATGTTATGAACAAATAATCACAAACAAAACATACAAAGCCTTAGGTTTAAGCTTGAACGGGGTTTATAGGTAAGTAACCTCTTGAAGTTTAAGTTGGTTCAACCTGTCCTAAAATGTAATTGGGTTCTAAGGAATCTTAATATCTTTAATCTTTCTTCATCGGGCATTGTTTCAGCACAAGCTTCTATTTTAGCGGAAGAAATATCCCGAAAGTCCGATCTCAATGAGTGTAGTATCGAGTATCAACCAACTTCAGTCTGCACCAAAGCCATCTATCTCACTACTTTCTAATGGCCAAGTTGTTCAATTAAGGTTCTACGGCCAGTTAGTGCTTTATGACACCAACCAGTGGCCCCGTATTCTCCTTGATTTAAATCAAGAGACATCGGTACCCACAAATGTGTCACACTAACGTAGCTATCTCTCCAACCATATCGATCTACTCCGTACAATGTCCACGATCTATTCCTACTTACCTAAAATGCCCCATATCCGGGTATAGGATCTATACAAGAAATAAACCCAAGTATAACCCCAAAATGTAAAGCATACAAATCAAGCAAGTAAAGCAAATAAAGGTGATTTATATCTTAAGGTAACCCCACATTTAAATTCAATCTCCCCAGCAGAGTTTCCAATTTTGTGATACAGTGGGAGAAATGAATTGGTTGTTTATCGTTTTATTGCAAATGTTGCAGATAGCAAGAGCCGCCATCGACTTTTCTTTTATCCAATAAAGGAAAGGGTGAAAAGAATATGAAATACCTTTTGGGAATTTTTCTTGAGTTCGGGGGGGTAGGTTATAAAACAGGAAGGTGTTAGCACCCTTTTCATCCGTAATTATCTACGGGATCTTAATTGCTAGCTAACTTTGAAGTGCTTTGTGTTTCGTGTTTGTTTGCAAATATTTTGAAAAAAGCCTTCGTTCGGCAAACTTTGCAATGATTCTCGTATCGTTGAGAATGTATACAAAGTGTTGGTTTTGAAAATATTTGTTAAAAGGGAATGTTTGGAAAGATGCTTTGGAAATTCCAATGTAAGGCAATTTTGTAATAATTCTCTTATCGTTTAGAAAGTATACAAAATGTTTGTTTGAAAAGTGTTTTGAAAGTGTGAAGTGTGGAAATGGTTTTGTTTATGAGCAAGAAATTACGAGCAATCTACCTACTCAAAGAGTCTTTGTTCTTTTCCTCCTCCTTTAAATAGTGCTACTTTACCATTGATTGGTAGAGATCCTTATCATTGGATGTGAAGAACGAACGTGGGTCATCGTACAGTCATAGAAGGCAACTTGTAAGATATTTTAGCAATTGTCGTCAGGGACTAAGATCGTTTACCGAAGGCAACATTGAAGGGTCATCGAGGGACTATGATCTTTTAATCGAGGGTCTTTTCTAAAAATATCTCGCGCTCAAGGAACATTACTGTTTAAATCAGAGGCAACAAGTGTGGGTTATCCTAGAGGTGCATGTGTGCAAAGTGTTTTGATTTCAAGTATTTTATCTTTGAATTAGGGTTTTTCAAGGTTTGATTTTAAGTCTTCTCATGCAAACCCTAATTACTAGCAATAATAAGGAAAATGATAAATTGCAGAATTTAAATGTCCTACGCTACTAAAACGCCTTGGGAATCGGGGGTAAAATTTTGTAAATGAGGGGAGGAAATCAATAAAGCCTAATTATCTATTACAAACAATTGAATATGAATAATAATAGAATGTACAAAAATGTAAAGCTGAATAAGAAAAAGAAACTATTCTTTTTTGTGGTTTTTTTTAGGGAAAAGGTTTTATAGTTAACCTAATTAAACTAATTAATTTAAATTACAAAAGAGGTTAATTAATTATTTAATCAAAATATAAAAATCTAAGTTAATTGAAATTAAGAAGAAATTAAAACCTAAGTCTAAATAATTGTTTAGAATATTATTTTTTGAGGTTCTATTTGTTTGACAAAATGAAGTAAATAAAATAAAATAAAAAGAATTGATTTAAAATATTTTAAATCTAAATATTCAAGAGAAATTATATTTTTTGTATTTTTGGTTTAAATAAAATAATTAGATAAATAAAAATAATGAAAATATAAAAAGAAATAAAAATAAATGGTCTGGGTGTTAAAAGGTGAAAGGGAGGTAAAAACTAGCAAAAAAGGCCCAAGTATGTTTTTGTTTGAAACAGAAAGAAAAAAAATTGGATGGGCATGCGCTGTTTTTAGTAAAAAAGGTGGTATTAGAAAGAAAAAACAAAAAAAGAAAAATACACAAATTCCGAGAAGCCCAACGCTGTTTATGGTTGAATGTTACTGCCTTTTAAGGGTGCACCATGGGCTTGCTCATGCGGACCGCTGGATTTGATTGCATAAAGATCATGTGGTGTGGATGAGGGGTACATGATGAGCACTCCCTGTCTTCTTACATTGAATCTGTAATAACAAAATAAGTGAAAAACAAAAGGGTACCACTGGGACTCAAACCCAGGTCCCTATAGATCAATGCCTTAGCATGCGCTTCATTGCCACTCGGGTGGCTGTTTCATCCATTTAAAATACAACTTCAACTAAATATAAAATAAACTTATTTCCGAACATGGCATCATCCCTAACCTCGCGCCAGTCACCATTGTCACATTTTTGAATTTTTAAACTTGCTCATTTATCAACCATTCTTAAAACTGTAAACATAAACAATGTTCCATTTTTCAACACGAATTCAACCATATAAATTTCATAAGCTATAAATCAAAGATGAATGAGAATTTTGTTGGTACCAAGTTAAAACCTAATTTTTTCCAGAAAGTTTAAACTCAAAATTCGCATCACTGAGGCAACATAAATGAAAACTAAAGGCATGGTTAGCTTCAGGGCTATGATGTCTACATTTTTCATTCACAAATTAACCATTAATGATGCTTTAAGGAGTTCAAAGTTGAGAAGACTTACCTCAAAACTGGGAATCGTGTTTGGAGTTTGAGCACTCCTGGAGTTTTTTTGACGATCTAGATAGCTTCACTGAACTCCTAGGAAGTTGTTGCAATGCTTACTTTGAGCTGAAAGTTCCTGAATGTTTCTGGAGAAGTCAAGTTACAGGTTTCAGTTTTTGGAAATGGAGGATTATGAAAATGGTGTTACATTTATGTAGCAAGGGTTTGGATAGCCTCTATATGATTTATAGAAGCTTTTTGATTGATTAAAAGTGAAAACGCACGAGTGGATTTTGTATTTGAAGTTCAAGGTCAGAAATTACAAGTAATGGATGTTTTGATGCAAGTTCTGATTTCAGAGTGTTTGAGAGTGTTTCAAGGTTTGTGAACTCGTTCTATGGCTTGAAAATGGCTTCTCTATTTATAGATAAAAGGTTTTAGAGGCTCTAGTGATCAGAAATCAAAGATCACATGTTATGGTTATGTGACTTAATTTTGAAGCAATCTTAAAAATCATGGTTTCAATGCATAGTACAAGCATGGTCTGAGTAGTTAGAGGCTCTAGACAAGTTGCTTCTGGCTTTGAGATTGTGTGTGTTCAGAAGGAACAAGTGCAAGGCCCAAGAAGCTGACTCTGATTAAAGTGGGTTTTCTAAAATGGAAGTGTGAACTTTGTTCCATTAATGGAAAAATCACTTGGACAATGACTCAAATGCTTGGATAATGGCTCAATCAGTTGTGTAAACATTTAACTATTAATTGATTTGCAAGTTTGAAGGCCTGCAAAGCAAAATTATGCAGCATGCTTGAAGATTGGATCATAAGGTTCATCACAAAATGACCTAAAATTCAAGTTTGTGATGCCATCTTCTTCTCTTCGAAACTTCTATCTCAAACATGATCTCTTCAAGTTCTTTGACATTTTGTAAAGCTTGAAACATTTTCTACAACCTTCATGTTAACCACTTTGGCTAAATCAAATTTGAACTAGTTTAAAATTGGCCATGAAGTTAAGACAAAAATCTGCCTAAACTAGTTGAATATTTCACTAAGTGTTTTGTTAAAAATGTCATGACTTCAAGAGCCTATATCTTCAAATCCAAGCATTTTTTGGACATTAACCCTAAGGGAAAAAGTTGTAGAATTAATCAAGATCTACAACTTTCATGTTAAATGTTTTCCTTGAATCATCTTGCATCTTGGTGAAAAATTATCATGAAGTAATGAAATTATCAAGGTCAAAAACACTTAGAAATTTTCCTAAGTCTTGAAAATTATGACTTTTGTTTAATTTTGTTGACTTTATTTATTCTTGATGATCAAGTTTGATATTTTTGAATGTATTGATGAATCTTAATCTTTGAAATTCAATGTTGATCAAAAAGTCAAAGTTTGACTTTTTATGTATTAGTTGACTTTTCATCAGTTGATCCAAATTTCAACTGTCAATCCTTTTCTCTTGAGAAATGATTTGAGCCATGAAATTAGGTAAACATGTTGTGTTTGAGTCCTTGAGATTATGCTTCAAACCATTAGGTCATGTACTAGGTCAAAAGTCAATGATCATTCATTCTCAATCAAAACCCTAATTTTGACAATTTTGCCCCTTTGATGATTTGAATGCTTTTCTTGAGGAATTATGATCAACCCTTGATAAATTGATTAATATGAATTCAAAATGTTGATGTTGGCCAAAAATCTTGGAGTTTGACTGTATGTTGATCACATTTGACTTTTTACCCAATACAATTGATTTTTAGTCATCTGAGCAATTGACTGAGCAATTTTGAGGTACAAAATTGAAACTTGGCATGAGCATTCTTGGAGACCTATGATGGACCATGAAATTCATTTGAGGCATTAGAAGTCCAATTTTCTTTGAGAGACTAAAGAAGTAGAAGCTGATATTGAATCCGAACAAATGCACATTTGGGGTTAGGTCCGGTAAACTTCTGGGTTTCATCATCAGTGGTAAAGGTATTGAAGTTGATCCCGCCAAGGTCAAAGATATTCAAGAAATTTTGGCTCCCCGTACTGAGAAGGAAGTCAGAGGTTTCTTGGGACGACTGGATTATATTTCCAGATTCATTTCTCATATGACCACTACTTGTGAGCCGATCTTCAAGTTGCTGAAGAAAGATCAGGTAGTAAAATGGAATGACGATTTCCAGATAGCCTTTGACAAAATCAAAGAGTACTTACAAGAGCCTGCAATTCTGATGCCACCAGTCACAGGAAGACCCCTAATCATGTACCTAACAATGTTAGAGAACTTAATGGGTATGTATTGGGCCAACATGACGAGTCTGGTTGAAAAGAGCATGCAATATACTACCTTAGAAAAAAGTTTATCGACTGTGAAACAAGATACTCACTGCTCGAGAAAACTTGTTGCGCTTTGGCATGGGATACACCTTATTAATCTCTAGAATGGATTCCATCAAATATATATTCGAGAAGCCATCTCTCTCCGGAAGAGTAGCCCAATGGCAAATGGTCTTGACAAAATACGATATTCAGTACACCACTCAGAAAGCAATCAAAGGAAGTGTACTGGAAGATCATTTGGCTCATCAAGCTGTAGATGACTACCAGTATATGAATTTTGAGTTCCTGGACGAGAATATTATGCTAGTAACAGATTGGGAAGAACCTGGACCGAATGAAGGACCTGATCTAGGATCTCGATGGACTATGGTTTTCGACGGAGCTTCTAATGCACTTGGAAACAGAATTGGTGTTGTAATTATCTCTCCCCAGGGTGGCCATAAACCCTTCACCTCCAGATAATGCTTTGACTATACCAACAACGTAGCTGTATATGAAGCGTGCATCATGGGTATCAGAGCTACTATTAAATGTATACGGGAACTCGGCTTTGGTGATCCGTCAAATAAAGGGAGAATGGTATACTAAGCACCCAAATCTCATTCCTTATCCGGAGAATGTATTGACACTAATCCCATACTTCGAGGAGATTACCTTTGAGCATATTCCACGAGAAGAGAATCAGTTAGAAAACGCATTAGCAACCATGTTGTCTATGTTTAAAGTCAGATGGGACAACGAGGCTCACAAAATTATCATTGAAAGGCTAAACGAACCAACAAACTATTACGAAGTTGATACTGATGGAGTAAAGGAGAAGCCCTGGTTTTATGAGGTGAAGAGATATCTCGAGGCTCAAGATTATCCTAAAGGAGAATCTATCAACAACAAGAAATTCCTACCGAGGTTATCAGCCAAGTTCCTCTTGAGTAATGGGGTTCTGTACAAATGCAATCATGATTCGACTCTACTTAGATGTGTATACAAGAAGGAAGCAGAGAAAATTATGGAATTTATGCACAAAGGTATCTTTGTTACTCACTCCAATGGACATACTATGACTAAGAAGATTCTGAGAGTGGGATACTATTGGTCGTATATGGAAACTGACTGCCATCACAACTCAAGAACTTGTCACAAGTGCCAAATCTATGCTGACAAAGTGCATGTGCCTCCAGTAACTCTGAATATCTTGACTTCTCCTTGGTTGTTTGCAATGTGGGGCATTGATATGATTGGAGAACTTAAGCCTACGGCTTGCAACGGATACCACTTCATCCTGGTCGCCATTGATTACTTCACAAAATGGGTTGAAGCAGCCTCGTTCGCCTCTGTTACCAAGAATGTGGTTGCCCGATTCATTAAGCATAAAATTATCTATTGGTATGGCAAACCCAAAAGGATTATCACAGAAAATGGTACCAATCTCAACAACACTATGATCACAGAACTCTGTATACTGTTTAAGATCAGGCGCCATAGCTCTTCTCCATATCAACTGAAGATGAATGACGTAGTGGATGTAGCAAATATGAATATTAAGAAGATTATACAGAAGATGACGATGACGTATAAATATTGGCATAAGATGTTACCATTTTCCCTTCATGGTTATCGCACTTGAGTATGAACATCAACTGGGGAAACCCTATTCTCTCTGGTATACGGTATGGAAGTTGTCCTACTTGTCGAAGTTCAGATTCCTTATATGAGAGTTATGAAAGATGCAGAGTTAGGCGAAGCCGAATGGATCCAAACTAGGCTGGACCAATTGAATTTAATTGACGAGAAGAGGCTTGCGGCTGTTTGTCAAAGCCAGATGTATTAGAAGCGTATGATCAAAGCGTTTAATAAGAAAATCAAGCATCGAGTGTATTAGGTTGGTGACTTGGTAATAAAGTGTATTATCCTGCCACAAGATGATCTCAGAGGCAAATGGACTCCTACGTACGAAGGGCCATTTGTGATCAAGAAGATATTTTATGGCGTTGCTATGATCCTGACCACCATGGACGGTGAAGATTTTTGGCACCTTGTAAATGCGGACATAGTCAAAAGATACCACGCATAAAATAGACCCGCTAGGTTGACTGGCCTAGGAAAAATAAGGGCATCCCGACGAACCAAAAGGGTTTGGGAAAAATTAGGGATATATAAATTAAGATTGTACACCCAGTAAGTCGAAAACCTGAAAAGGAGGCTTGGGCAAAAAAGGTATCCCGGTGGACTGAAAACCCAAAAGGGCGGTCCAGGAAAAAATTACGGATTAAAATGTAAGACTATGTCCTGTGGGATCACTTACAGCAAGCTTTGTTACCAACGTTAATTTCAAACGGTACTAACAAATTCAGTCAACTTCTTCCAACAATGAGGGATGAGATGCTTGAAGACATAAAGGCAATAGCAGAGTTGAAACTCAATGAGATCGTTTCCACATAGTTGTTTTCTCTTTTTACTCTTGTCATTTCACGAAGATTTCCTCTTACTAGGATTTCTGTTTCTATGTACAAAAACGCCTATTTATAGGCAAATTATCAATACAAAAACAATTTTAAAATTCAACTTTGTTTTTAATTTCTCTGTTTTGTTTGAAAAAACGTTCAATGACTAAATTGAATGAACATATGCATATGAATATGATTATTGTTAACAAATATATGCATAAAAACAAGAATAAGAATTTACTCAAGACTATAGGAATTGGGATAACGTTCAGGTCATCCACAAGTCCCCACAAGAAAATCCCCACAGAATAACCTCCATGGGATTATCCCCACGGAGTTATCTTCACAAGCTCATCCCCGACGGAGATACATTCCCCCCCCCCCCCCCCCCCGTAAGTCTAATATGCTTCCAGACAGGAATTGGGGCATCTTACAACAATTAACCTAATTATACTCCTCAACAGACCCCCATAGCGGATAAAGGAGTATGATCTTTTCCCCGAAAATGTCACCAAACTATGGAATCCCAATCCTCATCAGAGATTATGTTATCTGCACGGTTCATAGAAATTCTCTTCACCAACTCAGTTTGTTTCTCCAAAACTATAAAACCCCTGCAGAATTCTCTTCTCCCGCAGGGCACACTTCCTCAACATAATTTATTTCTCCAGAAGGGTTTATTTCCCCAACAGAATTTAGTCTACCCAGCTTGAGACTATTTCTATGACTACTACAAATTATTGGAAAAATTCCTCTCTTTAGCAAAGGACAGTCCAGGCTACTATACCCTAAAAGTTGCTATGGAATCTAAAACCATACTAGATCTCGTTTAACCTTATCCTCCCTATACGAGTCGACATCCATATTTAAAACTCCGTCAGATAGCACCTCGGAAGGTTATCCATCTCTCTTATCCCCACACAGGGTATATAAGAATTAAATTTCCCGGTAGAGCGATGAACGACCGATGTTCTTGAACTCTTCTCCCCAAACAACAATCAACATTCCCCAGCGGAGTATCCTCAATCAGAAAGCAGGAACCCCTAGCAGAAACATTCTAGACAAGATTGAAGATTACACATATTCTTCATCCCCAATAGTAGTCAGGGATTTATTTTCCTGACCGGAGTTGTTATACAAACTACCAATACGCTTTAACAAATTATCACTTCCATACATCATTTACAAGTATCATAGCATGTGCATACGACACACATATAGAACACTCTCAT
This sequence comes from Vicia faba, assembly GCA_948472305.1. Lineage (NCBI taxonomy): Eukaryota > Viridiplantae > Streptophyta > Magnoliopsida > Fabales > Fabaceae > Vicia > Vicia faba. The sequence continues at coordinate 494,374,956 of OX451738.1, forward strand.
TTACTTTAAGAACATCATTACACAGTGCATTAAATACATCATGACATTGCGTACGGCTAACTTTTTATCTTTACAGGTAAAAGTCTACAAACAAACAGATATCATCAACAATTCCCGAACATGTTACAGATTAATTCTATAAACAAGACGAGGCAACTATCTGTATGACCATGTCCAAGATTAATTCCTGAAACAAGATGGGGAAACTATCTATACAACTAGGCAGTATGAATTCCCGAAACAGGACGGGTTAACTATTTGTATGACCAGGAAAAGATTAACTCCTGAAACAGGACGTGGAAAATATCTTTATAACCAGCCAAAGATTAACTCCCAAAACAAGATGGGTTTACCAATAAAAGCAGATTGTAGATCAATTCCCGAAATAGGATGAGGAGACTATCTACATGACCAAAACACATTCTTCAGAGACTGAATTCTAACAAGCATTTCCCTCAGAAACTAAATATGACAAGCATCTACTAAAGCACCTTTCCCAGAAGTTCATTCTATAAAGCCTTCTTCAGATACAATCAAGCGTAGACTCATTTTGATACTTCTATCAACGGTTACTTTGGATGGCATCCATAAGACCATCTCCAATGATATTATATCATCTCTCTGAATGGCATCTTTAAGCCCATTAAAGCAATATTATCAACCAACAGTGTCACCTCTTGCACATGCAAGTGCAAATTTCTAGGCACTTAAGTGTTCAATCATCTTCTACCTTCAAGTCATGAATGGCATACATGCCAATCTAACTCTCCAGGATTAAGAAGATTGAATAGTGGCAACTGTTGTACCTTAAAATTTTCCCTCTCAATTTATTCAAGACATTCTCCTAGGGTTCCCAAATGCTCAAGGTTGCTCAAGAATTGACCAGACAAATTCTCCTCCTAGGCAATGGATCCAGAAAGTAGGTTTTCTATTTTCACAAGGAAGTTTGGAATTCTAAGGAATCAAGTGGTTTCCATGGTTACTTATATGTCTCTAATAATTCTCACACTAAGTTTCATGCCTTGCATCACAAGTCTACTCAGTCAATTGCTCAAATGATTGAAAATCAATTGTATTGGGTAAAAAGTCAACTATTGTCAATATACAATCAAACTACAATATTTTTGGTCAACATTAAAATTTTAAACTCATATTTATAATTTTATCAAGGGTTGATCATGATGCATCAAGGAAATCTCTCAAGTCATCAAAAGTCAAAAGTTTCCAAATTAGGGTTTCCTTAGGAGAAGTGAACTAAACTTTGACCAAGCATAACTTTCAAATGCTTCATCAGCTTTTCCCCAACAAAAGCTCATTTTTAAGGAAATTCAATTCTCTACCACTTTGTATATCTAAGCCCAATTCCAAAAAATGCTCCATTTGTCGGGATCTACCTCAATTCCTCATTTACTTACGATGAAACCAAGTAGTCTACTAGATCGCACCCCAAAGGTGCACTTGTTCGGATTAAGCCTTAGCCTGAACTTTCGTAGACGAGCAAACAACTTTTGCAGATGGACCAAATGTTCCTTCTAAGTTTGTGATTTTGCAATCATATCATCGATGTATACTTCAATCTCTTTATGAATCATATCATGAAAGAGCGTCACCATAACTCGTTGGTATGTTGCACCAACATTTTTGAGACCAAAAGGCATGACCTTGTAGAAGTAAGTACCCCAAGGAATGGTGATGTTTTCTTTATCATGTCTTCCTGAGAAAACTTTATTTGATTGAACCCCTAAAAACCATCCATGAAAGAAAATATCTAGAAATGAGTCGTATTATCAACCAACACATCAATGTGAGGTAGAGGGAAGTCATCCTTCGGGCTTGCTTTATTCAGATCTCGATAGTCCACACACATATGCACCTTTCCACCCTTCTTGAGAATGAGTACTATGTTTGCAATCCTATCAGGATATTCGCACACTACTAAGAAACCCACATTGAACTGCTTTTCAACCTCTTCTTTGATCTTGAGAGACATGTCTGGATAAGTTCTACGGGGCTTTTGCTTTACTAGAGGACATTCTGGCTTGACTGGCAATCAGTGCACAACTATGTCAGTGTCTAAACTGGGCATGTCTTCATATGACAAGGCAAAGATTTCCACATACTCTTGAAGCAACTCAATCAACCCCTTCTTTTCTGCATCTTGCAAGGCAGACCCGATCTTGATTTGTCTTTTCACCTCATCAATACCGAGGTTGATCTATAACATCTTGATGAGGCAGGATTACTTTCTCCTCTTGTCTCAAGAGTCTTGCCAATTCCTCATGAATTTCACAATCTTCTTCACTATCTTCATTGGATTGGTCATTCGGATTCCCAAGAATATTTATGATAGGAACCGTAGCATTATCATTTTTAATTGAATTCGAGGAGGACCTACATGTTTGATGAATAATGTGTTATTTCAGATGGTGAATGCAAAGGAGAATATTTAAAGCATAAAGGAAAAGCATTTCCATTTTTTTGTTAGACGAAGACGCGTATCTAGAGGGGGGTGAATAGAGGCGCAAACAATTATTATAGACACAAATCTAGATTTTAATTTTTTTTTCAAAACTTTTTTATGCATAAGCAATTAACTGGATAAGTCATCTAAAAACAACTTATTGGAAACTCGGATATACAAATTATGAAAGATAAATCTAGGAGATAAAATTGAGTAATTGATTAATACAAACTCAAATCAACAATCCACTTATTTATTGTTTGAACACAATCACTTTGCAAAGCTATTTCCAAGGCTAAATAATCAAAGAACTAACTTGATCGTTTTATCAAACACTTGGCGTGCAAGTGAATTTTCATAATTTCTCTTTGAGTTGTGTTGATATACAAAACCACTTACAATCAAAATTGATTATAAGTTAATTTTACAATTCAATTACTATCACAATTCTATTTGATAAAAATATTGATGAAATTGAAAGCAAGTAAAAGCGGAAAAGTAAAAACACACAAGGAATTTGTCTACATAAATCCCCATTGTCATCCTCGTGTGTGGGTACGTCTGCGCCTAATTCCAGTGGAACTAGGATAATTATCATTTGTAAAATGTTTAATACAATGGAAGAGTTAGAAACAATAATACAAAATTCTCCAATTTGGTGTTGATGCTCCTTCTTCTAACCTTTGATCTTAAGCATGATCAAATCAACCGATAGATGCAACCTATTCGCCGCTTAAGCTACTTCCTTAAAAGGATTTCAAACACCCCAAGGTTCCTTGCAAAGATTTCAAACACTCCAAGGGATTTTTCACTCGAGTAAGTCCAATTGCAAACTATCAACACAAGATCACCAATTTTATCACTCAATTCTTTCTACTTCCTTAAAAAATTTCAACGACTATAAGGTTCCTTGAAAAGATTTCAAACACTCCAGTGGATTTTTCACAATGGACGATTCCTTCTCGCATGATATTGGAAGAAAATACCCAATTCAACAAATGATGTTGGAGGATAAACCCAACGCTTTTTTCCGGATCAAGACCCCTACAAGAACTCAACCCAAACCAATTGGAAATCATCAATTCTTCGTCTAGATGGCACCCCGACGGAACATCATCACAATGTAATATTGGTGTGTATACATAAATTGTAAGGTTAAAGATGAATAGAAAAAGTAGGCTAATTTTATGGTATCATCAAGTTAGAAATGATGCATGAATGAGTATTTATAGTTCAGAAAAGTTTAGGGCAAGAAGGACATATTTGGAATAAAAGAAAATGAAAATTTGACCAAATTATAATTTATGTGTCGACATCAAAATCGTATGTGTCGACACATACTTCATAAAAAGGATGCATGTGTCGACCTGAAAGACTTTATATGTCGACCTGGGCAAGTCAGTAGCTACAGACTTTAAAACGCGAGTAAATGTGTCGACCTGAAATATGAATGTGTGAACACATAAAATAAGAATTTCTACAATTTCAGAATTCTTTCAGTATGTGTATACCTGTATAATGCATGTGTCGACCTGTGACTTACAAAAGCTTACAAGCTTTAAAATTGAGTTACATATGTCGACCTGAAACTCGAATGTGTCGACACATGCAACGAAAATTGACACAAAAACTTGGTTTTAAGGACAAATGATTTAACACACATTATGTTGTCTTCCTGATCATTCTCAAGTGTTCTAATACATCAAACAATCTAAGAGGCCATTTAGAGAGACACTTTATTTTTGACATCATGCAAAACCATTGAAAGAGAAATTTCACTCAATTTGTTTTGTAAAAATAAAGAGAAAAGACAGGGAACTAAAAATTGTATGCAAAAAAATGAAATTTATTCAATGTTAAACAAAAATTGAAACACGCAGGGGTCCTTTTCTACAAGCAGTCAATATGCCTTGGGTAGAGCATATGACTTAGTTGAAACAGAACATTACATGTCAAATAAAACAACTTCAGGAATGTCTATAGCACTCCAATTATTGAGCTCCTGGTCAAGATAAATCTGATAGATAAACTGGGAGATATCTACATCACCGTATTAATCCTCTACTGCATGAAAATGTCCTTATGTACTTCTGCTAGCACTGTTGAACACTTCTGAAATCAGGGGGGGACCTGTCTTCCTTTAGGTAAGGCCAAACTAGCTTGAACAAAGGAGGAGGGCTGATATCTAAGACCAAACTTGTCTCGATTCTCACCCACTTCAATCAATTTACCCTAATCCTCATTAGGGACCCTAGACTCCACAATGGCTCTAGCAACATTTAAGAAGGCCATAAGAGTTTCAAATTTCTTCTTATTCTCGATAACAACAAGAAACCTGTCAACTGAAACAATCTCCAATGCCTCGAAGGGAGTTTCATGCACTTCCTCATCCACCTCGACATAACGAAAAGAGGTAACATTATTAATCACAACATCTTCTTCACCATCAATGACAATGACTTTGTCCTTCACAATGAATTTCAAGCGCTGGTGAAGAGTCGAGGTTACGGCTCCTACCACGTGGATCCATGGGTGATCCAAGAGACATGTGTTTGAGGGACAAATATCCATGATTTAGAAGGAGATATAGAAAACACGGAGACCAATTTTGATGGGCAAATCAACTTCCCCCTCAATAGACACTCTAGAACCATTGAATGCTCTGACTGTTAAAGTGTTAAGCTTTACCATTACTCCATCCATATTCAACTTGAATATAGTATGTTTGGGCATCACGTTAAGAAAATACTATGTGTCTACCAGGACTCGGGATAACACAATTTCCAAACACCTTATAGAGATATGTAAAGCCCTATTATGGGCTCTGCCCTCAAGAGGAAGTTCATCATCACTGAACCCCAAACAATTTCCTATAGAAATATTGGTGACCACCCCTTCAAACAGAGCAACAGAAATCTCAGGATTAACATGAGAGTCATGCAAAATCTTCATCAAGGTAGTATAGTGTGCGTCGTAATACACGAGAAGAAACAAGATGGAAATTTTAGCTGATGTCTGATTAAGTTGATCTACCACTTTAAAGTCACTTTTCTTAATGATTCTTATCAACCGTTCCACCTTCTGATTGAAAGACAGTTTGGGAGCTTCACTGACCACTTGCTTACATTTATCTCTTGCTGAAATTTCTTCAATAGTGTCCTCGGGAGGAGGAGGAGGAGGAGGAGCAAAGACCCTACCACTGCGAGTTATATCACTGGTTCCTGCAATGTTGATAATGTCTTTGTTTTCCACCAGGAGGAAAATAACCTTCTTCCCACGAATATACACTGCATTGTAATCCCACGAAACTGCATTTGGATTATCAATAGAAATAGGAATCAGATTTGGAGGAGCTGGAGCCTGATTTGGAGTAGGCAATGTAGGAACTTGAATTACCAAAGGAACTCTTGGAACTTTTCTCGAACCATCAGTCGGGTAATAAGGAATTTCTAGTATAACAACATCATCCCTAGGGACTACCTTCTCCACATGGAGAACACCTTCATTCATCAACTTCAGAATAACACTCTTCATCTTAACACACTCTTCTTGGTTAGACGAACACTGTAAATAGAAATCATGAAGTTCTGGAAAAACAACCTATTCCAAAAAATGTTCTCTCAAAACCGTTAGTGGCATATGAATCTCATCCACAAGAGTCATCAAATCTTGCCCATCATAAAACCCAATAGCATTGGCCGCTGCCCCATTATGGGGAGGCATGGGATTATTCTAAATGTTCGGACCAACAGGGGTAAAGCTTATCTCCTTAGCATCAATAAGTTCTTTAACCTTGTATTTCAATGCTTTAAAGTTTTCAATCGAGTAGCCTGGGGCCCTAGAATAAAATTCACAGTGCGCATTTGCATCATACCCCTTTGGGAGATCTATGGTAGAGGACCAAACCCATAAAGCTTAACCAACTGACTAGGAAGTAACTGGGGAAAGAGTTGAGCATATGACATGGTAATTGGATCCAAATTTCTTTCTTGGTACCACTGTTGTCTCTGTTGACCCCTTTTCCCTTGAGGTCTTTGATTCTGCTGTTGGTAATTCTAGGGAGGTGCATACTGTTGTTGCGGAACAACATCAGGAGTTGGATAATATGGAAGATGAACAACAATCTTCCCTTTGTCGATAGATACATTACTTGGCTCACCTTCCTTCTTCTTAAGAAAACCAGAATATGGTTTCTTACCATTACCAAAATTATTTTTATTAGTGCTAGACGCAACAGGAATCGTACCATCCTTAACACACATCTCAACATGTTCCCCAATAATAACCATGTCTGAGAAAGAATCTGAAGCACTGCCAAGCATATGCTGAAGATAAGGACCTCACAGGGTATTCATGAACACATCAATAACCTCACAATCTAGGAGGGGAATTTGGACTCACGTAGCTAGTCCAAACCACCTCTTGGCGTATTCCTTAAAAGATTCACCAATCTTATATGACATGTTCTGAAGTTGAGCACAGCTAGGTGCCATAGCAGTATTGTAGTGATAATGCTTTAGAAAAGAATCAACAAGTTCTCCCCAAGTGTTAACATGAGTCCGCTCGAGTTGCATATACCACTCTAAAGGAGCCTCAACTAGGTTGTCCTAAAAAAAGTGCATAAGCAGCGACTCATTATCAGCATAGCCGGCCATTCTTCCGCAGTATGAACAAAGATGAGTTTTAGGACAAGTGGTTCCCTTTAGAAGTCCCCCCATTTGCAGTCTTAGGTCCCCCATTCTCAGAAGTGGAAGCATTTTCAACAAGTTTGGCGACATTCTACCTGAGTTCTTCCTGGCCCTGAAAAACAACATGGAGGGTCTCCATAAGCTGATTCATTCTTCCCCCATGGTGTCCATGTCCTTATGAAGAGCATTCTGATTCTGTTTAAAGAGATCCATGATTCTTTGTTGATTAACTCGAGTGCGGTACAGATGTAGAGAAGTCATCTTGTAAATTCTAATAAGAAGAAACAAAACCAACATATAAGAAGACCATTCTGAATAAACTTGTAATGCATGAAATGTATGATATGCATGATATGTTAGTCATTTCTAGAGTAACATGCAATATGATAAGCAAAATAGGCAATAATCAAGAAGAGATATAGATAATATTGCTTTTCATTTAAGTAGAAACTTCAAATCAAATAAGTTTGTACAAGATAGTTGGCAAAATACATAACGAAAGATAAAGATCCCGACCAACAAGCCTGACTGTGATCATATAACGAGAGAAAAAGTAACAATAAAATAGGAGGATCCCTCATCTCCACATAATACAAAGGCCCTCTTTGTCTAAAGTATTTAACACTTCAGGAATTGGTTTCTTTGAACTGTTCTTTGCTCTTCTCCCAATCTTGTCCTCCTGCAAAGCTTTCAATGACAACATCATTTTTGTACATATGTGCTTCGAGATAATGGCACTGATCAATCAAATTATCACATTCTTTGCACTTAGGAAGCGAGATTGGCACAAGAGTGTTCTGCACTTCTTCTAGCTGAGGCTTGAGTCTTGAATTCTCTTACATCACACAAATCATTTGGTCTTCATGTCTCGGATCTTTGTCTAACCTAACACTCTTAAGATGTCTTTCTAACACTCTGATCTTTTCTTTGTATTTGGCTCAGATGTCCTAAGCTTCACATATTCTTTCTGCTTCTTCTCAACATCCTCAACAATTTTCTTGTAGTCTTCATCAGACACAAAAGAATTTTCTTCTACCCCAGGTCTCTTCTTGGCTTTCGTGACCCCAGAGGTTCCTTAACTAGCCAACTTGAGTTTATGAACCAAGTCCAACTTATCTTCCCTGGCTTCATAAAGCTTCATCTTCAACTCGCGGTCTTTCTAGAGAAGTTCTATGTTTTCAGCTTGAACTTGATTATACTCTTCAGTAGGCACATATGCGAACAAGACAAGAGGTGGTTCTTCATACAACAAATTCTCCCTTTGAAAAGGAAAAATAATGGTTCCCACTCTTTATTTGACCCACTCGACATGAGGAGATCTAGAAATTACAACCTTCTTTCCTATGGAATCTCTATATCTTTTGTGAATCTTTTTCCAAGAATTCTCTATTGTCTGCAACAACTCCGGATTCTATCCCTTCCTAAACTACACAATCTTTGTGACTTCTACGTCTTTGTGTTAGTTATTCATGGAATATCCCAATTGTCAGAAATCCAAAAAATGATTGTAGTAGATGCATCCTTGTCTTCCCATGAGAGGAACATTTGGGAATTTCCCATAGCTGGTGACGATACCTGGACCTTTGCCTGAGATATAATACCATCTGATGTCATAGAAGGTAAGTGAAACAAGTCTCTTTGACCAAAGAAGAGAGTCCCTAGTGTCCATAAATGGACCCTTCGTAGGAAGATGATGCATGAACAATTTATACAACATAGGTAAGCAGATGTTAACAATCCCCTTCTTGGCATGTCTCAAGTGAATGACATAATATGTGTCTGCTAGCAATGTAGGTACCAGATTCTTGTTCATGAAGACACATATAGAAGATAAGTCCATAAATTCCTTCTTGTTTGTAAAAAGGATTATCACATAGGTCATGTCAGCTAGCAGTGCATTGAAAGTAAACCAGTTTCTTTTCTCTGCCTCTTCTCGAGCTTTTCCTTCCAGGAATTCCAAAGTAAAACCATAAGTACCATCATTCGGCTTCCAATTATCTTTCACTTCCTTCAAGATCAAATAAAGAGCACCGACGATGAAATCCTCTCTTAATTTCTCATGTGTACAAACAAAAGGCACGTGCTCATTAACTTTCAATTGTAAGAGATAAGTGTACTCTTTTAGAGTTAGTGCCAATTGGTAGTCTTGGAATATAAAACACCTAAAACTCAGATCATATAATTGAAGAAGTGTCACCAGGGATTTCTGATCAACTGTGATATCAAGTAGCCACAAAATATTGTTGTAACGGTCAGTGAACTTCTTCTGATTATCACCAACTAGCAAAGTACTCAACCTCTTTAGAAGTGATGCTTTAATTTTATAAATCTGATAACCATGAGTGTGTCTGATAGCCTCTTTGTCGTTTTCAGTACTACTATCCATCTTTGGCGAAGACAATAACTCTTGAAATACTCTGGAATCAACATGCATATGATAATTAGATATATACATATTTTTTGGACATTTCTTTTGGAAAAATAAATATCCTATGATGCAGCACGATGAGATCAAAGCTTCTGAAATACTGGATTGTTGTTGGGCTGTCTCTGAATATATATAAAATACCAGGTTCGAAAGTTTAGAACAAAACCATAGAACCATATAGTCACAAACGGAGTAGAACCAATAGTCACCATATGTACCTGTAAGATTATTTTCCTCCCCACTCACAGGTGAAGACTGTGTTAGGTTAAGGTCAAGGACAATTAGAGTCGTGAGTCCGCCTAAAAGTACTATCATAGTACAACATACATGATAATGATAGCACCCCATTTGAACCTCATATGATTGTAGCTCTCATGATCGGACACGACAGGGCATACACCTATCAACCATCATGACTATCCACTCTATTCCTATGTGTTCATAGTGGTATACAACTCTGGCATGTGTATTGGGCATTTCACCTCAATAACACCCTCCCCACATGAAAACAGAGCCAGCACATCAGCAGTATATGGAAATTTGTAAAATGTTATGGAAACATATGCACGAAATCATATAAATAAAGGAAGTAATAAAACAATAACAAATTAAACACCCAAAGGCAAGAAAACAAACAAAAGCTAGGATTGACTTGCTATATTTTCCCAGCAGAGGCGCCAGCTATCGCGCCGCAAAAAAAACACAAAGTCGCCACCAGACTCTGTTTATCCTGAAGGAATGGAAGATATCGAGAGAACCCCAAAGAAATAGATAACATGGTCTTGCAACCAAGAGAATGGTATGTAAGTTAGTTACGCGAGGGGACAGTATTAGCATCCATCACGTCTTTGGTACTCTAGGGGATCCACTCTTGTTGTTCTAATCAATAGGTGTGTTATATCTATGTGTTGTACCCCAAACTTTTCCCTCTCATTTCTCAAAGGATCATCCTGGACCCTCAGGTTTGCTTCCACCCAATTCCAAGCCTTGAATTATAATTTTTCCAAGAAGGTCATTCACAAGGGCAAAATAGTCATTTGCACACTGAAAAGTCAAACTTTGACTTTTGGATCAAAATCAAGTTTCAAGAATCATATACCATCAAGACATGTTGAAATATGAAGTTTGTTTCATCAAGAAATTCAAAAGTCAAAATTACTTTAGAAAAGTCAAAATTCTAAATACTTAGAATTTTTCTAAGTGTTTAAGAAATATGATGAATTCGAAACTTCTGGCCAAATTATCACCATGATGCAAGCTGATTCTAGAAGAACTTCTAACTCAAGAGTTTTAGATATCAATGAGACCTAAAACACTGAAGAACAAAACTTCTTCTGGAAATGCTGAGATTTCAAGTTATACATCCTCAAAGTCACGTCCCTGGAACTTAAACACTTAGTAAATTCTGAGCATTTTCAAATCAGAATTTGTTTACAACTTCTGGGCTAGTTTTCACGTAGGTTCAGTCATAAGTTGCAAGAGTAATTCAAAGATGGCTTACAAAGCATGTCATAAGCTTTCTGGAAAGTCTGAGAACTCGCTCAGAACATGATGGAGAAAAGAGATTAAAGGATCAGAAGTTGGATGTTGGTTCTAAGTTATGTTGATGCTGAACTTCTGACCTAGAATTAAGCTATGATGCATAATCTCATATTGCAGAATTTCTAGTTTGATAAATCTCATCATCATTTAATGCTCACAACCACTTTTGAGTTTTTATCCAAAGGATTTCCCCACGTGTGACATAGAAGTACATTGTTGTCCTTGAAAAAGCAAACTCTTGTACAAGAGTATTTTGGGCCCATGCTTTTCTTTTGCTTCTGAGGATACTTTTCCTTAATTCATGCTTACAAATCCAGCTTAGGCACGGCTAAAAGCTGCTAACTACCATACATGTTTAACTTGCTTCAAGAACAAGCCAGCACACTAGCATGATGGTGGTACTTTTGACTTCTCCAAGCTACAAAGTTCTTGCCTATAAATTGAACTTCATTTGAAACTGCGAAAGGGGCCGGGGGGAGTGAAAAAATTGAAAAGAAAAAAACTTTGAAACCTTGTTAAAAATTCAAGGAATCTGAAACTGCAAGCACAAATACAAAACCTGCTAGTTTTTTATTCTTACATTCAAACTCCAGTTTACCTCAAGTGTTTCTTGACCAAACCATCAATGTAGCTTCTGGTATACATTTAGGAGCCATCCTAACTTCTGTTTCAGACTGTAACACGTCCTTAATCAAATCTCCACCTCAAAAAGTTAGAACTTTGCTTCTTGGCTATTCCAGAATTTTCCAGCCATTCATAACCCAAGTTAAAGGTTGTTCCAGTATGCTGAGCACGTAAGGAAGCTGATCAGAACATTACAAGCAGTCAGAACCAGGCTCCAGTTCACAGGAACTTCTCTAGCTCCAAGGTAAGCTTCTGCTGACTCTCATCATATCACTTAGGCATTGTTAAACTTGCATGTCCAAAATACAATGTAGACATCCTGATTATGATGTTGTACATAATCTGAGGTTTCATGTATTTGTCTGCCTAAGTAGGGAGAACATCAGTTCAGAACTTCTTAAGGAAACTAGGAATAGTAGATACATGCTTGTTTCTGGTTTACAGTCTTGACATTTTTTATGTTTCTGAAACCATGATAGAAACCTGCCATAATTGTTGTGTTTGTGTTTTCTGTTCTGTTAAGAAATGACTAAGTGGCAGATGTTCTGATTAGCTTGAAGAAAGAGATGGAATTTATCATCAGAGTTTACTTTGTAATACATGTTTATGCTTTTGCTTCTAATACCGGATGTACAGCCACCCCAGTGTGAGACATTGTGTGCGCATAAGACATTAGTGTTAGGGGTCCCGGGTTCTAGTCCCAGAAGCAACTTTTTTTAGGTTTACTGAGAGACATTTTCACATATTTATCTGTTAGACAATATTCCTAAATCATAACTTCTAGACAACCTTACCCAACAACATTATCACCTCACTCTCTCAAATAGCCAGAACTTCTGATCTACCAGTGACATTAGATCTTCTAGATTCCCAACTGTACCAGGGTTCCTAAACTCCCTCAGCAATCATAACTTTTAGATTTTCCTTTGTTCCCAGAGCCCTCAGAACTTGGTGTACTCAGACCCAAAACTTCTGACCTTTTACTTTCCTACTAACATTTTCTCTCTTGTAGCGTATCAGAGTCAGAACTTCTGTCCCTTCTCGCTTCAACAATGTGCTGATTCTGACTCCTTTTTTATTATTTATCTTATTTTAGCTTTTAATAACCAAAAACACCAAAAACATTTTATATTTACATACTTTATTTTATCCCTTTTAAAATTAAAAAATTCGAAGATCGAAAATGTTTTCTTAAGCAAACTTATTTCTTTTAATAAAAACAAAACTAGTCCATTTTACATATCTTGTACATTATTTCAATATGGTTGTAATAGATAACTAGGACTTTAATTTATCGCAATCCTTATTGTAAATTTGTACACCCCATCCCCTTCATGATGTAATAGTGTAGGACTTTACCTTTCCGTGTTTTATTGTTTTCATATATTGCTAGTAATTAGGTGTATATGGCAAGATAAAAACAACAAATAGACAACCCAAAAATCAAAGACTAAATGCATGCAATTAAACACACTATTCACATGTGCACCCTTAGGGTAACCTCACTTGGTGCCTCGGAAAAATAGTCATGTCCCTCGAACATGGGCGTTTTAGTAAAGACCCTCGATAAAGATTATAGTCCCTCGATGACCCTCGATGTTGCCTTCGGTAAACGATTTAGTCCCTAAATGGCATTACTAAAACGTCACATGGGTTGCCTTCTATGACTATAAAAACATCCCACGCCCGTCCCCTCACATCCAACGATGGGGCTTCTTACCAAAACAATGGTAAGATAGTAACACCTAAAGGAGGAGGAAAAGAACATTTAAGACCTTTTTGAGTAGGTAGATTCGCTCCAAATTGCTCTCTTGCTCGCAACAAAAACATTTTATACACCAACACACTCATTTGAAACATTTTCAAAAGACAAACACTTTGTATGCGTTCTTATAGAAATGAGAGCCATTACAAAGAAAACCCTTTTCAAAATCACTTTCAAAAACACATTCCACAAACACCTCTTTGAACTATATTCGAAACAACAATTTTGTACGCGTTCCTATAGAAACGAGAACCATTACAAAGAAATTTTTTCAAAAATACTTTCAAAACCCACATCACAAGAACACTTTCAAACAAAAGCAAGTGATCTAGAAAGCAACTAAGAGCCCGTAGATAACTACGAATGAAAAGGGTGCTAATACCTTCCCTTTTCATAACCTACCCCCCGAACTCAAGAAAACATCTTTAAAGGTATTTCCTGTTCTTTTCAGCCTTTCCTTTTGGATAAAAGAAAATTCGGTGGTGACTCTTGCTAACCACACAATTGCGATCAAACGCAAAACAACCAAGTCAGTTCTCCCACCGCGTTACAGAACTAGCGACTCTGCTGGAGAGTAAACTTAAAAGTGGGGTTACCTTAGGGCTAAATCACCTTTACTTGCTTTCACTGTTTGACTTGTATGCTTTACATTTTGGTTCTTCGTTTTAGCTTAAATCCTCTACCCAGATTTGGGATACCTTATAGGTAAGTAGCAATACATTGTGGAAACTGTGCGGGGTATACCGACATGCTCTAAGAAATAGCTACGTTAGTGACATATTTGTGGGTACCGGTAGCCCTTGAGTAGTCAAGGAGAATACGGGGCCGCTGAGTGATGTCATGAAGCACTAACTGACTTTTAGAAACTTTACTTGACCAACTTGGCCACTAGGACGTAGTGAAATGACCGGCTTTGGTTCAGTCTAAAGTTGGTAGATACTCGATACTACACTCATTAAGGTTTGGTTTTTTGGGATATTTAGGTCGCCATGAAAGAGGCTTGCGCTGAAACAATGCCCGAGAAGACAAATTAGTGATATCGAGATCCCTTAGAACCCCGTTACTATTACTAGGACAGATTGAGCCAACTAAACTTCATGAGGGTACTTACCTATAAAACCGCATACAAGCCTAAACCTAAGGATTTGTTTGATTTAACTTGTGCGTATGCTTGTACATAACATCATGACATCATAACATATCATTTTAGACTAACCATTTAAAGGATTTTGAGATTCATCTTTGTTGTGTTTTGTAGGATATAACTCCCACTCGCAGGAACACAATCCAAGTCAACCTTGTACGAGTACCTTTTCAGCTCAAGGATTTAGCGTCAAGGGTCCCTGAGAATTCTTGGTTCACCAAAAGACATGGACGACTTCTCAACTTGGTTACCTCGAGCTTTGATTAAGATATGATGAAGGTGTTTTTCCAGTTCTTCGACCTGTTGCATAATTTCTTTACCTTCCCCGATTACCAGCTTGTACCAACTATGGAAGAGTTCTCTCAACTCTTGGGAATTCCTATCCTCGATCAACTACCTTTCAACGGTGCCGAAAGAGACCCAAGCCCTGAAGAGGTTGCCCGAGCTTTACACTTGCAACAATCCGACATCACGGCTAATTGGGAAACAAGAAGTGGTGTCAAAGGATTCTTAGCCAAGTTCTTACTGGAAAAAGCTCAAGACTGTTGGAACAACCTAGATTTACAAGCTTTCGAAGAAATTTTGGCTCTTCTCATCTATGGGTTGGTACAATTTCCAAATCCTGACAAACTTATAGATTTGAATGCTGTCAAAATCTTTTTATTTCACAATCCGGTGCCTATTTTGTTGGGAGATATCTTGCATTCTCTCCATGCTCGCACCATGAAGAGAAGAGGAACCCTCATGTGTTGTACTCCTCTGTTGGCTAAATGGTTTATTTCGCGTCTTCCCTGATCCATTGTGAAGAATGAGAAAGGTTTGAGGTGGTCCAACAGGTTGATGTCACTCAGGCATTCAGATATCTACTGGTGTTCTCGGTCTTTGGAGGATATTACTATCATCATTCTTTGTGGGGAATTCCCTAATGTTCTATGACAATTTGGGTACGGATGAAGAGATGGTCCACATGATGCGTTCATCCAAAATTTAGTGTTTGACTATGAAAGTGACAATCAAGACTACCGTCGGAGGTTTATACGAGCCTGGAGGATGGTAAGCAAGGTGGACAGTAGGACATTGGGGCACAATATTTTCATTCCCCTTGAGCCTTACCTTAGGTGGGTACGGGATCGCGCTCAGAGTCTCGAATTACCTTACCCCTCCATTCTCCCAGTTATCATAGAGCCTGTTGTTGAAGGAGATGTCCCTTACATTGTCCTTCATCCTAACATGCCCACCTCTCTCGAAGACTTACAAATGGATTAGATACAGATTAAGGAAGAACGAGACACTTTTGAGGCCCAATTTTACGCCACCGAGAAGAAAGTTCTGGAACTCACCAAGAAGCTTCATGAAGAGCGGAGTCTGAACGCCTACATCGCACCAAAGAGGATGCGTTCAACTTTTTTACCTTAGGAGTTTTTGTATTTTATTTCTTTCATTGTAAGACCAAAGAGGAATGATGTACTCAAAATTGGATTTATTAATATAACGCGTGTTCTTTTTTTTGTCTAAAGAAAATATAAATCTCTAATTTCCATGAAATCATTTGCATATGCATCTTCATTCATCATAACACAAACATGTTTCTTATAACATGTCTCCTTATCTTTCTACTTTTTATTTCAGTGAGATGGATATTGAACAGACAGTAAAAGATCTCCAGGCACAGAACGCCTAGTTTCAACAAATGTTCTTGACTCTGGAAAAAGGACAAGATGAGTTGAAAACTCTGTTGACCAAAGAGAAGAAGAAGAAAGCAAAGAAATCAATCGGTGTTTTGAATCTGGGAAGAAGGTTCAAAGGACCTTCCAGACGGACTCTAGACTTTGCAACATCATCAGGTGAAAGGGATAATCAAGAAGGGAAAAACAAGGAAGTGACTGGCCCTCCAGAATCTGAAGAGGAAGAAGAGGTTGACTACTCTGAAGAGCAGTATCCTCGAGCTTATTACAAATACAAACAATTGGAAGATCGCCTCAATGCTATGGTGATCTAGAAGGTACCCGGGTTGGATTTTGAAGAGCTAGGACTTGTCTCAGAGGTTTTCATACCGCGGAAGTTCAAGGTCCCTACTTTCACTAAATATGACGGTGTCTCTTGTCCAAATCTACATTTGAGATCATACGTCAGAAAGATTCAACCCCATACTGCGGATAGGAATCTATGGGTGCATTTCTTCCAAGAAAGCTTGTCAGGAACGCAGTTGGATTGGTTCTATCAGTTGGAAGGGACTAACATCCCCAATTGGGAAGATTTGGCGCTCGCTTTAGCAATACCAGTATAATGCTGAATTAACTTCAACTCGGACACAGTTGCAAGGCATGTCTATGGGTACAGGTGAAGATTTCAAGAAGGAGGCCAATGTTGCATATGACCATCGGAATCAGGAAAGAATTGAACGTCGTCCAGCGGTAGGGGCTGTCATGATCTCTAAGCCTGCACCTACTCAACAAAGGAATAATCAATCTAGAATGGAAAGGCCGGTAAGACAGTTTACCCGGATAAGTATTACGATGTCTCAAATATTGCCACATTTGTTGAAATTTAATCCGGTAACCTTGTGGGAAGCTCCGAAGAATCCCAACACTGCCTCTCCCCATGATACAAACGACTGTTGGGCTTTGAAAAACAAGGTGCAAGACTTTCTCGAGGCAGAGGAAATTGAATTTGACGCTCCTGAGATCCCAAATGTTATCACCGCTCCTATGCCCAAGCACGACCGTGGTGTTAACACTATTGAAGATGATGTGTTTGTTACTGTTGTTGATGAACTTGTTACTCCTCTCCTGACCGTCAAGAGGAACCTGTTGAAGTTTGGTTTATTTTCGGGTTGTGGCGAATGTTGCCACCTCTGTTTATCTCTACCGACTGGTTGTCATTTATTGAAGGCATATGTCCAGCGCCTAATGGACGACAAAGAGATTTTGTTTGATAAGACACCTGTTCCAACCATTTCTTACAAGGATGTTTCAATAATAACCATTTTCGCCAATCCTCCCAGGGTCTCCACCAAAATACCCGTTAGGATTACATCTGTTCCGAAGGTGACTCCACTGATAATTACTATGCCAGGGCCAATCCCATACTCCTCAGACAAAATTGTTCCCAGGAAATATGGGGGTGACGTCTACTACCACGATGTCAGGCAAGATTGGCTGGCTGATGAAGACCCAGTTTTTTGAGAAAGTTGATCCTGACATTGGCAACATTTTGGGAACCAACAAATAACCAGAAGTGGAATAGTGTTCTCCCCTGAGATTGCTCCTCTGAAAGCTGTTGTCGGTCCTGTGATCATTCCTGCTTTTGTTCCTGCTGATACTACTACTATAGTTCCTGTGATTACCCCTGCTGACACCCCTATCACCGAGTCGACCAAGACTCGGGGCAAAGACATTTTGGTTGAGCCTGTCTGGATGAAGGTGCAGTCAGTATCTATCCCAGAGAATTCCAAGAAAGAGTTGGAAGAAATTTTGAAAATTATAAAAAGAAGCGACTATAATGTAATCGAATAGCTAGGGCAGACCCCTTCAAAGATTTATATGCTAGCTTTACTATTGTGCTCCGAAGCTCATGCGAAGGCCTTGGTGAAATTTCTTAAAACTGCCCATATGCCACAGGATACCTCTGCTGACCAATTCAAAGATTGTGTGGCTAGTTTGACAGCTGATAACGGATTGGGCTTTTCTGATGCTGATTTGACATCTAGAGGGAGAAAACACAATGATGCGTTGCATGTCTTTATCGAATGCAGGGGCACTACTTTGGCCCATGTCCTGGTAGATACTGGTTCATCATTGAATGTGATGCCTAATAAGGCTCTGGATAGACTAGATTGTGAAGGTTTGACCTTAAAACCCAGCAATATAGTGGTAAGGGCCTTCGACGGTTCGAAGAGAATGGTGCACGGGGAGGTGGACATTCCCATCAAAGTCTGAACTCAGACCTTTGATTCAACTTTCTATGTGATGGATATTCTCCCTTCCTATTCCTGTTTATTGGGCCGACCTTGGATTCATGGCACTGGTGCCGTCACCTCTACATTACATCAGATGTTAAAGTACCCAATCAAGGGAAAAATCATCACTGTCCATGGAGAGGAGGAATATATAGTCAGTCACCTGAACTCCTTCAGGTATGTGGAAATGGATAGTGAATTCATCGAAACTGCGTGTCAGTATTTCGAGGAAGTCCCACAAATAGTTACGGAAACCAAGACTATTTCCAAAGTCCCGAAGATTACCAGACCTCTAGTGAAGAGGGCTTCTCTGAAAGATGCCAAGGAAGTAGTCGAAGAAGGTGGGTGTACAATTTGGAGCCAACTTCTGGATATTTCCTACAAGTCTGACAAATTTGGTTTGGGTTTTACTTCAGGAGCCTAGAAAGCTGTTCGTCGTGCTCGTGCCTGGGGACCACCTTTGCGGATCAGCAACCATGGAGTCAACGCAGTGGAAGATAGTGATAACAGTTGTGACCTGGAAGAATGGATTTTTCCAAATATCAGTGAAGGACTCAACAACTGGGAAGCCAAATAATTTGTCCCTATTACTTTTATCCAACAATAATTGTCTTTAAATTTTTGTCAGGCTTGTAATAATTAAACAACTTAGACTTTAAAACCTCGTGTCTTACCCGAGGCACAACGGTCCATTTGTGAGGGTTGTTACTTCATTTTCATATGTCATCAATAAATCATGGACGTTTTTTGCATGCAAATTTTACGCTCTTTGTTCTTCTTTTTCTACATTTTATTTTTTCAAAGATAGTTATGCTCTTACACACACTCACATATCTAAATGAAGATCCACATCCACTCAGGATCCCATGGGTAACGATTCTGCTATGGCCTTTTGTGACTTAGAAAATCCAATCTACCAAACCGAAGACGAAGGTGAGGAATATTGTGAGGTGTCAGGGGAACTAGCCAGGTTACTACAATAGGAAGAAATGACCATACAGCCCCATGAAGAGTCGGTTGACACACTTAACTTAGGTACCAAAGAGGACAAGAAAGAAGTCAAGGTAGGTGCCAACCTGGAACCTAGTGTCAAGAAGCGCTTAAGTCAGTTACTACATGACTATGTTGAGGTCTTTGCCTGTTCATACAAAGACATGCCAGGACTCGACGCTGATATCGTGGTTCATCGTCTGCCGACAAAAGAAGACTACCCTCCGGTAAAATAGAAAGTATGTCGCATGTTGTTGTAACCTAAAATTTTCCCTCTCATTTATCAATAATTTGCTCACAAGATCTCCCATGACCCAAGACTACACTAGGGTTTGATAAGCTCAAGACACCTCTTTAGGCACTGATGACCAAAATTAGGGTTTGAGTTTTCACAAAGATATTTGAGCTTCCAATTCCCCATATGACTTTCATGGATCATTATGGACCCTCGAGATTATTCATGTCAAGTTTCAAACTTTGAATCACACTTTTGATCAGTCAATTGAGCAGTTGACCTAAAAATCAATTGTATTGGGGAAAAAGTCAACTATGGCCAATTCACAGTCAAACTTCATAATTTTTGGTCCACATCAACATTTTAAAATCATGTGTATCATTTGATCAAGTTTGGACCACAACTCCTCAAGAAATTTGATCAAATCTCCAAAAGGGCAAAATGGTCAAAATTAGGGTTTTGATTGGGAAAGGGCAATTTCTGATTTTTGACCTAGCATATGGTCAATTGGTTTAAGGCATGATCTCAAGAGTCTAATTTCAACATTTTTACCTAATGACATGGTTCAAAACATTGCAAGTCCATTGGATTGATGGATAAATTTTGTAGTCAACTCATCAAAAGTCAACTGTATACTGAAAAGTCAAACTTTGACTTTTTGGTCAAATTCAAGTGCCAAAGATCATAATTCATCAAAAAATGTCAAAATATGAAACTTATTCATCAAGAAATCAAAAATTCAATATTTCATTTTGAAAAGTCAAAATTTCTAAACTTAGTAATTTTTCTAAGTGTTGGAAATTTCATGTTTTTTCATAACTTTGAGCCAAATTTTCACCCTGATGCAAGATGATTCAAGAAAAACTTCCAACATGAAAGTTGTAGATCTCCATGAAATATACAACTTTTCTTTACACAACTCCTTCTAAAAATTCTTGTATCTCAAGTTATGATTTTATGAACATAGAGTCATGAAACTAAACACTTAGTGAAATTTTGCCCTAATTTAGCCAGGATTTTAACCTAACTTCATTACACTTTTTCACATAGTTCCAAATGGAATATTCAAAAGCAATTCAAATATGGGTTGTAGATAACATTTCAAGCTTTATAAAATTTCCAAGAACTCCTTGAGATCATTCTTGAGGAGGGAGAATCGAAGAGATGAAATTAGGGTTTTGTCACTTGAATTACAAGTCATTTTTGATGAACACTTGAACCAAATCGCTGCTAGGCTGCATAATATTTGCTTTGCAGGTCTCAAACTTATTTTTCACTCCATAATTGAATTTTTACACATCTGTTAGAGCTTTGATCCAAGCAATTGAGCTATTGTCCAAGTTGCATTTCCATTTATGGCACAAAGTTAGCAATGCCATTCTTGTAAAGCAAGCTTTTTGCATAAAGTTCACATTGAGCCTCTAACTTGTTCCCTCTAATCACACACCATCCAAAAAGTCAGAACCAAGCTTGTTTAAAGCATAACCACTCTATCTTAGCAAGTACATAAGGCATGAAAACTTGTTTTGTCAAAGAATCACATGTTTAACTTAAACATGTAAATTTGAATTCTGATCAACTAGAGAACTCAAAACTTGTTGCTTATAAATAGAGTCACTATTTTTGAGCAAAAACACGAGCTTTAACACCCTGAAATACACCAAAACTCTCTCAAATCAGAAATTGCACAAAAACTCCATTGTTGCACAGTTTCTGACCTTGAACATCAAACTCTCATTTCCCTCGTGCGTTTCTTGGACTTTTAGTTTCTAAAGCTTCCTTATATCAAATAAAACTCATCCCTATCCTTATTCTATAAATGTAACACCATTTACCATAAATTCTATAACCAAAAAACAGGGTCTACAACTTGACTTCTCCAGACCATTTCAACCATCCATTGTTCAAGCTAACCATTGCATTAGCTTCCTAGGACCTCAAGGAAGAAAACCTGATCATCGCCATCAATTGAAACAAGCTCAAACTCCAAACACGATTTCCTATTTTGAGGTAAGTTTTCTCAACTTGGAACTCTTCATACAAGCATCATCAATAATTTATTTGTGAATAAAACATCTAGATATCATTTCCCTGAAGCTAACCATGTCCTTAGTTTCCATTAATTTTGCTTGAGCTTAGAGAATTTTGAAACTGAAATTTTTGAAATTTTAGGGTTCAGATTAGGGCCATTAAAATTCTTGCTTATCTTTGATCCATAGTTTTAATACTTTACCTTTCTGGAATCGTGAGAAAATTTGCTACAAGTTTCACGTTTTCATTTTTAATGAGAAATGAGCAAGTTACAGTAGGTCTGGCTAGAGGTTGAAGATGAAGTCTTCAGGGGGCGTTTTTCCTTACATATTTATTGTTTCATTTGTATTAACAAATGTATATCCACCCCAGTGGTAGAAGCGCGTGCCTGTAACCTATGGGACCTTAGTTCGAGCCCCAGTGGTACCCTTTTGCATTTTTTCATGTTTGTTTAGCAACTCTGACCTTTTTTTGTTTGGCAGGCGCTGGGCCCTTTGGGCTTGGTTCATTTTTGTTTTTGCTAGCTGACTCCCATACTGACTTTTGGCACCCTCTGGCCCAATTTATTTTATTTATTCATTTATTTATTTTATTTTATTTTTCTTTACTTAAAATTTTTTCCTAAGTACTAAAAATCATAAAAATATAAGAAAAATGATATATGTTTATATTTTGACTTATTTTATTTTAATTTTCCATAAATAATAATATTTTTATTTATTATACTTTATTTATTTTATTATGTAAATCTTATAAACTTAATTAATATTACTTTATTTATTTATTTTTCTTCACACCATTTAAAATACATTATTTTAATATAAAAAAAGACTAAAAATATTTTATAATACTACAAATATTTTCAAGATAAAAAAAATACCAAAAAATACTTTTCTTAAACTTATTTTCTTTTGATTAATTAATAGAACTAGGTTTTCATTTAAAATATTTTCTTAATAAATTCAAACTTAATTAATTATTTTCTTTATTTAATTAGGTTAAGACAAAAATCTTTTTTCATGAAAACCAAAAAAAATTCCTTTTCTTTACATTTTGCATCCTTGTATATTTATTCATTTTTATACTTTGTATTTATTTATTTCCTTGTACACTCCCTCCCCACAAATGTTGTAATAGCGTAGTAACTTTAAATTTCGCAATTTATCGCTTTTATATAACATGCTAGTAATTAGGGTTTGTATGGAAAGACTAAAACCAATGATTAGAAAACCCTAATTCAAGAGAAAAACAAGCATGAAAATGATACACTTCCACACAAGCACCTCTAGGGTTATTCCACTCGGTTGCCTTATACAAAATTGCCATATTACGCATGTGAGGTATCTTAGCAAAAACAAGCAAAAATACAAGATCATGGTCCCTCGATGACGCTATCTAAGTTGCCTTACAAATGATCTTAGTCCCTCAAAAATAATGCTAAGATACCTTGCAACATTGTTAATCATGGTTATTTGATGACCCACGCCCGTCCCGTTTACATCCAAAGATAGGGTTGCTTACCAAATCAATGGTAAGACAACAATGTCAAAGGAAAAGAAAATGAACAAGAAAGACATTTGAGTAGGTAGATTTCTCCTAATTACTTGCTCCATTTCAAAACAAACATTCTTGCTATTTTCAAAACAAACACCTACACTTTCAAACATCTTACAAGATTGAAAACATTTTCAAAAGATCAAACATCTTTGTATACATTCTTACAAACAAGAATCATTACAAAGATTTCCTAAACAATGACCTCTTTACAAAATACTTTCAAAAATCACATCAAGCACAATTTCAAACAAAAAGCAAGTGATCTAGCAAGTAACTAAGAGGCCATGGAAAACCATGGATGAAGAGGGTGCTAATACCTTCCCTCTTCATAATCTACCCCTCGAACTCAAGAAACAATCTCAAAGGTCTTTCCTGTGCTTTTTCACCTTTCTTTTTGGATAAAAGAAAAGTCGGTAGAGACTCTTGCTAACCGTAACATTTGCAATCAAACGCAAAACATTCAAGTCAGTTCTCCCACTGTACCACAGAACTGGCGAGTCTGCTGGAGAATTTTTAAAGTGGGGTTACCTTAGGGTTAGATCACATTTACTTGCTTATATTCTTTGATTTGTTTACTCTACATTATGGTTCTTTGTTTGGGTTTTAATCCTCTACCTGGATTTGGGATACATTATAGGTAAGTAGCAATACATTGTGGAAACTATGCGTGGTATACCGACATGGTCTAAGCAATAGCTACGTTAGTGCGACATAATTGTGGGTACTGGTAGCCTTTGAGTTAAGCAAAGAGAATAAGGGGCGGCTGAGTGATGTCATGAAGCACTAATGAACTTTTAGAACATTTACTTGACCAACTTGGCCTTTAGGATGTAGTGAGATGATCGGCTTTGGTGCAGTCCGAAGTTGGTAGATACTCGATACTACACTCATCGAGGTTTGGTTTCTTGGGATATTTCGGTGTTCATTAAAGAGGCTTGTGTTGAAACAATGACCAAGGAAACAAACCAGTGATATTGAGCTTCTTAGAACCCGGTTACTATTACTAGGACAAGTTTGAGCCAACTAAACTTCAAGAGGGTACTTACCTATAAAACTCCATGCAAGCCTAAACCTAGGGACTTGTTTGTTTTGTTGGTATATACATACTTGTACAAAAAATCATGAACATCATAACATCATACACATTCACTAACCATTTCAAGGATTTTGGGATTCATCTTTGTTCTTGTTTTGTAGGATATGGATTCTCTTCGCAGGAAAATTATTCAAGTCAACCTTGTAAGGATCCCTCCACAACTTAAGGAACTAGCTTCAAGGATTCCTGAAAACTCTCCATTCACCGAGAGACATGGTCACCTAATCAACTTGGTCACCTCCAACACATATGAGGACATGATGAAGGTGCTCTTTCAGTTCTTTGATCCTTTACACCATTGCTTCACATTTCCTGACTATAAACTTGTGCCTACTTTGGAAGAATTCTCCCGACTCTTGAGGATTCCAATTCTAAATCAACTACCTTTCAACTGTACGGAAAGAGACCCAAAGGAAGAAGAGATTGCTCAAGCTCTACACTTGCACTCCTCAGATGTCACAACTCATTGGGAAACAAGAAGTGGTGTCAAAGGTTTCCTAACAAAGTTCCTGTTTGAGAAAGCCCAAAACCGTTGGAATTCTATGGACCTGCAAGCTTTTGAGGAAATTGTGGCTCTCCTCATCTATGGGATGGTATTGTTTCCAAATCCTGATCAACTCATAGATGTGAACGCCGTCAAAATCTTCATATCCTGCAACCCGATGCCTACATTGCTAGGAGATATCCTACACTCTTTTCACACTCGCACAATGAGGAAAAGAGATGTCCTTATGTATTTCACTCCTCCCTTGGAAAGATGGTTTATTTCGCATCTTCCCCAATCTGTATTAAGGAACGAGCAAGGTTCAAGGTGGTCACAAAAGTTGATGACGCTCAAACATTCAGACATTCATTGGTGCTCCCGTTCCATAGAGAATGTTACTATTATCGACCGTTGTGAAGAATTTCCTAATGTCCCTTTACTTGGCATTAGGGGAGGTATCACCTACAACCCCTTCTTAGCCTTAAGACAGTTTGGTTACGCCCGAAGGGATGGCCCACACGAGATGTTGATTCAAGGTTTGGTATTTGACTACGAAAACCATGATCAAGGTCTTCGCCAGAGATTTATCCGAGCTTGGAGGATTTAAACAAGGTAGATAGCAAGACTTTGGGGCACAAGAATTCCATCCCTCTTGATCCTTACCTTAAATGGGTATGAGCTCGTGCTCCGAGTGTTATAATGCCTTACCCCTCCATTCTCCCGGTAATCTTTGAGCCTGTCATGGAGGGAGATATTCTATATACTATCCTACATCCTGACATTCCTACCTCTCTTGAAGACCTACAAAGGGATTGGATACAACTCAAGGGGGAGCGAGATACTTTCGAAGCCCAATTCTACGCAAGCGAGAAGAAGGTTTTGGAACTCACTAGGCCACTTCATGAGGCGCAGACTCTGAATGTTTACATTGCACCAAAGAGGATGCGTACTACCTTTCTATCTTAGAGTTTCTTGTATTTGTTTTCCCCAAGAAGGCATTGATGTACTCTAGCTTTAATCTATTAATATAACGTGTATTTCCTTTTTGTCTAAAACAAATTTGAATCTTAAGATCCTTGAAATCATTGCATAGGCATTTATCATTCATCATAACATAAACATGTTTCTTGCAACAAGTCTCCTCATCTCTCTACTGTTTATTTCAGTAAGATGGATCTCAAGCAAACAGTGAAGGACCTCCAAGCTCAGAATGCACAATTCCAACAGTTGTTCTTGACCCTAGCCAAAGGACAAGAGGAGTTGAAGGCTTTGCTGGCTGAGGAGAAGAAAAAGAAGATAGCCGGAGTTCTAAACATGGGAAGAAGGTTCCGAGGACAGACAAGAAGATCCCTAGACTTGGAAACAACATCTGGTGAGAAAGACAACCAAGATGGGAAGGGCAAGGAAACAGTTGTCCAATCAGAATCAGAAGAGGAAGAGGAAGAAGAAGACTATTCTGAAGAACAATACCCTCCAGCTGATGACAAGTATAAACATCTCGAAGAGCGATTGAGCGCAATGGAAATCCAAAAAGTTCCTGGATTGGACTTTGAGGAATTGGGTCTAGTATCGGGGATTGTCATTCCTCCAAAATTCAAAGCACCTGTGTTCGCCAAATATGACGGAGTTTCATGCCCTAAAATGCATCTTCGGTCCTATGTGAGGAAAATCCAGCCCCATACCGCTGACAAAGACTTATGGGTACACTTCTTCTAAGACAACCTGTTTGGAACTCAACTTGATTGGTTTTATCAGTTAGAAAGAGCCACTTTTCATAACTGGGAAGATATTGCTGCAGCGTTTTACAAACAATTCCAATACAATGTTGATCTTGCGCCTACCCGTACTCAACTCCAGAGTATGGACATGATTTCGAATGAAGGTTTCAAAGGCTATGCGCAAAAATGGAGAGACTTGGCTGGAAGAGTTCAACCTCCCCTATCTGAAAGAGAATTAGTAGACGTGTTTTTAGGCACCTTGTTTGGTCCCTTCTTCAATCACCTAATTGGGAGTTCACCGGCAGGTTTTACTAAACTGATATTGATCAGAGAAAGGATAGAAGCTGGGATAAAGAGTGGAAATATTCAAAATGATACATCCTCTACTGCTATAAGGAAGCCAATTATCGGAAAGAAAGAAGTGGTTGTTGTTTATCCTCAGAGAAATCCAGATAGGGCCGAATGTCATCCAATGGTGGGGGTTGTTATGATTCCTAAACCTGCACCTGATCAACAAAGAAATAACCAACCAAGGAAGGAAAGACCAGTCAGACAATTCACCAGAATTAACATGACCTTATCTCAAATATTGCCACATCTGTTAAGATCCAACTTAGTAACCTTGAAAGAAGCTCCAAAGAACCCTAACACAACATCTCCTCACTATCATCCTAACGCCCGATGTGCATACCACTCTGAGAGTCCCGACCATGACACTAACAATTGTTGGGCTCTAAAGAACAAAGTACAAGACCTCATTGAAGCCAAAGATATTGAATTCGATGCGCCCGAAAATCCAAATGTCATTTCTTCCCCTATGCCCAAACACGACCGTAATACCAACGCCATTGAGGAATATATGTTTGTTACTTCAGTTGATGAACTTGTGACCTCACTCCTAATTATCAAAAAGAATTTTTTGATTGCCGGTGTATTCCCAGGCTGTGATAAAGGCTGTCATTTCTGTTTGTCCTCACAAACCAACTGTCTTTTGGTGAAAACAGGCGTTCAGTGCCTAATAGATAACAAGGAAATTTTGTTTGAAAAGAATTTTGTTCCACCTGTTCCTCTTAATGATGTGTCTATCATTACCATTTCCGCCAATTCTTCCAGGGTCTCCACCAAAAGACCTGTTAGAATTACATCAGTTCCAAAAGCAGCTCCTTTGATAATTACAATTCCTGGACCAGCCTCGTATTCGTCAGACAAAACCGTACCATGGAATTATGGAGGAGATGTCTACTACCACGGTATCAAGCAAGATTGGCCAGTTGCTGAATATTTAAGCTTTGATAAAGTTAACTCTGATATCATTAATATTGCAGGGACTAGAAAGATCACCCGAAGCGGAAGGATATTCTCTCCAGAAATTGCTCCCCCATAAGCAGTTTCTGGACCCGTAATAATTCCTGTTGTTGTTGCTCCCCCGAAGGCTATTCCTAGTCCTACAATCATCTCCACCAATACTCCAACTGACAAAGCCATTATAATCCCTGCTAATACTCCTACTGACATTCCTGCTGCCGACTTAACCGAGACTCGAGGTAAAAGTATTCTGATTGAGCCTGTCCGGACGAAGGCACAATCATTGGCTATCCCTGAAACCTCCCGGAAAGAGATGGAGGAAACTCTAAAGATCATAAAAAGAAACGACTACGATGTAGTTGAACAACTAGGGAAAACTCCATCCAAAATTTCCATGCTGGCTTTACTACTATGTTCTGAGGCGCATGCAAAAGCCTTGGTAAAATTCCTGAAAACTGCCCTTGTACCCCAAGAAACATCTGTCGATCAGTTCCAAGACCGTGTAGCCAGCTTGACTGCAAATAATGGTCTAGGTTTTTCGGATGCTGATTTAACGCCAAGAGGAAGGAAGCATAATGAGGCATTTCACGTCTTAGTTGAATGTAGGGGCACAACCTTGGCTCATGTTTTGATGGAACTGGCTCATCTCTAAATGTATTTCCTAAAAAAGCTCTTGATAGGCTTGATTGTGAGGGATTGACATTAAAGCAGAGTAACATAGTAGTGAAGGCTTTTGACGGCTCAAAAAGGATGGTGCATGGGGAAGTGGATATCCCCATAAAAGTTGGAACCCAAACATTTGATTCAACTTTTTATGTAAAGGATATCCGCCCCTCATATTCCTGCTTGCTAGGAAGACCATGGATTCACAATGCTGGCGTTGTCACTTCTATGTGGCCCCAAATGCTGAAGTATCCAATCCAAGGGAAGATTATCACTGTTCATGGAGAAGAAGAGTATATGATCATCCATCTCAATTCCTTCAGATATATAAAGTTAGATGGCAAATTTATTGAAACTCCATTCCAACACTTTGGCGACGTCCCGCAAGATGTGGCAGTAACCAGGGCTGTTCCCAAAATCACAAGGCCTCCACTCAGAATGTCATCGTTAAAGGATGCAAAGGCAATGATATAAGAAGGTGGGTGCACTATCTGGGGGCAACTCCCAGATATCCCATACAAGTCTGACAAATTTTCCCTGGGTTTTACTTCACATGCTCAGAAGGTTGTACGCCGCGCTCGTGCTGGAGGACCACCCATGAAGATCAACAACCGTGAAGTCAACGCGGTAGAGCATGATGAAGATGTTTGCAAACTAGAAGATTGGATCTTCCCAACTGTTAGTGGAGGGCTCAGCAATTGGGAGGCTAGAGATTTTTTCCCGATCACTTTTATCCCACGGTAATTTGTCTTTACATTTTGTTGGATCTGTAATATTAAAACAATTCAAACTCTTAAAGCCTTGTGTCTTACTCGAGGCACAATGGTCCATTTGTAAGGGTTATTATCTCATTTACATATGACATCAATGAATCATGGAAGTTTTGCATACAAACATTGCGCTCGTTGTTTTTCTTTTTACATTTTTTCTTTCAAAGATAGATATACCCTTACACACACTCACACTCACAATGCAGGTCTACATCCATTCGGGATCCCATGGATAACGGTTCTACTATGGCTTTTTGTGACTTTGAAAATCTAATCTACCAAGACGAAGACGAAGGTGAGGAAGATTGTGAAGTACCAGGGGAACTTGCCAGATTACTACTGCAAGAAGAGAGAACTATTCAGCCTTACGAGGACCCTGTGGACACAATCAACCTGGGTACTAAAGAAGACAAAAGAGAGGTCAAGGTGGGTGCCAATCTGGAACCAAGTGTCAAGGAGCGTATGATTCAGTTGCTACACGAGTATGTTGAGGTCTTTTCCTGGTCGTATGAAGATATGCCAGGACTTGATGCAGATATTGTGGTGCATCGTCTACTTACAAAAGGAGATTTCCTACCAGTAAAATAAAAGGTCCGTCGAATGCGACCAGATATGTCAGAGAAGATTAAAGCTGAAGACACAAAACAATTCAATGCTGGATTCTTGGCCGTCACCTCTTATCCGCAATGGGTGGCCAATGTTGTTCCCGTACCCAAGAAGGACGTCAAGGTACGAATGTGCGTGGACTACAGATATTTAAATAGGGCAAGCCCTAAGGATGATTTCCGACTTCCACACATTGATATCCTAGTTGACAATACTGCACAACACAAAGTGTTTTCTTTCATGGGCGGTTTCTCAGGTTACAACCAATTCAAAATGGCGCTTGAGGACATGGAGAAAACAACATTCATCATACAGTGGGGCACTTTCTGCTACAAGGTGGTGCCATTCAGACTGAAGAATGTTGGGGAAACCTATCAACGTGCCATGGTAGATCTATTTCACGACATGATACATCACGAAATTGAAGTCTATGTGGACGACATGATAGATAGATCTCAAATAGAAGAAGAGCATCTTGACCATCTACAAAAACTCTTTGAGAGACTAAAGAAGTATAAGCTAAGGTTGAACCCAAATAAATGCACATTTGGAGTAAGGTCTGGTAAGCTCCTAGGCTTTGTCGTCAGCAATAAGGGTATTTAAGTAGATCCTGCTAAGGTGAAAGCGATACAAGAGATGCCTCCTCCTCGTACTGAAAAAGAAGTCAGAGGGTTCTTGGGACGTTTGAACTACATTGCCAGATTCATTTCTCACTTGACAGCTACCTGTGAACCAATCTTCAAGCTATTGAAGAAAGATCAAGTAGTCAAATGGAATGATGAACGCCAAAATGCTTTCGACAAGATCAAAGAGTACCTGCAAGAGCCTCCTGTTTTGATGCCACTTGTGGAGGGGAGACCATTGATCATGTATCTAACCGTTTTGGAAAATTCAATGGGGTGCGTGCTGGGGTAGCATGACGAGTCTGGCCGAAAATTTATTACCCGAGCAAAAAGTTTACCGACTGTGAAACAAGATATTCATTGCTCGAGAAAACTTGTTGTGCTCTGACATGGGCTTCTCGCCGGTTAAGACAGTATATGCTGACTCATACAACCCTGTTGATATCTGAAATGGATCCAATAAAATACATCTTCGAGAAACCTGCTCTCTCTGGGAGAATAGCAAGATGGAAGATGATCCTGACGGAATATGACATACAATATGCTACCCATAAAGCAATAAAGGGCAGTGTACTAGTTGATCACCTTGGTCACCAAGCTGTAGAAGACTACCAGTCCATGAAGTACGAATTTCTAGATGAAGACATCATGATGGTAAACAACTGTGAAGAATTCAGGCCATATAACGGACCTGAACAAGGATCCCGATCGACCCTGGTTTTTGATGGGGCATCTAACGCACTTGGCAATGGTATTGGTGATGTACTCATATCTCCTGAAGGATGTCATACTCCTTTTATCGCAAGACTCTACTTCAATTATACAAATAACATGGCGGAATACGAAGCATACATCTTCGGTCTCAAAGCTGCCATAAACTTGGGGATCAAATCTTTGAATGTATTCGGGGATTTAGTTTTGGTTATTATCCATATCAAAGGGGAATGGGACACCAAACACCCAATCCTTATCCCTTACAAAGGACATGTTTTGACATTGCTCCCACATTTTGAGAAGATTACCTTCTAGCATTTACCGCGAGAAGAAAATCAGCTAGCAGACGCACTAGCCACAATGTCATCTATATTTAAACTTAAATGGGATAATGAGGCTCCCCAGATCACCATTGAACGAAGGGATGAACCAGCACACTATCATGAGATTAATACCGAAGAAGTAGTGGACCGGCCTTGGTTTCATGAAGTCAAGAGGTATCTCGAGGCTCAAGAATACCCAGAAGGAGCTTCAGTCAATGATAAGAAGTTCTTAAGGATATTCTCTGCTAAATTCTTCCTTAGTAATGTCATTCTTTACAAACACAACCATGACTTTGTATTACTTCGGTGCGTAGACAAGGTTGAAGCTGAAAGGATCATGGCTGAATTACATGAAGGCACTTTTGGCACCCATTCCAGTGGGCATACGATGGCAAAGAAAATCCTACGGGAAGGCTATTACTGGTCTATGATGGAAGCATATTGCTATCAACACTCTCGAACTTGCCATAAGTGTCACATTTATGCTGATAAGGTGCACGTACCTTTGGTTCCTCTGAATGTATTGACAGCTCCTTGGCCCTTTGCTATGTGGGGAATAGATATGATTGGGGAAATCAAGCCGACATCCTCTAATGGACACCATTGCATCTTAGTGGCCATTGATTATTTTACAAAGTGGGTGGAGGCAGCTTCCTTCGCTTCCGTCCAATGGTGGGGGTTGTTATGATTCCTAAACCTGCACCTGATCAGCAAAGAAACAACCAACCAAGGAAGGAAAGACCAGTCAGACAATTCACCAAAATTAACATGACATTATCTCAAGTATTGCCACATCTGTTAAGATCCAACTTAATAACCTTGAAAGAAGCTCCAAAGAACCCTAACACAACATCTCCTCACTATCATCCTTACGCCTGCTGTGCATACCACTCTGAGAGTCCCGACCATGACACTAACAATTTTTGGGCTCTAAAGAACAAAGTACAAGACCTCATTGAAGCCAAAGATATTGAATTCGATGCGCCCGAAAAGCCAAATGTCATTTCTGCCCCTATGCCCAAACACGACCATAATAACAACGCCATTGAGGAAGATATGTTTGTTACTTCAGTTGATGAACTTGTGACCTCACTCCTAATTATCAAAAAGAATTTTTTGATTGTCGGTGTATTTCAAGGCTGTGATAAAGGCTGTCATTTCTGTTTGTCCTCACAAACCAACTGTCTTTTGGTGAAAACAGGCGTTCAGTGCCTAATAGATAACAAGGAAATTTTGTTTGAAAAGACTTCTGTTCCACCTGCTCCTCTTAATGATGTGTCTATCATTACCAATTCCGCCAATTCTTCCAGGGTCACCACAAAAAGACCCGTTACAATTACATCAGTTCCAAAAGCAGCTCCTTTTATAACTACAATTCCTGGACCAGTCCCGTATTCGTCAGACAAAACCGTACCATGGAATTATAGAGGAGATGTCTACTACCACGGTATCAAGCAAGATTGGCCAGCTGTGGAATATTCAAGTTTTGAGAAAGTTAACTCTGATATCAGTAATATTACAGGGACTAGAAATATTACCCGAAGTGGAAGGATATTCTCTCCAGAAATTGCTCCCCCATAAGCAGTTTTTGGACCCGTAATAATTCCTGTTGTTGTTGCTCCCCTGAAGGTTATTCCCAGTCCTACAATCATCTCCACCAATACTCCAACTGACAAATCTGTTACAATCCCTGCTAATACTCCTACTAACATTCCTGCTGTCGACATAACTGAGACTCGAGGTAAAAGTATTCTGACTGAGCCTGTCCGGACGAAGGCACAATCATTGGCTATCCTTGAAACCTCCCGAAAAGAGATGGAGGAAATTCTAAAGATCATAAAAAGAAACGGCTACGATGTAGTTGAACAACTGGGGAAAAATGCATCCAAAATTTCCATGTTGGCTTTACTACTATGTTCCGAGGCGCATGCAAAAGCCTTGGTAAAATTCCTGAAAACTGCCCTTGTACCCCAAGAAACATCTGTCGATAAGTTCCAAGACCGCGTAGCCAGCTTCACTGCAAATAATGGTCTAGGTTTTTCGGATGCTGATTTAACGCCAAGAGGAAGGAAGCATAATCAGGAATTTCACGTTTCAGTTGAATGTAGGGGCACAACCTTGGCTCATGTTTTGGTGGAACTGGCTCATCTCTAAATGTATTGCCTAAAAAATCTCTTGATAGGCTTTATTGCGAGGAATTGACATTAAAGCAGAGTAACATAGTAGTGAGGGCTTTTGACGGATCAAAAAGGATGGTGCAAGGGGAAGTGGATATCCCCATAAAAGTTGGAACCCAAACATTTGATTCAACTTTTTATGTAATGGATATCCGCCCCTCATATTCCTGCTTGCTAGGCAGACCATGGATTCACAATGCTGGCTCTGTCACTTCTACGTTGCACCAAATGCTGAAGTATCAAATCCAAGGGAAGATTATCACTGTTCATGGAGAAGAAGAGTATATGATCAGCCAACTCAATTCCTTCAGATATGTGGAGTTAGATGGAAAATTTATTGAAACTCCATTCTAACACTTTGAGGGCGTCCTGCAAGATGTGGCAGTAACCCGGGTTGTTCCTAAAATCACAAGGCCTCCACTCAGAATGTCATTGTTAAAGGATGCAAAGGCAATGATAGAAGAAGGTGGGTGCACTATCTGGGGGAAACTCCCAGATATCCCATACAAGTCTGACAAATTTGGCATGGGTTTCACTTCACATGCTCAGAAGGTTGTACACCGCGCTCGTGCTGGAGGACCACCCATGAAGGTCAACAACCGTGAAGTCAACGCGGTAGAGGATGATGAAGATGTTTGTAACCTAGAAGATTGGATCTTCCCAACTGTTAGTGGAGGGCTCAGTAATTGGGAGGCTAGATATTTTATCCTGATCACTTTTATCCCACAGTAATTTGTCTTTACATTTTATTGGATCTGTAATATTAAAACAATTCAATCTTTTAAAGCCTTGTGTCGTACCCAAGGCACAATGGTCCATTTGTAAGGGTTATTATCTCATTTACATATGACATCAATGAATCATGGAAGTTTTGCATACAAACTTTGCGCTCATTGTTTTTCTTTTTACATTTTTTCTTTCAAAGATAGCTATACCCTTACACACACTCACACTCACAATGCAGGTCTACATCCATTCAAGATCCCATGGATAACGGTTCTACTATGTCTTTTTGTGACTCTGAAAATCTAATCTACCAAGCTGAAGACGAAGGTGAGGAAGATTGTGAAGTACCAGGGGAACATTCCAGATTACTACTGCAAGAAGAGAGAACCATTCAGCCTCACGAGGAACCCATGGACACAATCAACCTGGGCACTAAAGAAGACAAAAGAGAGGTCAAGGTGGGTGCCAATATAGAACCAAGTGTCAAGGAGCATTTGATTCAGTTGCTACACGAGTATGTTGAGGTCTTTGCCTGGTCGTATGAAGACATGCCAGGACTTGATGCAGATATTGTAGTGCATCGTCTACTTACAAAAGGAGATTTCCTACCAGTAAAACAAAAGGTCCGTCGAATGCGACCAGATATGTCAGAGAAGATTAAAGTTGAAGTCATGAAACAATTCAATGCTGGATTCTTGGTCGTCACCTCCTATCCGCAATGGGTTGCCAATGTTGTTCCCGTACCCAAGAAGGACGGCAAGGTAAGAATGTGCATGGACTACAGATATTTAAATAGGGCAAGCCCTAAGGATGATTTCTCACTTCCACACATTGATATCCTAGTTGACAATACTGCACAACACAAAGTATTTTCTTTCATGGACGGTTTCTCAGGTTACAACCAATTCAAAATGGCGCCCGAGGACATGGAGAAAATAACATTCATCACACAGTGGGGCACTTTCTGCTACAAGGTGGTGCAATTAGGACTGAAGAATGTTGGGGAAACCTATCAGCGTGCCATGGTAGCTCTATTTCACGACATGATACATCACGAAATTGAAGTCTATGTGGACGACATGATAGATAAATATCAAATAGAAGAAGAGCATCTTGACCATCTACAAAAACTCTTTGAGAGACTAAATAAGTATAAGCTAAGGTTGAACCAAAATAAATGCATATTTAGAGTAAGGTCTGGTAAGCTCCTAGGCTTTGTCGTCAGTAATAAGGGTATTGAAGTAGATCCTGCTAAGGTGAAAGTGATACAAGAGATGCCTCCTCCTCGTAGTGAAAAAGAAGTCAGAGGGTTCTTGGGACGTTTGAACTACATTGCCAGATTCATTTCTAACTTGACAGCTACCTGTGAACCAATCTTCAAGCTATTGAAGAAAGATCAAGTAGTCAAATGGAATGATGAATGCCAAAATGCTTCCAACAAGATCAAAGAGTACCTGTAAGAGCCTCTTGTTTTGATGCCATGGGTTGAGGGGAGATCATTGATCATGTATCTAACCGTTTTGGAAAATTCAATGGGGTGCGTGCTGGGGCAGCATGACGAGTCTGGCCGAAAATTTATCACCTGAGCAAAAAGTTTATCGACTGTGAAACAAGATATTCACTGCTCGAGAAAACTTTTTGCGCTCTGGCATGGGATGCTCGCCGGCTAAGACAGTATATGCTGACTCATACTACCCTGTTGATATCTAAAATGGATCCAATAAAATACATCTTCAAGAAACTTGCTCTCTCTGGGAGAATAGCAAGATGGAAGATGATCATGACAGAATATGACATACAATATACTACCCAGAAAGCAATAAAGGGAAGTGTACTAGTTGATCACCTTGCTCAAGAAGCTGTAGAAGACTACCAGTCCATGAAGTTCGAATTTCCAGATGAAGACATCATGATGGCAAACAACTGTGAAGAATTCAGGCCATATGACAGACCTAAACAAGGATCCCGATGGACCCTGGTTTTTGATGGGGCATCTAACTCACTTGGCAATGGTATTGGTGATGTACTCATATCTCCTGAAGGATGTCATACTCCTTTTACTGCACGACTCTGCTTCAATTGTACAAATAACATGGCGGAATACGAAGCATGCATCTTCGGTCTCAAAGCTGCCATAGACTTGGGGATCAAATCTTTGAATGTATTCGGGGATTTAGCTTTGGTTATTAGCCATATCAAAGGGGAATGGACACCAAACACCCTAACCTTATCCCTTACAAAGAACATGTTTTGACATTTCTCCCACATTTTGAGAAGATTACCTTCGAGCATTTCCCGCGAGAAGAAAATCAGCAAGCAGACGCACTAGCCACAATGTCATCTATGTTTAAACTTAAATGGGATAATGAGGCTCCTGAGATAACCATTGAACGAAGGGATGAACCAGCACACTATCATGAGATTAATACCGAAGAATTAGTGGACCGGCCTTGGTTTCACGAAGTCAAGAGGTATCTCGAGGCTCAAGAATACCCAGAAGGAGCTTCAGTCAATGATAAGAAGTTCTTAAGGAGATTCTCTGCTAAATTCTTCCTTAGTAATGTCATTCTTTACAAACGCAACCATGACTCTGTATTACTTTGGTGCGTAGACAAGGTTGAAGCTGAAAGGATCATGGTTGAATTACATGAAGGCACTTTTGGCACCCGTTCCAGTGGGCATACGATGACAAAGAAAATCCTACGGGAAGGCTATTACTGGTCTACCATTGAAGCATATTGCTATCAACACTCTCGAACTTGCCATAAGTGTCAGATTTATGATGACAACATGCATGTACGTCCGGTTCCTTTGAATGTCTTGATAGCTCCTTGGCCCTTAGCTATGTGGGGAATAGATATGATTGGGGAAATCAAGCCGACATCCTCTAGTAGACACCGCTTCATCTTAGTGGCCATTGATTATTTTACAAAGTGGGTGGAGGCAGCTTCCTTCGCTTCCGTTACCAAGAATGTTGTCGCTCGGTTCATCAAGCAGAATCTCATATGTCGTTAAGGTATCCCACAGAGGATCATTACTGATAATGGTACAAACCTGAACAATACTATGATCACCGCCTTGGGCGAGCAATTCAAGATTCATCATCACAATTCTTCCCCTTACCGGCCAAAGATGAATGGTGCTATCGAAGCCGCGAATAAGAACATTAAAAAGATCATACAGAAAATGGTAGTCACATACAAAGACTGGCATGCGATGCTACCATTCGCTCTCCATGGATATCATACCATGGCACGCACATCAACCGGGGCAACACCCTACTCACTGGTATACGGCATGGAGGCTGTCTTGCCTATTGAGGTCGAAATCCCCTCTCTAAGAATTATGAAGAATGTAGGGCTGAATGAAGAAGATTGGATCCAGACTCGAATTGATAAACTAAACTTGATTGATGAGAAAAGGCTTACTATTGTTTACCATGGTAAAATGTATCAAAAACGGATGATCAAGGCTTTCAACAAAAAGGTCAGATGCCTAGTGTATCAAGTTGGAGATCTGGTGATCAAACGTATCATACTTCCGCAAGGTGATCCTAGGGGCAAATGGACTCCTATATATGAAGGACCATTTGTAATAAAAAAAATATTATCTGGTGGAGCAATGATCTTGACTACCATGGATGGTGACGACCTGCCACACCTTGCAAACGCAGACATAGTCAAAAGATACTACGCATAAGAGACCCACTAGGTTGACGCACCTAGGAAAAACAAGGGCATCCCGGAGAACCAAAAAGGTTCGGGCAAAAATTAGGGGTAAAAACAAAACAAAATTGTACACCCAGCAATTTGAAAACTCGAAAAGGGAAACTTGGGAAAAAAAGGGTATCCCGGTGGACTGAAAACCCGAAAGGGCGGTCCAGGAAAAAGTTAGGGAATTAAAGCGTATGACTATGTCCCGTTGGATCACCTTACGGACAACTTGCAAACTCGAAATTTCTGACCAATTCAATCATCTTCGGACAAGGTAAAAAATGGACAAGATGCTCAGAGATACAAAGGCTATAGTAGAATGGGAACCCCATGGGATTATTGCACATAGCTATTTTTTCTTTGTATTAAAATTTTCATTTTTTACGACGGAATTCTCTTACTAGAATGTTTGTCTCATTGTACAAGAATAGTCACTCAAAGTCAATACGAAGATATCCCTTTAAAAGTGCAAAAACTATCTATTTTTTTCCTCTTGTGTTTTGTTTACAAAAACGTCCAATGATTCATTATTCAACATATGCATTTGAACATAATTACTGTTTACAAATAAATAAAATAAAATACAATCGATGGTGGCTTTAAGGGATAGGGAAATCTCTCTAAGTTTATCTCCATAAAATTCCCCACAGTGTGCAGTGTAATCCCCAACAGAACAAAGCTTCCAGTTATCAATCCCCAGTAGAATTTGTCAAATTTCTCCGAATTCCCCAGATAGGATTTTTCAAACAGTACACGGCATTTCTCTTACAACAGAGTTTATTTCTACAAGAAGAAATTCATCTACACTTAGACTTCACAACATGAAGACTTATACTCCATATTCCTCAGCAGCAGTCAGGGATTTATTTTCCCCAATCCAACAGCAGTGCAGCAGATTAGCTCACATGAGCATACATCGCATCCATATATCATAAACATTGATAACAAGAATGCATTATGCTATGCATTTCATACAACATAAACATTGCATGTTAGCTAACATTTTATCTTTTTCAGTATAAGATTATTCAAACAGCTACCATTAACAATGTTCAAAGATTTCAGATACAGTTCAGATACGCTCCAAACACGGATGCCATCCCGATACTCATTCAGACTCGATCTTCAGATACAATTCAGATACAATTCCAGGCACGGATGTCGTCCTGAAACTCATTCATATCCAATCTTCAGATAAAGTTCAGATACGCTTCAGACACAGATGCCATCCTGACACTCATTCAGATCCAATCTTCAAATACAATTCAGATACGCTCCAGACACAGATGCCATCCTAAAACTCATTCAACTTTCAGATACAGTTCAGATACGCTCCAGACACTGATGCCATTCTGATACTCATTCAGATCCAACTTTCAGATACAGTTCAGATACGCTCCAAACATGGATGCCATCCTGATGCTCATTCAGATTCAACTCTCAGATACAATACAGATACGCCCCAGACACGGACGCCATTCTGATACTCATTCTTTCAGCTTACAAATTACCATTCAACAATCACTTTTGGATGGCATCTACAATCCCATCTCCAACAACTTTCTATCACTCCTCCAAATGGCATCTTTAAGCCCATTCCCTGTACCATCACATCGTCGAGTGCAAATTTCTGGGCACTCTGGTGTCCAATCATCTTCCACCTTCGAGTCACGAATGGAAAAACATGCCAATCTAACTCTTCAGAATTAAGAAGATTGAACAGGGGTAGATGTTGTACCCCAAAATTTTCCCTCTCATTCTTCAAGAATTTTCTCACAAGATCTCCCTTGACCCAAGACTGCACTAGGGTTTGATCAGCTCAAGACACCTCTTTAGGCACTGATGACCAAAATTAGGGTTTGAGTTTGCACAAGGATATTTGAGATTCCAATTCCCCATATTACTTTGATGGATCATGATGGATCCTCAATGTCACTCATGTCAAGTTTCAAACTTTGAATCACACTTTTGATTAGTCAATTGAGCAGTTGACCTAAAAATCAGTTGTATTGGGGAAAAAGTCAACTATGGCCAATTCAAAGTCAAACTTCATAATTTTTGTTCCAAATCAACATTTTAAACTCATATGTATCATTTTATCAAGTTTGGCCCACAACTCCTCAAGATATTTGATCAAATCTCAAAAAGGGCAAAATGGTCAAAATTAGGGTTTTCACTGGGAAAGGTCAATTTCTGATTTTTGACCTAGAAAATAGGCAATTGGTTTAAGGCATGATCTCAAGAGTCCAATTGCATCATTTTGACCTAATGACATGGTTAAAAACATTGCAAGTCCATTGGATTGACAGATGAATTTTGTAGTCAAC
This sequence comes from Vicia faba, assembly GCA_948472305.1. Taxonomy (NCBI): domain Eukaryota; kingdom Viridiplantae; phylum Streptophyta; class Magnoliopsida; order Fabales; family Fabaceae; genus Vicia; species Vicia faba. Next base: position 494,415,624 of record OX451738.1, read on the forward strand.
TGATCAAAAGTCAACTATATACCTAAAAAGTCAAACTTTGACATTTTGGTCTAATTCAAGTGCCAAAGATCATAATTCATCAAAACATGTCAAAATATGAAACTTATTCACCAAGAAATAAAAAAGTCAAGATTTCATGTTTTTTCATAACTTTGAGCCAAACTTTTACCATGATGAAAGTTGATTCAAGAAAAACTTCCAACATGAAAGTTGTAGATCTCCATGAAATCTACAACTTTGCTTTACACAACTCCTTCTAAAAATGCTTGGATCTCAAGTTATGATTTTATGAACATAGGGTCATGAAACTAAACACTTAGTGAAATTTTGCCCTAATTTAGCTAGGATATTGACCTAACTTCATGACACTTTTTCACATTGTTTCAAGGGGAATCTTATAAATCAATTCAAAGATGGGTTGTAGAGCACATTTCAAGATTTCCAAAATGTCCAAGAACTCCTTGAGATCATTCTTGAGGATGGAGAATCAAATATATGAAATTAGGGTTTTGTCACTTGAATTACAAGTCATTTTTGATGAGCACTTGAACCAAATCCATGCTAGGCTGCATAATCCTTACTTTGCAGGCCTCAAAATTGTTTGTCACTCCATAATTAAATGTTTACAAAGCTGTTAGAGCTTTGGTCCAAGCAATTGAGCTATTTTCCAAGTTGCATTTCCATTTATGGCGCAAAGTTAACAATGTCATTCTTGTAAAGCAAGCTTTTTGCATAAAGTTCACATTGAGACTCTAACTTGTTCCCTCTGATCACAATCCATCCACAAACTCAGAAGCAAGCTTGTTTAAAGCATAACCACTCTATCTTAGCAAGTACACAAGACATGGAAACTTGTTTTGTCAAAAAATCACATGTTTAACTTAAACATGTAAATTTGAATTTCGATCAACTAGAGCACTCAAAACTTGTTGCTTATAAATAAAGTCACTGTTTGTGAGCTTGAACACCTTGAAATACACAAAAACTCTCCCAAATCAGAAATTGCACAAAAACTCTATTGTTGCACAATTTCTGACCTTGAACATCAAACTCCCATTTCCCTCGTGCGTTTCTTGGCCTTTTAGTTTCTAAAGCTTCCTTACATCAAATACAACTCATCCCCGTCCTTATTCCAGAACTGTAACACCATTTACCATAACTTCCATAACCAAAAAACAGAGTCTGCAACTTGACTTCTCCAGGCCATTTCAACCATCTGTTGTTCAAGCTAACCATTACATTAGCTTCCTAGGACCTAAAGGAAGCTAACCTGATCATCACCATCAATTGAAACAAGCTAAAACACAAAACACGATTTCCAGTTTTGAGGTAAGTTTTCTCAACTTGGAACTCTTCATACAAGCATCATCAATAGTATATTTGTGAATAAAACATGTATATATCATTGACCTTAAGCTAACCATGTCCTTAGATTCCATTAATTTTGCTAGAGCTTAGAGAATTTTGAAACTGAAATTTCTGAAAATTTTAGGGTTCAGATTAGGGCCATTAAAATTCTTGCTTATCTTTGATCCATAGTTTTAATACTTTACATTTCTGCAATCGTGAGAAAATGTGCCACAAGTTTCATGTTTACAGTTTTCATTTTTAATGAGAAATGAGCAAGTTATAGTAGGTCTGGCTGGAGGTTGAAGATGAAGTCTTCAGGGGGTGTTTTGCCTTACATATTTATTGTTTCATTTGTATTCACGGGTGTAAAGCCACCCCAGTGGTAGAAGCGCGTGTCTGTAACCTATGGGACCTGGGTTCGAGCCCGAATGGTACCCTTTTGCAGGCGCTGGGCCCTTTGGGCCTGGTTCATTTTTGTTTTTGCTACCTGACTCCCATATTGACTTTTGGCACCCCCTGGCCCAAATTATTTTATTTATTCATTTATTTCATTTTTTTTTATTTTTCTTTTCTTAAAAATATTTCCTAAATACTAAAAACCATAAAAATATAAGAAAATTATATATGTTTATTTTTTGACTTATTTTATTTTATTTTTCCATAAATAAAAATATTTTTATTTATTATACTTTATTTATTTTATTAAGTAAATCTTATAAACTTAATTAATATACTTTATTTATTTATTTATTTTTCTTCACACCATTTAAAATACATTATTTTAATATAAAAAAGACTAAAAATATTTTATAATACTACAAGTATTTTCAAGATAAAAAAAATACCAAAAAATACTTTTCTTAAACTTATTTTCTTTTGATTAATTAATAGAACTAGGTTTTCACTTAAAATATTTTCTTAATAAATTCAAACTTAATTAATTATTTTCTTTATTTAATTAGGTTAAGACAAAAACATTTTTTTATGAAAACCAAACAAAATTCCTTTTCTTTACATTTTGAATCCTTGTACATTTATTCATTTTTATACTTTGTATTTATTTATTTTCTTATATATTCATACCAATTCAATATGGTTGTAATAGATTAATTAGGGTTTAAATTCTTGCAATCCCCATTCAACTTGTACACCCCTCCCCACAAATTTTGTAATAGCGTAGTAACTTTAAATTTCGCAAATTATCGCTTTTATATAACATGCTAGTAATTAGGGTTTGTATGGAAAGACTAAATTCAATGATTAGAAAACCCTAATTCAAGACAAAAACAAGCATGAAAATTATACACTTGCACACAAGCACCTCTAAAGTTATTCCACTTGGTTGCCTTATACAAAATGGCCATATTACGCATGTGAGGTATCTTAGCAAAAACAAGCAAAAATACAAGATCATGGTCCCTCGATGACGCTATCTAAGTTTCCTTACAAATGATCTCAGTCCCTCAAAAAGAATGCTAAGATACCTTGCAACATTGCTAATCATGGTTATTCAATGATCCATACCTGTCCCGTTTACATTCAAAGATAGGGTTGCTTACCAAATCAATGGTAAGACAACAATGTCAAAGGAAAAGAAAATGAACAAGAAAGACATTTGAGTAAGTAGATTGCTCCTAATTACTTGCTCCATTTCAAAACAAACATCCTTGCTATTTTAAAAACAAACACTTACACTTTCAAACATCTGACAAGATTGAAAACATTTTCAAAAGATCAAACATCTTTGTATACATTCTTACAAACAAGAATCATTACAAATATTGCCTAAACAATGGCCTCTTTACAAAATACTTTCAAAAACCACATAAAGCATAATTTCAAACAAAAAGCAAGTGATCTAGCAAGTTACTAAGAGCCCATGGAAAACCATGGATGAAGAGGATGCTAATACCTTCCCTTTTCATAATCTACCCCCGAACTCAAGAAACAATCTCAAAGGTCTTTCCTGTGCTCTTTCATATTTCCTTTTGGATAAAAGAAAATTTGGTGGAAACTCTTGCTAACCGCAACATTTGCGATCAAACGCAAAACCTTCAAGTCGGTTCTCCCACCGTATCACACATGCGGCCAGAAGTGTCAGAAAAGATCAAGACTGAAGTCATGAAGCAATTCAACACCGGATTATTAGCCGTCACCTCCTATCCACAATGGGTCACCAATGTTGTTCCAGTGCCTAAAAAGGACGGTAAAGTACGCATGTTTATGGATTACAGAGACTGGAATAGGGCAAACCCTAAGGATGATTTCCTGCTTCCCCACATCAATATTCTGGTTGACAACACCGCACAGCATAAAGTATTCTCCTTCATGGATGACTTCTCCGGGTACAACCAAATCAAAATGGCACCTAAGGACATGGAGAAAACGACCTTCGTCACACAGTGGGGCACATTTTGTTACAAAGTTATGCCATTTGGGTTGAAGAACGTCGGGGAAACATATCAGCGTGCCATGGTAGCTCTGTTTCACGATGTGATCCATCACGAGATAGAGGTCTACATGGATGATATGATAGCCAGATCTCAAACTGAAGAGGAACACCTTGACCATTTGTAGAAACTGTTTGAAAGACTAAATAAATACAAACTAAGGTGGAACCCGAGTAAATGCATATTTGGAGTGAGGTCCGGTAAACTCCTAGGCTTCATTGTCAGCAATAAAGGTATTGAAGTGGACTTTGAAAAGGTAAAAGCAATATAAGAAATGCCTGCTCCTTGCACCGAGAAGAAAGTCAGAGGATTCTTAGGACGACTAAACTACATCTCCAGATTCATTTCCCACCTAACCGCTACTTGCGAACCAATCTTCAAATTACTGAAGAAAGATCAAGTGTTGGATTAGAACGACGACTGCCAGGCTGCCTTTGATAGGATCAAAGAGTACCTTCAAGAGCCTCCTATTTTGATGCCTCTAATCGAGGGAAGACATTTGGTCATGTATCTAACTGTCTTGGAAAACTCAATGGGGTGTGTGCTGGGGCAGCATGACGAGTCTGGCCAAAAATAGCATGCAATATACTACATGAGCAAAAAGTTTACCGACTGTGAAATCAGATATTCACTTCTCAAGAAAACTTGTTGCGCTCTCGCATGGGTTGTTCGCCGGCTAAGACAGTGTATGCTGACCCATACTAACTTATTGATATCTAATATGGATCCAATTAAATACATATTCGAGAAGGCCACCCTCTCTGGAAGAATAGCAAGATGGCAGATGATCCTGACTGAATACGACATTCAATACACTACCCAAAAATCAATAAAGGGCAGTGTGCTAGCCGATCACCTTGCTCATCAGGATGTGGATGACTACTAGTCAATGAAATTCGAGTTCCCATATGAAGACATCACATTGGTAACCAATTATGAAGAACTCATACCATATGACAGACCTGAACAAGGCTCCCGATGGACCTTGGTTTTTGACGGAGCTTCCAATGCGCTCGACAATGGCATAGGCGTTGTGATCATATCCCCTGAAGGATGTCATACTCCCTTCACTGTAAGACTTTGTTTCAACTGTACCAATATTATGGCGGAATATGAAGCATGTATTATGGGTCTCAAATCCGCCATAGATTTGGGAATCAAATCCTTAAAAGTATTTGGAGATTCAGCCTTAATCATCAGGCTGATTAAAGGAGAATGGGAAACGAAGCATCCTAGTCTCATCCCTTACAAAGAACATGTGTTGACATTAATCCCACATTTTGAGGAAATTACCTTTGAGCATTTTCCACAAGAGGAAAGTCAACTAGAGGACGCGCTATCCACTATGTCATCCATGTTTAAAATCAGGTGGGATAACGAGGCTCCTCAGATCACCATAGGATGGACGAACCATCTAACTGTCACGAGATTGATATTGAAGAAGTACTGGACAAGCCTTGGTTCCATGAAATTAAGAGGTATCTCGAGGCCCAAGAGTATCCGGAGGGAGCTTCAGTTAATGATAAGAAGTTCTTGAGAATATTTTCTGCTAAATTCTTACTCAGTAAAAGAATCCTCTATAAACGCAACACGACTCTACTTTGCTTCGTTGCATAGACCAGAGTGAGGCCGAAAAGATCATGGTTGATTTACACAAAGGTACCTTTGGCACTCATTCTAGTGGACACACGATGGCTAAAAAGATCCTACGAGCAGGATACTACTGGTCCACTATGGAAGCGGATTATTATCAACATTCACGAACTTGTCACAAGTGCCAAATCTATGCTGACAAAATACATGTGCCTCCAGTTCCCCTAAACATCCTGACTGCTCCTTGGCCCTTCGCAATGTGGGGCATTGACATGATTGGAGAGATTAAACCCACAGCTTCTAATGGACACCTCTTCATCTTGTTTTCCATTGATTACTTCACGTAGTGGGTCGAGATAACTTCATTTGCTTCTGATACCTAGAACGTTCTAGCCTGATTCATCAAACAGAATCTCATTTGTCAGTACAGTATCTCGGAGAGAATCATCACAGATAATGATAACAATCTCAAAAATACAATGATTACCGTACTATGCGTGATATATAAGATCCAGCACCGTAACTCTTCTCCTTACCGGCCGAAGATGAATGGCGTTAAAGAAGCCGCAAATAAAACATCAAGAAGATCATACAAAAAATCATAGTGACCTACAAGGACTGGTGTGACACGGTGGGAGAACTGACTTGATTTTTTTGTGTTTGTGTTTGCAAATGTTGCGGTTTAGCTAGAGTCGCCACCGACTTTTCTTTTATCCAAAAGGAAAGGTGAAAAAGCACAGGAAAGACCTTTAGAGATGTTTTCTTGAGTTCGGGGGGTAGATTATGAAAAGGGAATGTATTAGCACCCTTTTCATCCATGGTTTTCCATGGGCTCTTAGTTACTTGCTAGATCACTTGATTTAGTTTGAAAATATGCTTTGTGTGGTTTTTGAAAGTATTTTTAAAAGGCGCCATCGTTTAGGCAAACCATTGTAATGATTCTCGTTCGTAAGAATGTATACAAAGGTGTTGAGCTTTTGAAATTATTTCACGTTTGGAAAGTGTTTTGAAAGTGTGTTGAAAGTGTTTTGAAAGTGTATGGATTGGTTTTGAAAATAGCAAGGATGTTTGTTTTGAAATTGAGCAAGCAACTAAGAGTAATCTAACTACTCAAAAGGTCTTAGGTGTTCTTTTTCCTCCTCCTTTAGACGTTGATATCTTACCATTGTTTTGGTAAAAATCCCCATCGTTGAATGTGAAGGGACATGCATGGGTCATCGTATAACCATGATAGCAATGTTGTGAGATGATTTAGCATTTTTATTTAGGGACTAAGATCATTTCGAAAGGAAACTTTGATAACTTCATCGAGGGATTATGATCTTGTATTTTTTGTTTATGCTAAGACATATCACATGCATAACATGGCCATTTTTTTAAGGCAACAAGTGAAATAACCCTAGGGGTGCTACTATGCAAGTGTATTTGATTGCATGCATGATTTTGTCTTGAATTAGGGTTTTCTAACATTGGTTTTAGTCTTTCCATACACACCCTAATTACTAACAATATATGAAAGCAATAAAAGTGCAGAAATCTAAAGTCCTACGCTATTACAATATTTAGGGGGATGGGGTTTACAAATTTATGAATGGGGATTGCAAATTAAATCCTAAATTACTATTACAACCATATTAAAATGGATAAGAATGTACAGGAAATGTCAAATGCTTATTTATTCAAGAAAAGAAATAAGTTTTGTTTAAGAAAATATTTTTTGTCTTTTTATGTTAAAAGAAATATAATATGATATATGAATATGAAATATTTTTGGTGTTTTTTGGATTAATAAAAGATAATAGTGATGAAAAGAAATAATAAAGGAAAGAAGACAAAAATAAGAGTAACTACTGAAACAGAAGAGGTAAGAAGTTCTGACTCTGACGTGCTACAAAAACAAGAACAACGTTAGTAAAAATATGGAAGTTCAGAGTTTTGGATCTTCTGAGAATTTGGATGATTTCAGAAGTTCTGATGCAACTGATAGAACTTCGTCTCCCTTCTCCATGCTAGTCAGAACATCTGCACCTTAGTCATCTCTTAACAGAACAGAGGTTGCACACACGACAGTTATGATAAGTTTCAAGAAATATCAGAAACACAAATCAGAAGTAACATAAATTTGCTAATCCTAATTCTGAGTCCTATTTTCTTTATGAAAACTCTGAACTGGAATTCCCTCTACTTAGGCAGGAAGATACATGAAATCTAAGAATATGTACATCATCAGAATCAGAATATCTATATTGTGTTAAATATGCAAAATCTGACAATGCCTAAATAATATGATGAGAGTGAGCATAAACTTACCTTGCAGTTGGAAAATACTCTGAGAGCTAGAACCTGATTTTGACAACTTGTAGTGTTCTGAACAACTTCCTCACGTGTTTAGCAGGTTGGAAACTTTCAACTTGGGTTGTAAATCATTAGAAAATTCTGGAACAATCAAGGGATAAAGTTCTGATCCTTTGATGTGGGTATTGGTGGAGAATGTGTTACTGTTTGACTATATAATTTTGGATGGCTTTTGAATGTATATCAGGAACTGTATGGGTGGTTTTGGTCAAGAAACAACTTGAGGAAAAATGGAGTTTTTATGAAAGAATCAAATGCTAAGGTTTTATATTTTTGTGTTTGCAATCTTTTTGGCATCTTGGAATTTTTTTTTGCAAGGGTTCAAGTCCTTTCTTTCTCAAATTTTTCGACCTCTCTTTTATGGCCAAAGGTGTTCTATTTATAGGCAAAGGTTTTGTAGTTTGGAGAGGTCAAGTGGCACCAACATCATACGCTAGATGTTGACTTACTCTTGAAGTAAGTTTAAAAAAGCGTGGTTCAATGCACCAAGTAGGATGGTTAACAACGCCTAAGTTGGATTTGTCAGCATGAATTAAGGAAAAGTAGAAGCAGCGCATGGGCCTAGCATACTTTTGCACAAAAGATTGTCTTCCCAAGACAGTAAGGGTACACGTGGGGGAAATCCTTTGGATAATAACTCAAAAGTGGTTGTGAGCATTAAATGATGATGAGATTTATCAAATCAGAAATCCTGCCATGTGAAACTCTGCATCCTTGCTTAACTCTGGATTATAAATTCTGCTTCAGCGTAGCATATAATCTTCAGATCCTCTTATCTTCTAGCTCCAACATGTTCTGAAGGAGCTTTCCTACTTTTTAGAAAGTTTTCAGCACGCTTCTTAAAGATAGTTGTTGGAGATGGTCTTAAAGATGCCATCCAGAAATGATTGTTAGATTGTATCTGTAAGCTGGAACTAAATGATTATCAAAATGGAGTCCGTGTCTGGAGCGTATCTAAACTGGGTTGCTTCAATGATGAGTCCATGTAAAACTTCATCCGGAAGTGAGAAGGAACCTGGATAAGGTTGCTTCATGATGAGTCTGTGTAAAACTGCATCTTGGAAAAAAGGAACCTGGGTAGGGTTACTTCATGATGAGTTCGTGTAAAACTGCATCTTGGAAAGAGAAGGAAATTGGATAGGGTTGCTTCATGATGAGTCCGTGTAAAAATGCGTCTTGGAAAGAGAAGGAACCGGTGTAGGGTTGCCTCGTGATGAGTCCGATTAAAACTTCATCTTGGAAAGAGAAGGAACCTGTGTAGGGTTTCTTGATGATGATTCCGTGTAAAACTCCATCTTGGAAAGAAGGAACCTGTGTAGGGTTGCTTCATGATGAGTCAGTGTAAAACTTCATCTTGGAAAGAAGGAACCTGTGTAGGGTTGCCTGTTGATGAGTCAGTGTAAAACTTCATCTTGGAAAGAAGGAGGAACTTGTGTAGGGTTTCTTGATGATGAGTTCGTGTAAAACTGCATCTTGGAAAGAAAAGGAACCTGCGTAGGGTTTCTTGATGATGAGTCCGTGTAAAACTGCATCTGGAAAGAGAAGGAACCTGTGTAGGGTTTCCTGATGATGAGTTTGTGTAAAACTGCATCTTGGAAAGAAGGAACCTGTGTAGGGTTGCCTGGTGATGAGTCCGTGTAAAACTGCATCTGGGAAAGAAAACGAACCTGTGTAGGGTTGCTTGATGATGAGTCCGTTAAAACTGCATCTTGGAAAGAAAAGGAACCCGTGTAGGGTTGCTTGATGATGAGTCTGTGTAAAACTGCATCTGGAAAGAGAAGGAACATGTGTAGCATTGCCTGATGATGAGTTCATGTAAAAATGCATCTTGGAAAGAAGGAACCTGTATAGGTTTGCCTGATGATGAGTCTGTGTAAAATTGCATCTTGGAAAGAAAAGAAACCTGTGTAGGGTTGCTTGATGATAAGTCCGTGTAAAACTGCATCCGGGAAGAGAAGGAACCTGTGTAGGGTTTCCTGATGATGAGTTCGTGTAAAACTGCATCTTGGAAAGAAGGAACCTGTGTAAGTTTGCCTGATGATGAGTCAGTGTTAAACTGCATCTTGGAAAGAGAAGGAACCTGTGTAGGATTGCCTGATGATGAGTTCGTGTAAAACTGCATCTTGGAAAGAAGGAACCTGTGTATGGTTGCCTGATGATGAGTCCGTGTAAAACTGCATCTTGGAAAGAAAAGGAACCTGTGTAGGGTTGCTTGATGATGAGTCCGTGTAAAACTGCATCTGGAAAGAGAAGGAACCTGTGTAGGGTTTCCTGATGATGAGTTCGTGTAAAACTGCATCTTGGAAAGAAGGAACCTGTGTAGGGTTTCTTCATGATGAGTCCGTGTAATAACAGCATCTTGGAAAGAGAAGGAACTTGTGTAGGGTTGCCTGATTATGAGTTCGTATAAAACTTCATCTAGAAAGAGAAGGAACCTGTGTAGGGTTTCCTGATGATGAGTTTGTGTAAAACTGCATCTTGGAAAGAAGGAACCTGTGTAGGGTTGCCTGATGATGAGTCCGTGTAAAACTGCATCTTGGAAAGAGAAGGAACCTGTGTAGGGTTGCCTGATGATGAGTTCGTGTAAAACTGCATCTGGAAAGAGAAGGAACCTGTGTAGGGCTGCCTGATGATGAGTTCGTGTAAAACCGCATCTTGGAAAGAAGGAACCTGTATAGGGTTGCCTAGAAAGAGAAGGAACCTGTATAGGATTGCTTCATGATGATTCAGTGTAAAACTGCATCTTGGAAAGAAGGAACCTATGTAGGGTTTCTTCATGATGATTCCGTGTAAAACTTCATAATCGAAAGAAGGAACTTGTGTAGGGTTGCTTCATGATGAGTCAGTGTAAAACTTCATCTTGGAAAGAGAAGGAACCTGTGTAGGGTTTCCTGATGATGAGTCTGTTTAAAACTTCATCTTGGAAAGAGAAGGAACCTGTGTAGGGTTGCCTGATGATGAGTCCGTGTAAAATTGCATCTTAGAAAGAGAAGGAACCTGTGTAGGGCTGCTTCAGCTGGTCGAGACGATAGTTGTCCTGTCTGGTTTCAGGCATTAATCTTTGACCTGAGAAAGAAAGATAGTTTTCCTGGCTTGTTACAGGTGCTAATCTTAAATCTCTTCATGTAGTTAGTTTTCTTGGCTTGTTACAGGTATTAATCTAAAATCAGTCGTCCAAAGATAGTTTTCCTAGCTTGTTACAGGTATTAATCTGGAACTTTAAAAGGTTGGTCAATGAGATAGTTAACCTGTCTGGTTCCAGGTATTAATCTCTAACCTGAGAAAGAAAGATAGATTTACTAGCTTGTTATAGGTGTTAATCTTAAATGTCTTCATGTAGATAGTTTTCCTGGCTTGTTACAGGTATTAATCTATAATCAGTCGTCCACAGATACTTTTCCTGGCTTGTTACAGGTATTAATCTGGAACTTGAAAAGGTTGGTCATTGAGATAGTTCTCCTGTCTGGTTTCAAGCATTAATCTCTTACCTGAGAAAGAAAGATAGTTTTCCTGGATTGTTACAGGTGTTAATCTTCAATCTCTTCATGTAGATAGTTTTCCTGGCTTGTTACAGGTATTAATCTAAAATCAGTCGTCCACAGATAGTTTTCCTGGCTTGTTACAAGTATTAATCTGGAACTTGAAAAGGTTGGTCGATGAGATAGTTAACCTGTCTGGTTTCAGGTATTAATCTCTGACCTGAGAAAGAAAGATAGATTTCCTAGCTTGTTACAGGTGTTAATCTTCAATCTCTTCATGTAGATAGTTTTCTTGGCTTGTTACATGTATTAATCTACAATCGATCGTCCAAAAATAGTTTTCTTGGCTTGTTACAGGCATTAATCTGGAACTTGAAAAGGTTGGTCATTGAGATAGTTGTCCTGTCTAGTTTTAGGCATTAATCTCTTACCTGAGAAAGAAAGATAGTTTTCCTGGCTTGTTACAGGTGTTAATCTTCAATCTCTTCATGTAAATAGTTTTTCTGGCTTGTTATAGGTACTAATCTACAATCAGTCGTACAAAGATAGTTTTCCTGGCTTGTTACAAGTATTAATCTGGAATTTGAAATGGTTGGTCGATGAGATAGTTATCCTGTCTAGTTTCAGGTATTAATCTCTGACCTGAGAATAAAAGATAGTTTTCCTGGCTTGTTATAGGTGTTAATCTTCAATCTCTTTATTTAGATAGTTTTCCTGGCTTGTTACAGGTATTAATCTATAATCAGTCGTCCACAAATAGTTTTCCTGGCTTGTTACAGGTATTAATCTGGAACTTGAAAAGGTTGATGGATGAGATAGTTGTCCTGTCTGGTTTCAGGCATTAATCTCTGACCTAAGAAAGAAAGATAGTTTTCCTAGCTGGTTACAGGTGTTAATCTTCAATCTCTTCATGTAGATAGTTTTCCTGGCTTATTACATGTATTAATCTACAATCAGTCATCCACATATAGTTTTCCTGGCTTGTTACAGGTATTAATCTAGAACTTGAAAAGGTTGGTCAATGAGATAGTTTTCCTGTCTGGTTTCAGGTATTAATCTCTGACCTGAGAAAGAAAGATAGTTTTCCTGGTTTGTTACAAGTGTTAATCTTCAATCTCTTCATGTAGATAGTTTTCCTGGCTTGTTACAGGTATTAATCTACAATCAGTCGTCCACAGATAGTTTTCCTGGCTTGTTACAGGTATTAATCTGGAACTTGAAAAGGTTTATCATAGCCATCTGTTGATTGACCTTTTCCTGAAAAAGGTAAAACGTTAGTTGTATGCAATGTCATGATGCATGAAGTGCATGATGTCATGATGTTCTAAAAAATAAATGAGATTGTGTCGTATGCACTTGTCATGTATGTAAATAGGACGTATGAAATGTGAAATGTTAATGAAGTGTATCTTTGTCTGGGAAAATAACTCCTTGACAAATGCTGGGGAGTCGTTAAGTCTTGGACTGTTGTTGAAGAGTTGGTGTGTCTTCAAACTTGCTTAGAGTATTTCCACCGGGGATTCCTGTTTTATTGTTTAAGGGGAACTCTGTTGGGGAATATGGAAAACTCTGTTGGAGAGTGTTGATTCCTGCTTGGGAAAAGAGTTCTAGAGTCTCGGTTGTCCGTTGCTCTACTGCGGTCGAAGTTGAACTGATATCTGGTCGGGTCCAGGTTTCACAGTAACTTGTTGTGGATTGTAGAGTAGTCTACTGGGGAAAGGTTTTCAGATATTAAACTCTTGTTGGGGAGTCATCCTATGAGAAGGATTCTGGGGAGATTTGTCAATGCCCCTAGTAGCAAATGTTTGCGGCATTGCCAAAAAAAGTTTTAATTGTATGTAACCCTTTGCTGAGATTAACGTTCAATGCTCCAACTGACGGAAATGGAGACTTTCCCCTGGTTACTCTGCAATTATTGAGATATTTCTTGGAATCTTGACTGGACTTCCCCAAGTGTGCTGGATAATGACATGTTATGTCCCCTTGTTGATAGGAGATTTTTCAATGGAAGTGTCATCCTACTTGAAGTGATTTTGTTCACTGAGAGAGACTTCGTTCATCGGATATTCGTTGTGTAAATTTCTCTGCTGTCAAACAAATAGCCATATGCAAACAATGATATTCAAGTAATGCAAAGTTTATGTTTGTCTTGAAGTTTTGAAAATGCGTTTTAGCAAGTAAAGAAATTTTGTTAAGAAAATTCAAACTCATGATTTAGAGCAAAGCCTTACAGGAGTCAGGATACCTTTTGTAACAGTATGCTTTCGAACTAACCCATGCTTCAATTAGGACTTTTGAAGGGTTATAACGTGGCTTGGTTCACGGTTTAAGAAACAAAGGATAAAGGCTCAAAGTGTATTTGTACCCATCCGCTCTTCGTGATGTTCTTCAGTCCTAAGCTCAGTTAATTGTACGTTTGAATTCCAATTGAGTCTTGGAATGAAATTTTAGTGATGGTTCAAACAAGTTAAGTTTGTTGGAAGACGGATATTTTTGCAACATTTTTCGTGTTGTTGAGGATTTGTAGTGACCTCTTTCTTTTGATTCGTTATCCCTAAATTTTTTGCCTAACTGTTCCTGTTTTGAGATTACGGTCGGCGGGATGCCCCAGTTTTTTTCTTAAGTCTCCTTCGTAGGTTTTGACTTAGTGAGCTTTTCCTTTTGAGAGACAATGACTGCCTATGTGATAGGGAACCATCACTGTCTTTTGATTCTAGAGAAACATTTTGATGTCATTTGTTGTATTACGAAATGAGAGTTTGCGGTTAAACGCGCGTTTGAATAAACTGAGAGACTACCCTACCCCAGGTTTTGATTAAAGGTTTCAATTTGTGTAAGAAAGAAAACTTCTGCTTCTTTAGCTCAAAGGGGTTGACTAGAGATTATCTTCCTTATAACTCCAGTGTTTAGGATTTGAAAGAAACGCCTGTACATCGTCAGCAAGGTCTGTTCAAAAGCATATTGTATGAGATTATGGCATTGTTTTCGTCATCCTCCCTCTAAAGGCTTGTAACTTTTAGCAAGAGTTGAATGTCATAAAGTGAATAAAAAGCATAGTTTAAATTTAGTGAAAATGAGTGGGTCAAATCAAGACAAACATACGCAATGCATTAATGAAACAAAGTTTGACATAAATAGATAATTGTTTGAATAACAAGAGAAATTAAAATTGAAAATTCAAAGTGAACAAAACACTCTCAATGATTTGGCATAGTGACCACATTTGGAGTCTCCGGAGGGTCAAACTCGATCTCCTTGGCGTCAATCAAATTCTAAATCTTGTACTTCAACACCCAGCAATCGTTAGTGTCATGCCCGGGACTTTCAGAATGATAAGCACACATTGCATTAGGATTGTGGTTAGGAGAAGAAGTTTTGGGGTTTGGATGAGGTCCTATCAATGTAATCAGATTCATCCTCAACAAGTGTTGTAGTGCTTGAGACAATGACATGTTGATGTTGGTAAACTGTCTTTTGGGCTCGTCTGGCCTTCGTTGATTTCCCCTTTGCTGTTGTCGGTGCGACACAGAACCAGAGATCAGGACTGCCCCTACGTGTTGGTCATGATGACTCTTTTGATCAACCACTGCATTGGACTCTTTCTACCCACTGTATGGTTTTTTCTGAGCGTCAGGAGGTGTAGCTCCTTGGATCTTTCCACTTTTGATGCCAGCTTCAACTCTTTCGCCAGTCAGTATTAGCTCGGTTAACCCGACTGAGGAGCTTCCGATTAGGTGTTTGAAGAAAGGCCCTGTCAAAGTTCCCATGAAGATGTCAATCAGCTCCCTGTCAGTTAAAGGGGGTTATACCCTACCAGCCAGATCTCTCCACTTTTGGGCGTATCCTTTGAAGCTCTCGTTGGAACCCATGGTCATGTTCTGCAATTGCACACGAGTCGGTGCAAGATCAACGTTGTACTGATACTACTTATAGAAAGCAGCAGCTAAATCCTCCCAGGTGTGGATGCGAGAACTCTCCAATTGATAGAACCATTTGAGTTGAGTCCCTACTAGGTTTTCTTGGAAGAAATGGATCCAAAGCTTTGGATCAGTTATGTATGGTTGAATCTTGCGGACATAAGACTTTAAGTGCATCTTAGGGAAAGAGACTCCATCGTACAGGGCAAAGGTATGGACATTGAACTTTGGCGGGATGACCACTCCAGAAACCAAACCCATGTCTCCTAAATCCAAACTGGGTATCTGTTGAATCTCCATTGCATTGAGGCGATCCTCCAGCTGTTTGTACTTGTCAACAGTGGGAGGAGATTGTTCCTCAGAGTAGTCAGCTTCGGCTTCATCAATCTCCAGACTGTTGTCTTTTTAATGACTATCCCCCATGTTGGATGGAATTGATAGATCTAGAGCTCTCTTGACTGGTCCTCTAGGTCTTATTCTCAAGTTCAGGACACCTACTGACTTCTTGGACTTCTCCCTCTTGTCTTTGAGAAGGAGAGTTTTCATATCCTCTTGCCCCTTAGTCATAGCCAGGAACATTTTTTGGAATTGAGCGTTTTGATCTTGGAGATCTTTCACTGTTTGTTCCATATCCATCTTACTGAAATAAACAGTAGGAAGATAAGGAGACCTGTATGGGAGAAACCTGTCATGATATGATGCATGATATGTGGATGCATGTTTTCAAGTATCTCGCAGGGTTAGTAGTCACTTATAATTTTGATTGGAGAAATCTCTATCAGTGGATGTCCTTCCATGAGAATTAAGCTCACCATGTCAACAGGGTCATAGCCTTTGACTCAAGTTGTTGTACTTGATCTCTGACGGTGTTTAGAGGAAAATAAATCCTCTTGCCCCCTAGTAGACGTCTGGTTCAACGTGACCCTGCATCAAAGACCCTTGAGATCCTTGAAATGCTATGGTTCAATGTTATTGAAAATGCTATGGTATGATGTTATGATGTTATGTACAAATATGCGAGGTAAGCAAGTATATATACAAATAATCATATTCACACAAAGCAGACAAGTCCTTAGGTTTAGGCTTGCATGGAGTTTGTAGGTAAGTACCTTCTTGAAGTTTAGTTGGTTCAACCTGTCCTATTAATAGTGATCGGGTTCTAAAGGATCTCAATATCATCGACCTTTCTCTTAGGCATTGTCTCATCACAATCAATCTTTTCTTGCGGTCGAGATATCCCAAAACTCCAGCCTCAATGAGTGTAGTATAAAGTATCAACCAATTTTCAACTCTACATCGAAACCGGTTATCTCACTACGTCCTAATGGCCAAGTTGTTCAATTAGGGTTCTAAAGTCGGTTAGTGCTTCACGATGCCACTTAGCGGCCCCGTATTCTCCTCGATTCACCACGAGGGATATCGGTTCCCACAAATACATCACACTAACATAGCCATTGTTTCAACCATATCGGTCTACGTCGTACAATTTCCACAATCTATTGCTACTTACCTAAAAAGGTGCCCCAGATCCGGGTGGAGGATCAAAGCAAGCCTAAACAAAGAACTATAATGTAAAGTATACAAATCAAACAAAGAAAGAAAATAGATGTGATCTAACCCTAAGGTAACCCCACTTTTTAATTTTCCCCAGTAGAGTAGCCAGTTCTGTGACACGGTGGGAGAACTGACTTGATTGTTTTGCGTTTGTGTTTGCAAATGTTGCGGTTTAGCAAGACTCGCCACCGACTTTTCTTTTATCCAAAAGGAAAGGTGAAAAAGCACAGGAAAGACCTTTAGAGATGTTTTCTTGAGTTGAGGGGTAGATTATGAAAAGGGAAGGTATTAGCACCCTTTTCATCCATGGTTTTCCATGGGCTCTTAGTTACTTGCTAGATCACTTGCTTTAGTTTGAAAATATGCTTTGTGTGATTTTTGAAAGTATTTTGAAAAGCCGCCATCGTTTAGGCAAACTTTTGTAATGATTCTCGTTCGTAATAATGTATACAAAGGTGTTGAGCTTTTGAAAATATTTCACGTTTGGAAAGTGTTTTGAAAGTGTGTTGAAAGTGTTTTGAAAGTGTATGTGATTGTTTTAGAAAATAGCAAGGATGTTTGTTTTGAAATTGAGCAAGCAACTAGGAGTAATCTACCTACTCAAAAGGTCTTAGGTGTTCTTTTTTCTCCTCCTTTAGACGTTGCTATCTTACCATTGTTTTGGTAAGAAGCCCCATCGTTGGATATGAAGGGACGGGCATGGGTCATCGTATAACCATGATAGCAATGTTGTGAGATGATTTATCATTTTTCTCTAGGGACTAAGATCATTTCGAAAGGCAACTTTGATAGCATCATCGAGGGACTATGATCTTGTATTTTTTGTTTATGCTAAGACATCTCACATGCATAACATGGCCGTTTTTTTAAGGCAACAAGTGGAATCACCCTAGGGGTGCTAGTGTGCAAGTGTATTTGATTGCATGCATAATTTTGTCTTGAATTAGGGTTTTCTAACATTGGTTTTAATCTTGCCATACACACCCTAATTACTAACAATATATGAAAGCAATTAAAGTGCAGAAATGTAAAGTTGTACGCTATTACAATATTTAGGGGGATGGGTGTACAAATTTATGAATGGGGATTGCAAATTAAATCCTAAATTACTATTACAACCACATTGAAATGGATAAGAATGTTCAGGAAATGTGAAATGCTTATTTATTTAAGAAAAGAAATAAGTTTTTTTTAAGAAAATATTTTTTGTCTTTTTATGTTAAAAGAAATAAAATATGATATATGAATGAAATATTTTTGGTGTTTTTTTGATTAATGAAAGATAAAAGTGATGAAAAGAAATAATAAAGGAAAGAAGACAAAAATCAACGTAACTGCTGAAATAGAAGAGGTAAGAAGTTCTGACTCTGACGTGCTGCACAAACAGGAACAACGTTACTAAAAATATGGAAGTTCAGAAGTTCTGGATCTTCTGAGAATTTAGAAGATTTCAGAAGTTCTGATGCAACTAATAGAACTTCATCTCCCTTCTCCATGCTAGTCAGAACATCTGCACCTTAGTCATCTCTTAATAGAACAGAGGTTGCACACACGACAGTTATGATAAGTTTCAAGAAATATCATAAACACAAATCAGAAGTAACATGAATTTGCTAATCCTAATTCTGAGTCCTAATTTTTTTATGAAAACTCTGAACTGGAATTCCCTCTACTTAGGCAGGAAGATGCATGAAATCTCAGAATATGTATATAATCAGAATCAGAATATCTACATTGTGTTAAATATGCAAAATCTGACAATGCCTAAATAATATGATGAGAGTCAGCAGAAACTTACCTTGCAGCTGGAAAATACTCTGGGAGCTAGAACCTTATTCTGACCTCTTGTGGTGTTCTGAACAGCTTCCTCACGTGTTCAGCAGGTTGGAAACTTTCAACTTGGGTTTTAAATCATTATAAAATTCTGGAACAACCAAGGGATAAAGTTCTGATCCTTTGAGGTGGATATTGGTGGAGAATGTGTTACTCTTTGACTACAGAATTTGGGATGGCTTTTGAATGTATATCAGGAACTGTATGAGTGGTTTTGGTCAAGATAGAACTTGAGGAAAAATGGAGTTTTTATGCAAGAATCAAATGCTAAGGTTTTATATTTTTGTGTTTGCAATCTTTTTGGCCTCTTGGAAATTTTTTTGCAGGGGTTCAAGGCTTTTATTTCTCAAATTCCACACCTCTTTCTCAAATTTTCTGACCTCTCTTTCATGGCCAAAAGTGTTCTATTTATAGGCAAAGGTTTTGTAGTTTGGAGAGGTCAAGTGGCACCAACATCATATGCTAGATGTTGACTTACTCTTGAAGTAAGCTTAAACAAGCGTGGTTCAATGCACCAAGTAGGATGGCTAACAGCACCTAAGCTGGATTTTTCAGCATGAATTAAGGAAAAGTAGAAGCAGCGCATGGGCTTAGCATAATTTTTCACAAAAGTTTGTCTTCCCAAGATAGTAGCGGTACACATGAGGGAAATCCTTTGGATAATAACTCAAAAGTGGCTGTGAGCATTAAATGATGATGAGATTTATCAAATCTGAAATCCTGCCATGTGAAACTATGCATCCTTGCTTAACTTTGAATTAGAAGTTCTGCTTCAGTGTAGCATCTAATCTTCGGATCCGCTTATCTTCTGGCTCCAGCATGTTCTGAAGGAGCTTTCAGGCTTTCTAGAAAGCTTGCAGCATGCTTCTTAACCTTCTTTGAATTACCCTGGAAAACTCTGACTGAAGCTTTTGTGAAAACTTGCCTAGAAGTTCTGACCAAGCTCTGCCTTGAGAGTGTCCAGAATTTGCTGAATGTTATGGTGATAATCTGGTCAGAAGTTATGAAATTATCATAATTCTTAAATACTTGTAAAAATTTCTAAGTATTTAGAATTTGACTTCTCCAAAGTAAAATTTAACTTTTAAATCTCCTGATGAAACAAACTTCATATTCCAACATGTCTTGATGAAATATGATTTTTTTTAGATTTGATTTTGATCCAAAAGTTAAAGTTTGACTTTTTAGTGTGCAAGTGACCATTTTGCCCTTGTAAGTGATTTTCTTGGAAAATTTGTAATTCAAGGCTTGAAATTGGATGGAAGCAAACCCGAGGGTCCAGGTTGATCCTTTGAGAAATGAGGGGGGAAATTTTGGGGTACAACAACTGGCATGAGATGTTACCATTTTCTCTCCATGGTTACCGTACCACGACGCGCACGTCAACAGGGGCAACTCCTTTCTCTTTTGTATACGGTATGGAGGCTGTCCTACCAATTGAAGTCCAAATACCTTCTCTGAGAATCATAAAAGATGCAGGTTTGAATGAAGATGAATGGATTCAAACTCGACTTGACCAGTTGAACTTGATTGATGAGAAGAGGTTTGCAGCTGTCTGTCATGGTCAGATGTACCAAAAATGTATGATCAAAGCTTTTAACAAGAAGGTCAGACGTTAGGTATATCGGGTTGGTGACTTGGTAATCAAGCGTATCATATTGCCATAAGGTGATCCCAGGAGAAAATGGACTTCTGCATACGAAGGACCATTTGTGATAAAAAACATATTCTCTAGTGGAGCAATGATCTTAACCACTATGGATGGCAACGACCTTCTGCACCGTGTAAACACAGACATAGTTAAAAGATATTATGCATGAAAAAGACCTGCTAGGTCGACTATCCTAGGCAAAAATTAGGGCATCCCGGCGAACCAAAAGGGTTCGGGCAAAAATTAGGGATAAAATACTAAAAGAAAATTTGTAGACCCGGCAAGCTGAAAACCTGAAAGGGCGACTTGGGAAAAAAAGGGTATCCCGGTGGACTGAAAACTCGAAAGGGAGGTCCAGGCAAAAGTTTGGGATTAAAAGCATATGACTGTGTCCCGTTGGATCACCTTACAGACAACCTTTAGTATCTGCTGACAAATTCAAACGATTCTAATTAATCCAATCAGCCTCGGACAATGCAGCAGGTGGATGAGACGCTCAGAGACACTAAGGCTATAGCAGAGTGGGAACCCCATGGGATTATTTCACATAGCTATCTTTTCTTTGTATCAGTTTTCATTTCCTAAGATGACAATCTCTTACTAGGGTGTTCGTCTCTTTGTATAAAAATATTTATTTAATTTAATACAAAGACATTCCTTTAAAAGTGAAAAACTATATGTTTTTCTTTTATTTCCCTGTTTTGTTTGCAAAAACATCCAATGATTATTTTTGAACATATGCATTTGAACATGACTACTATTTACAAATGAGCGCAAGAAAAGAAGGAATATAAAACACAAAGACAATTACTAATGACTTTAAGAAATATGATAATATCTATAGGCCATTCCATAAAATCCATGCAGGTACTTTTTCCAGCAAGAGCGGAAGCAAGGACATCCTACTATAGGATCACTAACGTATCTCCAGTATGCATCCTAATGGTATCAGATGCTCTCACATTCCTGACGGAGCAAAACTTCCAGTTACCGTTCCAAAGATTCCCCAGTGAAAGTCGCCCAGCTTCTCAGGATTCCCCAGTAGGATTTTACGAAGTCCACAAGCAATGCACGGTGTTTCCCTTCCCCAATGGGGTTTATTTCTATAATTGTGGAAACCCATCCATCAACACTTCAATTTCAACAAAATATGAAGACTTACACCCCGTATCCCCAGTAACAGTCAGGGATTTATTTTCCCTAATCCAACAACACTACATCAGAACAATTAATATGTCCATACATTGCATTCATACGTCATAGCATTGACAACACAAATGCATATAGATCAATCTCATTCCATGCATTTTCATACATCATGGAATCGCATACAACTAAATCTTCACCTTTTCAGGAAAGATCAGTCAATAGGAAATCATCATAAACAAATTTATGACAAGACAACTATTTGTAGACAAATCAATTGCAGATCAATTCCCGAGAAAGGACTGGTTGACCATCTACATAACAAATATTTCCTTCAGACCCCTGTTGGTTCAGTTTAAATCTCTCAACAATTTATTCTGATTCTTTCCCGCAGATATCTTCTCTGGTTCAGATAAGTCGCTTCAAGATTTATTCTGATTCTTCTCCAGACCCCTGCTGGTTCAGTTTGAATCTCTCAATAGTTTATTATGATTCTTTCTCGCATACATCTTCTCTGGTTCAGATAAATCGCTCCAAGATTTATTCTGATTCTTCTCCAGACCCCTACTGGTTCAGTTTAAATCTCTCAACGGTTTATTCTGATTCTTTCCCACAGACATCTTCTCTGGTTCAGATAAATCGCTCCAAAATTTATTCTGATTCTTCTCCAGACTCCTGCTGGTTCAGTTTAAATCTCTCAACAATTTATTCTGATTTTTTCCCGCAGACATCTTCTCTGGTTCAGATAAATCGCTTCTAGATTTATTCTGATTCTTCTCCAGACCCCTGCTAGTTAAATTTGAATCTCTCAACGGTTTATTTTGATTCTTTCCCGCAGAAATCTTCTCTGGTTCAGATAAATCGCTCCAAGATTTATTCTGATTCTTCTCCAGACCCCTGCTTGTTCAGTTTGAATCTCTCAACGGTTTATTCTGATTCTTTCTCGCAGATATCTTCTATGGTTCAGAAAAATCACTCCAAGATTTATTCTGATTCTTCTCCAGACCCCTGCTGGCTCAGTTTAAATTTCTCAATGGTTTATCTTGATTCTTTCCTAGTAGACACTTTCTATGGTTTAGATAAATTGCTCAAAGATCTATTCTGATTCTCTCCACTTAAAGAATACCCAATACCTCTTTTGGTTCAGTCTAAACCTCTCAACGGTTTACCTTGATTCTTTCCCGTAGACATCTTCTCTGGTACAGATAAGTCGCTCCAAGATTTATTCTGATTCTTCTCTAGACCACTGTTGGTTCAGTTTGAATCTCTCAACAGTTTATCCTGATTCTCTCCCGCATACATCCTTTTATGGTTCAGATAAGTCGTTGCAAGACTTATTCTGATTTTTTTCCAGTTGAAGTCAAGTTTAGACTTAGTCTAATTTCTATCGACAATCACCTTTGGATGGCATCTATAAGCCCATCTCCAACAACTATCCATCATTTATCTAAATGGCATATTTTAAGCCCATTCCCTACACAATCAACCATGACATCATCAAGTGCAAATTTTTGGGTACTCTAGTATTCAATCATCTTCCACCTTTAAGTCACGAATGGAAGATTTGCCAATCTAACTCTTCAAGCGTAAGAAGATTGAACAGGGGCAGCTGTTGTACCCCAAAATTTTCCCTCTCATTTCTCAAAGAATCATCCTGGACCCTCAGGTTTGCTTCCATCCAATTCCAAGCCTTGAATTATAAATTTTCCAAGAAAGTCATTCAAAAGGGAAAAATGGTCATTTGCACACTGAAAAGTCAAACTTTGCCTTTTGGATCAAAATCATGTTTCAAGAATCATATATCATCAAGACATGTTGAAATATGAAGTTTGTTTCATCAAGAAATTCAAAAGTCAAAATTACTTTGGAAAAGTCAAAATTCTAAATACTTAGAATTTTTCTAAGTGTTAAGAAATATGACGAATTCAGAACTTCTGGCCAAATTATCACCATGATGCAAGCTGATTCTGGACGAACTTCTAACCCAAGAGATTTAGATCTCAATGAGACCTAAAATACTGCAGAACAAAACTTCTTCTAGAAATGTTGGGATTTCAAGTTATACATCGTCAAAGTCACGTCCCTGAAACTTAAACACTTAGTAAATTCTGAGCATTTTCAAATTGGAATTTGTTTACAACTTTTGGGCATGTTTTCACGTAGGTTCAGTCATAAGTTGCAAGAGTAATTCAAAGAGGGCTTACAAAGCATGTCATAAGATTTCTGGAAGGTCTGAGAACTCGCTCAGAACATGCTAGAGCAAAGAGATTAAAGGATCAGAAGTTGGATGTTGGTTCTAAGTTGCGCTGATGCTGAACTTCTGACCCAAAATTAAGCTATGATGCATAATCTCATATTGCATGATTTCTAGTTTGATAAATCTCATCATCATTTAAAGCTCACAACCACTTTTGAATTTTTATCCAAAGGATTTCCCCACGTGTGACATAGAAGTACATTGTTGTCCTTGAAAAAGCAAACTCTTGTACAAGAGTATGTTGGGCCCATGCTTTGCTTTTGCTTCTGAGGGTACTTTTCCTTAATTCATGCTTACAAATCCAGCTTAGGCACGACTAAAAACTACTAACTACCATACTTGTTTAACTTGCTTTAAGAACAAGCCAGCATGCTAGCATGATGGTGGTACTTTTGACTTCTCCAAGCTACAAAGTTCTTGCCTATAAATTAAACTTCATTTGAAACTACGAAAGGGGCCGGGGGGAGTGAAAAAATTGAAAAGAAAAAAGCTTTGAAACCTTGTTAAAAATTCCAGGAATCTGAAACTGCAAGCACAAATAAAAAATCTGCTAGTTTTGATTCTTACATTCAAACTCCAGTTCCTTCAAGTGTTTCTTGACCAAACTATCCGTACAGCTTTTGGTATACACTTAGGAGCCATCCTAACTTCTGTTTAAGACTGTAACACGTTCTCCATCAAATCTCCACCTCAAAAAGTCAAAACTTTGCTTCTTGGTTGTTCCAGAATTTCCCATCCATTTATAACCCAAGTTAAAGGTTGTTTCAGTCTACTGAGCACGTCAGGAAACTGATCAGAACATTACAAGCAGTCAGAACCAGGCTCCAGTTCACAGGACCTTCTCCAACTGTAAGGTAAGCTTCTGGTGACTCTCATCATATCACCTAGGCATTGTTAAACTTGAATGTAGAAAATACAATGTAGACATCCTGATTCTGATGTTGTACATATTCTGAGGTTTCATGTATTTGTCTTCCTGTTCACCAAGAAGTATGGTCGTCTCATCAACTTGGTTACCTCAAACATTGAAGAGGACATGGTATATGTACTTTTTCAATTCTTTGAGCCTAAACACCATTGTTTCACATTTCCTGATTACCAGCTAGTGCCTACTGTTGTACCCCAAAAATTTTCCCTCTCATTTATCAAGATTTTCCTCACAAGACTTCTTGGATTCAAGACAAGATTAGGGTTTGCTCAGCTCAAGACATCACCTTGCATTGATACCCCAAAATTAGGGTTTGAGTTTGCACAAGGATTTTTGGACCATCAATTATTCATATGACTTTCATACACCATCTTGGACCCCTAAGATTGCTCATGTCAAGTTTCAAGCCTTGAATCATATTTTTGCCCAGTCAATTGGACAGTTGACCTAAAAATCAACTGTATTGGGGAAAAAGTCAACCATGGCCAATTTAAAGTCAAACTTCATAATTTTTTATCCACAACAACATTTTAGACTCATATGAACCATTTTATCAAGTTTGGATCTTAACTCCTCAAGAAATTTGATCAGATCATCAAAAGGGCAAAATGGTCAAAATTAGGGTTTTGACTGAGAAAGGGCAATTTCTAATTTTTTAACCTAGCCAATGACCAATTGGGTTCAAGCATGGTTTCAAGGAATAAATGGCATCATCTTGACCTAATCACATAGTTCAAAAGGTCTCAAGTTCATCGAATTGACAGATGAATTTTCCAGTCAACTGATCAAAAGTCAACTGTACACTGAAAAGTCAAACTTTGACTTTCTGGTCAAAATCAAGTGCCAAGGGTCATAATTCATCAATATGTCAAAACATGAAACTTGTTGACCAAGAAAACCAATTTTGAAAATTAGGGTTTTGAATTTGAAAATTTTGATAACTTGGAATTTTTCTAAGTATGAAAATTTTCTTATTTTCCCCCAACTTTTCACCACTTTTTGACCATGATGCAATTGGATTCAAAGAAAACTTCCAACATGAAAGTTTTAGTACTCCATGAAATCTATAACTTTGATTCACAAAGTTTTCCCAAAAGATGCTTGGATCTAATGTTATGAATTTGCGAATAGGGGTCCATGAACTAAATAACTTAGTGAAAATTTGCCCTAATTTAGGCAGGTTTTTGACCCAACTTCATGGACATTTTTCACCTAGTTCCAAGAGGTATCTCAAATGAATTTCAAATATGGATTGTCGAGCACGTTTCAAGCTTTCCAAAATGTCCAAGAACTCTCCAAGGCCATTTGTGGTTAGGGAGAATCGAAGAAGAGAAAATGGCATTTTGTCACTTTTGATCAAGTCATTTTACATGAGATCAAGTTGCAAATCAGATCCTAGCATGCTTGTACCTTAAATGGCATAAAGGGCACATTGCCATTTTCATAAAGCAAGCTATTCCAACTTTATCAGCCTTGAGCCTTGGACTTGTTCCTTGGGTACAGGAATTTTCCATAGATCACAAGAAAAGTATACCAACCCTTGAAGCTCACAAGATAGCTAAGTACAGGCCTGCTAGCATGGTCACTTCAACTTTTCTTAAAATGCAAGAAAGTTGGCCAAAAGTCAAAAACTGGTACAAGCTGATAAAGGGTGGACTTGGTATCATTCTAGAGATCTTCACAAAACTTATCACAAGCCAAGACACGAATGCTTATGATCTGAAACACTCCAAAACTAAAAAACCTCATTTTTCTGCCCAATTAGCCAGTTTTTGCAAAACACTAGCCATTTCATTTTTGGCTCGTGCGTTTCTTGTTTCAACACTTCAAACACCTTCCATACATCATATCAAAGCTACCCAAGCATTCATCCTGCAATTGTGTGCTCTGTTTCAGCCATTGTCATTTTCACTTTGGAAGGTTGCAGCTTGACTTCTTCAGGGAGTTTCATCCATCCACAAGGCCAGCTAAGCATTGGAATAGCTTGAGGGAACTTCAAGGAAGCTCACACGATCCTCAGGCCTCACTCAAAATCCCCACACTGCCTTATCCAAATCCAGCTGAAGGAGGTATTTTTCAAAAGTTTATCTCTCTATTTAGGCATCCTCAAGCCACGATTTGTGAAGCAAAAATGTAGTCTCTAACATGGTGAAGCTGTACATATGCATACTTTCCATTTATATTAACTGAGCTAAGAGAATTTGAATGTTGAACATGCTGAAAAAATTAGGTTAGGGGTTACAAAATTGTCCCTGATTTTTTAGAGTTAGGTTACAAACTTTATATCATTGGAATCGTGAGATTACAAGCTACATTTTTTGTGTTATAAGTTTTTGTTTTTATGCAAGCTATAGCAAGTTACAGATTTGAAGCATATACGCACGCAAATGGAGTGACTGGAGGACAGGGATGACTGTCTGGGCCTTGGCGCGCCTGGGCCTGCTTCCTTTTGTTTCTCACACCCCCTGACTTGATATTTGCATCCCCTTTGCTTATTTTGTTTATTTTTCCATATTTTCTCATATTTTTATGTTTATTGATTTTAATAATTTTTTCTGAACATTAAAAAATCACAAAAAATAATTTCTTAATTTTTTGCAATTTTATTTTATTTTTTTATTATTTTTTTACATAGATAATAGTTTATTAGGATAAAAGATTTTATTTTCTTGAACAAATTATAAATACATTTAATAAAAGTACTATACATTTTTATTTTTATTATTTTACACATAAAATATTTATTTTCATACATATTTTAATTTTTAATATTTGTGCATATATTATTTATTATTTTCTTATACAAAGAATGGATAAAAATAATAAATATAGAACATATTTTTATTTTAATTTGAAAACTAGGGTTTTCCCCTTCTAAAAATAATAAAAAAATTTCTCTTATTTTCTAGGGTTTAAATAATTAATTTTCTCATACAAAAATCAAATACAAAACATTTTTTGCATAAATATATTTTTATTGCATTTTTAATATTTGTATATTTATTTAATTTGTACTTAATTCAATTGGGTTGTAATAGTTATTTTAGGGTTTATTTTGTGCAATATCCACATTCAAAAACTTGTATCCCCCCTCCCTTAATAATTGTTGTAATAGTTTAGTTTTACTTTACGCAATTTATCGCATTTATACCATGTGTAGTAAATTAGGGTTTTGCATGATAAGACCAAAAACAAACAAATGGAATGACCTAATCCAAGACAATCAAAATGCATGTAAAATGACACACATTGCACACAAGAACCCTTAGGGTTTCACCCACTTGGTTGCCTAAATAAAAATGGCCATGTTACGCACACAAAGTATCTTGGCAAAACAAAACAAAAAATAAGATCATAGTCCCTCGATGACGCTATCAAAAGGTTGCCTAAAAACAAAATGATCTTGGTCCCTCAAACATGTTAAGATACTTGGAAACATTGCTATCATGGTCATACGATGACCCACGCCCGTCCCGTTTACATCCAACGATAGGTTTGTTTACCAAATCAATCGTAAATCAACAATATCAAAGGAATAAAAATGCACAAGAAAGAGTTTTGAGTAGGTAGATAGCTTCTAGTTACTTGATCAATTTCAAAACAATCCTTGCTATTTTAAAAACAAACACACACACATATCAAAACATTTCCAAACAACTTTCAAAACATTGAAACATTTTTCAAAAGACAAACATCTTTGTATACATTCTTACGAACGAGGATCATTACAAAGATTACCTAAACAAAGGCCTCTTTTCAAAATACTTTCAAAACCACACAAAGCACCGTTTCAAACAATTTCAAAAGCAAAGCAAGTGATCTAAAAAAGTAACTAAGAGCCCATGGAAAACCACGAATGAAAAGGGTGCTATCACCTTCCCTTTTCATAATCTACCCCCTGAACTCAAGAAAACATCTCAAAGGTCTTTCCTGTTCTTTTTTACCTTTCCTTTTGGATAAAATAAAAGTCGGTGGTGACTCTTGCTAACCACAACATTTGCAAACACAAACTCAAAACCTCAAGTCAGTTCTCCCACCGTATCACAGAACTGGCAACTCAGCTGGGGATAATTATAAAAGTGGGGTTACCTTAGGGTTTTAGATCACCTTTACATGCTTATCTTGTTTGACTTGTATGCTTTACATCTTGGTTCTATTGTTTGGGTTTGAATCCTCCACCCGGATTTAGGAAACATTCATAGGTAAATAGTAATACGTTTTGGAAACTGTGTGGGGTATACCGACATGGTCTAAGCAATAGCTATTTTAGTGCGACATATTTGTGGGTACCGGTAGCCTTTGAGTCAATCAAAGAGAATACGGGGCCGCTGAGTGATGTCATGAAGCACTAATGGACTTTTAGAACCTTTACTTGACCAACTTGGCCTTTTTAGGATGTAGTGAGATGACCGACTTTGGTGCAGTCCGAAGTTGGTAGATACTCGATACTACACTCATTGAGGGTTGGTTCCTTGGAATATTTTGGTCTCCAATAAAGAGACTTGAATTGAAACAATGAACAAGGAAACAATCCAGTGATATTGAGCTCCTTAAAACCCGGTTACTATTTCTAGTACCGGTTGAGCCAACTAAACTTCAAGAGGGTACTTACCTATGAAACCCCATGCCAGCCTAAACTAGGAACTTGTGTGACTTGCTTGTACATATATACTTGTTCATAACATCATGGACATCATGAACATCATATGCATCCACTAACCATTTCAAGGATTTTGGAGATTCATCTTTATTCCTGTTTTGTAGGTTATGGATTCACTTCGCAGGAAAACTATCCAAATCAACCTTGTAAGAATTCCTCCACAACTCAAGGAGCTAGCTTCAAGGATTCCTTAGAATTCTCCATTCACCGAGAGACATGGTCGTCTACTTAACTTGGTCACCACCAACACAGAGGAGGATATGCTGAAAGTTCTCTTCCAGTTCTTTGACCCTTTGCATCATTGCTTCACATTTCCTGACTACCAACTTGTGCCCACTTTGGAAGAATTTTCTCAACTCTTGAGGATTCCTATTCTCAATAAACTACCTTTCAATGGTACGAAAAGAGATCCAAAGCCAGAAGAGATTGCTCAAGCCTTGCACTTGCACTCATCTGATGTCACAACACATTGGGAAACTAGAAGTGGTGTCAAAGGCTTCTTGTCAAAGTTTCTGTTTGAGAAGGCCCAAAGCTGTTGGAATTCTCTAGACTTGTAAGCATTTGAGGAGATTGTAGCTCTTCTCATCTATGGGATGGTCTTCTTCCCTAATCTTGACCAACTCATAGATATGAGCGCTGTCAAAATTTTCATGTCTCGCAAACCGGTGCCTACATTGCTTGGGGATATCCTCCACTCTTTTCACACTCGTACAATGAGGAAAAGAGGTGTTCTCATGTGTTGCACTCCTCTCTTGGAAAGATGGTTTATTTCTCATCTTCCCCAATCAGTCTTGAAGAATGAGCAAGGTTTGAGGTGGTCACAACGGTTAATGACACTTACACATTCAGATATTCATTGGTGTTCTCGATCCAGAGAGAATGTCATCATTGTTGACCGTTGTGGGGAATTCCCTAATGTCCCTCTACTAGGCATTAGGGGAGGCATCACCTACAACCCTTGTTTGGCTCTAAGACAGTTTGGGTATGCCCGAAGGGATGGCCCACATGATATGCTGATTCAAGGGTTGGTTTTCGACTACGACAACGACGACCAAGGACTCTGTCAGAGATTCATCCGAGCTTGGAGGATGCCAAACAAGGTGGATAGCAAGACTCTGGGACACAAGAACTCCATACCTCTTAAGCCTTAACTCAAGTGGGTACGAACCCGCGCCCAAAGTCTTATGATGCCTTATCCCTCCATTCTCCCAGTGATTATAGAGCTTGTTAAGGAAGGAGATGTTCCATACACCATCCTACATCCTGACATGCCAACATCACTCGAAGACCTGCAAAGGAGTTGGATACAGCTCAAGGGAGAATGCGATACTTTTGAAGCCCAATTCTACGCAAGCGAGAAGAAGGTTTTAGAACTCACTCGGTTACTTCACGAAGAGAAGACTCTCAACACCTACATTGCACCAAAAAGTATTCGCAACGTCTTTTTATCTTAGGATTTTGTACTATTTTGCCCTAGGGGCATTGATGTATTCCAATTCTATTTTATTAATATAACGGGTGTTCCTTTTTGTTTGAAACAAATTTGATTTTCAAATCTTCGAAAGCATTACATGAATACATATCATTCATCATATGCATAAACATGTTTTCACACCAAGTTTCCTCATCTCTCTTCTGTTTATTTCAGCAAGATGGATATTGAACAAACGGTCAAAGATTTGCAAGCTCAGAATTCACAATTTCAATAGTTGCTCATGACCTTAGCCAAGGGGAAGGAGGAGCTGAAGACTTTGCTAGAGAAAGAAAAAGAGAAAAAGAAGAAGAAGCCAACTGGTGTGGTTCTCATGGGTAGAAGATTTCAGGGACAAGCCAGACGGACTTTGGAATTCCCATCAACATCTGAAGATGGGGAGGGAAAAGGAAAAGGAGCGGCAGTGCCATCAGATTCTGAAGTAGAAGAAGAGGAAGAAGAAAACTACTCTGAACAATAATACCCTCCGGCCGATGAAAAATATAAACACTTGGAAGAACGTCTAGCTGCTATGGAAGTACAGAGAGTATCGGGGCTGGACTTTGAGGAGTTAGGGTTGGTGTCTGTAATTGTAATCCCTCCAAAATTTAAAGTGTTGCTGTTTTCCAAGTATGATGGGGTGTCTTGTCCCAAAATGCACCTCGGATCCTATGTCAGGAAAATTCAACCACATTCTTCTGACAAAGACTTGTGGGTCCACTTTTTCCAGGACAGTTTATTGGGGATGCAACTTGATTAATTCTACAAGTTGGAGAGAGCGGATGTTCGCAATTGGGAAGACTTGGAAGTAGCCTTCTATAAACAGTATCAATACAATGCCGACTTGGCGCCAACCCGTACTCAGCTATAGAGTATGGCCATGGCTGCCAATGAGGGCTTCAAAGACTACGCCCAAAAGTGGAGGGATTTAGTCGGAAGGGTGCAACCAAATTTGTCAGAAAGAGAGATAGTTGATATGTTCTTGGGAACCCTATGAGGTCCTTTATTTAATCACCTGATTGGGAGCTCCTCTGCAGGGTTCACCGAATTGATTCTAACTGGCGAAAGAGTGGAGGCTGGTATAAGAAATGGGAAAATTCAGAAAGACGCGTCTGCCTCAACTGCTGTGAAAAAGCCCTTCACTGGAAAGAAGGAAGTGTTTGTTGTCTATGCACGGAGGAATCAGGGAAGAACCGAGCGACGACCAACGGTGGGGGCTGTTATGATTTAAAAGCATGCATCAGACCAGCCGAGAAATGACCAGCCGAGAAATAATCAGCAAAGGGTAGAAAGGCCAGTGCGACAATTTACCAAGATTAACATGACTCCAGCCCAAGTGCTACCACATCTCTTGAAGTTGAATCTGGCCACTTTGAAAGAGGCACCAAAAAATCCTAATACTAATTCTCCACACTACCATCCCAACGCCAGATGCGCGTACCATTCTGAAAGTCCAAGGCACGACACCAACAACTCTTAGGCTCTGAAGAATAAGATTCAGGATCTGATTTATGCAAAGGAAGTTGAGTTTGAAGCTCCTGAAAAGCCGAATGTTATCTCCGCTCCAATGCCTAAGCATGGACACAATGCCAGTGCTATCGAGGAAGACTTATTTGTTGACACCATGGATGAATTGTTGACTCTTCTCTCGACCATCAAGTTGAATTTGTTAAAGGATGGGGTGTTCCCAGGTTGTGACAAAGATTGCCATGTTTGTCGATCCTCATCATTTGACTGCCCTCTATTGAAGAAAGGAATCCAACAACTGATTGATAATCAAGAAATTTTGTTTGAAAAAGCTCCTATTTCACCCATTCCAGTTACAGAAGTTTCAATAATAACCATATACGCCAATCCTTCCAGGGTTCCTAAAAAAGCCCATTAGGATTACATCTGCTCCAATGACTACTCCGTTGAAGATAACAACGCCCGAGCCTGCCCCATACAAATCAGATAAAATGGTACCGTGGAACTATGGTGGAGAAATCTACTATCATGGTATTAAATAGATTGAACAGACTGCCGAAGAAGAAAGCTCCGAAGAAGATAATCCCGACATCGGTAACATTGCCAGAACAAGCAAGGTTACCCGTAGTGGAAGAATTTTTTCTGCAGAGATTGCTCCTCCAACAGTAGTCTTTGGACTCGTGGCTATTCCGAAGATTTCCTCCGCACCAGTAATTATACCTACAAGTGTACCCGCTGACAAAGACAATACAATTCCTATCCCTGCTTCCACTGCCGAGAATAAAGGAAAGAATGTTCAAGAGGAGCCTGTCCTGACGAAGGCTCAATCAATAGTTATTCCCGAGACATCCAAGAAGGAGATGGAAGAAATCTTGAGGATCATTAAGAAGAGTGATTATGATGTTGTTGAATAATTGGGGCAGACCCCTTCCAAAATCTCTAAGTTAGCCTTACGGTTGTGCTCTGAGGCACATGCTAAAGCTTTGGTCAAATTTCTGAAGACGGCTCATGTGCCGCAAGAGACGTCTGCGAATCAATTCCAAGAGTGTGTGGCCAGTCTGACAGTTGACAATGGCCTGGGTTTCTCCGATGCTGACTTGACACCCCGAGGGAGAAAACACAGTGACGCACTACATGTCTCAGTAGAGTGTAGGGGAACCACACTAGCCCATGTCTTGGTTGATACTAGATCATCTTTAAACGTCTTGCCAAAGAAATCCCTGGATAGGTTAGATTGTGAGGGGCTGACTCTAAAACCCAGTAATATAGTGGTCAGAGCTTTCGATGGATCGAAGAGGATGGTCCATGGGGAGGTGGACATCCCAATCAAGGTGGGAACCCAAGTTTTCAACTCAACATTCTACGTGATGGAAATCCGTCCTTCTTACTCTTGTCTGTTGGGACGTCCCTGGATCCACAATGTCGGAGCTGTCACCTCCACCTTGCATCAAATGCTCAAGTACCCCGTCCAAGGGAAGATTATAACTGTCCATGGGGAAGAGGAATATATGATTAGTCATCTGAATTCCTTCCGTTATGTGGAGTTAGATGGCGAATTCATAGAGACCCCTTTCCAACATTTTGAAGAAGTCTCCGAAGAAATAGCGGCGACCAAGGCGGTGTCCTCAATTCCAAAAATCACAAGACCTCCACCTCGGATGTCATCTTTAAAGGATGCAAGAGCAGTAGTGTAAGAGGGAGGATGCACAATCTGGGGTCAACTTCCAGACATTCCTTACAAATCATACAAGTTTGGCCTGGGGTTTACTTCGATGGGTCAGAAGGTTGTGCGCTGCGCCCGTGCTGGGGGGCCACCTGTGAAGATTACCAACCAGAGCATCAATGCACTAGAAGACAGTGAAGAAGAGGGCAGCCTGGAAGACTGGATATTTCCTACTGTCAACGGAGAATTGTGCAACTGGGAAGCCAAAGAATTTGTTTCGATTACTTTCATATCTTAGTAATTTATATTTTCCATTTCTGTTGGATCTGTAATAATTCATAAACAATTCGTACTTTTTCAACCTTGTGTCTTACCCGAGGCACAACGGTCCATTTGTAAGGGTTTTTATTTCATTTTCATATGTCATTTAATTAATCATGGACGTTTTTCATATTTAAACACTTTTTTCTCATTGTCTTTCTTTTACATTTTATTGTTTTAAGGTGGCTATACCCATACACACACCCACACTCACATATGCAGGTACCCTTTCATTCCGGATCCCATGGGTAACGATACTGCTATAGCCTTCAGTGACTCTGAAGATCTGATCTACCAAGCCGAATACGAAGGTGAGAAAGATTGTGAGGTGCCAGGGGAATTGTCCAGATTACTACAACAAGAAGAAAGAGAAATTCAGCCTCATGAGAAGTTGTTGGACACAATCAAATTGGGTACTGAGGAAGAAAGAAAGGAAATCAGAGTGGGTGCCAATCTATAGCCGAGTTTCAAGGAGCGCCTGATTCAGCTGTTGCCTGATTATGTTGAGATATTTTCCTGGTAATACGAAGACATGTCGGGACTCGATACAGACATTGTGGTACATCGTTTGCCCATAAGAGAAGACTGTCCACTAGTGAAACAAAATTTCCGCCGCATGAGACCTGACATGTCAGAAAAGATCAAAGCAGAAGTTATGAAACAATTCAATGCTGGATTTCTGGCTGTTGCTTCCTATCCTCAATGGGTTTCTAACATTGTTCCCGTAGCTAAAAAAGACGGAAAAGTCAGAATGTGCGTGGATTATAGAGATTTAAACAGGGCCATCCCTAAAGATGATTTTCCACTTCCACACATCGACATCCTGGTTGACAACACAGTTCAACACAAAGTATTTTCTTTAATGGACGGATTCTCAGGCTATAACTAGATCAAAATGGCACCTGAGGACATGGAGAAAACTACATTTGTCACACAGTGGGGTACATTCTGCTACAAAGTGATGTCATTTGGACTGAAGAATACCGGGGAAACCTATCAAACCGCCATGGTAGCTTTGTTTCATGATATGATACATCATGAGATAGAATTCTATGTAGATGACATGATAGCCCGATCACAAACTGAAGAAGAACACCTTGATCACCTACAAAAGTTGTTTGTTAGGTTGAAGGAGTACAAGCTCATATTGAACCCAAACAAGTGCACATTCGGAGTCCGGTCCGGTAAACTCTTAGGTTTCATTGTCAGCAACAAAGGCATCGAGGTTGATCCTGCCAAAGTC
The DNA here is from genome assembly GCA_948472305.1 of Vicia faba. Classification (NCBI taxonomy): domain Eukaryota; kingdom Viridiplantae; phylum Streptophyta; class Magnoliopsida; order Fabales; family Fabaceae; genus Vicia; species Vicia faba. Next base: position 494,450,962 of record OX451738.1, read on the forward strand.
AAAGATATACAAGAAATGCCTACTCCTCGCACTGAGAAGGAGGTCAGAGGTTTTTTGGGACGCCTAAACTACATTGCTATGTTCATTTCTCACCTAACGTCTACTTGTGAGCCGATCTTCAAGTTGTTGAAGAAAGATCATGTAGTCAGATGGAATGATGACTGTCAAGTTGCTTTCGATAAAATCAAGGAGTATTTGCTAGAACCTCCTATCCTGATGCCACCAGTCGAGGGAAGACCGCTAATCATGTATCTGACCGTCTTAGAGAATTCAATGGGGTGCGTATTGGGGCAGCATGACGAGTCTATCCGAAAAGAGCATGCCATTTATTACCTTAGCAAAAAGTTTACCGACTGTGAAACCAGATATTCACTACTCGAGAAAACTTGTTGCGCTTTGGTATGGGCTACTCGCCGGCTAAGGAAGTATATGTTGACTCATACCACTTTGCTGATATCTAAGATGGATCTGATAAAGTACATCTTTGAGAAGCCTGCTTTGTCTGGAAGAATAGCTAGATGGCAGATGATCCTAACAGAATACGATATACAGTACACGACCCAAAAAGCTATAAAGGGGAGTGTGCTAGCTGATCATATGGCCCATCAAGCTGTCAAAGATTATCAATCCATGAAGTTCGACTTCTCTGATGAAGACATCATGACATTGGACAATGCTGAAGATATCAGACCATATGATGAACCTGAACAAGGATCTCGATGGACCCTATACTTTGATGGGGAATCCAATGCACTTGGCAACGGTATCGGCGCGGTACATATATCTCCAGAAGGTTTCCATACTCCTTTCACCGCCAGACTTTGCTTCATCTATATGAACAACATGGCAGAGTATTAAGCATGCATCTTTTGACTCAAGGCTGCCATAGACTTAGGAATCAAGTCTTTGATTGTGTTTTGGGATTAAACTTTGGTCATCAGTCAGATCAAAGGAGAATGGGATACTAAGCATCATAACCTTATCCCTTACAAAGAACATGTCTTGACGTTGTTACCACATTTCGAGCTGATTACCTTCGAGCACTTCCCGTGAGAATAAAATCAGCTAGCAGATGCTCTAGCTACAATGTCATCTATATTTAAACTTAATTGGGATAATGAGGCTCCCTAAATCACCATTGAACGGATGGACGAACCTGCACATTGTCACGAGATTAATACCGAAGAAGTAGTGGACCAACCATGGTTTCATGAAGTCAAAAGGTATCTCGAGGCTCAAGAATATCCCAAAGGAGCTTCGGTCAATGACAAAAAGTTCTTAAGGAGATTCTCAGCTAAGTTCTTCCTAAGTAATGACATCCTGTACAAGCGCAATCATGATTCTATTCTGCTCCGTTGTGTGGACAAGATTGAAGCTGAAAAGATCATGGATGAATTACATGAAGGAACCTTTGGCACTCACTCTAGCGGACATAAGATGGCTAAGAAGATTCTACGGGCAGGCTATTACTGGTCTACCATGGAAGCTGACTTCTATCAACACTCCCGGACCTACCATAAATGTCAAATCTATGCGGATAAGGTACACGTGCCTCCGGTTCCTCTAAATGTCTTAACAGCTCCTTGACCCTTCGCTATGTGGGGAATCGACATGATTGTAGAGATCAAGCCTACAACATCTGTTGTACCCCAAAATTTGCCCTCCCATTTCTCATTGATTTCTCATCACAAAGCCCTTGAAGATCAAGATCCAGTTAGGGTTTCATCTGCTCAAGACTTCTCCTTGCACTGTTGACCCAAATTAGGGTTTGTGTTTGCACAGAGGTTTTTTGACCTAAAATGCCTAAGATAACTTTCATGCTTCATATTGGACTCCCAAGTTTATCCATATCAAGTTTCAAGTCTTGATTCCAAGTTTTGCCCAGTCAATTGGACAGTTGACCTAGAAATCAGCTGTATTGAGGAAAAGGTCAACTGTGGCCAATTGACAGTCAAACCTCATGAAAATTGACCCACATCAACATTATGAATTCATATAGACCATTTGATCAAGTTTGGATCACAATTCCACAAGAAATTTGATCAAATCACCAAAAGGGCAAAATGGTCATTTTTAGGGTTTTGACTGCACAAAGGCAATTTTTGACTGTTTGACCCAACCAAGGGCAAACCAAACTCACATATGGACTCAAGGACCCCATGGAATTATCTTGACATGCTCATAATGTTCAAAAGATCCCAAATGCACAAGATTGACAGTTGAATTTCCCAGTCAATTGATCAATTTTGACTGTATACTGAAAAGTCAAACTTTGACTTTTTGGTCAAAATCAAGAGTCAAGATCCCCTTTTCATCAAAACATGCCAAATCATGAAACTTGTTCACCAAGAAATCAAAAAATGCAAATTAGGGTTAGAAATGAGAATTTTTCATAACTTAGAATTTTTCTAAGTTATGAAAAACCCTAATTTTTTCCCAACTTTGCCCCACTTTCTCACCAAGATTCATTTGGATTCAAACAAAAGTCAAAACATGAAAGTTGTAGCTTGTTGCATAATCTACAACTTTGATTCACAAAGTTTTCCCAAATAAAGCTTGTATCTCAAGTTACAATTTTTGGAATAAGGGTACTAAATCATTCTTAACTTAGTGAAATTTTAACCTATTTTGGCAAAGTTTTCTACCTAACTTCAAGTCCATTTTCCATACACTTCCACTTGGATTTTCAATTTTCATTTCAAAGATGGATTGTAGTACATATTCCAAGCTTTCCAAAATGTCCAAGAACTCATCAAACAACCTCATAACTTGAGAGAATCGAATTTCACAATATGGCAAAAACTCACTTTTGAATTGGTCATGTACATGTTCATAACTTATGCCATTTTCAAGTCAGCTTAGTCTCTGCTACATTACAGGTCCTTAAACCATCCAACACTCAATAATTTAATGCATGTTCATTGTGTTAAAGTGTTGTTCTATGAGTTCAAGCATTACATACAAGTTTAATCCATTTATGGAAAAAGCAAAATGGCCATTTTTGCAAAAGCAAGCTTTATGTCCAATTGAAAATCCAACAAGTACAGATGAAATCTAAGGGACACAAGATTATGAGCATAACACACTGATCAAGGAGGAGTTTTGCAGCATGATTAGGGGCCCTCTACCTGCCTAGAACACAACTTGGCTTTTGTTGGCTTAAGTGTTAAGAAACACCCCATAACATACAATAACTTTCATCTCAGCATTAGAACACTTAAGCAATTGTTTTGTACACTTCCTAATCATCAAGCACAAGCTAGAACACGACTCCAATACTTCCAAAACCTCCACAAACTCAGAACCACCATCAAACTGCTCAAACAGAGCAACCTCTGCAGATTGAGTTCCAACTCTCAATCCTTTCAAGCATTCTTGCCCAAACCACTTCAGACACCTTCCCTACCATCAATCCAAACTATCCAAAGCATTAGAAGCAACCTGTAACTCCTCTAACCCTTTTGGCCATTTTCACTTTTCTGATTTGCAGGTGAAGAGCTCTAGCACGATTCAAAAGGTTTCAAGACAAAGTAAAGCTTGGAATAGCATCCCTGGACATCAAGGAAGCTATACCAATCATCACTTTGCACTGAAAGTTTCTCCATCGCCAGATAGAACCTCAACTGAACAGATAAGTTCATGAACTCGTATCTCTCTTATTAGGCATTGTTAGCTTTAGGTTTGTGAAGATAATATGTCAATTTCATAGCCCTGAACATGCCCATGTAATTAGATTTCATTTATGTTATGTGTGCTGCAATAATTTTGAGTCTGAACATGGCAGAAAACTTAGGTCAGGATTTGGGAATGTCAAAATTCTCTCTCATTTCTGAGTTAGGATGAGTTTTTTTATATATTTGGAATCGTGATTCAATGCTTAACATTTCTTATGTTGGAAGTTTATGCAAAAGATCAAAGAATCCAGGTGTTTGAATTGGAAGAACAGGCGCGCGTTTTTGTTCAGAGGTTGAAGAAGAAGTGATCTGGGCTGGGCTTGTTTTTGCATTTTCTTTTCACACACTCTTTTCACTTTAACACCCCCTGGGCCCATTTGGTTTATTTCAATATTTTTTTGACTTTTCTTTTTTCATTCTGATTTATTTATTTTTGCTTATAATATAGAAAAATATAAAAAATATTTTTATACCATTTTTCTATTTTTTTTAGCATTTATTTGTTTATAGGAATCATTTATACATAAATATGTATATATCTATTTAGAAAAGAACTAGAAAAATAATGTAAATATATCTCATTTCTGATTTTATTTCATTTTTTCTTTTGAAAATATTTTATGCAAAATATACTTTTTTTTATAAATATTAAAATATTATTATTTTTATATATATATATATATAACTTATATTTTCACACTCTTTAAAATATTATTATATATATATATATATATATATATATATATATATATATATATATATATATATATATATATATATATATATATATATATATATATATATATATATATATATATATATATATATATATATATATATATATATATTAATATACTTAGGGCAAAAATACTAAAATACATACATTTTTATTTTATTAATACTTGACATAAAAAATACTTTTATAAATACATTTCATTTTATTTTATTTTTTGTACATAATAAATAAATATTTGTGTAAATTAAATAATATATATATTACTTAATAAAAATTAGGGTTTCATCCTTAAAATACAAAAACTCCAAAAATAATACTTTTTTAATTTTTTTTTATTATTTATTTAACATAAATAATACCTTTTTCTCATACATATAAAAACCCTTTTTCTTTGCATTTTGCATCTTTATTTTTCATTTTATTTATGCAATTAATTATTTGTAAATATGCCAAAAATGATGTAATAGCTAGGTTTAATTTCTTTGTCTAAATATCCTCCCATTTGAACATTTGTACCCCCTTTCCCATATTGTGTTGTAATAGTGTAGGAATTTTACTTTTCGCACTTTAAACGCTTTCTAAATATACCATGCTAGAGTTAGGGTTTGTATGCAAATAAAAAGAACAAAATAGCTTGACCTAATTTCAAGATAAATAAGCATGAAATATGGACAACACATATCACACTTGCACCCCTAGGGTATTCCACTTTGTTGCCTTCAAATAATTGGGCCATATTGCATGTTAGGTTTCTTTGGGTAAAAACAAACAATCAAATGATCATAGTCCCTCGATGACGCTTTCGAAAAGTTGCATAAAATGATCAAGTCCCTTTCAAAGAGAAATTGCCCAAAGACACTTAGCACTATTGCAATTATGGTCTAAAACGATGACCCGCGCCCGTCCCTTTCACATCCTAATACAAGATTGTCCACCAAATGCAATGGTGGAGCAAAATTGTCAAAAGGTTTAAAACATAACAAAAATCTTTGAGAACTTTAGGGTAGATAACTCTTAGGTACTTGTCAATTTGTAAAAGAAAACACTTGCCTATTTTCAAACCACACTTCACAAACACTTTCAAAACAAACTTTCAAAAAACCTTGAAACATCTTTTCAAAAGACAAAACACCTTTTGTAAAAAATTCGAGTAAAGAATTGTTACAAGGGTAGCCTATACAAGGCATCTTTTCAAAACATTTTCAAAACCACACACCGAGCACCATTTCAAACAATTGAAAACCAAGGCAAGTTGATCTAAGCAAGTACCTAAGAGCCCATGGATAACCATGGATAGAAAGGGTGCTAATACCTTCCCTTTCTATAATCTACTCCCCGAACCCAAGAAAAATCTCAAAGGTTTTTGCTGTGCTTTTTAAACCTTTCCTTAGGATAAAATAAAAAGTCGGTGGCGACTCTTGCTCAACCGAAACATTTGCGAAAACAAACGCAAAACCATAGTCAGTTCTCTCACCGTACCACAACATCCAATGGACACCGCTTCATTCTGGTGGCCATTGATTACTTCACCAAATGGGTCGAAGCAGCTTCTTTCGCATCTGTTACTAAGAATGTTATTGCCCGCTTCATCAAGCAGAATCTGATTTTCCGGTACGGTATCCCCGAAAGGATCATCATTGATAACAGTACAAACCTTAACAATACTATGATCATTGCCTTGTGCGAGCAGTTCAAAATTCAACATCAAAATTCATCTCCTTATCGGGAAAAGATGAATGGTGCAGTCGAAGCTGCTAACAAAAAATCAAGAAGATCATACAAAAGATGACAGTCACCTACAAGGACTGGCATGAGATGCTACCGTTTGCTCTTCACGGGTACCGTACCACGGCTCGCACGTCAACTGGGGCAACACCCTATTCTTTGGTTTATGGCATGGAGGCTGTTTTACCTATCGAGGTTCAGATTCCCTCTTTGAGAATCATGAAAGAAGCTGGTTTAAGTGAAGAGGATTGGATCCAGACCCGACTTGATCAGTTGAACTTAATTGACGAGAAGAGACTTACTGCTGTTTTCCACGGTCATACGTATCAAAAACGGATGATCAAAGCATTCAACAAGAAAGTCAAACGTCAGGTATATCAAGTTAGAGATCTAGTGATCAAGCACATCATCTTGCCACAAAGTTATCCCAGGGGCAAATGGGCTCCTACCTACGAAGGACCATTTGTGATCAAGAACATCTTTTTTGGTGGAGCAACAATCTTAACCACCATGGACGACGACGATCTGCCGCACCCTGCGAACACAGACAAAGTCAAAAGATACTACACATAAATGACCCACTAGGTTGACACACATAGGCAAAACAAGGGCATCCCGGCGAACCAAAAAGTTTCGGGCAAAAATTAGGGATAAAATTAAAAAAATCTTTACACCTGGCAAGTTGAAAACCCGAAAGGGCGACTTGGGCAAAAAAGGGTTTCCCGGTGGACTGAAAACCCGAAAGGGCGGTCCAGGCAAAAGTTAGGGAATTAAAGCGTATGACTATGTCTCGTCAAATCACTTTAAGGACAATCTCTTCACTGACAAACTCTGAGTTTCTGATCAATCCAATCATCTTCGGACGAAGCAACGGACGGATAAGATATTCGGAGATACGAAGGCTATAGCGGAATGGGAACCCCATGGGATTTTTACACATAGCTATCTTTCTTTGTATAAACTTTTCTTACTTTTATGACACCATCCTCTTACTAGGATGTCTGTCTCCTTTGTACACCAATACTTATTCAAAGTAAATACAAAGATGTCTCTTTCAAAGTACAAAAACTATTTGCCTTTTTCTTTTACACTTGTGTTTTTTATTTGCAAAAACGTCCAATGATTCATTGATGAACATATGCATTTAAACATAATTACTATTTACAAATAAATAAGGTGGAAAAGAACGATTACTGACAGAATGAAAGGATAGGAAGACGTCTTTAGGCTATTCCACGAGCAATCCCTACGGTACACCATCTAGATCCCCAGTGGAGCCAAAATTCCATACCCTTAATCCCCATCAGAATTAAAACTTCAAACTCTCGATCCCCAGCGGAGCCAAAACTTATAGCTATCTATCCCCAGCGGAAACTATCTAGTTTCTCCAAATTCCCCAGCAAGCTGTCTTGAAGTATGAAAATCAACCAGATAACAGTTAACTTCTGTCTCTCCCTAACCTAGGATAAATCCCCAGTAGAGGGGCAGACGACCGAAAAACTCATGAACTTACCCCCTAGCAGTAAGCCTTCTTCCCCACAGAGTTTTTATTCTTCAGCAGAATGAAGATTCTCATTCTTAATTCCCCAGTAAAGTCGCCAAAGTTTTCATTGCTCGTCAACAGAATGAAGATCCTCATTCTTAATTCCCCGCAGAAGTCATCAGAGTGTTCTCTATTCCCCAGCGGAACAAGGAATTCCTTGGTGTAATTCCCAGTAGAAGTCATCAAGGTTCTCTGGATTTCCCAAGTGGATTACTCAAGCAGTATACGACATTTCCCACAACAGAATTTTTTGTCAATACTCCAACTTCAAGACATGAAGGATCCTCACATCCCCACAGAAGTTGCCAAGGATTTCTCACCCTCAGCAATCAAGGATTTTTAATCCCCAACAGTTGCCAAGGATTTCTTACCCTCAGCAGTCATGGATTTATTTTCCGCGGCAGCAGTCCAGGATTTATTTCCCTCAGCAATACAGCATATCAGCTTACATGCGCATACATATATCTTAAACATTGATAAAACACATTTATTGCATCATACATTTCATGCAACATAACCTTTTGTTTCAGCTAACATTTTACCCTTTTCAGGATAAGATTAATAGCTACCTTTAACAATGTTAAAAGATTGCAGATACAGTACAGATACACTCTAGACAAGGGTGCCATCCTGATACTCATTCGGATCTCAACTGCAAATACAGTTCAGATACACTCCAGACAGAGAAGTCAATTATTCAATTTCGGGTTCAGATACGCTCCAGACTAGGATGCCATTCTGTCACTCATTCAGATTTCAACTTCAAGTTACAGTATAGATACACTCCAGACACGGAAGTTATTCTGTTACTTATTCAATTTCTAGTTCAAATACGCTCTAGACACGGAAGCCATTATGTCACTCATTTAGATTCAAAGTTCAGATACAGTTCAGATATGCTCCAGACACGGATGCCATTCTGTCACTTATTCGGATTTTCCCCAGCTTAGGTACGCTCCAGACGCGGAAGCCATTCTATTTCTCATTCAAATCAAACCTTCAGATACACTCCAGACACGGAAGTCATCCTGTTACTTATTCAGATTTCAAATTCTAGATACAATTCAGATACACTCTAGACACTGAAGTCATTCTGTTACTTATTCAGATTCACAGCTCGGATATGCTCCAAACACGGCTGCTATTCCTTTGCTCATACATATTCAGTCTCTAGATACAGTTCAGATACGTTCCAGACACGGACACCATTCTGAATACTCATTCTTTTGACTTACAACTAACAACTCAACAAACATTCTTGGGTGGCATCTACAAGCCTATCTACAACAAGATTCTATCACCTCTCTAAATGTCATCTTTAAGCCCATTCCCTCAACTACATTTTGTCGAGTGCAAATTTATGGGCACACTAGTGTCCAATCATCTTTTATCTTCAAGTCACGAACGACATACTCGCCAATCTAACTCTTTAGGTTCAAGAAGATTGAACAGGAGCAGCTGTTGTACCCCAAAATTTTCACTCTCATTTATCAAGATTTTCCTCACAAGACTTCTTGGATTCAAGACAAGATTAGGGTTTGGTCAGCTCAAGACATCACCTTGCCCTGATACCCCAAAATTAGGGTTTGAGTTTTCACAAGGATTTTTGGACTATCAATGCTTCATGTGACTTTCATACACCATCTTGGACCCCTAAGATTGCTCATGTTATGTTTCAAGCCTTGAAATCACATTTTTGCCCAGTCAATTGGACAACTGACCTAAAAATCAACTGTATTTGGGGAAAAAAGTCAACCATGGCCAATTTACAGTCAAAATTCATAATTCTGGATCCACAACAACATTTTAGACTCATATGAACCATTTGATCAAGTTTGGATCACAAAACCTTAAGAAATTTGATCAAATCATCAAAAGGGCAAAATGGTCAAAATTAGGGTTTTGACTGAGAAAGGGCAATTTCTGATTTTTTAACCTAGCCAATGACCAATTTGGTTCAAGCATGGTTTCAAGGACTCAATGGCATCATCTTTAACAAATCACATAGTTCAAAAGGTCTCAACTTCATTGGATTGACAGATGAATTTTCCAGACAACTGATCAAAAGTCAACTATACACTGAAAAGTCAAACTTTGACTTTCTGGTCAAAATTAAGTGCCAAGGGTCATAATTCATCAAGATATTTCAAAACATGAAACTTGTTGACCAAGAAAACAAATTTTGAAAATTAGGGTTTTGAATTTGAAAATTTTCATAACTTAGAATTTTTCTAAGTATGGAAATTTTCTTATTTTTTCCCAACTTTTCACCACTTTTTCACCATGATGCAATTGGATTCAAAGAAAACTTTCAACATGAAAGTTGTAGTCCTCCATGAAATATACAACTTTGATTCAAAACGTTTTCCCAAAATATGCTTGGATCTCATGTTATGAATTTGTGAATAGGGGTCCATGAACTAAATAACTTAGTGAAATTTTGCCCTAATTTAGGCAGGTTTTTGACCCAACTTCATGGACATTTTTCACCTAGTTCCAAGAGGTATCTAAACATTAATTTCAAAGATGGATTATAGATTATGTTTCAAGCTTTCCAAAATGTCCAAGAACTCTCCAAGATCATTTGTGGTTAGGGAGAATCGAAGAAGAGAAAATGGTATTTTGTCACTTTTGATCAAGTCATTTTTACATGAGATCAAGTTGCAAATCAGATCCTAGCATGCTTTTACCTTGCATTACAGGTCCTAAACTCCTTCTACCCTCCATAATTAAATTATAACTCAATAGATAAAGGCTTTGTTTTCACTCTTGGAACATTGTACAAGAAATAAATCCATAAATGGCATAAAGGGCACATTGCCATTTTCATAAAGCAAGCTTTTCCAACTTTATCAGCCTTGAGCCTTGGACTTATTCCTTGGGTACATGCATTTTCTACATATTACAAGCAAAGTATACCAACCCTTGCAGCTCAAAAGATAGCTAAGTACATGCCTGCTAGCATGGTCACTTCAACTTTTCTTAAAATGCAAGAAAGTTGGCCAAAAGTCAAAAACTGGTACAAGCTGATAAAGGGTGGACTTGGTATTATTCTAGAGATCTTCACCAAACTTATCACAAGCCAAGACAAGAATGCTTATGATCTGAAACACTCCAAAAATAAAAACCTCATTTTTTTGCCTAAACAGCCAATTTCTGTAAAACACTAGCCATTTCATTTTTGGCTCGTGCGTTTCTTGTTTCAACAATTCAAACACATTCCATACATCATATCAAAGCTATCCAAGCATTCATCCTGCAACTGTGTGCTCTGTTTCAGCCATTGCCATTTTCACTTTGGAAGGTTGCAGCTTAACTTCTATAGGGAGTTTCAGCCATCCACAAGGCCAGCTAAGCATTGGAATAGCTTGAGGGAACTTCAAGGAAGCTCACACGATCCTCAGGCCTCACTCAAAATCCCCATATTGCCATATCCAAATCCAGCTGAAGGAGGTATTTTTCAAAACTTTATCTCTCTATTTAGGCATCCTCAAGCCACGATTTGTGAAACAAAAATGTAGTCTCTAACAAAGTGAATATGTACATATGCATACTTTCCATTTATATTAACTGAGCTAAGAGAATTTGAATGTTTAACATGCTGAAAAAATTAGGTCAGGAATTAGGGGTTACAAAATTCTCCCTGATTTTTTAGAGTTAGGTTACAAACTTTATATCATTGGAATCGTGAGATTACAAGCTACATTTTTTGTGTTATAAGTTTTTATTTTTATGCAAGCTATAGCAAGTTACAAATTTGAAGCACATACGCGCGCAAATGGAGTGTCTGGAGGACAGGGACGACTGTTTGGGCCTTGGCGCGCCTCGGCCTGATTGCTTTTGTTTTTCACACACCCTTATGTTTATTGATTTTAATAATTTTTTCTGAACATTAAAAAATCACAAAAAATAATTTCTTAATTTTTTGCAATTTTATTTTTATTTTTTTTTATTTTTTTACATAGATAATAGTTTATTAGGATAATAGATTTTATTTTCTTGAACAAATTATAAATACATTTAATAAAAATACTATACATTTTTATTTTTATTATTTTACACATAAAATATTTATTTTCATACATATTTTAATTTTTAATATTTGTGCATAATATTATTTATTATTTTCTTATACAAAGAATGGATAAAAATAATAAATATAGAACATATTTTTCTTTTAATTTGAAAACTAGGGTTTTCCCCTTCCAAAAATAATAATATTTTTTCTCTTATTTTCTAGGGTTTAAATAATTAATTTTCTCATACAAAAATCAAATACAAAACATTTTTTGCATAAATATATTTTTATTGCATTTTTAATATTTGTATATTTATTTAATTTGTACTTAATTCAATTGGGTTGTAATAGTTATTTTAGGGATTATTTTGTACAATATCCCCATTCAAAAACTTGTATCCTCCCTCCTATAATAATTGTTGTAATAGTTTAGTTTTACTTTATGCAATTTATCGCATTTATACCATGTGTAGTAAATTAGGGTTTTGCATGATAAGACCAAAAATAAACAAATAGAATGACCTTATCCAAGACAATGAAAATGCATGTAAAATGACACACATTACACACAAGCACCCTTAGGGTTTCACCCACTTGGTTGCCTAAATAAAAATGGCAATGTTACGCACGCAAAGTATCTTGGCAAAAAAAAAAGATCATAGTCCCTCGATGACGCTATCAAAAGGTTGCCTAAACAAAATGATCTTGGTCCCTCAAACATGCTAAGATACTTGGCAACATTGCTATCATGGTCATACGATGACCCACGCCCGTCCCGTTTACATCCAAAGGTAGGTTTGTTTACCAAATCAATGGTAAATCAACAATATCAAAGGAATAAAATGAACAAGAAAGAGTTTTGAGTAGGTAGATAGCTTCTAGTTACTTGATCAATTTCAAAACAATCCTTTCTATTTTCAAAAACAAACACACACACATTTCAAAACATTTCCAAACAACTTTCAAAACATTCAAACATTTTTCAAATGACAAACATCTTTGTATACATTCTTACGAACGAGGATCATTACAAAGATTGCCTAAACAAAGGACTATTTTCAAAATACTTTCAAAACCACACAAAGCACCATTTCAAACAATTTCAAAAGAAAAGCAAGTGATCTAAACAAGTAACTAAGAGCCCATGGAAATCCAGGGATGAAAAGGGTGCTAGCACCTTCCATTTTCATAATCTACCCCCCGAACTCAAGAAAACATCTCAAAGGTCTTTCCTGTGCTTTTTTACCTTTCCTTTTGGATAAAATAAAAGTCGATGGCGACTCTTGTTAACCGTAACATTTACGAACACAAACGCAAAACCTCAAGTCAGTTCTCCCACCGCATCACACCTACCATGGAATAATTTTCTCAACTCTTGGGGGTGCCAATTCTTGATCAAATACCCTTCACTAGTATTGACAAAGACCCGAGACCTGACGAGATGGCTCGAGCTTTACATTTGCAACGGTCCAATTTTGTGGCAAATTGGGAGACAAGAAGTGGTGTTAAGGGTTTTCTAGCCAAGTTTCTGTTTGAGAAGTGTAGCGGTAGAAATGTTCAAGACTAAGCCATTGGATTGACTAGAATTTATACAAATCAAAAAAATAAAAATCGCCACCGCGCTTTATTGTTTCCGAAGGAATGGGAAAAGAGAGAATAACCCAAAATAAAGGGGGAAAGATTCAAGGTAAGTGGGTTGGTTATACAAAGGGAAGGCATTAGCACCCTAAACATCTACGGTACTCTGCAGGAACCTCTTTGTAAAATCTGTATATTTTGGCTATAAAAAATGTGTTATATATAAAATGGACGGTGGAGGTGAGAAAAGAAATATATTTTTTATGATTTTTGCACCCGCCGTTGTTGTGAACCTTTAGTGCATACGTACCACCTTTCGTGCAATAGGGGATCAGGGTACACATATTTCCTCTTTTAAAAGTTTGAAACACAAGTGTGTTGGCTGATTTTAATAGATAAGACATCATCGTCATTGTCCGTGTGGAAAATATACTTACTACCCACAATCATGAGAAAGGAGAATTTGCATCATCTCAAAGTGGAGGATATGGTTTGGATTTTAAAATCAACAATGCCTCACTCGACACCCAAGTGGAAAATATCTCACTTAACTACATATTGTAGAAGTGTAGTTGTTTGCATCACTACAAGGATTGACAAGAGCCTAACCTTTTGAGAAAAGTTTAAAGATAAAAATGCCAAAGTGGAAAAATGGTTTGAAATGAGATTAATTGACTTTTAGTCTTCTCACAAAAATGTCAAGGTATTATTAAATAGATTGAAGTTTATTTATGAAAATATTTTGAAAATGCATGGACCTAAGTCCAAGTTTATTATGAAAATGGTTTAAGTTTAAAAACAAGAAGAGTTTTCAAAAGGAGGGAGAAGATTTTTGAAATTAAAGAAGATGGGAGGAGAATAAGAGACTATCCTAAAGCATAAGGTAAAAGCTAAGGATAAGAACCATCTAACCAACAAGAAGCCACAACTTGACATTATGAGCCAAGATAGAATTCCCATTCTTTGGATTGAAACCAAGCAAGCAAAGATACTAGACCTCTTCAAGTGTATTAAGTCTTCACAAAAATTGGGCAGAGTAACAGCTGTATACGGGTGAATTCCAGATTACAAACAAAGGATGTAATCACAAAAGCCTGCACACAAAAACAAACAAGCAACCCAATATGTTGAGGTAAACCTCAAGAGCTCCAGACAAAATAATCAGATAAGATCACAAGGTCTCCAAGATAGGCCAAGGTTTCTAATCCTAAGTCCAAGTAAAAGTTCCATGCTCCATAATACCAAGGATAGTAACCAAATAGTCCAAGTACCATTAACAGTTTTTTTTAGGGTTTAAGTTGATTATTAAATTTCTTAAGAAAAGAAAAAGAAAAGCTCAAGTGAGCAAAATAAAAATGACAAGAATATAAATGCTCAAATGAGCAAAGATGAAAATGGCATGAAATGAAAAATGATAAAAAATAAATAGTGCATAAAGCATAAAAGCATAAAATAAACAAGTCAATAATTAGTGGTTAGCTGGATGACCATCTTGAAACTTGCATTTGGAACTCATTAGAGGATTGGTAGAACCAAAGCCTCCACACAATAAGTTTCATTTTCTTTTTGTCAAGTATATCATCCATTTGGAATTCTCATAAGTACCATTTAATGATCAACGATGTTTAAGTGATCCGCGTTGACCAAAGGTGTTGTAGATCCATTAGAGGATTGGTAGAGCCAAAGCATCCACACAATGAATCTTAAGGTTATTGGATCAAAGAGATCAAATTAACATACTTGGGCTTGCAATCATAAGTTTGGGCCACGAATGATCATTTATTCGAATCAGGACAAAATTTAGCGCTATGTTAAGAAATCATAAGTGGACTTATATAGAAGTCGCACCTATTTTGAGGCCGGTCAATAGCAATCTATGCACCATTTATTTTGAGACATGATATAGAGATCATGATCCAACAACATTTAGTGCAATGAGAAGGGGATGAGATGAAGAGGAATTAGGGTAAAAAGAGAAACCACATTTGAATTAATATTTAATCAAACTATTATTAAAATCATTCATCCATTTTTTGTGGAGTTAAACTCAACACCATGGATCCAATGATGTTAATAAAGCCATGACCAAAAAATAACCCAAGACAGCCAGAAAATATTCACAAAATAATAATATAATTAATATATACATTAAAGGGTTTAAAAATGTTTTAAAAAATGGAAAATAATGAAGAAAATGCCAATTATATTCAAATTAATCAAGAAATGAAAAATAAGACCATAGAAAGATCAGAAAAGAGGGCAAGTGATTTTATAAAATTTTTGGGAATTTTTATAAGTCAGAAACTATTTTTAAAAAATTAAAATAAATGGGTAAAATAAATAAAATAGTAAAAAATAGTAAAGCCAGAAACAAAAATAAAATAAGGTCACCAATATTTGTCATAATATCATTGGATCATTCCATAATTATTTCAGAATTTAAAAATGTGTAAAAGTATTTTTAAACATTTTAAACAAATCAAATAAGTGAAAAATTCATAAAAAATACAAAAAACACAAAATTAAATTGTGAAAAAATAAAAATCAGAAAGAGAATAATCAAAAATATTTTTCATAATTTTTTCAGATTTTTTGGACTAAAAATGAAATTTCTATGATTTTTTGAAATTTAAAACAATTAAAATATAAAAATCAGAAAAAGAAAATAAAAAAAAAGATGTGGACCATTGGATGAGAGTCAAAACGCGTTAGTGATTAAATCCAAGGGATCTGGCGCGCTGTGCATATCATGGTCTTTAATGAATAATGTACAGAATCATTAATAAAATCAGAATTTGAAAATAACAAATGTCACACTTTCATTGGTTAGAAGATGACACGTTGGTCATCTTCAACCTCCAGCCCTCACGAATTGTAGGTCTCTCAAACTGTAAAATCAGAAGCTCATACCTATGCCATTCGCTTTGTCTCTTCAAGAGGAAGACAACCACACCCTCGCGCCAAATTTATATAAAATGTAGCTCAAGCAATTTGGAAAGAAAGTTTTGAAAAGGGATTTGAAAATTCATGGTCAAAACGTGCTTCCAGATGAAATTAAGTGTTGTGACTAGAACCAGGGAAATGAGAGCAACACAATGATACCAAAGTTTTAAAGAATTGATGAAGGAATCTACCTATTGAAGTTGAGTTGCAGAGCTCTGAAACTAGACTTCTATGGAGCAATATATGGCACGATTCTTGAATGTAATTATATGGTTAGCTTCAGGGAAGATCAAGGAAGGTGAATTGATGGAAAAAATGGATTGAAAAAGGCTTGAGAATAGGATTCGAAGTAGCTGAATTCTGAGTTGTGAAGCAAGTTTGGCAGGGTGATTATGGCTATCTAAGCTTGGCAAATTGAATGGGGGATGACGCTCTATTTATAGGGAATCAAATGGAATATTCAAGCGTGTGAAATGATGAAGTTTGGAGGGAAATCGTGTGAACCTGATGCACGAGCAAAGTGTGATCTGATTTGCATCAAAACTCATTTAATCCTTGTGTTTCAAGGCTCTAATCCACTTTGGCAACTTGGTTAAACATGTTTAGATCACAAACGCGTGCTAATTTGATGTTTAAAGGCCAAAACATGAATTTCAAATTCTGACTTATGGAGAAACTTCAGTTCCAAGTTACCATGTTCAATCCAATGGCATTTCCACCTCAAGGGGTCTTAGGGAAAAATTCTTGATGCTTTGGAAAGATGAGGTAACAAGCTTTGCAATGGAAAAAGAATGGAATCAAATGGATGCTTGAGCTGAAAGTTATATGGAGTCAAAGTTGAAGGAAAAGAGTTGACTTTCCATTCTTAGAAATATTTCAAATTCTTCTTTAAAAATGACCTATAATCTCTTGCATCCAAACATGGCCTTCCACTTAGAATTTGCTCTTGAACAAAAAAGATGGAGTTAAGTAGATCTCTTGAATGACATTTTTCAATTTGAACCACTTAAAATCTCCAAAAATTGAGCAAGTTATGACTTGTTGAAGTTGGCCAAAAATCATGAAATGACCTATAATCTTTTGCATTCTTAAGGCAACTTCCATCCATTTTTTTACTTTGCACATAAAATAAGGCATGAAGTACACATCTTTAAGATCATCATGAAAAAAATAATGGGCTCAAGGTGATAAAAATTGACCAAGTTATGACCATTTGAAGTCACATAGGGAAAATTGGGGATTCATCTGGGTGCCTTGTAATCTTTCTTCTTCACTAAGTTCCTTCGACATGAAAACTCCTTGGAACTTTTGAAGTTATTTATTGGTAACTCATTGAAGAGAAGAATGTTTTTAGAATCACTCAAAAATACCAAAAGATGAGCAATATATTCCCCTTTGAAGTCCAAAACCCTAGCCTCTAGATCAGGAGAATGCTTGGTGGAACTTTGCCAAGTTTGAACAAACTTTTTATGCCAATATTCTTCCTTTGTGAATAGAAATTTTTTAGGATGATGATGAGGATTCATGGCCACCAAAACCACTTCAATACCAACTTCAAAACAACTTCAATGGTGAGATTTGAATTTCTCAACCTATTGACTAGGGCATGGAAATAAACTCATGAACCTACGATGCAACTTGCTAAACCTCATTGCCTTTACCTACATTATTAACAATTAAGACAAACCAATATTACATTTTGTTAATTAGAGAGAAAATCAAAGCAAAATATCCATGATCACAAAAGAAAACAAGTTAAGGTGCTTGGTAATTCCTCAGAAAAGCAAGGCTAAAGATAGGGAGAAGAACCAAAATCCCTAATGTAATCTTGTTGTGATTGAAATAATATGGTATGATGAAGAAATCTTAGGGGAAAAAATTGGGGTACAACAGCTGCCCTTATTTAAGTTTCTTCTATCCAGAGATACAAAGGTTAAAAATCTTTGTGTCTACGTGATCGAAGATACCTAAATATAAAACAAACTGTATTTTTGGCCCTAAGATGCCATGCAAATGCTTATGCATATGAATGCATATGAACAGAGCCAAAGAGACACAAAGTAACATTGGGGATGCAACAAAAAATGTAGAAACAAAGGAGAAATCCCACCAGGAAAATAAATCACTGGTGAACCACAAGAATGGAATCAGAGAGGAAGATAACAAGCATCGACGTTCACTGCCGATGTATTGCCAACCTTCACGGAATATATCATATCACCGCCGTTCACTGACGATGAACTATCGACATTCACTGAAGATGGAAAAAAGATAAGAAACACTGACGTTCACTGCCGATGTACTACCAACATTCACTGAAGGTAGAAAGAGAAAATATATCATACCACCGTCGTTCACTGACGATGAACTATCAACGTTCACTGAAGATAGCAAAAAGATAAGAAACACTGAAGTTCACTACCGATGTACTACCAACATTCACTGAAGGTAGAAAGATAAAATATATCATATCACCGCTGTTCACTGACGATGAACTATCAATGTTCACTGAAGATAGAAAAAAGATAAGAAACACCGACGTTCACTGTTGATGTACTACCAACGTTCACTGAAGGTAGAAAGAGAAAATATATCATATTACCACCGTTCACTGACGATGAACTATCAACGTTCACTAAAGATAGCAAAAAGATAAGAAACACCGACGTTCACTTCTGATGTACTACCAACGTTCACTGAAGGTAGAAAGAGAAAATATATCATATCACCGCCATTCACTGACGATGAACTATCAACCTTCACTGAAGATAGCAAAAAGATAAGAAACACTGACGTTCACTGCCGATGTACTACCAACGTTCACTGAAGGTAGAAAGAGAAAATATATCAAGTTTCCCCAAGATTCTGGTGTTTTGCCAAGAACGGGCCTCAACTTCTTCTTTAACCAAGGAAATCTGCCTGGAAAGGGTAATACGTAATCTGTATCAAATAAAGAGACTTCCACTCATTGTCAAGCGGAATTTCAAAGAGAAATGACTTTCTGGGGATAGAAATATGACTTCCCGGGGAATTGCCACGATATTCCTGCTGAGGAGATAAAGTCTTCCTGTGCAAAATAAATGCACAAACCAAAACTCAAAGTTTTTAGAAATCCATAATAAATGATATTGTCATGTAGCCACAAATCCAATTCAGAAATAAACTAGAGCAAGACGGCCAATGCAGATACATCCTTTGAGAAATAAACTCAAGAGGGGAAACCAAATTCAACTAAGCAAAGAGCGCTGCAAGAAAGGTTAGAACAAAATGTCAATGAACGATGATTTTTAGCAATGCATGATGTATGTATGAATGTATGAGTGCTATCGTGCATATTCTGGTAAAAAGGATACATAATCAGTGAAAACAAACAAAACCGCCTCAGATACTAACAACATTTGGCTAAGCTTCAACCAGAAAGATCAATCCAAGAAAGGTAAAAACAACTGCGGAAACCAAACCTATTGCCTGTCCTAACTTCACTGAGGAGAAACATAATCCGGATGTAGCCAAATCAAACAGATACCGGGATAGAACATCCTTCTACCGGTTTCATCGGAGAAAACAGTTTTCCAAAAGCAACATGCCTATTGGAGATTGCAAGACCAACCTCAAATAAAGCATACTGATGCCGAAACAACCAAGCGTCACTGGGGGATTCAAGCCTACCTCCCTGGAGAAAAAACTGCAGACTGAAACTTTCATTAAGAATACTCATTCCAACAAGATATGCCCTGGGATAATCTTCCCGAGAAATCAAGAAGTCAACATTAATGCCATTACTGCAAAAAGAGCGACATCTCAGCACACCAAGGGAATAAAACCTTTCATTATATGATGGAAGACTTCACTGGGGAATCTAGGATGGAGGCTTCTGATCATGCAAACCTAAAAAAAACGAACCAAGACTTGATTGGGGATAATGGAGTCACAAAACCCAATATTGTACCTTGTACCTACTGATATCGTCTTTAACTATCTGAGAAACACACAAAGATTGCGCACACCAGTAAAATGACCTGAGAAAACCTTCATGAAGGAAGTAAATCTTCTTAAAACAAATGAAGTTTGTTTATTCTTGGGATCACCATTTTCGTTGTCATTGTTTCCACACAAATCCCAAAGTAAATTGAATTGTAAAGATCTCTTCTCTTTTTTTGAAAAAATAATTTTGCTTCTTTTAATCTTTTTGCTTTAACAATTATTATCAGTAATAAATGAAATCTTTGCAAGCTAAATAAAAATAAGAACACAAAGAATTTGGCAAAAGCTCGAATTTTATAAATAGAATGGTAGTCTACGAATGGCGAGACTCCATGGATGATTACAAAGTTTGGGAAATGGTAATACATAATGGAAAAGATACATTGAGATACAATGACCACTATCCCCCCTAACAACTTTTGAAATCCTGAGCAACAGCTTTTGTTGAACTATGTTGAGGATCCGATAAGATTGTTGCTTCAACGATCAAGTCTCGTCTGACGTAGTTACTTGCCAAGAAAATCCTAACTTTTTCCTAAGCTGTCCTCGCGGGTTTTCAACTTAACGGGAAATTTATTCTGTTTATGTCTCTAATTTTTGCCTAGACCGCCCTTTCGGGTTTTCGGCCTACCGAGACGCTCCTTTTTGCCTAAGCCGCCCTTTCGGGTTTTCAACTTAGCGAGTTGTTCTTTTATTTCTTTAGGCAAAGTATTTCTTGACTGCGTCAACATTCATGGGACGTGGGAACTCCTCGCCATCCATAGTTTCAAGAATTAATGCACCACCAGAGAAGGATTTCTTGACAACATACGGGCCTTCAAAATTGGGAGTCCACTTGCCCCTAGAATCAGTGTTGAAAGACATGATCTTCCTGAGCACGAGGTCGCCTTCTCTGAATTCATGAGGTTTGACCTTTTTATCAAATGCTTTCTTCATTCTTTTCTGATATAACTGCACATGTCAAAAAGTTGTCATCCTCTTCTCTTCAATCAAATTCAATTGGTCAAACATGTTCTGGACCCATTCAGCCTCTGTCAACTTGGCTTCCATTATCACACGCAACGAGGGAATCTCTACCTTGATAGGGAGTACAACTTCCATTCCATACACTAGGGAAAATGGGGTTTCTCCTGTTGAAGTGCGAACAGAATGGTCGATATCCATGCAGAGCAAAAGGGAGCATTTCATGCCAATCCTTATAAGTGACAACCATTTTCTGGATAATTCTCTTGATATTCTTATTAGCAGCTTCAACGGTCCCATTCATCTTTGGCCTGTATGGAGATGAATTGTGATGGACAATCTTGAATTCTTCGCACAGTTCAGTCATCATCTTGTTGTTCAAATTCGAGCCATTGTCAGTGATGATTCTGCTCGGCACACCATACCTTCGAATTGGCATATGAAGCAGCCTCTACCCATTTGGTAAAGTAGTCAATTGCTACCAAGATGAAATGGTGTCCATTCGAAGCTTTGGGTTCTATACTCCCAATCATGTCAATACCCCACCTAGAGAAAGGCCATGGGGAGGAAATCACATTGAGAAGTGTCGGAGGCACATGGATCTTATTTGCATAAATCTGGCATTTATGGCACTTCTTTGCAAATTTGTAACAATCAGATTCCATTGTCAACCAATAATAACTTATCCTTAGCATCTTTTTAGCCATATAATGTCCATTAGCATGAGTGCCAAATGAACCTTCGTGGATCTCATGCATCAACATGTCTGCTTCGTGTCTATCTACGCATCTGAGCAATACCATGTCATGATTTCTCTTGTATAACACATTTTTACTGAGGAAGAAACTTCCTGCCAATCTTCTCAGTGTCTTTCTATATTTCTTCGACGCACCAAACGGGTATTCCTGAGTCTGAAGAAAATGTTTGATATCATAATACCAAGGTTTTTCATCTGCTACCTCCTCTGTCGCAAACACATGAGCGGGCCTATCTAGCCGTCAAACTGTAATTCAGGGTATATCATTCCAAGCATTTACTTGGTACATGGAAGCCAGAGTTGCCAGAGCATCCTCCATTTTATTTTCATCCCTAGGAATGTGATGGAATTCAACTTTATTAGAGAAGGGTAGTAATCTTCTAGCATAATCTTTGTAAGGGATTAAGCCAGGGTGACAAGCGTCCCATTCTCCTTTAATCTGATTTATTACCAAAGCTGAATTGCCATACACATCTAAAATATTGATTCTGAGATCAATAGCTTCCTCAAGACCCATCATGCAAGCCTCATATTCTACCATATTATTAGTGCAATCAAATGTTAACCTCACGGTAAAAGGAATATGCGATCCATCAAGAGTGACAATCACAACACCAATTCCTTTACCATAAGCATTCACGGCTCCATCAAATACCATACTCCAACGAGATTCAGGGTCAGGGCCCTCCTCAATAAATGGTTCATCATAATCTTTCACTTTCAAGAACATCACATCTTCATCGGGGAATTCAAATTCTGAAGACTGATGATCTTCCACCGGCTGGTGAGCAAGGTAATCTGCCAACACACTACTTTTAATAGCCTTTTGAGTGTGGTACTCGATATCATATTCAGATAACAACATCTTCCAGCGGGCAATTCTCCCGGTAAGAGCCGGCTTTTCAAAAATATACTTGATAGGATCCATTTTGGAGATCAACCAGGTGGTATGATTCAAGATGTACTGCCGCAAACTCTTTGCCGCCTAGGCCAAAGCACAACATCTTTTTTCTAGCATAGAATACCGCAACTCAAAATCAGTGAACTTTTTGTTTAGATAATAAATGGCGAACTCTTTCTTTCCTATTTCATCCTGTTGTCCCATAATACAACCCATAGATTTATCTAACACTGTTAGATACATAATCAACGACCTTCCTTCTATGGGAGGGAGCAAGATAAGAGGTTCAAGAAGATACTCTTTAATAATTTCAAATGCCCTTTAGCAGTCATCATCCACAAACAACCTTGATCTTTCTTTAACAACTTAAATATCGGTTCACACGTTGCAGTCATGTGGGAAATAAATCTGGAGATATAATTCAAACGCCCGAGGAAACCTCTGACTTGCTTTTCAGTTCTTGGTGCTGGAATTTCTTGAATTGCTTTGACTTTGTCAGGGTCAACTTCAATTCCTTTCTGGCTAACAATAAAACCCAAAAATTTCCCCGATCTAACTCCGAAGGTGCATTTATTTGGATTCAAGCGGAGACGATACTTCCTCAAACGCTGAAACAACTTCAACAAATCTTCTATATGCCCTTCTTCAGTTTGGGATTTGGAAATCATATCATCAACATATACTTCGATTTCTTTGTGCATCAGATCATGCAATAGGGTTTCATAGCCCTCTGGTACGTTGCACTAGCATTCTTCAACCCGAAGGGCATCACTCAGTAACAGAATGTTCCCCAGGGTGTGATAAACATTGTTTTTTCCATGTCCTATGGATCCATTCTTATTTGATTATACCCGGAAAATCCGTCCATGAACGAGAATACCTTGAATTTTGTTGTGCTATCCACTAACATGTCAATGTGAGGCAGTGGAAAATTATCTTTTGGACTAGCTTTATTTAGATCTCTGTAATCTACGCACATGCGGACTTTTCCGGCTTTTTTTCGGTACTGGGACAATATTGGCAATCCATTGAGGACACACTGACGTCAAAAGAAAACCAGCATTAATCTTCTTTAGGACCTCCTCTTTGATCTTTACTGCCATATCCGGGTGGGTTCTTCTCAACTTTTGTTTAATTGGAAGACACTTTGGCTTCAACGGCAAATCATGCTCGATAATGTTTGTATCTAGACTAGGCATATCTTGATAAGACCAAGAAAAAATATCCACACATTCTTTCAACAGCTCAATCAACCCGCTCTTTACATCAGGATGTAACGATGCTCCAATCTTGACTTCCTTCAGATCTTCATCTGAACCCAAATTAACCACTTCCAAAGGCTCTTTATATGGATGAATGGTATTTTCCTCGTGCTCAAGCAATAGTGAGACCTCTTCTGGAATCTCATCATAATCTTCTTCTTCAACCCCAAACACAGGACAATCAAAATTGGGAGAGGGTGCAAGGTGAATATATTCAACGGGTTTTTTAATTAATCTGCACATATGATTTATGATTGCTTTTAGAAAATGACACATATAACAAGTGATCATGCAGATTAATTTTCAGTTAGTATTTATTTTGAAGGTTTTTTTTTATAATTATTTCCCAGGAAAAAGAAGAAAATAAAAAGACATAATTTGGAAGCAAAGACAACTTTTATTAATGATCTTAACAGTTATAGAAAACAGATAAGCCCTACAACATTAATACTTCCACCTTGGGTAGAGTGAAAGCTTTTCAAAAGAAAGAAACAGATTAACAAAACAAATTACTTTGAAACATGTATGCAAGAAGGAATATCAATAGTGACCCAGTTCTGAACTCGTACTCCATGCATCAAATAATTTGGTACTTCCTGCTCTGCTTCATCTTCTTAAACATCATTAATTCCAGAACCAATTAGATGGAGGTAGCCTCCGCTGCGGAAAACATCAAGATTATTGTTCACAGAAGACTTTGACTTCAAACTTTCGCCTTTGACATTATTTGAAGAGAAACCCAAACCAGTTCTGTTCTTGTACACAGGTGGATCCACAAGTCGTCCCCAAACTGCATTATGACCATTGCGTACAACCTGCTGCGCGTCCTTCAGGGAAACCACATATTTCTCATTCTTCCTTATGTTGTCAATGGATAAGGCTTGGAACTGGGTTCCAACAGCAGCCTCATCCGCTTCTACAATACTGAAAGAGGATATATGGGATATCAACAATGCATGCTCCCTATTTATGATCACTACCTTCCCTTCACGCACAAATTATAGTTTCTGATGCAGAGTTGAAGTGACAGCCCCTGCTTCGTGTATCCATGGTCGTCCTAGAAAAAAACTATATGCAGGAATAATGTCCATGACCTGGAAGGTTATCAAGAAAAAATGTGGTCCTATATGGATGGGTAAGTCCACCTCACCGATGACA
The DNA here is from genome assembly GCA_948472305.1 of Vicia faba. Lineage (NCBI taxonomy): Eukaryota > Viridiplantae > Streptophyta > Magnoliopsida > Fabales > Fabaceae > Vicia > Vicia faba. The sequence goes on from OX451738.1 coordinate 494,476,204, forward strand.
GATTTCCTCGACCCATCAAAAGCCTTCACAATGATGCCACTCGGGCGCATAGGTGTTCCCTGATACTTTAACTTCATGAGGGTACTTCTCGGTATAACATTCAACGCAAATCTGTTATCAATTAGCACATTGGATAGCGAGTCATTCTTGTAGTTCATGGATATGTGGAGGGCCAGGTTATGATTCCTCCCTTCATCTGGTAACTCATCATCGCAAAAACTCAAGTTGTTACATGATGCAATGTTTCCAATTACGCTGCTGAATTGATCTAATGGCATGTCACTCTCCACAAAAGCTTTGTCTAGTACCCTTATCAATGATTCTCTATGAGCGGAGGAATTCATTAATAAAGTTAGGATAGATATCTTTGAAGGAGTCTGCAGTAGCTGATCTACAATTCTGTAGTCGCTCATCTTAATTATCTTCAAAATATCATCCACTTCTTTCTCTAATGTAGCTCCATTAGTCTCTCCTGCAGCCTTCTTAGGCTTATCGTTCTCAGCAATTTTCTTTCTAGAAACAACATCTCTTCGAATAACCGGCGCAAACATACGACCACTACGGGTCACCCTGTTATTATCAACTATATTTCCAACATCTGGCATTGGCTGGATGGGAATTTCCACCCCATCTTCTAAGATTGTAGCGTTGTATTTGTAAGGCACAACCTTATCTAATTTATAGGGAATAGGACCTGGTAGACTAATTACCAATGAGGTAACAGCTGGTTTTCTATGGTACTCCACCTCAAGATGAACGGGTGCACCAAAACAAGGTACAATGACATTTACACCTTCCTCACCATAATCAGCACTCAAAAGGTCATTTCCGGCAAACAAATCTTCGTCTGAAGAGAAATACTCATCCACGGAGGCATACTCTTCCTCAGAATCTTCTTCCATTAAACAAACTTCGACCATATAAATCTCGTGATAATCATCTCTCTAACCGGTAATCTTGATAGTTCCTTTGTCTAACAACAATTGAACACCCTCTCTCACAATAGAACATCCTCGGGGGTCTCGACAACAAACTATGCAAGATATATATTGGTGTTCCACCTGACCAGCAGTACGACAGAAGGTAGCATGAAACTGCACGAGATCTCGATTCAAATGCTCCACCTCAAAAATTCTGAATTCACCTGGACAACCAAAAACCATATTCACTTCCTCTTCATATTCTGCCCTAGGCCTGATTATATGGATTAAACCTTCATCCTTCATCTCCTGTAAATCAGCCTTTATCTTCTCGCAACCCTGTATGTTTGTACTGCAAATAGCACAACCGGCGTGGTCATGTGTATAATAATTGAATTCACAGAGGTCTGCGTGCATCTTCACCAAATCTCCTCTAACCAAATTAATGTCAAAAATCTGGAAGTCGCCTGGACAACCGACCACCATAGTCACAACATTCACTCCCCCGTGTTTAGGTAGAGGATTATCTTTCACATTAGGTCCCATGTCTTTAAAAGATAAAATTCCTGACTTCACCAACCTTTGCACTTCAGTCCTCAAAGGATAACAATTTTCAACACTATTCCCTGGTGCTCCCTAATGAAAGGCACACGTCTGGTCTGCTTTGTAATACCAAGGAAATGGTGATGGTACTGCTGGAGGTGGTCATGTCTGGACCAACTTCTTCTAAATCAATGTTGGTAGTAGCTCTGCATAACTCATGGGGATAGGGTCGTAGTTCTCCCTTCTCTGATTATTCCCTTGGTTCCCCTGCTGGGACTGTCTTTGATAAGCAATGGTAGTCGGAGCGGCATTCATAACTGGAGTCACTGAGGATAATTTACTGGTGACGCTGATAAATCCTTCTAGGAGCGTTCACTCTCCTCTCTTGTATGATAGCATTGGTATCCCCTTCTTTCTTCTTTGTAAACCCATAAGCTGAATTTTTCAAACCTCCGGATCCTTCACCCTTTCTCAAACGGTCTTCTCTTACTGCCTCTTCTAGGCGGACACCCATCCCTAGCATCTCTATAAAATCACTTGGGGCACTTGCTACCATTCTTTCGTAGTAGAAAGCGCTTAGCGTCTTCAGAAAAATTTTAGTCATTTCCTTCTCCTCCATGGGAGGAATCACTTGTGCAGCCAGTTCACGCCATCTCTGTGCATACTCTTTGAACGATTCTCTGTCTTTCTGAACCATGGCCCTAAGCTGGTCACGGTCAGGCGCCATGTCCATATTGTACTTGTATTGTTTAATGAATGCTTCTCCTAAATCATTAAAAGTATGGATGTTGGCGCTGTCTAAACTCATGTACCATTTTAACGCTGCGACGGTCAGACTATCCTGGAAAAGTGAATCAGCATACACTGATCATCGGTGTGAGTAGACATTCTCCTCACGTACATCACCAAGTGAGCACGAGGGCAAGTGTTTCCCTTGTACTTCTCAAACTCCGGGACCTTGAACTTAGCAGGCACTTTAACATTCTGGACCAAACATAGCTCATTCACATTCTGCCCAAATAACTCTTTTCCCCTAAGATCCTTCATCTCTCTTTGCATTCTATCAAAATGCTCTTGGAAATCATCAATTTTGTCATAAAGACCCAAGTCTTCACTTGACAGAGGGAAAGGACGACATACATCTTCATTAACAAACGAAACCAAATTCACCGAAGGAGATGTAGACGGAATAATATGCACCACAGAAGGTGCTGGAGTAATAACATTTGGAACCACTGGAGCATCTTGGGGGCCCAAATTGAAACCTTCAGGTGAAAAATTCTCTAGCATTCCCCACGAATAACCCTGAGGCATGCGATTTTGAACAACAGTCGGAGTAGCGGATACAGGAACAGTAGGAACTTTAGCATTTGCCCTTGTTGGTTGAGGTTGAACACTCGGTGGCTGATTCTGAGCACCCACCAGAGCTTCCATCAGAGTAGTCAAGTTGGCCAAGCCATCCTTCAAAGCAGAAACTTCTTCGCGTAACTCGTGATTCTCCTGTTCCAAGTTGTCCATCCTCTTTTTGAAGTTAGCCCGAGCGTTGTAGCGATGAGTCAGCTTGCTGGATGTAGTAAAAAGCTGGGTAAGGCACCTGGATATGCATAATAAATGCAAGAAATATGTGCAATATGATGCATGACATGCAATGCACATGATTATTTTTTATTTATTATTTAATATTTCAAGGGATTTAACGTTTATAGACATATTGCAAATATCAAAATAATAACACATTTGAAATACTGAATTTTTTTATTATAATAACTTCAAAAATGGATTACAAGTTTCAATGATCCCAAGTACAAGATGAAAATACAATCTAAAAATCCTGAGAGAAAGAAACTGATAGAGATCAATCTGTACGCTGGCGCTTCCCTGTGAGCCTGGCAATCTGAGCCCTCAACCTCTGGTTTTCTTCTACGTGCCTGATGGAAATTTCCTTCCAATCCTCTGAAGAAGGAAGTGAGTGATCAGCGCCTGTTTGAGGCTTATGAGAAAATAAATCCCCTTGCCTCTCCATAGACTCTACCACTCGACTCTCAAGGATCTCGATCAAATCGTCTTACTCCTTCAGGTCTGCTCTGTAGGAACTCTCTAATGTCTAGAACTTGTTCTTCAAAGCATCCCTTTCTTGTTGCATCCTAACCAAAGTGAGTTCTAACTCTTATAGATCATCTAATAAGGAAGGAGTGGTCTTCACAAACAAATCAGGTATGGGTGTCTCCCGAGTATACGGCATCTTCAACTGGATGACTCTCGATCGGACCCACTGAAGATATGGATCCAAGGAAACAACACCCTTAGGTCCCAAATCCTTCATACTCTTTTTATGAATGTGACGCCAGGCCTTCGCAATCTTCTTATGAATGTGATGCCAGGTCTTTCCTATGGTCTACTCCTTCCTTCAGAAAGAAACTACTCAAATGAATATTGTTCGGTTTATCCCTCATCGGATAACCAAGTTGTCGCCATGCAAGAACAGGGTTATAGTTAATTCCTCCCTTTGTACCAAGAAGAGGTACATTGGGGAAACTACCAAAACTGTCAATAATCTCTATATCCTGATAAGCTCGATGATACCAATCAATATCTGAGTGAGCAAGTGCCATGATCTTGGGAGCCCAACGGGGTTCCTTCTTGACATCCCAAAAAACATCAGACTGAGGCATATAAGAGATGAACCACTGGTACAATAAAGGCATGCAACAGATAATCGTTCCCCCGTGATAAGGACTTCGAAGATGAACAAAGTAATAAGCATCACCCAATAGTGTAGGAACCGGGTTTCCAATCATGAAAATCCTGATAGCGTTAATGTCGACAAACTTGTCCACATTAGGGAATAAGAATAATCCATAAGCAAGTAGAGAAAATATGGCCTCAAAAGCAATCGTACTCTTCATTCTGGCAACGTAACGAGCTTTCTCCTATAAGAACTGAGCTGGTAATCCTCTAATCCCTCCTTTAGTAGTCATATGGGCTTCCACCTCAGACTTCCCCAGATGAATCAAAGCAACAATCTCATGTGGTTTTGGCTCACCCTCCAAACCAGTAAAAGAAACACAATCGGTAATAGGTAAATCAAAAAGATAAGAATACTCCCCCAATGTAGGCATCAACTGATAATCGGGAAAAGTAAAGCAGTGATACACCGGATCATAGAACTGGACCAAGGTCGAGAGAATACCCTCCTTCATCTTCAGCTTCATGAGAGGAATGATGGATCCATAGTTTTTCCGAAAGTCTGCAGGACACTCAATCTCTGGAATTAGACTGATCAACTCATCTATCTTGGGATCCTTGAAACTGTATTTCCCGATCTTTCTCTTTCCAGAATCCATGGTTAACAATACCTGAGATATTCACAAATAGTCAACCTTTAAATCCCTTGAAATATTGTTTTCGTCAAAAGATGCTTATGAGTGCATGGATGCATGATGCAACAATCACACACAAGATCACACATATAGGGTTCATAGGTTCAACGTCACGAGCATGAGGTCGAAGGTACTACCCATAAGGTGTTTGGTATAAGAGTTATCACCTTCCGAACAAGGTTCTAGAGGTTCCCAGAGTCTACATCCTTCCTTCAGATATTACCAACTTCCCGATTAACTCGGTAATTAGTAATATTCTCAAGAAAGACTCGTCCGAGCATAGTTTCGCGTGACAACTATTTCCGGATTTCTCCGTCATAGCTTCCGCACTACACCTAAAAGGCCAAGATGGGTTTGGTATACTACGGTCCTCAGTTTCAGCAGGCTCCCAGGTCGAAAGCAGTACGTCTTCCCTATTACTCGGTAAACGACACTACAGTCAAAGGGGCCTCCATTGAGTGGGGGATCTCATGCCTCCTTTTTTGGGATTACTCCATTAAAGTTAACATGACTATACCGCCCGTCATATCTTAAATTTTTCCCAAGTCCGGGTATAAGACTTATGAGTAATCACCAAGCACCCTGAAAACCAGGAAAATCCAAACAAACATATATACAAAATATAACACATAAACGCAATAACACATATATAGATATAAACAAAGATATGCTTAACCCAATTAGGGATGGACCAGCAAGAGGTCAATCTTTCCCCAGTGAAGTCGCCATTTTTATGTAGCGGTAGAAATGTTCAAGACTAAGCCATTGGATTGACTAGACCTTATACAAATCAAAAAAATAAAAATCTCCACCGCGCTTTATTGTTTATGAAGGAATGGGAAAAGAGAGAATAACCCAAAAAAAGGGGGAAAGATTCAAGGTAAGGGGGTTGGTTATGCAAAGGGAAGTTATTAGCACCCTGAACATCTACGGTACTCCGCATGAACCTCTTTGTAAAATCTGTATATTTTGGCTATAAAAAATGTGTTATATATAAAATGGATGGTGAAGGTGAGAAAAGAAATATATTTTTTATGATTATTGCACCCTCCGCGGTTGCGAACCTTTAGTGCCTATGTACCACCTTTCGTGCAATAGGGGATTAGGGTACACGTAGTTCCTCTTTTAAAAGTTTGAAACACAAGTGTGTTGGTTGATTTTAAGAGATAAGACATCATCGTCATTGTCCGTGTGGAAAACATACTTACTACCCACAATTATGAGAAAGGAGAATTTGAATCATCTCAAAGTGGAGGATATGGCTTGGATTTTAAAATCAATAATGCCTCACTTGACACCCAAGTGGAAAATATCTCACTTCACTGCATATTGTAAAAGTGTAGTTGTTTGCATCACTACAAGGATTGACAAGAGCCTAACCTTTTGAGAAATGTTTAAAGATAAAAATGCCAAAGTGGCAAAATGGTTTGAAATGAGATTAATTGACTTTTAGTCTTCTCACAAAAATGTCAAGGTATTATTAAATAGATTGAAGTTTATTTATGAAAATATTTTGAAAATGCATGGACCTAAGTCCAAGTTTATTATGAAAGTGGTTTAAGTTTCAAAACAAGAAGAGTTTTCAAAAGGAGGGAGAAGATTTTTGAAATTAAAGAAGATGGGAGGAGAAGAAGAGACTATCCTAAAGCATAAGGTAAAAGTTAATGATAAGAACCATCTAACCAACAAGAAGCCACAACTTGACACTATGAGCCAAGATAGAATTCCCATTCTTTGGATTGAAACCAAGCAAGCAAAGATACTAGACCTCTTCAAGTGTATTAAGTCTTCAAAAAAATTGGGCAGAGTAACAGTTGTATACGGGTGAATTCCAGATTACAAACAAAGGATGTAATCACAAAAACATGCATACAAAAACAAACAAGCAACCCAATGTCTTGAGGTATACCTCAAGATCTCCAGACAAAATAATCAGATAAGATCACAAGGTCTCCAAGATAGGCCAAGGTTTCTAATCCTAAGTCCAAGTAAAAGTTCCATGCTCCATAATGACAAGGATAGTAATCAAATAGTCCAAGTACCATTAAGAGTTTTTTTTAGGGTTTAAGTTTATTATTTAATATCTTAAGAAAAGAAAAAGAAAAGCTCAAGTGAGCAAAATAAAAATGACAAGAATATAAATGCTCAAATGAGCAAAGATGAAAATGGCATGAAAGGAAAAATACTAAAAAATAAATAGTGCATAAAGCATAAAAGAATAAAAGCATAAAATAAACAAGTCAATAATTAGTGGTTAGCTGGATGACCATCTTGAAACTTGCATTTGGAACTCATTAGAGGATTGGTAGAACCAAAGCCTCCACACAACAAGTTGCATTTGCTTTTTGTCAAGTATATCATCCATTTGGAATTCTCATAAGTACTATTTAATGATCAACGATGTTTAAGTGATCCGCGATGACCAAAGGTGTTGTAGATCCATTAGAGGATTGGTAGAACCAAAGCCTCCACACAATGAATCTCAAGGTTATTAGATCAAAGAGATCAAATTAACATACTTGGGCTTGCAATCATAAGTTTGGGCCACGAATGATCATTTATTCGAATCGAGACCAAATTTTTATCGCTATGTTAAGCAATCCTAAGTGGGATTATATATAAGTCACACCAATTTTGAGGCCGGTCAATAGTAATCTATGCACCATTTGTTTTGAGACATGATATAGAGATCATGCTCCAACAACATTTAGTGCAATGAGAAGGGGATGAGATGAAGAGGAATTAGGGTAAAAAGAGAAACCACATTTGAATTAATATTTAATCAAACTATTATTAAAATCATTCATCCATTTTTTGTGGAGTTAAACTCAACACCATGGATCCAATGATGTTAATAAAGCCATGACCAAAAAATAACCCAAGACAGCCAGAAAATATTTACCAAATAATAATATAACTAATATATACAATAAAGGGTTTAAAAATGTTTTAAAAAATGGAAAATAATGAAGAAAATTCTAATTATATTCAAATTAATCAAGAAATGAAAAATAAGGCCATAGAAAAATCAGAAAAGAGGCCAAGCGATTTTACAAAATTTTTGGGAATTTTTATAAGTCAGAAACTATTTTTAAAAATTAAAATAAATGGGTAAAATAAACAAAAATAGTAAAAAATAGTAAAGTCAGAAACAAAAATAAAATAAGGTCACCAATATTTGTCACAATATCATTGGATCATTCGATAATTTTTTCAGAATTTAAAAATGTGTAAAAGTATTTTTAAACATTTTAAACAAATCAAATAAGTGCAAAATTCATAAAAAATACCAAAACACAAAATTAAATTGTGAACAAATAAAATTCAGAAAGAGAATAATCAAAAATATTTTTCATAATTTTTTCAGATTTTTTGGACTAAAAATGAATTTTCTATGATTTTTTGAAATTTAAAACAATTAAAATATAAAAATCAGAAAAAGAAAATAAAAGAAAAAGATGTGGACCATTGGATGAGAGTCAAAAAGCGTTAGTAATCCAATCCAAGGGATCTGGCACGCTGTGCATATCATGGTCTTTAATGAATAATGTACAAAATCATTAATAAAATCAGAATTTGAAAATAACAAATGTCACGCTTTCATTGGTTAGAAGATGACACGTTGGTCATCTTCAACCTCCAGCCCTCACGAATTGAAGGTCTCTCAAACTGTAAAATCAGAAGCTCATACCTATGCCATTCGCTTCGTCTCTTCAAGACGAAGACAACCACACCCTCGCGCCAAATTTATATAAACTGTAGCTCAAGCAATTTTGAAAGAAAGTTTTGAAAAGGGATTTGAAAATTCATGGTCAAAACGTGCTTCCAGATGAAAGTAAGTGTTGCGACTAGAACCAGGGCAATGAGAGCAACACAATGATACCAAAGTTTTGAAAAATTGATAAAGGAATCTACCTATTGAAGTTGAGTTGCAGAGCTCTGAAACTGGACTTCTATGGAGCAATATAGGGCACGATTCTTGAATGTAATTATATGGTTAGCTTCTGGGAAGATCAAGGAAGGTGAATTGATGGAAAAAATGGATTGAAAAAGGCTTGAGAATAGGATTCGAAGTAGCTGAATTCTAAGTTGTGAAGCAAGTTTGGCAGGGTGATTCTGGCTATCTAAGCTTGGGAAATTGAATGGGGGATGACCCTCTATTTATAGGGAATCAAATGGAATGTTCAAGCGTGTGAAATGATGAAGTTTGGAGGGAAATCGTGTGAACCTGATGCACGAGCAAAGTGTGATCTGATTTGCATCAAAACTCATCTAATCCTTGCGTTTCAAGGCTCTAATCCACTTTGGCAACTTGGTTAAACATGTTTAGATCACAAACGCGTGCTAATTTGATGTTTAAAGGCCAAAACATGAATTTCAAATTCTGACTTATGGAGAAACTCCAGTTCCAAGTTACCAAGTTCAATCCAATGGCATTTTAACCTTAAGGGGTCTTAGGGCAAAATTCTTGATGCTTTGGAAAGATGAGGTAACAAGCTTTGCAATAGAAAAAGAATGGAATCAAATGGATGCTTGAGCTGAAAGTTATATGGAGTCAAAGTTGAAGAAAAAGAGTTGACTTTCCATACTTAGAAATATTTCAAATTCTTCTTTAAAAATGACCTATAATCGCTTACATCAAAACATGGCCTTCCGCTTAGAATTTGCTATTGACCAAAAAAGATGGAGTGAATTAGATATCTTGAATGACATTTTTCAATTTGAACCACTCAAAATCTCCAAAAATTGAGCAAGTTATGACTTGTTGAAGTTGGCCAAAAATCATGAAATGACCTATAATATTTTGCATTCTTAAGGCAACTTCCATACATTTTTTTACTTTGCACATAAAAGAAGGCATGAAGTACACATCTTTAAGATCATCATGGAAAACGAATGGGCTCAAGGTGATAAAAATTGACCAAGTTATGACCATTTGAAGTCACATAGGGAAAATTGGGGATTCATTTGGGTGCCTTATAATCTTTCTTCTTCACCAAGTTCCTTCGACATGAAAACTCCTTGGAACTTTTGGAGTGATTTGTTGGTAACTCATTGAAGAGAATAATGTTTTTGGAATCACTCAAAAATACCAAAAGATGAGCAAGATATTCCCCTTTGAAGTCCAAGACCCTAGCCTCTAGATCAAGAGAATGCTATGTGGAACTTTGCCAAGTTTGAACAAACTTTTTGTGCCAATATTCTTCCTTTGTGAATAGAAATTGTTGAGGATTATGATGAGGATTCATGGCCACCAAAACCACTTCCATACCAACTTCAAAACAACTTCAATGGTGAGATTTGAATTTCTCAAGCTATTGATTAGGGCATGGAAATAAACTCTTGAACCCATGATGCAACTTGCTAAACCTCATTTCCTTTACCTACATTATTAACAAGTAAGACAAACCAATATTGAATTTTGTTAATTAGAGAGAAAGTAAAAGCAAAATATCCATGATCACAAAAGAAAACAAGTTAAGATGCTTGGTAATTCCTCAGAAAAGCAAGGCTAAAAATAGGGAGAAGAACCAAAAGCCCTAATGTAATCTTGTTTTGATTGAAATAATATGGTATGATGAAGAAATCTTAGGGGGGAAAATTGGGGTACAACAAGAAGGCCTAATTTTTTTGGGAGGCTCTAGATTTGCAAACTTTTGAAGAGGTTTTGGCTCTTCTGATCTATGGGATGGTGATGTTTCCTAACCCAGACCAACTCATAGTTGTGAATGCGGTCAAAGTTTTTCTATCTCGTAACCCGGTGCCTACCATACTTGGAGAAGTTTTGCACTTTCATCACACTCGCAACATGAGGGGAAGAGGGATTCCTATGTGTTGCACTCCTTTGTTGGCTAGGTGGTTTATTTCACACCTTCCTCGACCTATTTTAAAGAATGAGCAACAAATGAGATGTTCTAGTAGGTTGATGTCACTCTCGCATTCGAATATTAATTGGTGTTCTTGATCTTTGGAGGATTTTACCATTATTGATTGCTGTGGGGAATTCCCTAATGTCCAGCTCCTTGGCATTAGAGGAGATATTACTTATAACCCTTGCTTGGCTCTACGATAGTTTGGGTATGCTCGGAGGGATGGTCCACACGATGCACTTTTCCAAGGTTACCGTCAAAGATTTGTACGGACTTAGGGCATGGTGAACAAAGTTGATAGAAAAAATTTGGAGGCTTAAGAACTCCATTCCTTTGGAGCCTTATCTCATATAGGTGCAAGCTCGCGCTCAAAACCTCATGATTCCATATGAGGCCATCCTACCTATCATCATGGAGCCTATTACCGAAGGAGATGTTCCCTATACTATTATTCATCCTGACATGCCTACTACTCTCGAGGAGTTGCCAAGATCGTGGATTCAACTCAAAGGGGGGAGAGACACCTTTGAAACCCAATTCTATGCAAGCAATAAGAAGGTATTGGAACTCATGAGATAACTTCATGAAGAGCGAAGTTTGAATGCCTACATTGCACCAAAGAGGATGCACTCATGGGAAGCTTGAGTCCTTTTTGTTTTAGGATTTTATTTTGTATTATTTTTTCTTCTTCCATTGTAAGCCCAAGAGGCCTTTTTGTAACCATTTAAACTTATTAATACAATTAATGTTTGTTCCTTCTTTGCTTAAACCAATTTACATCTTAAAGGTCCTTGAAAACAAATGCATTCGCATCACATGCATCATAACATAAGCAGGTTTTCTGACACAGGTTTCCTCATCTTTCTACAATTTATTTCATTAAGATGGATCTCGAGCAGACTGTGAAAGACTTGCAGACACAAAATTCTCAATTTCAAGAAACCTTGCTCACCTTGGCCAAAGGGAAGCAAGAACTAATGTCACTGCTGGTTACGAAAAAGATAACAAAGAAGAAAGTCGTAATCAACATGGGGAACAGATTCAAGGGCTCTGTCCGACAGGTTCAAGTGGAAGAAGACTCCTCCAAGGAGGATGAGAATCAGAATGAAGATGCAAGGAGCACCCGTGCTGGGGGTGGTAACAATCCGACCTCTTAGGACGAGGATTATTTTGATGAGCAATATCCACCGACTAAAGACAAGTATAAGGGACTGGAAGATAGGTTGAAGGCTGTGGAAATTCAAGCCGTGCCTGACTTGGATTTTGGTGATCTGGGTTTGGTGCCTGGGTTAGTTATTCCCCATAAATTCAAGATTCCACTCTTTGCTAAGTACGACGGTGTTTCGTTCCTAAATCTTCACTTGAGATCCTACATCCGCAAAATTCAGCCGTATACCACTGATAAGAAGTTGTGGGTGCACTTATTTCAATAAAGTATATCTGGGACTCAATTGGAGTGGTTTTATTAGTTATAAGGTTCTAACATCCATACTTGGGAGGACTTGGCCACCGCCTTCTATCGTCAATATCAGTATAATGCTGATATGACGCCAACAAGGGTGCAGTTACAAGGAATGACTATGGGTTCCAACGAAGATTTTAAAGAATATGCGTAAAAATAAAGAGACCTAGAAGGTAGGGTGAAGCCACCATTGAGTGATAGAGAGCTAGTGGATATGTTCATGGGAACATTGACTGGACCATTTTTCAACTTGTTAATTGGGAGCTCATCAACTGGTTTCAATGAGTTAATCTTGACTGGTGAAAGGGTTGAGAAAGGTATCAAAAGTGGAAAGATTCCCATGGATTCTGCCTCTACATCAAACATTATTAAGAAACCCTTTACGTAAAAAATGAAACTAATGCCATATATGGGTCAAGAAGCCATGTCAAGAAGGACCATCGTCAATCTGTAAATGCAGTTTTGATCTCCAACCCAACCTCTACTCAATGACAACAACAAGTCAACCATCAAAGGCTCGATATTACGAGAAGACAATTCACAAGGATCAACGTGTCACTACCTCAATCCCTACAACACATGTTGAAGGATAATTTGGTAACATTGCATGATCCCCCTTAAAATCCCAATGTTTCATCACCAAAGTACAACCCGAACGCCAAATGTGCTTATCACTCCAATATCCCTGGGCATGACACTGACCTTTGTTGGGCGTTAAAATGCAGAATCCAATACCTCATTGACAATAAGACCATTGAGTTTGATCCTCCTACAACTCCAAATGTAATCACCACACCAATGTAAAATCATAACAAAGGTGTCAATACAATTAAAGATACTGCTTTTGTTTCCTCTGCTGAATATTTGACTATTCCACTGACCATTGTAAAAGATAATTTTCTGAAAGTTGGGATCTTCCCTGGTTGTCTTGAAGACTTTCGTTGTGTGCCAAACAAGTTAATGGATGTGAATGGCTGAAAAAGGGTGTCCAACACCTAATAGATAGCCATGAGATTTTATTCAAAAGAACTCCGTCCGTAAAAGGTTTGACTGAAGTTATGGCTCAAAAAGCTGAAGAAATATCCATCATCACCATATCCAACAAACCTATTAGGATCACTTCAAAAGGTCCTATTTGGATTTTTAATTAACCAAAGATCGCTCCACTGATAATTACCACACTGGGGCCAATCACTTATTCTTCCGATAAAGCGGTACCCTGGAATTATGGGGCTGAAGTATACTACCATGGCATTAAACAAGACTCCTAGATTGATGAAGACAAGACTAATGACATTACCAACATTGTTGGCTCTAGCAAGGTGACAAGGACGGGGAGAGTCTTCTCTCCTAACATTTCACCTCCAACCACCACATCAACACCTGTTCGCATTACTATTGTATGCTAGGGGCAAAGAGAAGATGATTGAGCCTGCCAGGATGGAGGCGCCTTCCAAGAACGTTACTAGTGAGGAACCCTCCACCCAAGAGACGGAGGAGATTTTGAAGATCATAAGGAAGAGTGATTATAGATAGTAGAGCAGTTAGGGCAAACCCCGTCAAAGATTTCTATGCTATCTTTATTACTATGTTCTGATGCGCATGCTCAAGCATTGATAAATTTTGAAGAATGCACATGTTCCTTAAGAGACTATAATAATCAGTTTGAAAATTGTGTGGCGAATTTGATTTCCGATATTGGATTGGGGTTCTTTGATGCTAATCTGACCCTAGTCAGAAAAAACCATAACAAGGCTTTACATGTCTCTATCGAATGCAAAGAAGCCACTCTGGCCCATGTATTGGTGGATACTGGATCCTCTCTGAATATCCTACCCAAAGGTGCCCTAGATCGGTTGGATTACGAAGGTTTGGTGTTAAAACAAAGTGACATAGTGGTAAGGGATTTTGACAGATCTAAGAATATGGTTCATGGAGAGGTTGACCTCCCCATCAAGGTTGGTTCTCAAACTTTCAACTTGACTTTCTACGTGATGGGCATCCGTCCTTCCTAATCTTGCCTACTTGGACGCCCCTGGATACATGGGGCAGGAGCGATGACTTCCATTTTGCATTAAAAATGGAAATATTAAGTCAAAGGAAAGATTGTTACTATTTATGGTGAAGAATAATTAATGGTTAGCCACCTGAATTCATTCAAGTATGTCGAGATGGATGGTGAGTTCATAGAAACGCCATGCCAAGCCTTTGAAGTGGTATCTCCCATGGTTGCTGCCGCCAAAGTTTCTCTTGACATTCCAAAACCTGCTCAATATGTGCCAAGGATGGTTTCTCTCAAAGACGCTCGTGCCGTGATTGAAGATGGAAGTAGTACAAATTGGGGATAACTCCCTGAGATTCCTTTCAAAGAAGACAAGTTTGGTTTAGGCTTAATTTTCAAAGCTCAATAGGAGGTTAGACGTGCTTGCATAATGATCATAAAGTGAAGTTATTGAAGACTCTGAGTATAACTGTGACTTTGAAAAATGGATTTACCCGACTGCCAGTGAAGGAATCGACAACTAGTGTGCCAAGGATTTCATTCCCATCTCCTTCAACAAGGAGTAATTACCATTTAATGTTTTTATCTATTCAAGAACTTTGTCTGTAATTTAATTCAAACAATAACTTTAAGCCATGTGCCTTGCCCAAGGCACTACGGTCCATTTGTTAAGGGTTTGTTCATTTTCATCTGCCATATGATTATTTAATGAAAAACATTAGAATCTTTGCATTCATATTTTAAGCTCATTGTATTTCTTTTTCTTATTGCATTTTCGAAATAGCCATGTATCTTACATGCACACACACACATTTGCAGATCCTCATCCACTCCGGATCTCATTGTCAACGACTCTGCCATTGCCAGCTATGACTTTAAACATCCAATCTACCAAGACGAAGACGAAGGCAAAGAAGATTGTGAAATACCAGGGAAACTAGCCAGACTTCTGATGCAAGAGGAGAAAGCCATTCAACCTCATGAGGATCCAATTGAAGTAATCAACCTAGGTACTAAGACAGATAAGAAATAGGTCAAGATCGGTGCCAACTCGGAAGATGGTATCAAAGGAAGATTGGTCTAGATGCTACATGACTATGTTAAAGTGTTTTCTTGGTCGTATGAAGATATGTCGGGGATGGATACTGATATTGTGGTTCATCGTCTACCAACAAAGGTAGATTGTCCTCCAGTTAAGAAAAAAGTGCGTCGTATGCGGCCAAACATGTCTGAAAAGATAAAAGTTGAGGTAATGAAGCAATTCAATGCAGGTTTTCTGGCTGTAGCATCATATCCTCAATGGGTGGAGAATGTGGTCCCCGTGCCGAAGAAAGATGGGAAGGTTCGTATTTGTGTAGACTATAGAGATTAGAATAGGGAAAGCCCCAAAGATGATTTCCCTCTACAGCATATTGATTTCTTGGTCGATAACACAACTCAACATAAAGTTTTTACCTTCATGGATGGCTTCTTTGGCTACAATCAAATCAATATGGCTCCCGAAGATATGGAGAAGACAACCTTTGTTACACAATGGGGCACCTTTTGTTACAAGGTCATGTCGTTTGGCTTGAAAAATGCATGGGCAACATATCAATGAGTAATGGTAGCCTTACTTCATGATATGATCCATCATGAAATAGAGGTCTATGTGGATGATATGATTGCAAGGTCGCATGTTAAAGAATAGCACCTTGATCACTTACACAAGCTATTTTAGAGGTTGAAGAAGTACAACTTGAGGCTGAATCCTAAAAGTGCACTTTCTGAGTAAGATATAGAAAACTCTTAGGTTTTTTCATCAATGGCAAAGGCATTAAAGTTAATCATGTGAAGGTTAAAGCCATACAAGAAATTCCAGCCCCCCGCTTTGAGAAGGAAGTCAGAAGTTTCTTGGGTCGACTTAACTACATTACTCGATTCATATCTCACCTAACTGCTACTTGTGAGCCAATCTTCAAACGCTTGAAGAAAGATCAAGTAGTCAGATGGAACGATGACTGCCAAGCAGCCTTTGACAAGATCAAAGAATATTAACAAGAACCTCCCATCCTTATGCCTCAAGTTGAAGGAAGACCTCTGATTATGTACTTGACTGTATAAGAGAATTCAATAGGGTGTGTGTTGGGCCAACATGACGAGTCTGGCCGAAAAGAGCATGCAATATATTACCTGAGCAAACAATATACCGACTGTGAAACCAAATATTCATTGCTTGAGAAAAATTATTGTACTCTGGAATGGGCTGCTCACCGGCTAAGACAATATATGTTGACTCACACCATTCTATTAATTTCAAAGATGGACACTATCAAGTATATTTTTGAAAAGCCAGCTCTCTCCGAATGAATATGTTGTACCCCAAAATTTGCCCTACTATTTTTCCACAAGAAATCACAGCTTCGGGCTTTTCCTGATTTTTTCAAATTGGCGTAAGAATCAGTCAAACAGACTTTTTCTTATCAATCTATACAAAATTAGGGTTTTCATGGACTTTTGGAACAGTTCAAGCAAATTGCTAGGGTTTTGTTTGAGTTTGGCTCAGGTTTTGATCAGGCGGACGCTTCTTTGACATTTAACCAAGAATCAGGGTTTTGTACACGCATTCTCAGAAAGAATTAATTTTACAGTTCTTTTCAGTTTACACTGAGATATGGGTTGAGGCTGTTGATTAAGAATTTGCAGTGTTTGGATTCAATCAGTGAAAAAAGGACATGTGGACGTTTGTTGTTTAACTGTGCAACGCTTTGATTATTCGGAACGCCAGTTGTTTATTGATTATTTATTTGTTCTAAATTAGAATAGTTGGGATAAATTCCAGTTATTATAATTTAAGAAAATATGAATAATTAAATAAATAATTGAAGAAGAATTAAAAGGAACATCAATAAAAAGACTTTTATTCATTTTAATTATTTGTACAATTGTTATTTAAATACAGTAACTATTTACAAGTATTTATAATAATAATGGTTACAATGATTAAAATTGAAATAAAATTAAATCCTAAATTTCCTATGTCTTCATCTTCTATCCAATGCTCCTTTGCTCAATTATCTTTACCTGCAAAAAGAAAAGAAAAGAAATCAAAAGAAGATAAAATAAAAGAGCAGAGACAGTTAAAAAGATCATCATTAAAAGTAACTGGCCGGAATCAGTTTCCCCTCTCTGCAAATCACAAGATTGCTCTTGGTTCACAAAGAGGGATAGAATGTCTTGCAAAAATGTGAAATGCACAAATTCAAATTTTCAAACATACTGCATTGTCAACAAGCTGCATAATCAAAAAGGCAAACTGAATAGCAAACTAAACTGTCCAGAATTGCAAAGCATGCCTAACCAAAGTCCAAACTGGACAGCAAGCTGTCAAAGCAACTATCCAAAGATATCAAAAGATATCAAAACATCAACAAGTACAAAAGGCTATCCAAAAGCTGTCAAAGAAGTACAAAATACTGTCAACAAGATGCAGGAAAGCTGGAAAGTATGCATTGCAAGCAACATCAAAATATCATCATTTCCCAAGCCAAGTTACTTTTTCAGAAAAAGACAAATCTAAGCAATATTTTATGCTTTAATCTGTGAGAGAGAGAGAAGAGAGAAGAGAAAAAGGCTTACAGGCTTAGGCTTGACAAAAGATATAAGATAAACATATCAACACAGTACAAGGGAGGCAGAAATAACACAAAAGCCAAAAACTCTCCAAAACTGTATCAACAAAGATACAGAGCTGTCTCCAAAACCAGAAGCACATCAAGCTTCAAGCCTAAACTGCTCGAACCTGTTACTGCCCTCAACCAAAACACCATAATCTGCAACCTGCATAAGCCTTTCAGGCCTCAAGCATAAACCTGTTTCAAATATACCAACAGCAGGCCCTGCTAAAGATAAGTCTCAAACTTACTTGAAGCCTTAAAGACAAACTGGTTTGAAGCCTTTTTCAAAGCAGAAGCATATCAAACCTAAGCACAAACAGAAGCCAAGCCTAAAGCCTGCTGAAGCCAAGATTCAAAAAGCCTTCACCTGCTAACCTGTCAAACAACCTCAGCCTGAGGCCTGTATCAAGCCTTTCAAAGCTAAACCTACATAAACCAGTTCACCACAAACTGTGACATACACCACAAACCTATGTACAAGCCATAGCCGTAACTACAACAAAATCATGTCAAAGACTATAAGCCTGAAGCCTGAACCAGAAGTTCTCGACCTATGACCTCAAGCCATACAAGCTTACAAGCCTCATAAACCAAAAAAAGCAAGCAAGCACTCAAGCTCTCAGAACATCAAAGGGTTCATCACTGAGTAAATCAACCACAAAAATTCGTCCAAAAGTCAAAATCATAAAGCCCTCAGAGCTGGGCTCATCATAGGGTTCAACTAGCAATCAGAAGCAAGTGTTTCAGAAGTAAGTGTTTCAGGGTCAAGCATACGAAGCAAGCATTCAAAAGGAGACAGAAAATATCATAGAGAAAAATTCTCAAACTGTATCAACAAAACAGAGCTGCCTCCATAAACTTCAAGAAACCAGAAGCTTAAACCTGTTACTGCCCTCAACCAAAACACCATAACCTGCAACCTGCATAAGCCTTTCAAGCCCTGCATCAACCTGTAACACAAACTAACAACACAGGCCTGTAATCAATCAAAGCCTAAAGCCTAACTGCCCTCAACCAAAACACCATAGCCTAAACCATACAAGCCAAAGAGCCTGCTGAAGCCCAAGCCTTTCAAAGCTTCAAGCTTGTACATCCTGCATAAGCCTCAAACAGAAGCTAAGCCTCAAACAGAAGCCAAGCCTCAAACTGAAGCCCAAGCCTCATGCCTGCGTAAAAGCCACAAGCCTGTACCCTGGTTCAACTCAGAAAGCCATAGCCTAAAACATACAAACTGAAACAAAATTCAAACAAGCCAAAAGCCTGTCAACTAACAGCCATACAAGCCAAACCTTGAAACCTTTCACAATCAAAACAACAAACTGTGTCCAAACAAGCCCTCAGAGATAACCTCATCATAGGGGCAAGCATACAAGGCATCTCAGATAAATCGTCATTTGAAAGCAAGCAAATCATCAGAGGAAAAGGAAGCAAATAGAAAAAGGTTCTCAGGTAATCATCATCAAACCATTAAAAAGCAAGGTACTAGACAAACCAGGGAAGGCCATAATGCCCACAGCTTCATCGCTCTCTCCTCCTCCGGCCGCCCTAGGTGCCTCCGGTCCACCTCGCCTCCATCTCCAAAAGCCAAAGGTATAAATCCCTTCTTTTTTTTTCTTTCTTCTCCTTTCACAGAAACAACAACAACACTTAATCAGAACATGAAATCAAAAAGAACTAATGAAAACCCTAAGGCATAAGAAGGAGAGGCCGTTACCTTTGCTTATCCCTGCTTGAGCGGTCCATGGAGGGAGGAAGATGGACGGTGGCGCACCTGGCAGTAGGGACGGAGAGTAACTCAGAATCCATGGCTCACGAGCGAGAAAGACGAAGACGAAGTGAACGGCGTCGCGCCTCTGTATCACGAACCCTAATCCCAAATGAATAAAACAATTTCTACCCTAAAACATGTTGTGAAATGTATGGGCCTTGCTCTTCTCAGTTTGCTTAAGCCCATTAGACGTGCACCCCCTATCCAACGCGTGTACCCCCTCCTTTTTCCTAAACCCACCTATTTTTGTTTGGGCCAAAGACAAGCATAAGACCCATTGAATCCTTTAGCTTTTTTTTTTATTATTTCAAACTAACTCATACTTTTTTTTTACATTAAACTTTAATTAACAATACTCTTTTCTTAATATAATTAATATTTTGTTAAATAAATAATACCTTTTTTTCTTATATAAAATGTTCTTATTTGTTTCTTTTTATTTTTATTACATTTTTAAGTGAATATGTAAACCTTAATATTAATTTTCTCAAAGTGAAACAATTTTCTTTTCTTTTCTTTAGTTAAAATATTGTACATAAAAACAATAAAATACATAAATACTAGCATAAAATATTAATACATAAAACTTAAAACATTTCCTTTTCTTTTCTTAAAATATTTTTATTTGTACATATTTAACAAAAAGACAAAAAGATAATAATACATGCTTAATAAATACATTAAGTTCACATTTCTCACTTGTAAATAAATCACATTCACCTACACTTACATAAATACAATACACATTTGCTTATTCTTGTACATTGATCCATATTACATTTGAGATCGCAATTTAATTTGGTTGTAAATTATTTGGACACTACTATCCTAATAAGTCTCATCCCCATTTGTAAACATTTGTACCCCCACTCCCGGATACTTATTTGTAATAGCGTAGACTTTAAATTCCCGCAATTTATCGCTTTCAAATATACCATGTTTAGACCTAGGGTTTGTATGTACATAAAATCAAATGCTAGCTAACCAAAACACAAAGACAAATGCATGACAATCAATACACACTATTCACACTTGCACCCTTAGGGTAATCCCGCTTGTTGCCTTCCAAAATGGGCCATGCTTGCACGTTAAGTTTCTTTGGCAAAACAAAACAAATTCAAATGATCATAGTCCCTCGATGACGCTTTCGAAAGTTGCCTAATCAAAATGATCAAGTCCCTTCAAGCAAATTGCCAAAGACACTTGGCACCATTGCATTCATGGTCCATACGATGACCCGCGCCTGTCCCGTTAACATCCTAACGCAAGATTGTCCACCAAATACAATGGTGGAACAAAATTGTTAAAAGGGTTAAAACATGAGAAAAACCTTTGAGTAAATTTAGGGGTAGACAACTCTTAGTTATTTGATCAAACTTGCAAAACACACTTGCCTACTTTTCAAAACCCACTCACAAACACTTTCAAAACAACTTCCAAAAACATTTGAAATATCTTTTCGAAAAGATACACACTTTTGTAAAACATTCGAGTAAAGAATTGTTACAACGGTTGCCTAGACAAGGCCTCTTTTTCAAAACATTTTCAAAACACACACACACACACACAAACCATTTCAAGCAATTGAAAATCACGGCAAGTGATCTAAACAAGTAACTAAGATCCCATGGATAACCATGGATGAAAAGGGTGCTAATACCTTCCATTTTCATAATCTACCCCCCGAACCCACGAAACATCTCAAAAGGTTTTTCCTGTGCTTTTTAACCTTTCCTTTAGGATAAAATAAAAAGTCGGTGGAGACTCTTGCTAAACCGAACAAGTGCGAATACAAACGCAAACCTCAAGTCAGTTCTCCCACCGTATCACAGAATTGGCGACTCTGCTGGGGATAAGATTCAAAAGTGGGGTTACCTTAGGGTTTAGATCACATTTACTTTCTTGCTTTGATTGCCTTGATTGCTTTACTTTTGGGTCCTTGTTTGTGTTTGTTGTAAATCCTACACCCGGATTTTGGGGCACCTTCTTAGGTAAATAGCAATGAAACTGCGAGGGAACTGTGCAGGGTATACCAACATGGTTGAAGCAGTAAGCTATGTTAGTGTGACATATTTGTGAGTACCGGTAACCCTTGAGTTCAATCAAGGAGAGTACGGGGTCGCTGAGTGATGTCGTGAAGCACTAACGAAATCTTAGAACCTTACTTGACCATCCTAGCCTTTTTAGGGGTAGTGAGATGACCGACTTTGGTGCAGTCCGAAGTTGGTAGATACTCGATACTACACTCATTGAGGGTTATTTTCTTGGAATATTTTGGTCGCCAGTTAAGTGGCTAAACCAAAACAATGAACACAGAAAACAATCCAATGATATTGAGCTCCTTAGAACCCGGTTTCTATTTTAGGACAGGATGAGCCAACTAACTTCAAGAGGGTACTTACCTATAAACCCCACGCAAGCCTAAACCTAAGGACTTGTTTGCTTTGTATGAATATGTTTGTCTGTATATACACTCACTTTCTTTTGCATGCATGTACATAACATCATACCATAGCATTTTTCAATAACCATTTCGAGGATCTCGAGGGTTCTTTTGATGCAGGGTTACGTTGAACCAGACGTCTACCAAAGGGCAAGAGGTTTTCTCCTCTAAGAAAATGCCATCAAAGATCAAGTGCAACAACTTGAATCAGGGGCTATGACCCACTTGACATGGTGAGCTTGATTCTCGTGGAAAGACATCCACCGGTGCAAAGTTCTCCAATCAAAGATCGAAGTTCAACCTCTAACATTCTCTTGTGTTTACCCCAAGAGATCCTTGGAAGCATGCATCCGCATATCATGCATTGCATCTTGATGATTTTTCCTTTTCAGGTTTCCTTACTCCCCTACTATTTATTTCAGTAGAGATGGCTCTGGAGCAGACTCTCAAGGATCTCCAAGGTCAAAACGCTCAACTTCAAGAGATGTTCTTGAACCTATCCAAGGGGCAAGAAGAGGTCAAGACGCTCCTCACCAGGGGCATGATCGTGGGAAATCCTGAGGACGACAGAGATGACCAGTGGGAGCTACACATTGAGATAACCATATTGAAAGGGGAACTGGCGAGTCAGAGGGCTCTCATCCAGAACTTGGCTCAAAAATAAGAAGAGCTCGGGGTTCTCGTCAACAAACTACTTCGGGACAACCAAGTAGGGCAGACAACTGGGGCTGAAGATTAAATCATCCTTCCACCTTTTCTAAGACAAGGAGACAAGGGAAAAGCTCCCCAACTTGTTGCAGGGTCACAAGCCCAACAACACCTTACGCCTGCTCAACAAAGACAGGGGCATCAGCGTAAGAAGGTCGCGCCCAAATGACAATTCACTAAAATCAGCATGTCACTGGGTCAAGTGCTACAACGCATGTTGCAGGCAGGGCTGATTACATTAAGGGTCCCTCATCTGAACCTTAATACTTCTGCTCCTACCTATCATCCCAATAGGAGGTGCGCATACCACTCCTATAGTCCTGGACATGACACCGAGGACTGCTGGGCCTTGAAAAACAAAACTAAGGATCTGATTGACAATGGGGTGCTGAAGTTCATGCCAAACGGTGAATTGAGAATCTTCCACTTTGGGTGCTCCACCTGAATTGACAAAGCTCGAACTAAGAGACTTTTGCTTCATTTGAATTTTCAAAGTTGTAATTTGTTTTTTTATTCAAACAATTAACTGTTAATGTCAAACTCTGTTTCATTAATGCATTGCATATGTTTGTCTTGAATTCATCCATTCATTTTCACCACTCTTATGATTTCTTTGTGACATTTAACTCTTGATAAAAAGCTGCAAGCCTTTAGAGGGAGGATGACGAAACAATACCATAATCTCATACAATATGCTTTTGAACAGACCTTGCTGATGATGTACAGGCATTTCTTTCAATTCCCAAACACTGGAGTTATAAGGAAGATAATCCCTAGTCAACCCCTTCGAGCCAAAGAAGTAGGAGTTTTCTGTTCTAAACGAATCAAAACCTTTGATTTAAACCTGGGGCAGGGTAGTCTCTCAGTTAATTCAAAAAAAGGTGCGCATTGAAGTCGCAAACTCTCAGTTCGTAATACAACGAACGACGTCAAAGAAAAGCATTCCTCTGGAATCAAAAGACAGTGATGGTTCCCTATCACATAGGCAGTCAACCTCTCAAAATAGAAAAGCCCACTGAGCCAAAACCTGTAAAGGAGGCTTAAGAAAGCTGGGGCATCCCGCTTACTGTAATCTCGAAAATAGGAACAGTCAGGCAAAAGTTAGGGATAACAAATCAAAATCAAAATAGAGAGGTCATTACAAATCCTCAACAACATGAAAAATGTTGCAAAATAAAAAAGGAGATGATGACTGTCTTCCAAAATTCAATTGGTGAACCATCACCCAAAAGTCGTTCCAAACTCAAATAGAGTGCGACGCACAATTAACTGAGCTTAGGGTTGAAGAACATCACGAAGAACGGGTGGGTACAAATATACTTTGAGCCTTTATCCTTTGTTTCTTAAACCGTGAACCAAGCCACGTTACAACCCTTCAAAAGTCCTAATTGAAGCATGGGTTAGTTCGAAAGCATACTGTTCAAAAGGTATCCTGACTCCTGTAAGGCTTTGCTCTAAAATCTTGTGTTGATTTTGTCTTATGAAAAAGTTTCTGCTAAAAAACGCATTTTTCAAAACTTCGAGACAGACATAAAATTTGCATTTCTTGAATATCACTGTTTGCATTTGGCTATTTGTTTTACAGTGAAGAAATTCATACAGCGAATGTTCGGAGGAACGAAAACTCTCTTAGTGAACAAAATCACTTCAAAAAGATGACACTTCCATTGAAAAATCTCATATCAACAAGGGGCATGACATGTCACCATCCAATTAACCTGGGGAAGTCCAGTCAAGGTTTCAACAGATATTTCAAAGTTCAGTTAACCTGGGGCAGTCCAGTCAAGATTTCAACAAAATCTCTCAATCGCAGATTAACCTGGGGCAAATCTCCGTCACCATCACTTGGGGCATTCGAATGTCAATCTCAAGGGTTACGAACAGTCCAAGTTTCCTGGCAATATCACATGCATCTGATACTAGGGGCAGTGATGACACCTCTCTAGTAGACCTGCAGTCCTGGGTTTATTTCCCCAACATTTGTCAAGGATTTATTCTCCAAAGAAAATTACATTTCAACAGCATTCTTAACATATGCAGTCTGATCAAGGTTCCTTCATCTTGAAGTAGTAATCATCAAGGTTCCTTCATCTTGAAGTAGTAATCATCAAGGTTCCTTCATCTTGAAGTAGTAATCGTCAAGGTTCCTTCATCTTGAAGTAGTAATCGTCAAGGTTCCTTCATCTTGAAGTAGTAATCATCAAGGTTCCTTCATCTTGAAGTAGTAATCATCAAGGTTCCTTCATCTTGAAGTAGTAATCATCAAGGTTCCTTCATCTTGAAGTAGTAATCATCAAGGTTCCTTCATCTTGAAGTAGTAATCATCAAGGTTCCTTCATCTTGAAGTAGTAATCATCAAGGTTCCTTCATCTTGAAGTAGTAATCATCCAGGTTCCTTCATCTTGAAGTAGTAATCATCAAGGTTCCTTCATCTTGAAGTAGTAATCATCAAGGTTCCTTCATCTTTTGAAGTAGTAATCAAGGTTCCTTCATCTTTTGGAGTAGTAATCATCAAAAATTTTCTTCATCACCTGTTGAAAATTACAACCACCAACAAGATAACAGACAACTAAAAAATCTGTTTCTCTCAAGAATGAAGACTCTCATCCTCAAAACCTCAGAAGATTGGTATACTCCCAGTTTCTGACTGTTAATAGCATGAAGATTCTCATCACCTCAGAAGATTGGTACACTCCCAATTTCTGACTCCCGACAGAATGAAGAATCTCATTCTCAAAGTGGCATATAACCTGAGTTCAATTCCCCAAACAGAGTTTAACTTCAGGACCCTCAGCAAAACAAGAGCTTTCTCAAAGCTGATTTCCAAAGCCAGAGAGCCTTCCAGAATCTAATTCCCCTCAGAGTCAAGATTAAAAATCCCCAGTGGAGCCAAAACTATCAATCCCCAGCGGAGCTAAAACTTCCAACTATCAATCTCCAAGCAGAGTGAAGACTCTCATTCTCAGTTCCTCACAGGATATTCGAATATTCCTCAGTGAAGATCTCCTCAAGACAGGAATTCCCCAGTAGATTGGCCTACAACCCAAGCTCCTGATTCCCCAACAGTGGTCCCAGGACTTCTCATCTGCAACAATCAAAAGATTCTTTCCCTCCCCAGCAGCAGCCAAGGAATTACTTTCCCCGACAACAGTCAAGATTCTTTTGTCTCCAGCCATCCAGGATTCATCTATCCTCAGCAAGACAGCTCATCAGCTTACATGCGCATCCATTACATTCATGTCATAAACATTGATATAACATACATCACATCATGCATCATGACATTGCATACAACTAACTCTTTACCTTTTCAGGTAAGATCAGTCGACAGACAAAAATCATCATCTTCCGAGATTCATCCAGAAATAGTTCAGATGTGACCCAGACACGGCGACATTTTGATACTTATTCCAGATTCATCCAGATCCAGTTTTTCATGGACTCATCATCAGGAAACCCTACACCGGTTCCTCCTCCACTTCAAGACTTCTGAAAATAGTTCACGGGTTCTCCAGTAACGGATGTTAACCTATCGCTTATTCAGATTCTTCTCAACTTTTGAAAACAGTTTACGGGTTCTCCAGTAACGGATGTCAACCTATCGCTTATTCAGATCCTTTCCAGACTTTTGAAAACAGTTTACGGACGCATCCCAACATGGATGCTGCTCTATTGCTTATTCAACTTCAAGACTTCTGAAAACAGTTTACGGATTCTCCAAACATGGATGTCAATCTATTGCTTGTTCAGACCCCAGTTCAGAGATGTTCCAAAACATGGATGCCTTTCTGATACTCGTCCACTCACCAATGACATACAGTTCAACAATCACCTTCAGATGGCATCTATAAGCCCATCCTCCTCCAGACATTTCCAGATGGCATCTTTAAGCCCATCCTCCTACCAGCAATTCCCAGATGGCATCTTTAAGCCCATCCCCCGACAAGATTCTGTCACATCTCCAGATGGCATCTTTAAGCCCATCACCAAATGGCATCTGTAAGCCCATTCCCTCTACCATCACATCACCGAGTTCAAATTTTTGGGCACTCTAGTGTCCAATCTCCTTTTACCCTCGAGTCGCGAAAGGCAAGCTTGCCAATCTAACTCTTCAGGTTCAAGAAGATTGAACAGGGGCAACTGTTGTACCCCAAAATTTTCCCTCCTATTTTTCCACAAGAAATCACAGCTTCGGGCTTTTCCTGATTTTTTCAAATTGGCGTAAGAATCAGTCAAACAGACTTTTTCTTATCAATCTATACAAAATTAGGGTTTTCATGGACTTTTGGAACAGTTCAAGCAAATTGCTAGGGTTTTGTTTGAGTTTGGCTCAGGTTTTGATCAGGCGGACGCTTCTTTGACATTTAACCAAGAATCAGGGTTTTGTACACGCATTCTCAGAAAGAATTAATTTTACAGTTCTTTTCAGTTTACACTGAGATATGGGTTGAGGCTGTTGATTAAGAATTTGCAGTGTTTGGATTCAATCAGTGAAAAAAGGACATGTGGACGTTTGTTGTTTAACTGTGCAACGCTTTGATTATTCGGAACGCCAGTTGTTTATTGATTATTTATTTGTTCTAAATTAGAATAGTTGGGATAAATTCCAGTTATTATAATTTAAGAAAATATGAATAATTAAATAAATAATTGAAGAAGAATTAAAAGGAACATCAATAAAAAGACTTTTATTCATTTTAATTATTTGTACAATTGTTATTTAAATACAGTAACAATTTACAAGTATTTATAATAATAATGGTTACAATGATTAAAATTGAAATAAAATTGAATCCTAAATTTCCTAAGTCTTCATCTTCTATCCAATGCTCCTTTACTCAATTATCTTTACCTGCAAAAAGAAAAGAAAAGAAATAAAAAGCAGATAAAATAAAAGAGCAGAGACAGTTAAAAAGATCATCATTAAAAGTAACTGGCAGGAATCAGTTTCCCCTCTCTGCAAATCACAAGATTGCTCTTGGTTCACAAAGAGGGATAGAATGTCTTGCAAAAATGTGAAATGCACAAATTCAAATTTTCAAACATACTGCATTGTCAACAAGCTGCATAATCAAAAAGGCAAACTGAATAGCAAACTAAACTGTCCAGAATTGCAAAGCATGCCTAACCAAAGTCCAAACTGGACAGCAAGCTGTCAAAGCAACTATCCAAAGATATCAAAAGATATCAAAACATCAACAAGTACAAAAGGCTATCCAAAAGCTGTCAAAGAAGTACAAAATACTGTCAACAAGATGCAGGAAAGCTGGAAAGTATGCATTGCAAGCAACATCAAAATATCATCATTTCCCAAGCCAAGTTACTTTTTCAGAAAAAGACAAATCTAAGCAATATTTTATGCTTTAATCTGTGAGAGAGAGAGAAGAGAGAAGAGAAAAAGGTTTACAGGCTTAGGTTTGACAAAAGATATAAGATAAACATATCAACACAGTACAAGGGAGGCAGAAATAACACAAAAGCCAAAAACTCTCCAAAACTGTATCAACAAAGATACAGAGCTGCCTCCAAAACCAGAAGCACATCAAGCTTCAAGCCTAAACTGCTCGAACCTGTTACTGCCCTCAACCAAAACACCACAATCTGCAACCTGCATAAGCCTTTCAGGCCTCAAGCATAAACCTGTTTCAAATATACCAACAGCAGGCCCTGCTAAAGATAAGTCTCAAACTTACTTGAAGCCTTAAAGCCAAACTGGTTTGAAGCCTTTTTCAAAGCAGAAGCATATCAAACCTAAGCACAAACAGAACCCAAGCCTAAAGCCTGCTGAAGCCAAGATTCAAAAAGCCTTCACCTGCTAACCTGTCAAACAACCTCAGCCTGAGGCCTGTATCAAGCCTTTCAAAGCTAAACCTGCATAAACCAGTCCACTACAAACTGTGACATACACCACAAACCTATGTACAAGCCATAGCCTTAACTACATCAAAATCATGTCAAAGACTATAAGCCTGCAGCCTGAACCAGAAGTTCTCGACCTATGACCTCAAGCCATACAAGCTTACAAGCCTCATAAACCAAAAGAGCAAGCAAGCACTCAAGCTCTCAGAACATCAAAGGGTTCATCACTGAGCAAATCAACCACAAAAATTCGTCTAAAAGTCAAAATCATAAAGCCCTTAGAGCTGGGCTCATCATAGGGTTCAACTAGCAATCAGAAGCAAGTGTTTCAGAAGCAAGTGTTTCAGGGTCAAGCATACGAAGCAAGCATTCAAAAGGAGGCAGAAAATATCACAAAGAAAAATTCTCAAACTGTATCAACAAAACAGAGCTGCCTCCATAAACTTCAAGCAACCAGAAGCTTAAACCTGTTACTGCCCTCAACCAAAACACTATAACCTACAACCTGCATAAGCCTTTCAAGCCCTGCATCAACCTGTAACACAAACTAATAACACGGGCCTGTAATCAATCAAAGCCTAAAGCCTAACTGCCCTCAACCAAAACACCATAGCCTAAACCATACAAGCCAAAGAGCCTGCTGAAGCCCAAGCCTTTCAAAGCTTCAAGCCTGTACATCCTGCATAAGCCTCAAACAGAAGCTAAGCCTCAAACAGAAGCCAAGCCTCAAACTGAAGCCCAAGCCTCATGCCTGCGTAAAAGCCACAAGCCTGTACCCTGGTTCAACTTAGAAAGCCATAGCCTAAAACATACAAACTGAAACAAAATTCAAACAAGCCAAAAGCTTGTCAACTAACAGCCATACAAGCCAAACCTTGAAACCTTTCACAATCAAAACAACAAACCGTGTCCAAACAAACCCTCAGAGATAACCTCATCATAGGGGCAAGCATACAAGGCATCTCAGATAAATCGTCATTTGAAAGCAAGCAAATCATCAGAGGAAAAGGAAGCAAATAGGAAAAGGTTCTCAGGTAATCATCATCAAACCATTAAAAAGTAAGGTACTAGACAAACCAGGGAAGGCCATAAAGCCCACAGCTTCACCGCTCTCTCCGCCTCCGGCCGCCCAAGGTGCCTCTGGTCCACCTCGCCTCCATCTCCAAAAGCCAAAGGTATAAATCCCTTCTCTTTTTTTCTTTCTTCTCCTTTCACAGAAACAACAACAACACTTAATCAGAACATGAAATCAAAAAGAACTAATGAAAACCCTAAGGTATAAGAAGGAGAGGTCATTACCTTTGCTTATCCCTGCTTGAGCGATCCATGGAGGGAGGAAGATGGACGGTGGCGCACCTGGCAGTAGGGACGAAGAGTAACTCAGAATCCATGGCTCACGAGCGAGAAAGACGAAGACGAAGTGAACGGCGCCGCGCCACTGTATCACGAACCCTAATCCCAAATGAATAAAACAATTTCTACCCTAAAACATGTTGTGAAATGTCTGGGCCTTGCCCTTCTCAGTTTGCTTAAGCCCATTAGACGTGCACCCCCCTATCCAACGCGCGTACCCCCTCCTTTTTCCTAAACCCACCTATTTTTGTTTGGGCCAAAGACAAGCATAAGGCCCATTGAATCCTTTAGCTTTTTTTTTTATTATTTCAAACTAACTCATAATTTTTTTTTACATTAAACTTTAATTAACAATACTCTTTTCTTAATATAATTAATATTTTGTTAAATAAATAATACCTTTTTTTTTCTTATATAAAATGTTCTTATTTGTTTCTTTTTATTTTTATTACATTTTTAAGTGAATATGTAAACCTTAATATTAATTTTCTCAAAGTGAAACAATTTTCTTTTCTTTTCTTTAGTTAAAATATTGTACATAAAAACAATAAAATACATAAATACTAGTATAAAATATTAATACATAAAACTTAAAACATTTCCTTTTCTTTTCTTAAAATCTTTTTATTTGTACATATTTAACAAAAAGACAAAAAGATAATAATACATGCTTAATAAATACATTAAGTTCACATTTCTCGCTTGTAAATAAATCACATTCACCTACACTTACACAAATACAATACACATTTGCTTATTCGTGTACATTGATACATATTACATTTGAGATTGCAATTCGATTTAGTTGTAAATTATTTGGACACTACTCTCCTAATAAGTCTCATCCCCATTTGTAAACATTTGTACCCCCACTCCCGGATACTTATTTGTAATAGCGTAGACTTTAAATTCCCGCAATTTATCGCTTTCAAATATACCATGTTTAGACCTAGGGTTTGTATGTACATAAAATCAAACGCTAGCTAACCAAAACACAAAGATAAATGCATGACAATAAATACACACTATTCACACTTGCACCCTTAGGGTAATCCCGCTTGTTGCCTTCCAAAATGGGCCATGCTTGTACGTTGAGTTTCTTTGGCAAAACAAAACAAATTCAAATGACCATAGTCCCTCGATGGCGCTTTCGAAAGTTGCCTAATCAAAATGATCAAGTCCCTTCAAGCAAATTTCCAAAGACACTTGGCATCATTGCATTCATGGTCCATACGATGACCCGCGCCTGTTCGTTAACATCCTAACGCAAGATTGTCCACCAAATACAATGGTGGAACAAAATTGTTAAAAGGGTTAAAACATGAGAAAAACCTTTGAGTAAATTTAGGGGTAGACAACTCTTAGTTACTTGATCAAACTTGCAAAACACACTTGCCTACTTTTCAAAACCCACTCACAAACACTTTCAAAACAACTGCCAAAAACATTTGAAACATCTTTTCAAAAAGATACACACTTTTGTAAAACATTCGAGTAAAGAATTGTCACAACGGTTGCCTAGACAAGGCCTCTTTTTCAAAACATTTTCAAAACACACACACACACACACACACACACACACATAAACCATTTCAAGCAATTGAAAATCAAGGCAAGTGATCTAAACAAGTAACTAAGAGCCCATAGATAACCATAGATGAAAAGGGTGCTAATACCTTCCCTTTTCATAATCTACCCCCCGAACCCACGAAAAATCTCAAAAGGTTTTTCCTGTGCTTTTTAACCTTTCCGTTAGGATAAAATAAAAAGTCGGTGGCGACTCTTGCTAAACCGAACAAGTGCGAATACAAACGCAAACCTCAAGTCAGTTCTCCCACCTTATCACAGAATAGCTAGATGGAAAATGATTCTTACTGAATATGACATCGAATATAAACACAAAAGGCCATTAACGAAAGTGTATTGGCAGATCATTTGGCTCATCAGGCTGTTAATGATTACCAGTCCATGAACTTTGAATTCCCGGATGAGAATATCATGCTAGTAACTAACTGTGAAAAACCTGGTCAATATGACGGACCTGAACAAGGATCCGGATGGACTATGGTTTTTGATGGAGCTTCTCTAGTGGTAGAAATGGTTAAGACTAAGCCAATGGATTGACTAGACTTATATAAATCGCCACCGCGCTTTATTGTTTCTAAAGGAATGGGAAAAGAGCGAATAACCCAAAAAGAAGGGGAAAGATTCTAGGTAAGGGGGTTGATTATGCAAAGGGAAGGTATTAGCACCCTAAACATCTATGGTACTCCGCAAGAACCTCATTGTAAAATCTGTATATTTTGGCTATGAAAAATGTTGTATAAAATAGATGGTGGAGGTGGGAAAAGAAACATATTTTTTATGATTTTTGCACCCGCCGCGGTTGCGAACCTTTAGTGCCTACGTATCACCTTTACGTGCAATAGGGGATCAGGGTACACGTAGTTCCTCTTTTAAAAATTTTAAAACACAAATGTGTTGGTCAATTTTATGAGATAAAACATCATCGTCATTGTCCGTGTGGAAAACATACCTACTTCCCACAATCATGAGAAAAGAGAATTTATATCATATTAAAGTGGAGGATATGGCTTGGATTTTAAAATGAACAATGCCTCACTCAACACCCAAGTGGAAAATATCTCTCTTTACTATATATTGTAGAAGTGTAGTTGTTTGCATCACTACAAATATTGACAAGAGTTCAATCTTTTGAGAAAAGTTTAAAGATAAAAGCCAAAGTGGCAAGATGGTTTGAAATGAGAATGATTAACTTTTAGTCTTCTCACAAAAATGTCAAATTATTATTAAGTTTATTAGAGTTTATTTATGAAAATGTTTTAAAATTTATGGACCTAAGTCCAAGTTTATTATAAAAGTAATTCAAGTTTAAAACAAGAAGAGTTTTAAAAAGGGGGGAGAAGATTTTTGAAATTAAAGAAGATGGGAGGAGAAGAAGAGGCTATCCTAAAGCATAAGGTAAAAGCTAGGGATAAGAACCATCTAACAAACAAGAATCCTATACTTGGCACTATGAGCCAAAATTGAATTCCCATTCTTTGGATTGAAACTAAAAAAGCAAATGATACTAGACCTTTTGGGAAAACCAAACTTCAAGTGTATTAAGTATTCACAAAAATTGGGCAGAGTAACGGCTGTATACGAGTGAATTCCAGATTATAAACCAAGGGTGTAATCACAATAACCTGCACACAATACAAACAAACAACCCAATGTCTTGAGGTAAACCTCAAGAGCTCCAGAAAAAATAATCAGATAAGATCACAAGGTCTCCACTCACAAGCCAAGGTTTCTAATCCTAAGTCCAAAAAGTCCAATGCTCCATAATGCAATGATAGTAACCAAATAGTCCAAGTATCATTCAAGTTTTTTAGGGTTTATGTTGATTATTAGATGTTTTGAAAAAGAAAAAAAAGTAAAGCCCAAGTGAGCAAAAATATAAATGACAAGAAAGTAAATACTCAAATGAGAAAAGATAAAAAATGGAATGAAATGTAAATGCTAAAAAATAAATAGTGCATAAAAACAAAAGGCGCATATAAAAGAATAAAGGATAAATTCAATTATTAGTGATTAGTGGTTAGTTGGATGATCATCTTGAAACTTGCATTTGGAACTCATTAGAGGATTGGTTAAACCAAAGCCTCCACACAACAAGTTGCATTTTCTTTTTGTCAAGTATATCATCCATTTGGAATCCTTATGAATACCATTTAATGATCAACGATATTAAAGTGATCCGCGTTGACCAAAGGTGTTGTAGATCCATTAGAGGATTGGTAAAACCAAATCCTCCACACAATGAATCTCAAGGTTATTGGATCAAAGAGATCAAATTAACATACTTGGGCTTGCAAACATAAGTTTGGGCCACGAATGATCATTTATTCGAATCGGGACAAAATTTAGCGCTATGTTAAGCAATCGTAAGCGGACTTATATAGAAGTCGCACCTATTTTGAGGTCAGTCATTAGCAATCTATGAACTATTTATTTTGAGACATTATATAGAGATCATGCTCCAACAACATTTAGTGCAATAAGAAGGGGATGAGATGAAGAGGGATGGGAGAGAATATAAAACCACTTTTGAATTAAATTTAATCAAACTATTATTAAAATCATTCACCCATTTTTGTGGAGTTAGACTTAACACCATGGATCAAATGATGTTAATAAAGTTCATGATCAAAAATTTAATCCAAGATCAGCCAAAAAATAATCACAAAATAATATTACATTTTAATATATACAAAAAGGTTTAAAAATAATGTTTAAAAATAGAAATAAAAGAGAAAAATATCAACTATGTTCAAATTAATCAAGAATAAAAAGTAAGACCCTAGAAAAATCAGAAATGAACTACAATAATTTTATAAATTTTTTGGAAATTTTTAAAGTCATAAACTAGTTTTAAAATTAAAAGAAAGGGGTAAAATAAACCTAAAATGATAAAAAAAATAGCAAAGTCAGAAACAAAAATAAAATAAGGTCACAAATATTTCTCACAATATCATTGGATCATTCCATAATTTTTTCAGAGTTTAAAAATGCAAAAAAGTATTTTTAAACATTTAAAACAAATAAAATAAAGTGTAAATTTATAAAAAATACCAAAACACAAAATTAAATTATGAAAAAATAAAAATCAGAAAGAGAATAATCAAAAATATTTTTCATGATTTTTTCAGATTTTTTGGACTTAAAATGAATTTTCTATGATTTTTTGAAGTTTAAAACAATTAAATATAAAAAATCAGAAAAGAAAATATAAGTCAAAATATGTGGACCATTGGATGAGAGTCAAAACGCGTTAGTAATCAAATCCAAGGGATCTGACGCGTTGTGCATATCATGGTCATTAGTGAATAAATCATTGAATCAATTATTAAATCAGAATTCAAAAATAACAAGTGGCGTGCCATCATTGGTTGGAAGATGACACGTTGGTCATCTTCAACCTCCAGCCAACGTGAATTGCAGGTCTCTCAAACTGTAAAATTAGAAGCTCAAAACCATGCCATTCGCTTCGTCTCTTTAAGACGAAGACAACCACACCCTCGCGCCAAATTTATATAAATTGTAGCTCAAGCAATTTGGAAAGAAAGTTTTGAAAAGGGATTTGAAATTTTATGGTCAAAACGTGTTTCCAGTAAAAAGCAAGTGTTAGAACTAGAACCAGGAAAATGAGAGCATCAGAATGATATCAAAGTTTTGAAGAATTGGTGAAGGAATCTACCTCTTGAATGTGATTATATGGTTAGCTTTAGGGAAGATCAAGGAAGGTGAATTGATGAAAAAATTGGATTTAAAAAGGCTTGTATATAGATTACGAAGTTGCTGAATTATGAGTTATGGAACAAGTTTGGCAGGGTGATTCTGGCTATCGAAACTTGAGAAAATGAATGGGTTAGTTCATGTATTTATAGGAGAAAAATATGGGATCAAAAAGAAGAGTGAATGATGCATTTTGGAGGGAATTTGTGCAAACCTGATGCACGAGTGAAATGTGATCTAATTTTCACCAAAACTCATCCAATCCTTGCGTTTTGAGGTGCTAAACACTTCTGGCAAGTTTGTTAATCATGTTTAAATCAAAAAAGCATGTAAATATTGTGATTAGAAACCAAAACAAAGATTTCAAACTTCTGACTTGGTGAAAAATTCAGTTTCAAAGTGCCAACTTCTGACCAATGGCATTTTCAGCTCAAGGGGTCTTAGGGCATGATTCTTGATGCTTCAAAAAGATGAGGTTACAATATTTGCAATGGAAAAAGAATGGAATCAAATGGATTCTTGAGCTGAAAGTTATGTTGAGTCAAAGTTGGAGAAAAAATGTTGACTTTCCAAACTTAGAAATATTTCAAATTCTTCTTCAAAAGTGACCTATAATGTCTTTCATCCAAACATAGCCTTCTACTTGGAATTTTCTCTTGAGCAAAAAAGATGGAATGAAGTAGATCTCTTTAATGACATTTTGGAACTTGAACCATTCAAAATCTCCAAAAATTGAGAGAGTTATGAATTGTTGAAGTGGGCAAAAAATCATGAAATGACCTATAATCTTTTGTATCCTTAAGGCAATTTCCATTCATTTTCTCACTTTGCACATGAAAGCATAAAGTTCACATATTCAAGATCATTATGGAAAAATAATGGGCTCAAGGTGATAAAAATTGACCAAGTTATGATCATTTGAAGTCACACATGGAAAAATGGGGATTCATCTAGAGGACTTGTAATCTTTCTTCTTCATCAAGTTTCTTTCACATGAAAACTCCTTGGAACTTTTGAAGTGATTTGTTGATAACCCTTTGAAGAGAAGGATGTATCTGGAATCATTCAGAATACTAAAATATGAGCAAGATATACTCCTTTGAAGTTCAAAAGCCTAGCTCCTAGATTAAGGAACATGCTTTGAGGAACTTTGACAATTTTGAACAAACTTCTTGTACCAAAACAAATGCCTTGTAAATATAAATTGTTGAGGATGATAATGAGAACTCATAGAAACCACAACCACTTCAATATCTTGATAATTGAGAGAAATATGCACTTGTGATCAATGGGAACAAGGCCCTGCCCAAGCATGACAACTATTTCAATCAACCCCTTGTACTTTTGAATCAATCTTGATAATTTGGAAATGTAGTGAACCAAAATAACCTTGCCATGCCATCCCTTCCAAAATAACTTCCATGGTGAGGTTTGAACTTCTAAAGCTTCATTGACTAGGTCATGAAAATAAACTCATGAACCCATGGATCAACTTGCTAAGCCTCATTGCCTTTACCTGCATTGTTGACAAGTAAGACAAACCAACAATGAATTTTTTTAATTAAAAGGAAAGTCAAAACAAAAA
This sequence comes from Vicia faba, assembly GCA_948472305.1. NCBI lineage: Eukaryota > Viridiplantae > Streptophyta > Magnoliopsida > Fabales > Fabaceae > Vicia > Vicia faba. Next base: position 494,513,054 of record OX451738.1, read on the forward strand.
CTTGAATGATTGCACAAGAAAAACAAGTCAAGGGGCTTGGTGATTCCTCAAAGAGAAAAGCTAAAGATAGGAAGGAGAACCAAAAGCCCTAATGTGATCTTGTTGTGATTGAATCAATATGGTATGGTAAGGGGATCTTAGGGGAAAAAATTGGGGTACAACAGCTGCCCTTATTTAAGTTTCTTTTATTCGAAGATACGAAGGTTAAAAATCTTCATGTCGACGCGATCGAAGATGCTTAAATATAAAACAAACCCTATTTTTGGCCCTAAGATGCCATCCAATGCTTATGAATATGAGTGCACATGGAAAAATCCAAAGGGACGCAAAACACCACTGGGGATGTAACAATAATAATTAAACAAGAGAGCGACCCGACCAGGAAAATAAATCACTGGTGGATCAAAAGACCTGAGCCGGGGAGGATGGTAAAATGGTCAAAGGATACACCAACTCCTACTGGAGGTAAAGCTACCAATGTTCACTGAAGGTAGAAGGAAAAGAAAAAACAACACCGACATTCACTGACGGTGAGCTACCAACGTTCACTGAAGGTAGAAGGAAAATAAATATCAACACCGACGTTCACTGATAGTGAGCTACCAACATTCACTGAAGGTAGAAGGAAAATAAATATCATAACATCGTTGTTCATTGACGATGAACTACCAACGTCCACTGAGGGTAGCAAAAAGATAACAAACACCAACTTTCACTGATGGTGATCTACCAACTTTCATTGAAGTTAGAGAGAAAATATATCATAGCACCGCCGTTCACTGAGGATGAACTACCAACATTCACTGAGGGTAGCAAAAAGATAACAAACACCAACTTTCACTGATGGTGATCTACCAACTTTCACTGAAGGTAGAGAGAAAATATATCATAGCACCTTTGTTCACTGACGATGAACTACCAACGTTCACTGAGGGTAGAAAAAAGATAACAAACACCAACTTTCACTGATGGTGATCTACCAACTTTCGCTGAAGGTAGAAAGAGAATATATCATAGCATCGTCGTTCACAGACGATGAACTACCAACTTTCACTAAGGGTAGCCAAAATATAACAAGTTTCCCTAGAAATATGGCATTTCGCTTAGAACGTGTCTCAACTTCTTCTTTAACCGAGGAAATTTTCCTGGAAAGGGTAAGATGTAGGATGTATCAAATAAAGATACTTCCACTTGCAAAGATTTCACAACAAGCTGTTTCTGTGAATTTAAAAGTCTTTCCATCCACTGGCGTAAACTGACGATGGACTGCAAACTATCCAATCATAGAGGAGATAGCAAAAAGGTTACGTCGACTTTTGCAGGGAAGCATAAGTTGCTCAAATAAAGAGACCTGCTACTTGTTGTCATGGGGGATTGTAAAAAGAAATGACTTTCCGGGGATAGAAATATGGCTTCCTGGGGAAAGAAACATGACTTCCTAGGGAAATTCCATGATATTCTTGCCGAGGAGATAAAGTCTTCTTGTGCAAAATAAATGCAAAAACAAAAACTCGAAGCTTTCAGAAATCCAAAGTAAATAATATTATTGTGGAACCACATATTCAAACCAGAAATAAACTGGAATGAAACAGTCAACCAAAATACATCCTTTGAGAAATAAACTCAAGAGGGAAAACCAAATCCATCAAAACAAGGAGTTGTATAGGAAGGCTAAAGAAAAAATCTTCCACGAGGGACAACTCAGTGGGTAAATTGAAAGAATATACGCTTTCTTCTTAGGGCCAACACTCTATTGAAGAGAGGGAAACGTAACTCTACAAAATAGGGTGATATGTCAACAAAACATTAAAAATGTCAACGAACAATGATGTGCCAATTTTTGCTATGCATGATGTATTTATGAATGTATGAGTGTTATCGTGCGTATGATGACAAAACAGATACACAACCCTGGGAGTAACCAAGCAAAACCAACTCTGGCATAAACAACACTTGGCTAAACCACGTCCAAGATGATCATTCCAAGAAAAAGTAAATGCCAACTGAGGAAACAAAATCTACTGCCTGCTTTAGCTTTATTGGGGAGAAACACAATCCAGAAGTAAACAAATCAAAATGATAAAATAGTATATATACAGGGATAGAACATCCTTCTCCAGGCTTCACCGGGGAAACAAATGTTTTCAAAAGTAACACTTCTACTGGGGATTGCAAAACCAGTCTTAAGTAAAGCAGATGGACACCAAATCGTCAAAACATTCATTGGGGAATTCAGGCCTACTTCATTGGGGAGATTAACACCACATCTTCAAAAGGGAAAACCATAATACGTTCTTTACTAGTGAAACTAGGGACCTGCGCTCTTCAAGAGTGATTATGGTACCAAGTTCTCGGGAAAAAGAACTTTCATTAGACCAAACAAAAACTTCACTGGAGAAATCTTGGATTGAAACTTCACATCATGAAAATTCAGAAAAGAGGAGAAATGAATCCAAACTTAACCGAGGATACTGGAGTCACGAACCCAATACGGCGAATCATCCTGAGTAAACATTCCCGAGGGGAACAAAAACTTCTTAAAATAAACTAGAGTTTGTCCATTCCTGGGATCACCATTTTGGTTGCCATTATTTCACCACAGATTCTAAGGTAAAAGCGAATTGTAAATTCTTTTTGAAAAATCGATTTTGTTATTTAATCTTTTTGCTTTGAAAGTTATTATCAATAATAAATGGAGTCTTTGTAAGCTAAATAAAATAATAAATAGAAATAATTGGGTAAAAACTCAAATTTCATTAATAAAATGGTAGTCTGCGAATGGTGAGACTCCATGGATAATTACAAAGTTCAGAAAATGGTAATATATAATGGAAAAGATACATTGAGATAAAATGACCACTATCCCTTTTAACAACTTTTGAAATCCTGAGCAATAACTTCTGTTGAAGTGTGATGAGAATCCGAGAAGATTGTTGCTCCAATGATCAAGTCTCTGATGTAGTTACTTGCCAAGAAAGTCCCTAACTTTTGCCTAAGCTGCCCTTGTGGGTTTTCAACTTAGCGGGAAATTTATTTTGTTTATGTCTCTAATTTTTTCCTAGACCACCCTTTCTGGTTTTCCACCTACCGAGACGCTCTTTTTTGCCTAAGCTGCCCTTTCGAGTTTTCAACTTAGCAAGTTGTTCTTTTATTTCTTTAGGCAAAGTATTTCTTGACTGCATCAACATTCATGGGATGTGGGAACTCCTCGCCATCCATAGTTTCAAGAATTAATGCACCTTAAGATATGGCTTTCTTGATAACATATGGGCCTTCAAAGTTAGGAGTCCACTTGCCCCTAAAATCAGTGTTGAAAGACATGATCTTCCTGAGCACGAGGTCGCTTCTCTAAATTTATGAGGTTTGACCTTCTTATCAAAAGCCTTATTCATCCTTTTCTGATATAATAGTCCATGGCACAAAGCTGACATTCTCCTCTCTTCGATCAAATTCAATTGGTCAAACTGGTTCTGGACCCATTCAGCCTCTGACAACTTGGTTTCCGTTATCACACGGAAAGAGGGAATCTCAACCTCGACTGGGAGTACAACTTCCATTCCATACACCAGGGAGAACGGGGTTGCTCCTATTGAAGTGCAGACAAATGTTCGATATCCATGTAGAGCAAAAGGGAGAATTTAATGCCAATCCCTATAAGAAACAACCATTTTCTGGATAATTTTCTTGATATTCTTATTAGCTGCTTCAATAGCCCCATTAATCTTTGGCCTGTATGGAGATGAATTCTGATGAACAATCTTGAATTCTTCACACAGTTCTGTCATCATTTTATTGTTCAAATTCGAGCCATTGTCGGTGATAATTCTGCTCGGCACACCATACTGGCATATAAGATTATTCTTGATGAAATGCACAACCACCTTCTTAGTAACATTGACATATGAAGCATCCTCCACCCATTTGGTGAAGTAATCAATTGCTACCAAGATGAAATAGTGTCTATTCGATGCTTTGGGTTCTATTATCCCAATCATGTCAATACCCCACATAGATAAAGGCCATGGGGAAGAGATCACATTGAGAAGTGTCGGAGGCACATGGACCTTATCTATATAAACCTGACATTTATGACACTTCTTTGCAAATTTATAACAATCAGATTCCATTATCAGCCAATATTAACCTGCCTTTAGCATCTTTTTAGCCATCGAATGTCCATTGGCATGAGTTCCAAATGAACCTTCATGAATCTCATGCATCAACATGTCTTCTTCGTGTCTATCCACGCATCTGAGTAAGACCATGTCATAATTTCTTTTATACAACACATTTTCAATGAGGAAGAAACTTCCAGCCAATCTTCTCAGTGTCTTTCTATCTTTCTTTGAAGCACCAATCGGGTATTCCTGAGTCTGAAGAAAATGCTTGATGTCATGATACCAAGGTTTTTCATCTTCTACCTCCTCTGTTGTAAACACATGAGCGGGCCTATCCAGTTGCCGAACCGTAATTCGAGGCATATCATTCCAAGTATTTACTTGGTACATAGAAGCCAGAGTTGCCAGAGCGTCCGCCATTTGATTTTCATCTCTAAGAATGTGATGGAATTCAACTTTGTTAAAGAAGGGTAACAATCTTCTAGCATAATCTTTGTAAGGGATAAAGCCGGGGTGACCAGTATCCCATTCTCCTTTAATCTGATTTATTACCAAAGCTGAATCACTGTACACATCTAGATTTTTAATTCTAAGATCAATAGCTTCTTCGAGACCCATGATGCAAGCCTCGTATTCTTCCATATAATTAGTACAATCAAACGATAACCTTGCTGTAAAAGGAATGTGCGATCCATGTGGAGTGACAATCACAACACCAATTAATATACCATAAGCATTCACAGCTCCATCAAATATCATACTCCAACGAGATTCAGGGTCAGGACCTTCCTCGGGCAATGGTTCATCACAATCTTTCACTTTCAGGAACATCACATCCTCATCGGGGAATTCATACGCTACAAACTGATTATCCTCCACTGGTTGGTGAGCAAGATAATCTGCCAACACACTGCTTTTAATAGATTTTTGAGTGCGGTATTCGATATCATATTCAGATAGCAACATCTGCCAGTGGGCAATTCTCCCAGTAAGAGCAGTCTTTTAAAAAATGTACTTGATTGGATCCATTTTGGAGATCAACCAAGTAGTGTGATTCAACATATACTGCCGCAAACTCTTTGCCGCCCAGGCCAAAGTACAACATGTTTTTTCCAGCAGGAATACCACGACTCACAATCAGTGAACTTTTTACTGAGGTAACAAATGGAGAACTCTTTCTTCCCTGTTTCATCCTATTGTCCCAGAATACAACCCATGGAATTATCTAACACTGTCAGATACATAATCAACGGTCTTCCTTCGACAGGAGGGAGCAAGATAGGAGGTTCAAGAAGATATTCTTTAATACTTTCAAATGCCCTTTGGCAATCATCCATCCACACATAACCTTGATCTTTCTTTAACAACTTAAAGGTTGGTTCACATGTTGTAGTCATGTGGGAAATGAATTTGGAAATATAATTCAAACGCCTGAGGAAACCTATGACTTGATTTTCAGTCCTTGACGCTGGCATCTCTTGAATTGCTTTGACTTTATCAGGGTCAACTTCAATTCCTTTCTGGCTAACATTGAAACCCAACAATTTCCCTGATCGAACACTGAAGATGCATTTATTTGGATTCAAGCGGAGACGATACTTCCTCAAACGCTGAAACAACTTCAACAAATCTTCTATATGCCCTTCTTCAGTCTGGGATTTGGCAATTATATCATCAACATATACTTCGATTTCCTTGTGCATCAGATCACGGAATAGGGTTATCATAGCCCTCTGGTACGTTGCACCAGCGTTCTTCAACCCGAAGGGTATCACTCTTTAACAGAATGTTCCTCAGGGTGTGATAAACGTTGTTTTTTCCATGTCCTCAGGCGCCATTCTTATTTGATTATACCCGGAAAATCCGTCCATGAACGAGAATACTTTGAATTTTTTTGTGCTATCCATTAACATATCAATGTGTGGCAATGGAAAATCATCTTTTAGACTAGCTTTATTTAGATCTCTGTAATCTATGCACATGCGGACTTTTCCGTCTTTTTTGGGTACTGGGACAATATTGGCAATCCATTGAGGATACACTGACGTCACAAGAAAACCAGCATTAATCTTCTTTAGAAACTCCTCTTTGATTTTCATTGCCATATCTGAGTGAGTTCTTCTCAACTTCTATTTGACTGGAGGACATTCTGGCTTCAACGGTAAACGGTGCTCCACAATATATAAATCTAGACCATGCATATCTTGATAATACCAAGCAAAAATATCCACATACTCTTTCAATAGCTCAAACAACCTGCTCTTCACATCAGGATGCAACAATGCTCCAATCTTGACTTCGGATATTCTTCTAAACCCAAATTGATCACTTCCAATGGCTCTTTATCTGGATGAATGGTATTTCCCTCGTGTTCAAGGAACCGTGAGACCTCTTCTAGAATCTCATCATAATCATCTTCTTCAGCCCCATACACAGGACATTCAAAGTTGGGAGAGGGTGCAGCGTCATTGTATTCAACGGGTTTTTTAATTAATTTGCACATATGATTTATGATTGCTTTTAGAAACTAACACATATAACAAGTGATCATACATATTTAATTTCAGTTATTATTTATTTTGAAGGGTTTTTTTTATTACCATTTTCTGAGAAAAAATAGAAAATAAATACACAATTTAAGAAACGAAGACAACTTTTATTATTGATTTTAAAAGTCACAGCAACAGATAAGCCCTACAACATTAATACTTCCACCTTGGACAGAGTGAAAGCTTTTCAAAAAGATTAAAAAAACAAATTACTTTGAAACATGTATGCAAGAAGGAACATCAATGGTGATCCAGTTCTGGACCCTAACTTTGTGCGTCACATAATTCTGCCTTTCCTGCTCTGCTTCATCTTCCACAAAGGCATTGATCCTAGAAACATTTGGATGAAGATAACCCTCGCTACAGAAGATGTCTTGATATTTTCTTGCAGCAGACTTCGGCTTCATGCCCTTACCTTTGTCATTCTTAAAAGAGAACCCCAAGCCAGCTTTGTTCTTGTTCAGAGGTGGATCCATAATCTATCCCCACACTTCACTATGACCCTTACGCACAACCTGCTGCGCATCCTTAAGCGAAACCAGGGAATTCTCATTTCCTCTTATATTTTAAATGGATAAGGCTTGGAACTAGGTTCGAACAACAACTTCATCCGCCTCAACAATGCTGAAAGAGGACAAATGTGATATCAATAATGCTTATTCCCCATTTACGATCACTACTTTCCTTTCACGTACAAACTACAATTTCTGGTGTAAAGTTGAAGTGACAGCCCCTGCCTCATGTAACCATGGCCTTCCTAGCAAACAACTATAAGCGAGTACAATATCCATTACCTGGAAAGTAATCTGAAACAAATGTGGTCCTATATGAATAGGTAAGTCACCTCATCAATAACAAATTTCCTTGATCCATCAAACGCTTTCAAAATGATGCCACTCGGGCGCATAGGTGTTCCTTGATATTTCAACTTCATAAGCGTACTCCTCAGTATAACGTTCAAAGAAGATCCATTATCAATCAGCACATTGGATAGTGAATCATTCTTGCAGTTCATAGAGATGTGGAGGGCCAAGTTATGATTCCTTCCTTCATCTTGTAATTCATCGTCGCAGAAGCTCAAGTTATTACATGATGTAATGTTCCCTATTACACTACTGAATTGGTCTATTGGAATATCACTCTCCACAAAAGCTTGGTCCAGTACCCTCATCAAGGATTCTCTGTGAGCAGAGGAGTTCATCAATAGAGCCAAGATAGATATTTTTGAAGGAGTATGCAGTAGCCGATCTATAATTCTGTAGTCGCTCATCTTGATTATCTTTAAAATATCATCCACTTCTTTCTCTAACGCAACCCCACTAGTCTCACGTGTAGCCTTCTTAAGTTCAACATTCTCACTAATTTTCTTTCCAGCACTAACATCTCTTCGAATAATTGGTGCAAACATATGACCGCTGCTGGTCACCCTGCTATTTTCAACAATATTCCCAACATCAGGCATTGGCTGGATGGGAACTTCCACTATATCCTCTAAGATTGTAGTGTTGTATTTGTAAGGCACAACCTTATCTGACTTGTAGGGGATAGGACTCGGTAAACTAATCACCAATGGGGTAACAATTGACTTGCTATAATACTCAACTTCAAGATGGGAGGGTGCCCCAAAACAAGGTACAATGATGTTTACCCCTTCTTTAACATAATCAGTCATTATTAAGTCATTTCTGGAACACAAATCCTCATCTAAGGAGAAATACTCATCTGCGGAGACATACTCTTCATCCGACTCTTCTGCCATCAAACAAACCTCAACCATATCAACTTCATGGTCATCATCCCTTTGACTTGTAACCTTGATGATTCATTTATCTAACAACGACTGAACACCCTTCTTTACGATTGAACATCCTCGGGAATCTTGGCTGCAAACTCGGCAAGATCCATATTGGTGTTCCACCTTACCAACCATATGGCAGAAGGTAGCATGAAATTGAACAAGGTCCTCATTCATATACTCTACATCAAAAATTCTGAATTCTCCAGGACATCCAGAAACCATATTCACCTCCTCTTCATACTCTGCCCTAGGCCTGATTATGTGGATTAGGCCCTCATCCACCATCTCTTGTAAATCAGCCTTTATCTTATCGCAACCCTGTATGTATGTACTGCAAATAGCACAACCAGCATGGTCATGCGTATAGTAGCTAAATTCTCAAAGGTCTGCATGCATCCTCACCAAATCTCCTCTAACCAGACTAATATCAAAAATCTGGAAGTTGCCTGGACAACCGGCCACCATATTCACAACATTTACTCCCCCATGCTTGGGTAGAGGATTGTCTTTCACATTAGTACCACATCCTTGAAAGATAGAACACCAAACTTCACCAACTTCTGCACCTCAGTCTTCAAAGGATAACAATTCTCAACATTATGCCCCGGTGCTCCCTGATGAAAAGCACATGTTTGATCTGCTTTGTAGTACCAAGGAAATGGTGATGGTATGGAGGGAGGTGGTCGGGTCTGAACCAGCTTCTTCTGAATCAATTCTGGTAGTAACTCTGTATATCTCATAGTAATAGGGTAATAACTCTCCCTTCTCTGATTATACCCTTGATTCCCCTCCTGGGATGGTCTTTGATAAGCAACAGTAGTTGGAGCTGCACCCACAACTGGAGTAACTGAGGTGACCTACTGATGACGCTGATAATTCCTTCTAGGAGTATTAACCCTCCTCTCTTGCATAACAACATTTGCATCCCCTTCCTTCTTCTTGGTAAACCCATAAGATGGTTTCTTCACACCTCCATAACTTTCACTCTTCGTTAAGCGGCCCTCTCTTACAGCCTCTTCTAAGCGGATACCCGTTCCTACCATTTAAGTAAAGTCACTTGGCGTAATTTCCACCATCCTTTCGTAGTAGAAAGCACCCAGCATTTTCAAGAAATTCTAAGTCATCTCCTTCTCTTCCATGGGAGGAATCACTTGGGCAGCTTCCTCATGCCATCTCTGTGCATATTCGTTGAATGATTCCCCGTCTTTCTGAACCATGGCCCTAAGTTGATCACGATCAGGCGCCATGTCCATGTTGTTCTTGTATTGTTTGATGAATGCTTCTCCCAAATCATTGAAAGTATGGATATTGGCGCTGTCCAAACTCATATACCACTTCAGCACATCACCGGTCAAACTATCCTGAAAAAGTGAATCAGCAGACGCTGATCATCAATATGGGTAGACATTCTCCTTACGTACATCACCAGATGAGCACGAGGGCAAGTGTTGCCCTTGTACTTCTCAAACTCTGGGACCTTAAACTTAGCAGGTATCTTAACATTCGGGACCAAGCATAGCTCATTCACATTCTTCCTAAATAGCTCTTTTCCCCTGAGGGCCTTCATCTCTCTTTGCTTCTTGTCAAACTGCTCTTGAAAATCATCCATTCTGTCATAAAGACCCAAGTCTTCACTCGGTGGAGGGAAAGGATGACACACATCATCATTAACAAACGGAGCCATATTCACCGAAGGAGGAGCATCAGGAGCAGCATGCACCACAGGAGGTTCCGGAGTAACAATAGTCTGAACAATTGGAGTATCTTGAGGACCAAGATTAAAACCTTCAGGTGAAAAATTCTCTGGCATCCCCCATGGATAACCTTGAGGCATGCGATTTTGAACAGCAACTGGAGTAGAAGATACGGGAACAGTCGGAGCTTTAGTAGTTGCCCTTGTTGGTTGAGGTTGAACACTCGGTGGCTGATTCTGAGTAACCACCAGAGCTTCCATTAGAGTAGTCAGATTGGCCATGCCGGCCTTCAAAGTAGAAACCTCCTCGTGCAGCTCGTGATTCTCTTGTTCTAGGTTGTCCATCTTCTTTTTGAAATTATCCCGAGTGTTGTAGTGGTGAGTCAGCTTGTTGAACGAAGTAAAGAAGCTTGGTAAGACACCTGGATATGCATAACAAATGCAAGAAATATGTATAATATGATGCATGATATGCAACGCACATGATTTTATTTAATATTTCAAGGGATTTAAAATTTGTGGACATATTGCGAATATCAAAGTAATAACGCATTTGAAATAAATCCCCTGCCTCTCCATAGTATCTACTGCTTGACTCTCAAGGATCTCAAACAAGTCGTCTTTCTCCTTCAAGTCTGCTCTATATGAAATCTCTAAAGTTTGGAACTTGTTCTTCCAAGCGTCCTTTTCCTGTTGCATCCTAACGAAATCAAGTTGCATCTCTTCTACATCATCTAATAAGGGGGGGAGTGGTCTTCACAAATAGATCAGGCATAGGTGTTTCCCGGGAATACGGAATCTTCAACTGAATATCTCTCGTTTGGACCCACTAAAGATATGGCTCCAAAGAAACAACACCCCTAGGTCCCAAATCCATCCTACTCTTCTTATGAATGTGACGCCAGGCCTTCGCAATCTGCTCCCTAGCTTCCCTATGGTCTTCTCCTTCCTTCAGAAAGACACTACTCAAATGAATACTATTTGGTTTATCCCTCATCGGATAACCAAGTCGTCGTCATGCAAGAACAGGGTTAGAGTTAATTCCTCCCTTTGTACCAAGAAGAAGTACATTGGGGAAACTAACACAACTGTCAATAATATTTATATCCTAGTAAGCTCGATGATACCAATCAATATCTGAGTGAGTAAGTTCCATGATCTTAGGAGCCCAACGGGTTTCTTTCTTGACATCCCAAAAAGCATCAGACTGAGGCATATGAGAGATAAACCACCAGTACAACAGAGTCATGCAACAGATAATCATCCCCCCACGATAAGAATTCTGAAGATGAGTAGAGTAATAAGCATCACCCAACAAGGTAGGAACTGTGTTTCCAATCATGAAGATCCTGATAGCATTAATGTCAACAAACCTGTCCACATTAGGAAATAAGAACAACTCGTAAGCAAGTAGAGCAAAGATAGCCTCAAAAGCGAATGTACTCTTCATCCTGGCAAAGTAACGAGCTTTCTCCAATAAGAACTGAGTTGGTAATCCTATAATCCCTCCTTTAGTGGTCATATGGGTTTCCATCTCAGACTTCCCTAGATGAATCAAAGCAACAATATCATGTGGTTTTGGCTCACCCTCCAAACCAATTAAAGGAACACGATCGGTAATAGGTAAATCCAATAAATAAGAATACTCCTCCAGTGTGGGCATCAACTGATAGTCGGGAAAAGTAAATCAATGATACATCAGATCATAGAACTGGACCAAGGTCGAGAGAATACCCTCCTTCATCTTCAGCTTCATAAGAGGAATAATGGATCCATACTTCTTACGAAAGTCTGCAGAACACTCGATCTCGGGAATTATACTGATCAACTCATCTATCTTGGGATCCTTGAAACGGTACTTCCCGGTCTTTCTCTTTCCAGAATCCATGGTTAAAAAGTACCTGAGATATTCACAAATGGTCAACTTTTAAATCCCTTGAAATAAGATTTCTCCAAAAGATGCTTACAAGTGCATGGATGCATGATGCAGCAATCACACACAAGATCACACATATAGGGTTCATAGGTTCAACGTCACGAGCATGAGGTTGAAGGTACTACCCATAAGGTATTGGTCTAAAATTTATCACCTTCCGAACAAGGTTCTAGAGGTTCCCAGAATCTACATCCTTCCTTCGGATATTACCAACTTCCCGATTAACTCGGTAATTAGTAATATTCTCAAGAAAAACTCATCCGAGCGTAGTATCGCGTGAAAACTATTTCCGAATTACTCTGTCATAGCTTCTGTACTACACCTAAAAGGCCACGATGGGTTTGGTATTCTATGGTCCTCAGCTTCAGCAGGCTCCCAGGTCGAAAGCAGCACGTCTTCCCGATTACTCGGTAAACGACACTACAGTCAAAGGGGCCTCCACTGAGTGGGGGATCTCATACCTCCTTTTTTGGGATTACTCCCTCAAAGTTAACATGACTATACCGCCCGTCCTATCTTTAAGTTTGCCCAAGTTCGGGTATAGGACTTATGAGTAATCACCAAGCACCTTGAAAACCAGTAAAATCCAGACAAACATATATATATCATGTAACACAAAAACAATAATAACGGATATACAAATATAAAAAAAGATAGGCTCAACCCACTTAGGGATGGACCAGCAAAAGGTCAATCTTTCCCCAGTGAAGTCGCCATTTTTCTGTAGTGGTAGAAATGTTTAAGACTAAGTCATTGGATTGACTAGACTTATACAAATCAAAATAAAAATCGCCACCGCGCTTTATTGTTTCCAAAGGAATGGGAAAAGAGCGAATAACCCAAAAATAAGGGGAAAGATTCTAAGTAAGGGGGTTGGTTATGCAAAGGGAAGGTATTAGAACCCTAAACATCTATGGTACTCTGCAGGAACCTCTTTGAAAAATCTTTATAATTTGGCTATGAAAAATGTTGTATAAAATAGATGGTGGAGGTGGGAAAAGAAACATATTTTTTATGATTTTTGCACCCGGCGCGGTTACGAACCTTTAGTGCCTACGTACCACCTTTTCGTGGAATAGGGGATCAGGGTACACGTAGTTCCTCTTTTAAAAATTTTAAAACACAAATGTGTTGGTAAATTTTATGAGATAAAACGTCATCACCATTGTCCGTTTGGAAAACATACCTACTACCCACAATCATGAGAAAGGAGAATTTGCATCATCTCAAAGTGGATGATATGGCTTGGATTTTAAAATCAATAATGCCTCACTCAACACCCAAGTTGAAAATATCTCTTTATTACATATTGTAGAAGTATAGTTGTTTGCATCACTACAAGGATTGGCAAGAGTTCAATCTTTTGAGAAAAGTTTAAAGATAAAAGAAAAAGTGGCAAGATGGTTTGAAATGAGATTGATTGACTTTTAGTCTTCTCAGAAAAATGACAAAGTATTATTAAGTTTATTGGAGTTTATTTATGAAATTTTTTGAAAATGCATGGACCTAAGTCCAAGTTTATTATAAAAGTAATTCAAGTTTAAAACAAGAAGAGTTTTCAAAAGGGAGGAGAAGATTTTTGAAATTAAAGAAGATGGGAGGAGAAGAAGAGGCTATCCTAAAGCATAAGGTAAACACTAGGGATAAGAACCATTTAACTAACAAGAAGCCAAAACTTGACACTATGAGCCAAAATATAATTCTCATTCTTTGGATTGAAACCAAACAAGCAAATGATGCTAGACCTCTTGGGAAAACCAAACTTCAAGTGTATTAAGTCTTCACAAAAATTGGGCAGAGTAACGGCTGTATACGGGTGAATTCTAGATTACAAACCAAGGGTGTAATCACAACAACCTTCACACAAAACAAACAAACAACCCAATGTCTTGAGGTAAACCTCAAGAGCTCTAGACAAAATAATCAGATAAGATCACATAAGTTTGGGCCACAAATGATCATTTATTCGAATCGGGACAAAATTTAGCGCTATGTTAAGCAATCAAAAGTGGACTTATATAGAAGTCGCACCTATTTTGAGGTCGGTCAATAGAAATCTATGCACCATTTATTTTGAGACATGATATAGAGATCATGCTCCAACAACATTTAGTCCAATAAGAAGGGGATGAGATGAAGAGGGATGGGAGAGAATATACAAGCCACTTTCGAATTAAATTTAATCAAACTATTATTAAAATCATTCATCCATTTTTGTGGAGTTAGACTCAACACCATGGATCCAATGATGTTAATAAAGTTCATGATAAAAAATTTAATCCAAGATCAGCCAGAAAATAATCACAAAATAATATTACATTTTAATATATACAAAAAGGTTTAAAAATAAAGTTTAAAAATAGAAATAAAATAGAAAAATATCAACTATGTCCAAATTAATCAAGAAATAAAAAGTAAGACCATAGAAAAATCAGAAATGAACTAAAATAATTTTATAAATTTTTTTAAGTCAAACTATTTTTAAAATTAAAAGAAAGGGGTAAAATAAACAAAAAATGATCAAAAATAGCAAAGTCAGAAACAAAAATCAAATAAGGTAACCAATATTTGTCACAATATCATTGGATCATTCCATAATTTTTTTAGAGTTTAAAAATGTATAAAAGTATTTTTAAACATTTAAAACAAATCATGTAAATTTATTAAAAAAATACCAAAACACAAAATTAAATTGTGAAAAAATAAAAATAAGAAAGAGAATAATCAAAAATATTTTTCATGATTTTTTCAGATTTTTTAGACTTAAAATGAATTTTCTATGATTTTTTGAAGTTTAAAACAATTAAATATAAAAAATCAGGAAAAAAAATAATAGTAAAAAATATGTGGACCATTGGATGAGAGCCAAAACGTGTTAGTAACCAAATACGAGGGATCTGACGCGCTTTGCATATCATAGTCATTAGTGAATAAAGCACTGAATCAATTATTAAATCGGAATTCAAAAATAACAAGTGGCGTGCCATCATTGGTTGGAAGATGACACGTTGGTCATCTTCAACCTCCAACCAACGTGAATTGCAGGTCCCTCAAACTGTAAAATCAGAAGCTCAGACATATGCCATTCGCTTCGTCTCTTCAAGACGAAGACAACCACACCCTCGTGCCAAATTTATATAAAATGTAGCTCAAGCAATTTGGAAAGAAAGTTTTAAAAAGGGATTCGAAATTTCATGGTCAAAATGTGTTTCCAGTAAAAAGCAAGTGTTACGACTAGAACCAGGGCAATGAGAGCATTACAATGATATCAAAGTTTTGAAGAATTGATGAAGGAATCTACCTATTGAAGTTGAGATGCAAAGCTCTGAAACTGGACTTCTATGGAGCAATATAGGGCACGATTCTTGAATGTAATTATATGGTTAGCTTTAGGGAAGATCAAGGAAGGTGAATTGATGAAAAAAATGGATTGAAAAAGGCTTGTATATGGATTACGAAGTTGCTGAATTCTGAGTTATGGAATAAGTTTGGCAGGGTGATTCTGGCTATCCAAGCTTGAGAAAATGAATGGGATAATTCATGTATTTATATGAGAAACAAATGGGATCAAAAGGAAGAGTGAATGATTCATTTTGGAGGGAATTCGTGAAAACTTGATGCACGAGTGAAGTGTGATCTAATTTTCACCAAAACTCATCCAATCCTTGCGTTTGGAGGTGCTAAACTCTTCTGGCAAGTTTGTTAATCAAGTTTAAATCAAAAACGCGTGTAAATCTTATGAATAGAAGCCAAAACAAAGATTTCAAACTTCTGACTTGGTGAAAAATTCAGTTTCAAAGTGCCAACTTCTGCCAAATTGCATTTTCAGCTCAAGGAGTCTTAGGGCATGATTCTTGATGCTTCAGAAAGATGAAGTTACAAGCTTTGAAATGGAAAAAGAATGGAATCAAATGGATGCTTGAGCTGAAAGTTGTGTTGAGTCAAAGTTGGAGAAAAAATGTTGACTTTCCATACTTAGAAATATTTCAAATTCTTCTTCAAAAGTGACCTATAATGTCTTGTATCCAAACATAGCCTTCTACTTGGAATTTGCTCTTGACCAAAAAATATGGCATGAAGTAGATCTCTTGAATGAAATTTTGGAACTTGAACCATTCAAAATCTCCAAAATTTGAGAGAGTTATGAATTTTTGAAGTGGGCAAAAAATCATGAAATGACCTATAATCATTTGTATCCTTAAGGCAATTTCCATTCATTTTCTCACTTTGCACATAAAATAAGGCATAAATTTCACATATTCAAGATCATTATGGAAAAATAATAGGCTCAAGGTGATAAAAATTTACCAAGTTATGATCATTTGATGTCACACATGGAAAAATGGGGATTCATCTGGAGGACTTGTAATCTTTCTTCTCCATCAAGTTTCTTCCACATGAAAACTCCTTGGAACTTTTGAAGTGATTTGTTGATAACCCTTTAAATAGAAGGATGTATTTTGAATCACTCAAAAATACTAAAATATGAGCAAGATATACTCCTTTGAAGTTCAAAACCCTAGCTCCTAGATTAAGGAACATGCTTTGAGGAACTTTGACAATTTTGAACAAACTTCTAGTACCAAAACAAATGCTTTGTAAATATAAGTTGTCGAGGATGATAATGAGAACTCATAGAAACCACAACCACTTCAATATCTTGAGAATTGAGAGAAATATTCACTTGTGATCAATGGGAACAAGGCCTTGTCCAAGCATGACAACTATTTCAATCAACCCCTTGTACTTTTGAATCAATCTTGATAATTTGGAAATGTAGTGAACCAAAATAACCTTGCCATGCCATGCCTTGAACAATGTCGAGAGAAGAAAACCAGTTGGAAGATGCTTTAGCAACAATGTCATCCATGTTCAAGGTCGATTGGGATAATGAAGCTCCCAGAATTACAATTGAAAGATTTGATGAACCTGCGCACTATTATGAGCTTGACACTGATGAAGAGAAGCCATGGTACCATTAAGTAAGGAGACATCTTGAAGCACAAGAGTATTCTAAAGGAGCTTCCATCAATAATAAGAAATTATTGCGAAGATTTTCAGCCAAATTCTTCCTAAGCAATGGAATATTGTACAAGCGCAATCATAATTCTACCTGCTCCATTGCATAGACAAGAAAGAAGCAGAGAAGATCATGGAAGACATGCATGAGGCCATCTTCGGAACCCACTCTAGTGGGCATACTATGGCCAAGAAAATTATAAGGGCTGGTTACTATTGGTCGACTATGGAAACTGATTGTCACCACCACTCAAGGACTTGCCAAAAGTTTCAAATCTATGGCGACAAAGTTCACGTGCCTCCAATACCTTTGAATGTCATGACTGCTCCATGGCCATTTGCAATGTGGGGATTTGACATGATTGGAGAGATCAAGCCCACTGACTCCAATGGACATCGTTTCATCCTTGTTGCCATTGATTATTTCACCAAATGGGTTGAAGCTTCTTCATTTGCCTTAGTCACTAAGAACGTTGGAGCTCAGTTTATAAAGAATAACATCATCTGCCGATACGGTATCCCTGAGAGGATCATCACCGAAAACGGAACCAATCTCAACAATGCTATGTTTACTGAACTCTATACATAGTTCAAGATCAAGCATCACAATTCTTCCCCATATAGACCTAAGATGAACGGCACAGTGGAAGCCGCCAATGAAAACATAAAGAAGATTGTGCAAAAGATGGTGGTAACCTACAAAGATAGGCATGAGATGCTACTATTTTCTCTCCACGGCTACCGTACCTCGACACGAACTTAAACTGGGGAAACCCCATTTTCTTTAGTCTATGGCATGGAAGTTGTCCTTCCTGTCGAAGTTCAGATTCCTTCTCTAAGGATTTTGAAAGAAGCATACTTAGGTGAAGACGAATGGATTCATACTAGATTGGATCAATTGAACTTGATCGACGAGAAGAGACTGGTTGTTGTTTGTCATGGTCAAATGTATCAAAACCGTATGATCAAAGCTTTCAACAAGAAGATCAAGCCTCGAATGTATCAGACTGGTGACTTGGTAATAAAGCGCATTATTTTTCCACAAGGTGATCCTAGGGGAAAATGGCTCCCACTTACGAAGGGCCATTTGTTGTCAAGAAAGTATTCTCTGGAGCTGCCACGATTCTAACAACTATGGACGGTGAAGATTTCCCGCATCCCGTGAACACGGACATAGTCAAAAAATACTACGCATAAAGAATGACCCGCTAGGTTGACATACCTAGGCAAAAATAAGGGCATCCCGGCGAACCAAAAGGATTCGAGCAAAAGTTAGGGATATATACAAAAATTTTACACCCGGCAAGTCGAAAACCCGAAAGGGAGGATTGGGCAAAAATGGGTATCCTGGTGGACTGAAAACCCGAAAAGACGGTCTAGGAAAAAGTTAGGGATTACAGAATACGACTATGTCCCATTGGATCTCTGCAGCCAGCTTTATTACCAAGTTCCGAATTCAAAAGGTACAAGATCAATTCAATCTACTTCTTTCAATGGCAAGAGATGATGTTCGAAGACATAAGGGCAATAGCGGAGTTGGAACCCAATGAGATCACTTCCACATGGCTATTATTATTTGTTTTCACTTTGTAGTCCTTGCATTCTTTCGATGATTTCCTCTTACTAGGATTTTTGTCTCCTTGTACAAAAAAACTCTCGTTTATAGGCCAATTATCAATACAAATATACTTTGAAGTACAAACTTTCTGTTTTTTCAACTTTGAGTGCAAAAATATCTAATGACTAAAATTGAATGAACATATGCATATAAATATGATTAAATATTAACAAATGCATGAAGTAAGGATTTGGGATATCTCCACAGAGTTGTTTCAATAAGATTATCCCCACTAGGTGTAATTTCCTAAAAAACTCTCTCCCTAGTTGAGTTGGTCTTAACTGAAAAGGAAACCTTGTAGAGTTCTCCCCAAAAGAATTCATCTCCCCAATAAGGTCTTCAAAATATTCTCCTCAATAAGGTTTATTTCCCCCAACAAAATACAAATTCCCCAATACAAGTCTTTCTCTGAGATCATTACTAATTAATAGACAAAACCTCTAATCCCAAACGGAGTCGTTAGTATCCCTGAAAGTTGTTGTGAAGCCTGGAATCCGACCAGATGACAGTTAACTTTATCTTCCTTAGTAAGTTGCTGCGAAGCCTGGAATACACAAGATAACATTTAACTTTATTATCCCCAGCAAGTCAAAAGTTGTTGCGAAGCCTAGATTTTGACTAGATAACAACTAACTTTCACTCTACCCAGTCAAATATAATTCCCCAGTAGAGTAATGGACAACTCGTGAACTCATTTCCCTAAGAAGAAATCAACACTCCCCGCAGAAATTCCTCAAGCTAAAAGCTAAAATCAATGTTCCCCAGTGGGTTTCTCCTCAAACAACAAAACAGGAATCCTCAGCGGAAACATTCTAAACAAAGTCTGAAGATATGCATACTCTTCATCCCCCACAGCAGTCTGGGATTTAACTTCCCAAAGCTCCCCATCATTATGTCAAGGATTTATTTTCCTAGACAAGGATACACGTCAATAAACATTTCACATTCATACATCATAACACATACATGACGAATACATATAGCATAGTCTCATTTATTTTGAAAACATCATCACACCATGCATACATCTACACACAAATAATCCTCTTCCTTGCAGGAAAAGTAAATCAACAAAACAAAAGACCTCTTCTGGTTATATTTATTTCTTCCATATTAAATACATGCGAACAAAGACCTCTTCTGGTTAGATTTGTTTCTTCCAGATTAAAGACAGGCGAACAAAGACCTCTTTTGGATAGATTTATTTCTTCAAGATTAAAGACAGGAGAACAAAGACCTCTTCTGGTTAGATTTATTTCTTCCATATTAATGACATGTGAAGACCTCTTCTAGTTGGATTTACTTCTTCCAGTTAATGATAGGCAAACAAACAAACCTCTTCTGGTTAGAATTGTTTCTTCCAATTAATGACAGGTATTCGATAGACCTCTTTTGGTTAGATTTATTTCTTCCATATTAAAGACAGGCGAATAAAGACCTCTTCTGGTTAGATTTATTTCTTCTAGATTATAGACATGCCAACAAAGATCTCTTATGGTTAGATTTATTTCATCCAGATTAAAGACGGGCGAATATTTCTTTTGGTTGGATATACTTCTTCTAGTTAATGATAGGAAAATAGACAAACCTCTTCTGGTTAGAATTGTTTCTTCCAATTAATGACAGGTATTCAATAGACCTCTTCTGGTTAGATTTATTTCTTCCAGATTAAAGACAGGTGAACGAAGACCTCTTCTGGTTAGATTTATTTTTTCCAGATTAAAGACAGGCAGACAAATACCTCTTCTGGTTGGATTTACTTCTTCCAGTTGATGATAGGCAAACAGACAAACCTCTTGTGGTTAGAATTGTCTCTTCCAGTTAATGACAAGTATTCAATAGACCTCTTCTGGTTAGGTTCATCTATACCAGTTAATGAAAGGCAATCAACAAACCTGTTTTGGTTAAGATTGTTTCCCTAGTAATGCCGCCAAACAACATACCTATTATGGTTAAATTTATCTCTTCAAGTTAAAAACAGGCAAAAGACATCTACGGTTTCATTATAAATCGACCAAAGATTTATTCTGATACCTCTTCCAATTTCTACCAACAATCACTCTAGATGGCATCTATAAGCCCATCTCTGACGAATTATTTATCACCTCTCCAAATGGCATATTTAAGCCCATTCTTGACACAATCAACAAACACATTATTAATTGCAAATTTCTGGGCACTCTAGTGTTCAATCATCTTCCACCTTCAAGTCACGAATGGCGGGCCCGCCAATCTAACTCTTCAGGTTTAAGAAGATTGAACAGGGGCAGTTGTTGTACCACAAAATTTTCCCTCCCTTTTCTCAAGATATTTCCCACAAATATCTTCAATGATTCAGACTTGCACAAGTATTGACTAAATCAAGCCATCTCCTCAACACTGATGCCTCAAATTAGGGTTTGAGTTTGCACAAAGGAAGTTATACTTCTAATATTTCAAATGACTTTCATGGATCATTATGGACCCTCAAGATTTCTCTTGTCATGTTTCAAGTCTTGGATCATAAAATTTCTTAGTCAATTGATCAGATGGCCTAAAATTCAATTTTATTAGAAAAAAGTCAATTATGTTCAACCTACTATCAAATTTTATGATTTTTGACCAATATCAACATTTTGAAGTCATATATATATATATATATATATATATATATATATATATATATATATATATATATATATATATATATATATATATATATATATCATTTTATCAAGATTGGATCATAATTCTCCAAGAAAATAGTTTAAATCATCAAAAGGGCAAAATGGTCAAAATTAGGGTTTTGATTGAGAATGACCAATCATTGACTTTTGACCTAGTACATGACTTATTGGTTCGAAACATGATCTCAAGGATTCAAGTACCTCATTTTGAGCTAATCACATATTTCAATTCATCTCCCGAGATTAGTGGATTAATAGATGAAATTTGGTCAACTGATAAAAAAAGTCAATTGTACACTGAAAAGTCAAACTTTGACTTTTTGATAAAATTTTAGTTTCAAAGATCACATTTCATCAAGACATTCAAAATTTGAAATTTGATCATCAAGAAATCAAGAGGGTCAAAAGTCATTTCGAAAAGTCAAACTTTGCAAGATTTAGAGATTTTTCTAAGTGTTTTCATACATGTTAATTTCATTACTTCATGACATTTTTTCACCACAAATCAATACAATTCAAGTTGTTACAAGTTTTCAAGTAAACAAAAAGGCTACATTTTTAAGTTTTAAAAAAATTGCAAGTTACAAATCCTAAGCTTTGTCTTGTTTGAACTTCTCCCTTTAACTCAATATTCAAACTTTGTCACTATGTTGCCAATAAATATGTCTTGTCTTTGTTACAAGCTGCATAAATTTGTACACAAAACTATACCTGCATCATGCTACATATCCTGCTGTATAAAACCTGCTCCAAAACCTACAATGCTGCCCTAGAAAATCTGCATCATATCAGTCCCATATTTGCACAAACATAGCATGTAAGAACTGCATCTAAAAAGAAATGAAACAGAGTACCCAAACATTTTAAAAACTTACCTATTTCCTTCCCAAATTTCAGTCAATTTCATCTATAAATAAGTTGTTTCACAACACACAAAAGGAGAGGTTTTTGGAGAGAAAGGAGGGAAGAGAAAAAAGAAGATTTGGAAAAAAAAAACTAACAGAATTCTTTGTAAACTCTGCTCATCAACTTTCATTCACAAAAAAAAACACTGGGAAACGGAAAAAAAACCTCAACCCATTGTTCAACCTTGCAAGTTTTCCCCTAAACCAACTATCCAAACACTTCATATACAACACATAGAGATTGTTCAAACACAAGAACAATTTCTGTAATGCCATTATCATCACCTTCCAAACGCATACAAAAACAGTATTTTGCAACTTGACTGGGTTGGAGAGATTTGGGAACTTTGCGGCACAGAGTAAAGTTTAGAGAAACTTCAAGAAGGTTCAAAGGAGCTTGACCAATCACCACTTTGCACCCAGAGACATCCGTATATGTTCCAAAGTTTTCGCTTCGAGAGGTAAAAAAATTTCCAAACTGTGATATCTTTATCCATACATCATTTTCTATTTGTGTTCAAAAGATATATAAAAAAGGATAGATCAAAAGAAGAAAACTCAGCGAAAAAGCCAAGGCAGGGGGCTAACACGGGTACCTGTGTCACACGACTCGGCCTGTGTCAGCTCATCTATTTCAAAACCTAAAAAAAAATGCAGGACGGGGTGCTGATACGGGTGCCCGTGTCACAGGACACGACCCGTGTTAGATCTGCTGGAACTAGAAGAGTGCAAAAAAGAAGGACAGGGGGCTGACACGGGTGCCCGTGTCTCACAACATGGCCCGTGTTTAATCTATTGGAACTAAAAATGTGACAAATTGGTAGGACAGGGTCTTGACATGGGTGCCCGTGTCACAGGACACGGCCCACGTCAGCTCAGCTGGGCCAAAATAAAAAAAACACGTATGGGTTATTACAGGGCCCAGATATGGGTGGTCGTGTCACAGGACACGGCCCGTGTCAGACCAAACACCAAATATCTTGATTTTTTTTACTTTTTGCTATTATTTTCATTCAATTTGGTTGCAATAAGTAATTAGGATTTTACTTTTCTCTCATTTTTATCATATGTATCCTCATCCCCTACAATGATGTAATAGCATAGGATTTTAATTTCGGCAATTTATCGCTTTTAATATAATTATTAGTAATTAAGATGTGTATGGCAATATAAAATCAATCTTAGAGAATCCAAATTTTAAGACAAAAAATGCATGCAATCAAAAAACAATTCACATGCGCACCTCTAGGGTAACCCATACTTATTACCTACGAATAAACAATCATGTCCCTCGAATATGGGACGCTTTAGAAAAAACCCTAGATAAAAATATTGTGGTCCCTCGATGACCCTTCGACGTTGCCCTCGGTAAAATGATCTTAGTCCCTTATGAAAATTGCTAAAGCGTCTCATAGGTTTCCTTCTATGAATATACGACGACCCACGCTCGTCCCTTCACATCCTATAATAGAACTTCATACCAATCAATGGTAAGATAGCACTATCTAAAGGAGGAGGAAAAGAACAAAGACTTCTTTTGAGCAGGTAGAACGTTCATAGTTTCTTTCTCAAAAACATTTCAAAATATCTTTCAAAACACACTAACACTTTCAAAAGAAATATTTTCAAAAGTAAACACTTTGTATACATTCTTATAGAGACGAGAATCATCACAAAGTTCGCCTAAACGAAGGAACTTTTCAAAAATACTTTCAAACAATCACAAACACATTTAAAACAAAGCATTTTAAAAATGAGCTAGCAACTAAGAGCCCGTAGATAACTACGGATGAAAAGGGTGCTAACACCTTCCCTTTTCATAACCTACCCCCCGAACTCAAGAAAATTCTCAAAAGGTATTTCATGTTCTTTTCACCATTTCCTTTATTTGATAAAAGAAAAGTCGGTGGAGACTCTTGTGAAGGGGTGAAAAACACAAGAAGGGGGGGTTGAATTGTAAAACTGGAATCTTAAAGCAAATGACAAGGTAATTTTATCCTAGTTCGTTTGATCACAAACTACTCCAGTCCACCCGTCAAGGTGATTTCGCCTCTCTCCAACGAGGTCTTAATTCACTATATTCAACTGAATACAAATCTGCTTTAGCAACTGCTAAAACCTTCTTGATTCAAACCACAATCCGGTTTGTCAAGGCAACACTTTCTTACAAAGGTATAAGCAAATGTGTGTGAATGTTTTCTACAAAAACTATATCACAACTGTGATGTTTACACAAATGAAGCTTAGAATACTAGGTTGCTAAACGCTAATAAAGTATCAGAGTTTGTTGGTTTAGCAAAACTTGTAGAGTGAAGATTATTGTTCAGCTTTGTGCGTGTAGAGAGTTTCGAAGCATTAGCCGATGATAATCTTCAAAGCTTGGTTTATATAGCACTTGAGAGGATGAACGTTGAAGCAAATATTCTTGATTCAATGCTATTAACAAGCTTTCCTTTTTGAGCAGATCTTGTCTAGAATGATGCCGTTGGTATTGATTAGCTTTCAATGCACAGTACCGTTGCTTCTTCAATGCACGTTCTGGCTTGGCTCATTCTGATTCTGCTTCGCTGCTGATGAACTAATTTGATTCTGTATCAGAGTGTTTTACGCGCAGTTCTGTTCATCAAGCTTCAGCATGTGCAAGCGTTGATCATCTGATCTTGACGTTCTGATTCAGCAACTTCTGATGCTGGTGTATGAAATCATATTCTGATGCTGAAAACGTGATCGTGCTTATTTTAATCAGCATATCTGCAAGTCAGAGCATAGTAATTTTAGGCAGCATATAATTCAATCATAAAATATTTAACTACTATATCTTTTCACTTTGTTATCATCAAAACTTAAATATGGGGTACTAGATTCAAACATTGTTCTAACAATCTCCCCCTTTTTGATGATGACAAAAACTAGATATTTTAAATGAAAAATAACGTGAAAAGTTATCAGAGCTATGTATCAGAATAAGAAGTACGGAGAAGTCAGAGTTAAGAGATACTCCCCCTGAGTTTGTTACTTCCCTTTGATATGCGTGTTCTTCAGAGTCAGATCTTTTTCTATCTTTGAGCATCAGATTATAAGTCTTTGACTTATCAGAGAGCAGAGCTTCAGAGCTTTTCCTGTCAGAGCTTTGCTTCGGATCAGAGTGTTAGGTCGATCAGAGCTTCATATATCAGAACTTCATATTTGATCAGAGCAACATGAGCTTTTACATTTTGATCAGAGCTTCTAGTTCTTAGTCTTCATAGTGTTCGGAGCTTCCTTGTGCCTGTAGACTTAACAACAAAACAGAAAAACATTTCAAGTAATAGAGTTAGAATGTTTGAGAATTTCTGTCTAGTTAGCCGTTATTGATTTTAAATATCATTTCTTGTTCTCCCCCTTTTTTGTCAGCAATCAAAAAGTGTTAGTGATGTGCTAAAACAATTTAGATCAGAAAAACAAGTTATATTAAAAGTAGTTCAGAGCAAAGAACATTACACAAGCATAGTCAAAACATAGTCAAAAGTACATCAGAAAATGAAGAAAATATAGAGAATGTCATGCATGAAAAAAATTTCAAGGTTGTGGGGGCATGCGTGAGAACAGGCTTTCCAGCATTGCTTGAATCTTTTCAGAAGTTTCATTCTGCTTCTGAACCATGGTGACAACAGTATCAATCTTGCTGTCCTGGACATTCATTCTTGCTTCCATCTTCTGATCAATAAAGTAGATCAGAAATTGCTGATCCACGTTTATATAGTCAGGAGAGCTTGTTGGCTTCCTGTGATTGAAACAGCCTAGAACAATCTTGGCCCACACTCTGCAGTGATCCTTCAGATCCTTGATTTTGCTGCTGGGAAAACCAAGAGTGAAAATGCAGTTGGCTACCACACCTATATCAGGGCATCTATCAGCCATGTCCACACAACGGACTCCACCACCACTTTGACCTATTAACCTAGCAATGAGGTCTTCATAAATTACTATCTTCTTTCCCATGACAGAAGAGATGACTAGATGTTTATGAATCTTGGCGTGAATCCAAAATTCTTTGACAAGCTCTGGGAAGGTTGGTCCAACCAATCTATCAAAGTACCTCTCCCACTTTTGAGCTTTGACTTCCTCAGTTAGGTCAAATCCATTATCCTTCAAACTTTCGAAATCGATGATTAACTCAGAGAGAACCTCAAGATTCTTTACCGGTGTGAGAAGAGTTCTGGTAGGCGCTTGATATTGCTCAGAGGTTTCTTTCTTCTGATTTCCTGCAGAAATGCTAGAGGATGCCATTGTTCTCACACAAAAAGCTTGAGAATGATTTGAGAGAAAAGGGTTTGAAGACGGTAAACTCAGAAATATGCAGAAAAATTCTTAAGAGATTATGAGAAAGCGTAAAGATTAAGAATGAAGAGTAATGAGCTTAAATAGAATTTTCAAAAAAATTATTTTGCAAAATAAAACGTTTTTAAGAGAGAGAAAAAAAATAATGATTGCCATTAATAAGCGTGATTACTTTGCATTAAATGCTTGCTGATTTTGGGGGATTTGAGAAAGATACTTAAAAACGGTTACCAGACATGTGTCTCAATGCACCCAATCAGCGCTTTGCCTTCTCAGAAACGTGCACGCGTTCTGCTTCAGGAATTTGCTGATGATTGGATGACACTTGTTTGATGTAGTGATCAGCACGTCTGTCTTTGAGATTAGACTCTCAGATCTTTAGACTTGCCTCTGATACAATCTGCATGTTCTAACTTTCTGAAAGAAGATTGATCAGAAGTTCACAGTAATATAATTACATTCTGAAGATAAATACATGGAATTAAAACATTTTCATTCTGGGCATACTTTCATGCTGAGATGTTTCAGAATGAAATTAAACCTATCTTCTGAAAGGGGTTTAGTAAAGATATCAGCCCATTGATGGTCTGTATCTATAAATTTCAAGTTTAAAATTCCTTTCTGAATATAGTCCCTAATGAAATGATGTTTTATTTCTATATGCTTAGCTCTAGAATGTAAAATAGGATTCTTACTTAAGCAAATAGCAGAAGTATTATCACAGAGAATAGGAATGTTACTCTCAAAAATCTGGAAGTCTTCAAGCTGACTTTTCATCCAGAGCATCTGTGTGCTACATCCTGCTGCTGCTATGTACTCAGCTTCTGCTGTTGACAGAGCAATAGTTGATTGCCTTTTGCTGGACCACGAGATCAGATTTTCTCCCAGAAACTGGCAGCTTCCAGAAGTACTTTTTCGTTCCACTCTGTCTCCAGCAAAATCAGCGTCGCAGTAGCCTACTAAACTGTAATCACTAGATTTTCTCTTCTCTTTCCAGAATGCACGTGGGATGCATTGGAATCTTTGATGGCTTACATTCTGAGAGGTCAAATTTCTTCAGAAGATCTCTGATGTATTTGCTCTGATGAATGTAAGTTCCCTCTGGAGTTTGATTGATCTGAATTCCTAGAAAGAACTTCAGTTCCCCCATGAGGCTCATCTCAAATTCTGCCTGCATACACTTAGCAAATTTTCTTCCAAGAGAAGGATTAGTAGAACTAAAGATTATATCATCAACATAAATTTGACAGACTAAAATGTCACTCTTAACTGTTTTACAGAATAGAGTGGTGTCCACTTTCCCTCTGGTGAACTCATTTTCAAGCAGAAAGTTACTTAGCCTTTCATACCAAGCTCTGGGAGCTTGTTTCAGACCATACAGTGACTTTTTCAGTTTGAAAACATGTTCTGGATGTTTTGTATTTTCAAAACCTGGGGGTTGGTGAACATACACTTCTTCTTCTATATAACCATTTAAGAATGCACTTTTGACATCCATCTGATACAGAGTGATGCCTCTATTAACAGCAAATGAGATTAAAAGTCTGATAGATTCTAACCTGGCGACTGGGGCAAAGGTTTCTGTATAGTCTATCCCCTCTTGCTGACTATAACCTTGTGCAACCAGTCGTGCCTTGTTTCTGACGACTTCACCTTGTTCATTAAGCTTGTTTCTGAACACCCATCTTGTTCCAATGACATTGAATCCTTTTGGTCTTGGAACGAGATCCCATACGTCGTTTCTGGTGAATTGATCCAGCTCTTCTTGCATTGCCAGAATCCAGTCATTGTCCAGAAGTGCTTCATCAAGAGAAGAAGGTTCAATCAGAGACACAAGTCCCATCAGAGTTTCTTCAGAGTTTCTGAAGCTTGCTCTTGTTCTGATTGGATCTTCCTTTCTTCCTAGGATAGTCTCTTCTGGGTGATCCAAACTGCTTCTGGGTAATCTCTTCTGAGGTTGATTAGCAGCAGTTGTAGGATTTCTAGCATTGCTTCTTTCAGACGTTGAAGGAATGTCTGTGTTGAGAGCTTCTGATGACTTGTCTTCAGAACCTGCAAATTCAATTTCTATACCTGCAAGATTTTCATTCTGCTTTGACTTTTCAGAGTCAAGCTTATCATCAAAACGAACACTGATTGATTCTTCCACAATCTGTGTTTCTGTATTGTATACTCTGTACCCTCTTGAGCGTTCAGAGTATCCTAACATAATACACTTCTGTGCCTTAGAATCAAACTTGTTCAAATAATTCTTTGTATTTAACATATAGCAAGTACATCCAAATGGATGAAAATACGAAATGTTGGGCTTTCTGTTCTTCCACAATTCATATGGAGTCTTTTCCAGAATAGGTCTTATTGAGATTCTATTCTGAATGTAGCACGCTGTGTTTATTGCCTCTGCCCAGAAGATCTTAGCAACGTTTGTCTCGTTGATCATGGTTCTGGCCATTTCTTGCAATGTTCTGTTCTTTCGTTCTACAACTCCATTTTGTTGGGGAGTTCTAGGACAAGAGAAATCATGCAGAATGCCTTTGTCATTAAAGAATGACTCAAAATCTTTATTTTCAAATTCTCCACCATGATCACTTCTGACTTTAACGATTCTAAGATCTTTTTCATTCTGAACTTGGTTACAGAAGGTAACAAACACAGAGTGTGACTCGTCCTTGTGTCTTAAGAACTTTACCCATGTCCATCTGCTATAGTCATCTACGATTACTAACCCATACTTCTTGCCACTGACAGAAGCAGTTTTAACTGGTCCAAATAAGTCAATGTGCAGAAGTTCTAATGGCTTAGAGGTAGAAACAACATTTTTGGATTTAAAAGAAGGTTTTGCAAATTTGCCTTTCTGACATGCTTCACACAGAGCATCTGAATTGAACTTCAAATTTGGAAGTCCTCTGACCAGATTGAGTTTGTTAATCTGAGATATTCTTCTCATACTAACATGCCCCAATCTTCTGTGCCAGATCCACTGCTCGTTGTTAACAGACAGAAGACATTTTACGTTCTGACTCTTTAGTTCAGAAAGTTTGATTTTGTAAATGTTGTTTTTCCTCTTACCATTAAATAGGATAGTCCCATCTTTCTGACTAACAGCTTTACATGATTTTTGATTAAAGATTATATCATAACCGTTATCACTTAATTGACTTATGGATAACAGGTTATGCATCAATCCATCAACAAGCAGAACATTATTAATAGAGGGAAGATTTCCGTTACCTACAGTTCCAGAGCCAATTATCTTTCCCCTCTGATTGCCTCCAAAGCCAACGTGGCCTCCAGGCTTAAGTTCCAGGCTTTGGAACATATGCCTTCTTCCCGTCATGTGACGTGAGCAGCCAGAGTCCAGGTACCATGACTGGTGTTTCTGATTTGCTGCTAAAGATATCTGCAACATGTATTATTTTATCCTTAGGTACCCAGATCTTCTTGGGTCCTGATTTGTTAGTTTTACCAAAACTCTGGTTGAATTTTGGTTTCACAAAGTGGTTACTACTAGTATATTTGATGTCATGTGTGTGACCATACACAAAGTGTGAATTTAGAGGAGTGTGTTTAATGGTTAAATCCATGACATTTTTAGGTGTAGGAACCTTACCTAGGTATCCTATTCCTTTCCTGCCGTTTCTGCTAACTCCATAGATCATTGAAGCCATTCTGCTTCTATCTATACTTTTAGCAAGGAACTTCTGGAAACTATGATCATACTCCTTGATGATCTCATCAGCGTTGCTGGGAGTTTCAGCAATTGGTTCCTTCTGAGAGTTTTGTAAAGAGTTTTCTAATTTTAAAATTTTATCTCTCAGCTCAGAGTTTTCCAATTTGAGACTCTCAGACTTATTAGAGTCAGATTCAAGAGTCCTTTTCAGGTCTTTGAATTTAGCTCTAATCTGCTGATAACGTTCCAGAATTTCATTGAGGCTTTCAGCAAGTTCAGCCTTTGTAAAATTAACAGCGAAGTTAGGGAATACCTCTTCTGTGTCTGATTCTGAGTCTGAGTCAGAAGCTTCACTGTCATCTGGAATGTTAGCCATAAGCGCTATGTTCGCCCTTTCATCATCTGATTCTGAGTCAGCTTCAGACGAGTCAGAGTCATCCCATGTGGCCATGAGACTTTTCTTCTTCTCTCTTCCAAACTTCTTTTTGGGCTTTTCCCTCTGAAGCTTTGGACAGTCACTCTTGTAGTGTCCTTGCTCATTGCACTCGTAGCAGATGATGTCTTTTGTATTTGGCTTCTTGCTACCTGAGGAGCCTTCAGATCTTCTGTATCCAGAGGAAGAATCTGTCCTTCTGTATCTGGAAGAAGACTCGTTCTGATCAGATCTTCTGGGATTCCTGAACTTCCTTTGTCTTTGCTTCCACAGTTGATTTACTCTTCTGGAGAGAAGAGAAAGCTCGTCTTCTTCTGATGAGGATCCATCAGATGTTTCTTCAACTGCCTGCAAAACTTTAGATTCAGATTTTCTGTTAGATTTTAAAGCTATAGGCTTACCTTGCTTCTGAGGCTCGTCAGCTTCCAGCTCTATCTCATGACTTCTGAGGGAGCTTATAAGTTCCTCCAGAGTGATTTTGTTGAGATCTTTCGCCAGCTTCAGAGCAGTAACCATAGGCCTCCACTGCTTGGGTAAACTTCTGATTATCTTCTTGACATGGTCAGCAGTAGAGTATCCCTTGTCCAGAACTTTGAGACCAGCTACCAGAATCTGGAATCTGGAGAACATAGTTTCAATGGATTCAGATTCTTCCATTTTAAACGCCTCATACTTCTGAATGAGCGCCAGAGCTTTTGTTTCTTTGACTTGAATGTTGCCCTCATGCGTCATTCTGAGAGAATCAAAGATGTTCTTAGCTGTGTCTCTGTTAGAGATCTTCTCATACTCAGTATAGGAGATAGCACTGAGGAGGATGGTTCTGGCCTTATGGTGATTCTTGAAATCACGCTTTTGTTGATCAGTCATTGATTTTCTATCAATCTTCTGACCAGTTGCATTAACAGGGTGCGTGTATCCATCTGTCACCATATCCCACAGATCAGCATCATGTGCTAGAAAGAAGCTTTCAATTCTGTCTTTCCAGTAGTCAAAGTTTTCTCCATCAAAGACTGGAGGTTTGCCGCTGAATCTGTCTCTGTCCTCATTGGTGTCATTGCTGAAATGAGAGTTGTTTCCTGCCATTGTGTTTTTCTGACGCTGGATCTTGTACTGACACGGTTAAGTGTTTTAGCTCAGAACCAGGCGCTCTGATACCAATTGAAGGGGTGAAAAACACAAGAAGGGGGGGTTGAATTGTAAAACTGGAATCTTAAAGCAAATGACAAGGTATTTTTATCCTGGTTCGTTTGATCTCAAACTACTCCAGTCCACCCGTCAAGGTGATTTCGCCTCTCTCCAACGAGGTCTTAATTCACTATATTCAACTGAATACAAATCTGCTTTAGCAACTGCTAAAACCTTCTTGATTCAAACCACAATCCAGTTTGTCAAGGCAACACTTTCTTACAAAGGTATAAGCAAATGTGTGTGAATGTTTTCTACAAAAACTATATCACAACTGTGATGTTTACACAAATGAAGCTTAGAATACTAGGTTGCTAAACGCTAATAAAGTATCAGAGTTTGTTGGTTTAGCAAAACTTGTAGAGTGAAGATTATTGTTCAGCTTTGTGCGTGTAGAGAGTTTCGAAGCATTAGCCGATGATAATCTTCAAAGCTTGGTTTATATAGCACTTGAGAGGATGAACGTTGAAGCAAATATTCTTGATTCAATGCTATTAACAAGCTTTCCTTTTTGAGCAGATCTTGTCTAGAATGATGCCGTTGGTATTGATTAGCTTTCAATGCACAGTACCGTTGCTTCTTCAATGCACGTTCTGGCTTGGCTCATTCTGATTCTGCTTCGCTGCTGATGAACTAATTTGATTCTGTATCAGAGTGTTTTACGCGCAGTTCTGTTCATCAAGCTTCAGCATGTGCAAGCGTTGATCATCTGATCTTGACGTTCTGATTCAGCAACTTCTGATGCTGGTGTATGAAATCATATTCTGATGCTGAAAACGTGATCTTGCTTATTTTAATCAGCATATCTGCAAGTCAGAGCATAGTAATTTTAGGCAGCATATAATTCAATCATAAAATATTTAACTACTATATCTTTTCACTTTGTTATCATCAAAACTTAAATATGGGGTACTAGATTCAAACATTGTTCTAACATCTTGCTTTCCGCAATAATTGCGATAAAATGCAAAACACCCAAGTCAGTTCTCCCACCGTATTATAGATGAGCATATGTGGATGAAAGATAACAACCCTAACAAGTGGACCATTGTTCCCCGGGTAAGGCACAAGGCTTAAAGTTATTGTTTAAAATTACATATCCCAAAAACTTGAAAGCAATAAAACAGGAAAAAGAAATTACTCCTGACTAAAGGAGATTAGTATAAAGTCTTTAGCCTTCTAGTTGTTCAGTCCACCACCAGTAGTAGGGAAGATCTAGTTGTCTAAATCACAGTCATTATCAATGTCTTCTATATGAATGACTTCATTATTGTTGATGCGGAAAGGTGGTCTCCCAGCACGAGCACGATAAACTTCCTTCTGAGCCTTGAGGTGAAATCTAAACCAAATTTGTTGGACTTGTAAGGAATGTCATGAAGTTGACCCCAAATAGTGCAACCAATTTCTTCTACCACAACCCTATCATCTTTCAGAGAAGCCATTCTTTGTGGATCCTTGTTAATCCTAGGAGTAACAGGAGTAGCTTTAGCAACGACTATTGTCAAAGGAATTTCTTCAAAGGTCTGGCAAGGAGTCTCAATGAATTCCCCATCCATCTCAACATATTTGAATGAATTCAAATGGCTCACCATATACTCTTCTTCTCCATAAACCGTAACAATTTTCCCTTTCACAGGATACTTTAATTTTTGGTGCAAGGTAGAGGTAACAACGCCTACCCCATGAATCCAGGGGCGTCCGAGAAAACAAGAATAGTCTGGACGAATATCCATTACATTGAAAGTGGAGTCGAAGACCTGATATCCCACTTTGATCGGAAGATCAACCTCTCAGTGTACCATTCTCCTTGACCCATCAAAGGCTCTTACCATAATATCACCGGGTTTCAGCACAACCCCTTCACAGTCCAGTCTATCTAGAGAACCTTTTGGTAATACATATAATAAGGAACCTCAATAGAGACGTGCATGGCCTTATTATGATTATTTCCTACCGGAGTTAAGTCAGCATCAGAAAAGCCTAATCCATTATCAACTGTTAGGCTTGCAACACAATTCTCAAACTGATCAGTAGAGGTATCTTGTGGTACATGAGCAGTCTTTAAAAATTTTACCAAAGCCTGAGCATGGGCTTCAGAGCATAATAACAGGGATAACATGGATATCTTGGAGGGAGTCTGCCCCAACTATTCAACAATATTGTAGTCACTTTTGTGGCTGATTTTCAGTATTTCCCCTGTCTCTTGTTTGGAGGAATCTTCAATAGTAAAATATTTTGATGGTGCCCTCGTCTGGGCAGGCTCAGTCATCTTCTCTTTGCCCCGACTGTTAGTAGTTGACCCAGCAACACGGATACACACTAGTGTAGTGATAGTCTTTGGAGGGGAGATCTCTGGATAGAAGACCCTTCCTGTTCTGGTAACTTTACTAGTATGAAAAATATTTTCGAAATTGAGGTTAGTAACTTCAGTATCTTCATCTTTGGCAATCCATGGTTCTTATTTAACACCATGGTAATAAACTTTGGCTCCATAATTCCAGGGAACAGCCTTGTCAGAGGAATATGGGACTGGCCGCGATGTAGTAATGATCAGGGGAGCCACCATAGGCTCCACATGAATCTTTATAGGACCTTTAGAGTTGATCCATATAGGAGTATTGGAAATTGTGATTATAGAAACATATTCAAGTCTCAGCTCTTGAGACATACTTTCATGCAAACACTTCACGGATGGAGTCTTCTTAAACATAATTTCACGGTTATCAATCAAATGCTGAATACCCTTATTCAGCCACATACAACCATCAGATTGGGACACTCAATGGTAACAACTTTCAAGGAAACCCGAAAATAAACCAACTTGCAACAGATTCTTCTTAATGATTATCAAGGGAGTGGTCAAGTCGCTTATGGTGGAGACATAAGAAACATCACCGATAGCATTAACGCCTTTACTATGAATGGGCATAGGTGCAATAATCACATCAGGGGTCTCGAGAGGATCAAATTCAATCTCTTTCGCATTAATCATATCCAGGATTTTGTTCTTCAGGGACCAGCAGTTGTTGGTGTCGTACCCAGGACTGTTAGAATGATAAACACATCTCGCATTTGGATTGTACTTAGGAGAATAGGTGTTGGGGTTCTGAGGAGGATCCCTCAATGTTATCAATTCT
This sequence comes from Vicia faba, assembly GCA_948472305.1. Lineage (NCBI taxonomy): Eukaryota > Viridiplantae > Streptophyta > Magnoliopsida > Fabales > Fabaceae > Vicia > Vicia faba. The sequence continues at coordinate 494,548,101 of OX451738.1, forward strand.
GCTTTTAGTAAATGTTGTAACTCCTGAGACAACGGCATATTGATCTTGGTAAATTTCCTTACCGGAGCGTCTGCCCTACATCGATTGCCATGATTTTGTTGAATAGGCGCTGGATTAGAAATCAACACCGCTCTCACAGACTAATTATGATCATTTTTACCATGGCTCATCTGGCCATAGACAACATTGGTCTCCTTCTTATTATTGAATGTCTTCTTTACAAAACTAGAAGACGCATCCACCGGAATCTTTCCGCTCCTGATACCGCTTTCAACGCATTCCTGGGTCAAGATTAGCTCAGTAAAACCAGATGAAGAACTCCTAATTAGAAGATTAAGTAATGAACTTGTCAGAGTGCCGATGAACATATCAAGTAGCTCCCGGTCAGACAAGAGAGGTTGCACCCTTCCAGCTAAGTCTATCCACTTCTGGACATATTCGTTGAAACCCTCGTTCGAGCCCATAGACATGTTTTGTAATTGCACTCACGTTGGTGCAAGGTCAACATTATATTGATACTGCTTGTAAAAAGTAGCAGCCAAGTCTTCCTAAGTGTGAATGTTGGTTCCTTCTAGCTGATAGAACCATTCTAATTGCGTCCCCAACAAGCTTTCTTGAAAGAAATGTACCCATAATTTTCTATCATCAGTATGGGGTTAGATTTTTCGAACATAAGACTGCATATGAAGCTTAGGACAAGATACACCGTCTTATTTGGCAAAGATGGGGGCCTTGAACTTCTAGGGGATAACAACCCTTGAGATAAGACCCAACTCTTCAAAATCCAACTCAGGAACTCTCTAGATCTCCATAGCATTGAGACGATCTTCCATCTACTTGTATTTGTCTTCATTCAGAGGATATTATTCATCTGAATAGTCTGCTTCTTCTTCATTAGAACCCTGGTTGTCAAACTTAATACTTTTATCATCTTCCTCTTGGTCATCATTTTCTTCTTCAAACTCCAAAGCTCGTTTGACCTAACCTTTGATTCTCCTACCCATGTCGAGGATTCCAGTTGGTTTCTTGATTATCTCTCCCATCTCGTTAGTGATGAAGGCCTTCAGCTCTTCTTGTCCCTTGGCTAGATTCAGGAACATTTGCTGGAACTGGGTGTTCTGAGCCTGGAGATCCTTAATTGTTTTTCAAGAGCCATTCTTTCTGCTGAAATAAACAGCAAAAAGATAAGAAACTTGTCTTGAAACACCTGTTATGTAGTGGTATTCATGATATTTATATGCAATGTTTTCAAGGACCTTATGAGATTTAAGTTTGTTAACCAAAAGGAAACAAACAAAGATTTTTATTGGTAATTTTATGTGAAAACACAAGATTAAAAAGGAATAAATAAAAACTCTTAAATCTTTAAGTTTCCCATGGACGCCCCCTCTTTGTGTTGACATATGCATTAAGACTATGCTCCTCGTGAAGTTTCTTCGTCGGCTCTAACACTTTCTTCTCACTTGCATAGAATTGAGTCTCAAAGGTGTCCCGTTTTTCCTTGATTCGTATCCAGGACTTGTACAATTCTTCAAGGTCAGTAGGCATGTCTAGATGAAAAAGGGTGTGAGAAACGTCTCCTTCGATAATAGGCTCCATGATTACTGGTAGGACATTAGGATATGGCATCATAAGGCTCGTATCCATTTGAGGTAGGGCTCTAGAGGAATGGAGTTCTTATGCCCCAGAGTCCTGCTGTCAATCTTATTGACCATGCCCCAAGCACGGATAAATCTTTGTTGGTAACCTTGAAGATCATTGTCATACTCGAACATAATACCATGTATAAGCATAACATGAGGACCGCCTCTTCGAGTGTAACCGAACTGACATAAATCTAGAGAAGGGTTGTAAGTAATGCCTCCCCTTATGCCCAGAAGTGGCATATTAGGGAACTCTCCATATCGGTCAATAATGTCGATGTCTTCCTGGGATCGAGAACACCAATAAATGTCTGAATGAGAGAGTGACATTATCATTTGATACCACCTCAAACATTGTTCATTCTTCATTATCAAGCGGGGAAGGTGTGAAATAAACCACCTGGATAGAAGAGCTATACAACACATGAGAGTTCCTCGCGTATTCATGGTATGAGTTTGAAAAGAATGCAAAATATATCCAAACAAAGTAGGAACAGGATTATGAGTGAGGAATATCTTGATGGAATTTATATCTATAAGTTGGTCTGGATTAGGAAATAGTACCAATCCATAGATCAACAGAGCCAAGGAATCCTCGAAAGCCTGAAAACTCATAGCATCCAGAAACAGTTGAGCCTTTTCTATCAGAAATTTAGCAAGAAAGCCCTTAACTCCACTTCTTGTTTCCCAATTAGATACACTGCCAGACTACTTTAGATGTAAAGTTGTTGCAATACCTGCAAGCTTTGGAACTTTCTCTAGACCGGTTAAAGGTGTCTGATCAAGAATAGGTACTCCTAGTAGCTTAGATAACTCTTCTATCATGGGTACCAACTGATAATCTGGAAAGGTGAAACAGTGATGTGCAGGGTCAAAGAACTGGAATAGAACACTCATCATGTCTTCTTTAAAACTTTAGGTAACCAGACTGAGTAGTCGACCATGCCTTTTGGTGAATTGAGAAATTTCGGGAACCCTTGAGACTAAATCCTTAAGTTGAGAAGGTATCCTTACAAAGTTGATCCGGATAGTGTTTCTACGGATTCCATAACCTAAAACAAAGAACAAAGATAAATCCATCGGTCCTTGAAATGGTTAGTGAAAATGACATGGTATGATGTCATGATGTTATGATGTCATGTTCAAACAATTAATCAGGCACAAACAAAACATATAAGGACTTAGGTTCAAGCTTGCATGTAGTTTGTAGGTAAGTACCCTCTTGAGTTTTAGTTGGCTCAACCTATCCTAAAAGAAGTATCTGAGTTCTAGGAGTCTCAATATCATTGATCTTTCTCTCAAGCATTGTTTCAGCACATCATCTAATTTGCGACTGAAATATCCCGAGAGTCTGATCTCAATGAGTGTAGCATCGAGTATCAACCAACTTCAGTATGCACCAAAGCCGACCATCTCACTACTTTCTAATGGCTAAGTTATGTCAACTAAGGTTCTAAGGTCAGTTAGTGCTTATGACACCATGCGGCAGCCCAGCATTCTCCTTGATTGACTCAAGGGACACCGTCACTATTTTACTTGAAATTTTTTCCTCCCATTTTTACTCAAGACATGCTCATTGAGGTTCTTAATTGTTCAAGGTTGACCAAAGAATTGATCAGACAAATTCTTCTCCTAAGCAATGAACCTCCAACTAGGGTTTCACTTTTCACCCAGATGTTTAGGTTGAAAAGGCTCCAAATTATTTCCATGGTCCCTAATATGTCTTCAAGAATTTCCATGCCAAATTTCATGCCTTACACTACAAGTTTGCTCAGTCAACTACTCAAGTGTTTGAAAATAAACTGTATTAGGTCAAAAGTCAATTGTGGCCAATATACAGTCAAACTACAAGATTTTTTGTCAACATCAACATTTTGGAGTGATAATCATCATTTGATCAAGGGTTAATCATGATTCCTCAAGGAATGCTCTTAATTTATTCAGGGTCAAGAATTGATAAATTAGGGTTTCCATAGGAAAAGTCAACTGAACTTTAACTAGACATAACTTTCACATACTTCATCTATTTTACCCCAACCAAGGCTCATTTTGAACAGAATCTAGTTCCCTACAACTTCTCTTTTATCCTCAATTTCATGAAATGCATCATTTGGAAGATACAAGCTCATACATTACAGGTCATTTTCAAAAGGTCAACAAAAAATACTTCATACAACGTAGAAATTGTTCAAACACAAGAACAATTTCTGTAGTGCCATTATCATCACCTTTCAAACACAAAAAAGACTGTATTGTATAACTTGACTAAGTTGGAGAGTGGTCCAGCAGCTTCCAATACAGAGGGAGAACTGGAGCAGTATCCTGGAGGTCCACTGAGGCTACCACAACATCTTGAAAGAGGTTCAAATTCAAAACAAATTGCAGTCTCAAGAACAACGTTTAAGGCAAAAAAAATATAGCATGAGTCAACACATACCCATATGAGTCGACTCATTTTAGTGACAAAACAGGGTATGAGTCGACACAAAGTCTTATGTGTTGATACATATTGTTATTCAGGCCCCAAAATAGAAGGATGAAAGGTGCATGATTCGACACAAAATGTGTATGTGTCGATACAAAACGTGTATGTTTCGACACAAACAGGTTCATGAGTCGACACATCCCATTATGCATCGACTCATTCTGAGTTGATTTTGTTTTACAGGAGCAAGAAGAGTTGTGTCAATGCATAACAGCATTGTGTTGACACATAATAGTTTAAAATGAAATATTTCTTTCTTTTTACACTGTCTTTACATTTTTCATAGATTTTCTTCATTATTGTCCAACTATTCAATATGGGCTGATGTTTGGATTTGTTTTAAGGCCCAAGAACTCGTGCAAAACATGAACAGGTGCATGCTGGTCCAAGAAGGGAATGAATTCCTCATTTTTGGAAATGTTTTAATGAAAATATCATGGCTTCATTACAATGGTTATGGTTTGATTTCTTTCCATGCTATCACCCTATGTGCATATCTTCTATATAAGCAGCATCATATGCAAGCAAATGATATGCATACATTGCCTCAAAAATGCACACCAAAATTCTCAAAAAAATCTCATAAGTTGTCAAAATTCAAAACCAGCTTTGCAAGCTCCCTCAGTTTAACCAAATACCAGATTATATTTCCTGAGACTCCCAAGAGCCCATACCAAACTTCATCCAAGCAATTCCACGTCCTCTAGTACAGATCCATGCCTCACTGGTTGGTAAGGATTTTCAAAATTGAAACTATATATTCATGCCGTGTGGATGCTTTTAAATATTTGCTACATGTTAAGGGATATCATTAGTGCAGGTTTAACGTGCTACATGTAGGTAGAGGCGCAAGGATGAGATCGTGCCTTTTCTAGGGCACAATCTAATATTTCCTTCAAAACTCATAATCTAGGTTGTTTCAGGCCAAATGGACCTCAGATTTGGAATCAGGGGGCTCGAATTAAGGGGATAGGGTAGTTTACAACCTTTATTTTTGGCTATTTTGCAGGTTCAACGTTGGAACCCATTGGAGAAGACAACCGAAGAGTTGACTCCGGTGGGATGACTCCGGTGCTCCAAATGTCCCTCTCCCATTGGCTCTTTTAGTCAGCGCGCGCGTTTTATTTTTTAAATATATTTGACGTGTTTTTTATAATATAATATTATTGTTTCATTTGTATCAACAAATGGTAAGCTGGCACTATTGGTGAAGAAGACGCGTTGCAATGAGAAGGACCTGGGTTCAAACCCAAGTCGTGTATTTTATTTTTTCTAACATGTTTTTTGCAGATCCAGCGTGATATGATCCTAGGTGCACATCATATGCCATCAGATCCACACCATCAAATCTCAACTGAATCAAATCCAAGAATCTCAATATGCAGCCCACGATGCACCTCCTGAAGGCCAACAACACCAAATCCAACGCCAGCATGGGCTTCTCTCACTTGGGCTCAAACGAAATTTCAAACTTATACCCCCTTGTTTGCTAATTAACACCGGGCCCATTTGCTTATCTTTTTTTATTGTTTTTTTAATTCTTTTTAGTTTAATACTTTCAAAAAATATTTTTATTTAATCATAAAATATAAAAAAACTTAGATTTTTTAGTTTTTTTTATTAAATTTCATTTTTTATAATTTAATTTAATTAATTACTTTGACATATCTCTTTAATTTAAAATCAATAGACTTAGGATTTAATCAACTTTAATTCTTTCCATAAATAAAAAATGTTAAAAATATTAATTTGTTTAGAATTAATTTTTAGTTAATAATTTTATTTTCTTCTTTATCGTTAGAATTAATTTAATTTAATATTTTCCAAATAAACAAAATGACAAAAAAGATTTTCTTTTAACTTAGAAGTACCTTAGAGTTTTAGACGTTATTTTTAATTCGCGCGTGTTTATTGCTTCGTTACTATTTTTTTCATATTATTGTACTTGTTTATGGGATGTAATAGATTTAAGCTAGGACATTCTACTGCTTTATCCCCCTCATTTTCTGGACTTGTAAATAATTCCCCTCCCCGAAGCCTTGTAATAGCTAGATTTTACATTTCCGCACTTTAAATTCCTACAACTCTTAAACTGTCTAGATGCATGCTAATGGATTGTATGGAAAAAACATAAATAATCAAACGCTAGCAAACCTAACACAAGACAAAAATAACTGAAAACAACACACTCTCACATATATATACCTCTAGGGTATTTCCACTTTGGTTGCCTTCAGAAAACAGTGACAAATCTCAAAATGCGAGAGACTTTAGTGGCTACCCTCTGGTTTAAAAGATCAAAAATGACTCTCTCGATGCTGCCTCGGTATGATCTTAAAACCCTAGGGTAGTTACTAAGGTTTCTTTCCCAGTTGCCTTTGTGACTGTAACAACGTCTCTTCGGTTGTCCCTCAAACATCCAACGACTAGGGCTACCTATTCACTAATAGGAGGATAGCACTGTCTAAAGGAAAAGAGGAAAAGAACAAACTTTCGAGTGAAATAGATAGTTCATAGATGCTTGCTCAAAACAAAAACCATTTTTTCCACGTACACAAATACTCTTCCAAAAACCATTTCAAATACTTTGTATACGTTCTCTGCCAATCCGAGAATCATTACAAAGTTCTCCGTATTAAGGCGCTTTCTTTCAAAATACTTTTCAAACACACAAAGCACAAGGTATTTTTTAAATGAGCTAGCATCTAATATCTCGTAGATAACTACGGATGGAAAGGATGCTAACACCTTCCCTTTCCATAATCTACCCCCCCCCCCCCTTACTCAGAAACAATCTCGAAAGGTCTTTTTCTGTTCTTTTCACCCTTTCCTTTGTTGGATAAAAGAAAAGCCGATGGCAACTTTTGCTTACAGAAACATTTGCAAATACAAACGCAAAACCAGTATAACAGTCGGTTATGCCACCGCATTACAGAACTGGTGACTCTGCTGGGGAAATTCTTTTAAAAGTGGGGTTACCTTAAAGTTTAGTTTATTTTAAATTGCTTTCCTTGCTTTACTTTAAGGGTTTGTTTGGGTTTACTTGTAAAGATCCTATACCCGGATCTGGGGCAGTTTTAGGTAAGCAGCAATGGATCGTGGAGACTATACGGTGTAGACCGATATGGCTGAAACGATGGATGCGATAGTGTGACACATTTTTTGGTACCGATATCCCTTGTGTTAAATTGAGGAGAATACGGGGCCACTGTGTGGTGTCATAAAGCACTAACTAACCTTAGAACCTTAGTTGAGCAAACTTGGCCATTAGAAAGTAGTGAGCTAGTCGGAATCAGTATAAAGCTGAGGATTGGTTGATACTCGATGCTACACTCATTGAGATTGGACTTTTAGGATATTTCGACCGCGAGAAAAGATCTCCTGAGCTGAATCAATGCCTAATAAAGAAATATCAATGATATTGAGATTCCTTAGAACCCGGTTAATTTTCTAAGACAAGTTGAACCAACTAAACTTCAAGAGGGTACTTACCTATAAACCCCATGCAAGCCTAAACCTAATGTCTTGTGTGTGTGTGTGTGTGTGTGTGTGTGTGTGTGTGTGTGTGTGATTAATTATTCAAACATAACATCATGCATCATAACATCCATGCTCATTTCACTAACCATTTCAAGGATCTCTAGGGCCTTTGATGCAGGTTATGATGAACCAGCATCTAGTAAGGGGTAATGGGATTTATTCTACTCTAGCCAATGCCATCAAAAGACCAAATCACAACAACTTGAGTCAGAGGCTATGAGCCACTCGACATGGTGAGTTTGATTCTCGTAGAAGGACATTCAACGATACGAAATTCTTCAATCAAAGTTGCAGTCAGATTCTAAAATTTTCTTGTGTTTACCTTGCGAGATCCTTGAAAACATCGGATAAACATGGCATACATATCATTATAGTTATTTTAAAGACAGGTTTCTTATCTTTTTGGTATTTATTTCAAAAAAAAGAAATGGCTCTCGAACAAAATATTAAGGACCTTCAAGCCCAGAATGCTCAATTCTAGCAGATGTTCCTGGCCTTGGCTAAAGGACAGGAAGACCTGAAGGCTCTCAATCTCAAAGACAAGAAGAAAAAGGCCAAGAATTCGCAACTCCGTCAAATGAGGGGGAAAATCAGGAAGATAAGACAAAAGAAGAGGACCAAAGTTCAGGGTCTGATGAAGAAGAGGATGATTATGTTGAAGAACAGTATCCTCCTGCTGATGATAAATACAAGCAGCTAGAGGATCATCTCAGCGCCATGTAAACTCAGAGGATACCTGGTCTGGATTTTGAAGAATTAGGGCTGGTTTCTAGAGTGGTCATTCCACAGAAGTTCAAGGTTCCTGTGTTTGCTAAATTTGACGGGGTTTCATGTCCTAAACTGCATCTGAGATCTTATGTCAGGAAGATCCAACCTCACACCGCTGATAAGAATTTGTGGGTGCATTTCTTCTAGGAAAGTTTATCGAGAACTCAATTGGAATGGTTCTATCAGCTGCAGGGAACCAACATCCGCAACTGGGAGGATCTGGCTGCTGCTTTCTATAGGCAGTACCAATATAATGCTGACCTTGCTCCAACCCATACACAACTTCAAAGCATGTATATGGGTTCTAGTAAGGGCTTCAAATATTATGCCCAGAAGTGGGGAGATCTTGCAGGAAGAGTCCAACTTCCTCTGTCTGATAGAAACCTGGTAGATATGTTCTTGGGTACTTTGTCTGGTCCATTTTTCAACCACTTGATTGGAAGCTCTTCAGCTAGGTTCATCAAGCTGATATTGATAGGTGAAAGAGTATAAGCTGGTATCAAGAGTGGTAAGATTCAAAGGGATGCATCTTCAAATATAATGAAGAAGCCCTTCACTGGGAGAAAGAGGTCAGTGCTTCTTATAACCAAAGAAACCAAGGTAAAATTGAACATCGTCTAACGGTAGGAGTTGTGATGATCTCCAAACCTACATCGACTCAATGATAAAATAATCAGCGCAGGCAGGATGCACCTATAAGAAAATTCACCAGACTCAACATGTCCTTATCTCAGGTATTGCAACATATAATGAAGGCTATATTGGTCACTTTAAGGGAGCCTCATCAAAATCCAAACATTACATCTCCCCATTTAATCCAAATGCTCAGTGTGCCTACCACTCCAACTGCCCAGGGCATGATACAAATGATTGTTGGACTCTGAAGAATAAAGTTCAGGATCTTATTGAGGCAAAGGAGATTGCATTTGACCCTTCTGAAACCCCCAATTTGATAACTGCACCCATGCCCAAGCATGGCCAGGGTATCAAAGTTGTTGATGATGACCTGTTTGTTTCTTCTGCTGATGAACTAGCTACTCTTCTTCCGATTGTTAAGAAGAATGTCTTGTGAGCCGGTTTATTTCTGGGTTGTGGTGAAGGTTCCACCTGTGTGCATCTCTGACCAATGGTTGTTTGTTGTTGAAAATAGGTGTCCAACGCCTGATGAACAACAAGGAAATTCTGTTTGAGAAGACTCCCTCTACAAAAAGTTTGTGCAAAGATGTGTCAATTGTTACCATTTCCGACAATCCTCCAAGGGTCTCCTCCAAAAGACCTGTCAGGATTACATCCACTCCTAAGGTTTCTCCTTTAATTATCACCTTTACAGGGCCAATACCATATTCCTCTAACAAGGTTATTCCTTGGAATTATGGAGCTGATGTCTACTACCATGGCGTCAAGCAAGACCTATTGGTTATCAAGAATGGAGCTAATGAAGATATTTATCCTAATATTGACAACATTGTTGGGACCAGTAAGATTACCAGAAGTGGAAGGATTTACTCTTCTGAAATCTCTTCAAAGACTGTTGCCACTCCTTTGGTTATTCCTACTAATGTTCATGTTGTTACCCCTGTTTCTACTCCTATGTTACTCCTGTTGCTACTCCTACTGTCACTACTATTGTTATTCCTGCTACTGGGTCAGTTGAGACTCGGGGAAAAGAAGTACTGGTTGAGCCTGCCCGGATGGAGGCACCTAAAGAATCCATTTCTGAAGCCTCTAAAAAATAAATGGAGGAAATACTGAAGATTATACGGAAAAGTGAATACAATATGGTGGAACAATTGGGGAAGACCCCCTCAAAAATTTCAATTTTGGCCTTGTTGTTATGCTACAAAGTCTGCGCTAAGGCTTTGGTGAAGTTCCTAAAGTCTGCTCATGTGCTACAAGAGACTTTTGTCGACCAATTTGAGAACTATGTTGCAAGTCTGACTGCTGACAATGGACTTGGTTTCTCCGATGCTGATTTAACGTCCAAAGGAAGAAAGCATAATGATGCCTCGCATGTCTTTATTGAGTGCAAAGGCACTACCCTGGATTATGTTCTAGTTGATATGAGTTCATCACTGAATGTTCTACCCAAGGGTGTTTTAGACAGATTAGACTATGAAGGTCTGACTTTGAAGCCCAGTAATATTATGGTGAGGGATTTTGATGGTTCCAAGAGAATGGTACACAGGGAGGTGGACATTACTATTAAAGTTGGTTTCCAAATTTTTTGCTCCACTTTCTATGTGATGGACATTCGCCCGTCTTACTCTTGTTTGTTAGGATGCCCTTGGATCCATGGGGATGGTGCTGTTACTTCTACTCTCATCAAATGTTGAAGTATCCGGTTAATAGGAAGATTGTTACAGTCCATGGAGAAGAAGAGTATATGGTGATCCATTTGAACTCTTTCAAGTATGTTGAAATGGACGACGAGTTCATTTAAACCCCCTACCAGAACTTTGAAGAGGTTCCTCAAACAATTGCTGCTACCAAGATTGTTACTAGTATTCCAAAGATTATCAGACCTCCACTGAAGATGGCTTCTCTGAAGGATGCCAAAGTTGTATTTGAAGAAGGTTGGGTTACTATCTGGGGCCAGCTCCCTGATATCCCCTACAAATCTGACAAGTTTGGTTTGGGTTTTACTTCAGGAGCTCAAAAAGTTGTTCGTCGCGCTCGCGCCGGAAGACCACCACTACGCATCAACAACCATGGAATGAATGCTTTGGAGGACAGTGACGGTGACTGTGACATGGACAATTGGATCTTCCCAACTATCAATGGTGGACTCAACAATTAGACGGCTAGAGACTTTGTGCCTATTACTTTTATCCAGGAGTAATTGTCTTTTTGTTTTTTGGGATATGTAATATTTCAACAATTTAAACTCTAAATCCTTGTGTCTTACCCGAGGCCCAATGGTCTATTTGTGAGGGTAATAACTTCATATTCATATGTCATTAATAAATTATTGGATATTTTGCGTACAAATTTTATGCTCTCTGTCTTTCTTTTTACTCTTGTCAAAATAAGCTATGCTCTCTTACACACACCCACATATCAAATTGCAGATCCACATCCACCCTGGATACCATTGATAACGGTTCTGCTATTTCCAGTTATGACTTTGAAAATCCAATCTACCAAGCTGAGGACGAAGGTGTGGAAGATTATGAAGTACTAGGAGAACTTGCTAGACTGTTACAACAGGAGGAAAGAGCAATACATCCTCATGAAGAGCTAGTCGAGCCAGTAAACTTGGGTACTGAAGAAGATAAAAAGGAAGTCAATATAGGTGATAACTTGGAGCATAGTGTCAAAAAGAGGTTAATCCAGATGCTACATTTCTATGTTGAGATCTTCGCCTGGTCGTACGAAGACATGCCGAGGTTAGACACTAATATTGTTTTTCATCGTTTACCAATGAAAGAAGACTGCCCTTCAGTGAAGCAAAAGGTCCATCGTATGCATCCTGAGATATCAGAAAACATCAATGCTGAAGTCATGAAACAATTCAATGCTGGATTCTTAGCTGTTGCTTCTTATCCATAATGGGTTGCTAACGTGGTACCAGTACCTAAAAAGGACGGTAAAGTACGTATGTGTGTGGATTACAGAGACTTGAATAGGGCGAGCCCCAAGGATGACTTTCCGCTTCCCCATATTGATGTTCTGGTTGACAACACCGTGCAACATAAGATGTTCTCCTTCATGGACGGTTTCTCTGGTTATAATCAGATCAAAATGACACCTGAAGACATGGAGAAAACAACTTTCGTCACACAGTGGGGCACTTTATGTTACAAAGTTATGCCATTTGGGATGAAGAACACCGGGGCAACCTATCAGCGTGTTATGGTAGCTTTGTTTCACGATATGATCCATCACGAGATAGAGGTCAATATCGATGATATGATACTCAGGTCTCAGACTGAAGAAGCAAACCTTGATCACTTGCAAAAGCTGTTTGAGAGACTGAAGAAATACAAGTTGAGATTGAACCCGAACAAGTGCACCTTTGGGGTAAGATCTGGTAAGCTCCTAGGTTTTCTTGTCAACGACAAAGGTATAGAGGTATACCCTGCAAAGGTTAAAGCTATACAAGAAATGCCAACTACCCGCACTGAGAAGGAGGTTAGGGGATTCTTGGGACGTCTAAACTATATTGTCAGATTCATTTCCCATCTAACGGCTACTTGTGAGCCAATCTTCAAACTACTGAAGATAGATCAAGTGGTGAAGTGGAATGACGACTGCTAAACTGCCTTTGACAAAATCAAGGAGTATCTTCAAGAACCTCCAATCTTGATTCCGCCAGTTGAAGGAAGACTTATGATTATGTGCTTAATAGTATTAGAGAATTTAATGGAGTGTGTGCTGGGGCAGCATGACGAGTCTGGTTGAAAAGAGCATGCAATATACTACCTTAGCAAAAAATTTACCGACTGTGAAACAAGATACTCACCGCTCGATAAAACTTGCTGCACTTTGGCATGGGTTTCTCTCCAACTGAGAGAGTATATGTTGACCCACACCACTCTATTGATATCTAAAATGGACCCTATCAAGTACATATTTGAGAAGCCCGCTCTCTCTAGAAGAATAACAAGATGGCAAATGGTTCTGACCGAATATGATATTCAGTATACAACCTAGAAAGCAATCAAGGGAAGTGTATTAGCTAATCATTTGGCTCATCAGGCTGTGGACGACTACCAATCCATGAATTTTGAGTTCCCAGACGAGAACATCATGTTAGTGACTGATTTTGAAGAACCTGGACCAGATGAAAGACCTGAAAAAGGATACCGATGGACTATGGTTTTTGACGGAGCTTCTAACGCACTTGGCAATGGCATCGGTGCTGTGATCAAATATACCGAAGGCTGTCATACTCCTTTCACTGCCATGCTATGTTTCAACTATACCAATAATATGGTTGAATATGAAGCATGCATTATGGGTCTCAAAGCTGGTATCAACTTGAGAATCAAATTCTTGAGCGTATTTAGAGACTCGGCCCTGGTCATCAGTCAAATCAAAGGAGAATGGGACACAAAGCATCCTAATCTCATCCCTTACCGAGAGCATATGTTGACACTGATTCCACACTTTAAAGAAGTTACCTTTGAGCATTTTCCACGAGAGGAATATCAATTTGCGGATGCGCTAGCTACTATTTCATCCGTGTTTAAAGTTAAATGGGATAATGAAGCTCCTCAGATCACTATTGAGAGATTGGATGAACCAACATACTAATATGAAGTTGATACTGAAGAAGCAGTGGACAAACCTTGGTTCCACGAAGTGAAAAGATACCTCGAGGCTCAAGAGTATCCTGCAGAAGCTTCCGTCAACGATAAAAAATTCCTAAGAATGTTCTCCGCCAAGTTTTTCCTCAGTAATGGAATCTTCTATCAGCGCAACCACGATTCTACTTTGCTTCGGTATGTAGACAAGAGTGAAGTAGAGAAGATCATGGCATATATACATGAAGGTACCTTTGGACCCCATTCTAGTGGGCACACAATGGCTAAAAAGATTCTGAGGGCAGGGTACTACTGGTCCACTATGGAAGAAAACTACTATCAACATTCCCGAACTTGTCACAAGTTCCAGACCTATGCTGATAAAGTATATGTGCCTCCAGTTTCGCTAAATCTGTAACTTCTCCTTGGCCATTCACGATGTGGAGCATTGATATGATTGGACAGATTAGACCTATAGCTTCCAACAGGCACCGCTTCATCCTTGTTTCCATTGATTACTTCACAAAGTGGATCGAGGCAACCTCATTTTCTTCTGTTACCAAGAACATTGTGGCACGGTTCATCAGACATAACCTTATCTGTCGGTATGGTATTCCAGAAAGAATCATCACAGATAATGGTACCAATCTCAATAATACTATGATCATCGAGCTTTGTACACAATTCAAGATCCAACATCATAACTCTTCTCCTTAATAGCCTAAGATGAATGGCGCTGTAGAGGCTGCCAATAAAAACATCAAGAAGATCATACAGAAGATGACAGTGACATACAAAGACTGGCACAAGACGTTACCATTTTCTCTTCATAGTTACCGTACCTTAGTACGCACGTCAACAGGGGAAACTCCCTTCTCTCTGGTATATAGTATGGAATCTTTCCTACCCATCAAAGTCTATATACCTTCCTTGAGAATCATGAAGGATGTCGATTTGAATGAAGACGAATGGGTTCAGACTCGACTTGACCAATTGAACCTAATTGACGAGAAAAGACTGGTTGTTATTTGTCATGGTCAGAAGTACCAGAAACATATGATCAAAGCTTTTAACAAGAAGGTCAAACGTTAGGTATATCAGGTTAGAGACCTAGTAATCAAATGCATTATCCTGCAACAAGATGATCCCAGGGGAAAATGGACTCCCATGTACAAAGGAACATTTGTGATCAAGAACATATTTTTCGGTGGAGCCATGATCTTAACCACTATGGATGGTGCCGACCTTCTGCACCCTGTAAACGTAGACATAGTTAAAAGATACTACGCATAAACATAGACCTTCTAGGTTGACTGGCCTAGGCAAAAATAAGGGTATCCTGGGTGAACCAATAGGGTTCGGGAAAAATTTAGGGATATATATATATATATATATATATATATATATATATATATATATATATATATATATATATATATATATATATATATATATATATATATATATATATATATGTATGAAAAAATATGTACACTCGGCAAGTCGAAAACCTGAAAAGGCGACTTGGGCAAAAAAGGGTATCCCGGTGGATTGAAAACTCGAAAGGGCAGTCCAGGAAAAAGTTAGGGATTAAAAGCGTACAACTATGTCCCATTGGATCACCTCATAGACAGACTTCGGTAACAAGTGTCAAGTTCAAATGGTACTAATCAATCCAATCAACTTCGGCCAAGCAGCAAAGTGATGAGACACTTAAAGGTATAAAGGCAATAGTAGAATGGGAACCCAATGGGATCATTTCACATAGCTGTTTTTATTTTTATAATACTTTGTATAGTTTTCACTCTTAAAATGGCATTCTCTTATTAGGATGTCTATCTCCTTGTATAAAAACGTCTGTTATAGGCATACTTCTTTAGATTAATATAAAAGCTATCTCTTTGAAAGTGCAAAATTATTTCTTTTTATTTTTCTGTTTTGTTTGCAAAAACGTCCAGTGAATATTTTTAACATATGAATTTGAAAATTATCACCATTTATAAATACACGCATAAAAAACAGAAAGACGGTTACTAATGGATTTAAGAAACAAGACAACGTCTAAAAAGCCATCTGCAAATCCCCACAAATACATCCCACAATAGATACAGAGGCAGAGACATTCTCCTGCGAGGTCACTACCATATCTTCAGCACACAACCTAATGATGTTAGAGGTTCTGATATCCCCAGCAGAGTCTCCAGTTCTGTAATGCAGTGGCAGAACCGACTATTATACTAGTTTTGCGTTTGTATTCGTAAATGTTGCGGTAAGCAAGAGTTGCCACCAACATTTCTTTTATCCAACAAAGGAAAGGGTGAAAAGAACATAAAAAGACCTTTCGAGATTATTTTTGAGTAAGAGGGGTATATTATGGAAAGGGAAGGTGTTAGCACCCTTTCCATCTGTAGTTATCTACGGGCTATTAGATGTTAGCTCATTTGAAAAATACGTTGTTCTTTGTGTGTTTGAAAAGTACTTTGAAAGAAAGCGCCTTAATACAACAAACTTTGTAATGTTTCTCGGATTGGTATAGAACGTATACAAAGTGTTTTTGAAAATATTTTTGGAAAGGAGTGTATGTGTGGAAAATGTTTTATTTGAGCATGAATCTAAGAACTATCTACTATACTCGAAAGGTTGTTCTTTTCCTCTTTTCCTTTAGACAGTGTTATCCTAATATTAGTGAGTAGGTAGCCCTAGTCATCGGATGTTTGAGGGACATTCAAAGGGAAATTGTTATAGTCATAAAGGCAACTGGGAAAGAAACCTTAGTAACTACCCTCTGGTTTAAAGATAAAAAATGACCCTCTCGATGTTGCCTCGGTATGATCTTAAAACCCTAGGGTAGTTACTAGGGGTTTCTTTCCCAATTTCCTTTGTGATTATAACAATGTACCTCAAACATCCAACGACTAGGGCTACCTACTCACTAATAGTAGGATAGCACTATCTAAAGGAAAAGAGGAAAAGAACAACCTTTCGGGTATAGTAGATAGTTCTTAGATGCTTGCTCAAATAAAACATTTTCCACACATACACTCCTTTTCAAAAATATTTTCAAAAATACTTTCTATACGTTCTCTACCAATCTGAGAAACATTACAAAGTTCATCGTATTAAGGTGCTTTCTTTCAAAATACTTTTCAAACATACAAAGCACAAGGTATGTTGCAAATGAGCTAGCATCTAAGAGCCCATAGATAACTACGAATGGAAAGGATGCTAACACCTTTCCTTTCCATAATCTACCCCCTTACTCAAATAATCTCGAAAGGTCTTTTTATTTTCTTTTCACCCTTTCATTTGTTGGATAAAAGAAAATTCAGTGGCGACTCTTGCTTACCGCAACATTTGCGAATACAAATGCAAAACCAGTATAACGGTCGGTTCTTCCACCACATTACAGGAACCAACCAATGTGTCGCACTAACGTAGCCATCGCTTCAACCATATCGGTCTATGCCATACAGTTTCCACGATTTATTTCTACTTACCTAAAATGCCCTCGGATCTGGGTAAAGGATCTTTACAAAAATAAACCTGAGCAAAACTCCGAAATGTAAATCATACAAATCAAGCAACTAAAGAATTTTAAATGTGATCTAAGTCTAAGGTAACCCCACTTTTAGTGATCCCCAGTAAATTCTCCAGCTTTGTAATACGATGGGAGAACTGACTTTTGGTTTTTCATTTTATCGCAAATGTTGCTGATAGCAAGAGTCGCCACTGACTTTTCTTTTATCCAATAAAGGAAAGGGTGAAAAGAATAGGAAAGACCTTTCAGAATTTTTCTGAGTTCGGGGGGTAGGTTATGAAAAGGGAAGGTGTTAGCACCCTTTTTATCTGTAGCTATCTACAAGCTCTAAATTGCTAGCTCACTTTGTTTGATAATGCTTTTTTGTATAAGTTTGAAAATATTTTGAAAATGCCTAAGTTCAAAAAACTTTGTAATGATTATAATATCGTTAAGAATGCATACAAAGTGTTTGTTTTAAAAATATTTCAGAGAAAAGTGTTTGTGAAAGAAAAAAAAATTAAATGTTCGCGAGCAAGCAATTAAGAACTATCAACCTATTCAAATGTCTTTCGTGTTATTTCCTCCTTTCCTTTAGATAGTGTTATCCTACCATAAGTTAGTAGGAAGCCCTATAGTTGGATGTTTGAGGGAGAGGTGCGGGTAATCGTACAGTCATAAAGGCAACTTGTAGGACGCTTTAGCAATTTTATCATAAGGGACTAAGATCATTTACCAAAGGCAACATCGAAGAGTCATCGAGGGACTACGATCTTTTTAATCGAGAGTCTTTGCTAAAATGTCCCCATGTTCGAGGGACATGACTGTTTTATCTGAATGCAACAAGTGGGGTTACCCTAGAGGTGCGTGTGTGAATAATGGTTTAAGTCAGTTATTATATCTTATATTTAAGGTTATCTAGTGTTTCGTTTTAGATCTTATCATACAAGCCTAGTTACTATACAGTAATAAGGAAAGCAGTAAATTGCAGAAATTAAATATCCTACGCTATTACAAAGCTTCGGGGAGGGGGTACAATCCACAAAAATTGGGAGAAGCAAACAAAAGAAAAAACACCTAATTAACTATTAGACCCTTTAGCAGATACATAATTGCGAAAACTAATGCAAAAATAAGAAAAGCGTGAAGACTGTGGAAAGAAACGGAGAAATTGTTTAATGGAAAATAATTGATGATTTATCCTAATGATTAATTGATTTTATTTGAGAAAATGGAATTAATTAAAACCTATAATAAAATCCTAAATTATATTTAATTGAAAAAAAGTTTAATACTAAAAGCCTAAAGAAACTAAGTAAATTAATTCAATTATTAAAAAAAGTTAAATTAATTTGAAAATAAAGTTAAGTTAATTTGATTATAATTAAAAAAGGTTAAGTTGATTTAATTTTAATTAATTAGAGAAAAAGTTAATTATGTAAAAAAAGAAATTAGAATAAAATAATTAAAAAGAAATGGAGAGATGGGCCTGAAGAATTAAAACTTGGGGGGGGGGGGGGGGGGTATGAGAAGCAAATCCATTAGGCCGAAACGTATAAGCCCATAGGCATGTATGGGATCTAGTGTCACTCTCCAATGAGAGTACAACATGGACATGGAGATCTGGAACACTAGATCTAGTCTTGTTAACATATGAGGGTGATGACATGAGGCGTATGATGAGCGTGATAGGATGGCTTGTACTGGATCTGCAAAAATCACAAAATATAAATTTTTTGTCCTGCACCAGGATCGAACTTAGGTTCAGGAATAACAAGGTCTTAAAGGCAAGCGCGCTACCACTGGGGTGGCCATACATCTGTTTATAAAACTGCAATAATTAGTTTATAATATAAAACAAATCTCAAAAGTCAAATAACTCGAAGTGCACGCCTGAGTAGGGACCCATGTATTTGAATGGACCAAGAAAAATGTCCTATCCTACAACGCATGGTCATCCACCAGTCAAACCACCCCGGACGGTGGTTCTGGTCACCATCTTCGGTTGCATAAAAACCTAAAACCTGTGAAATTCGAGGAAAACAAAAAGGAAAACTACCCAAATGGACTAATTAAGGTCCTGCGATTTCAATGGACATGTTAGTTTGGTCTAAAACAAACGTAGTTGGGGTTTTGAAGGAAACCGATCTCGATGCCCTAGCCATGGTGAATTCTTATTCCTGCACTATACCTTACAAGTAACACGTCAAAACACTTCTAAACATCAAGATGAACATGAATATATGCAGAAAATTCATTTAAATCATATAGTTTAAAATTTTGAATTCACGAAGTTTTACCCAACTGGTGTGCTTGAGAGAGGGCGTTTTGGCGTGCTTCAGGCTCGAGCAAGGGTATGGATGGCCTCCTGGGAACGTCAGGGACGTGTTTGGATGCTTGGAATTGATTGATGATGGCTGGAGATGTGAGTTTTTCTTTGCCCTAGTTCGTTGAAAATTTGAGAATTTAGGAGTGTGTTTTGATGTAGTGTTTTTGTGTCCTTGCCATTGGTGTTTGTTGTGCTTATATAGAGGATGGAAAAGATCAACAAATATGGAATAAAATCATGTAATCATGGCCAAGATTTAACAAAAATCAAACATGTTTTCAAGATTCTATTTTTAAATATTTTTGCCATATATGTGCTCATACGGTTTAGGCATGTTTATCATGTGTGCTTGGGCCTCCATGTGACTGAAATCAAAAGCCTACGCGCCTCGTATCATTGCTTCATATTTTATTTGATTTAATTTGCATTTAAATGAATAAAAATTCAAATAAAAAAATAAAAATCATAAAAAAATATGTGAATGGATTCAGAGGTCCTTTAACACATTGTGAACATGTTTGAACATCAAAAGTTAGGCTCGCTAGTTCAAAATTTCAAGTTTGCTCACTTTGCACTTCATGCATTTTCTCAAAATTTCCCAACTTGCACTAGTTTAAACTCTCTCAATTTTCATATTTTGATGGTGATCTTGGACTTTTTGGAAAGCTTAAGATGTCTTTTTCAATTTCTCTTTTTATCATTTTTGCATTTGGAGACTTTATCTTGATGTAAGTTGCCTTGACAAAAAGTGCCTTTTGTTGACTTTTGAAATGACCTGTAATGTATTGGCTCATATATCTCAAATGATGCACTTTTGGATTTGAGATTAGAGAGAAAAAGTTGTATATAATTTGATTTCCTTCAAAATGAGATTTTGTTGGGTAAAAACTGATGGAGCATGTGAAAGTTATGCTTGGTCAAAGTTTAGTTGACTTCTTTTAAGGAAGCCCTAGTTTGGCAACTTTTGACTTTTGATGATTTGAGAGATTTTCTTGAGGAATCATGATCAACCCTTGACCAAATGATGTATATCAATTCAAAATGTTGATGTTGACCGAAAATCTTGAAGTTTGACTGCATGTTGACCAAAGTTGACTTTTTATCCTATATAGTTGATTTTCCATCATCTGACCAATTGACTGAGCAAACTTGTGGTGCAAGGTTTGAAACTTGACATGAACATTCTTAGGTACATATGAAGAGTCATGAAAACTATTTGAGGCATTATAAGTCCAATTTCCTTTGATAAAATTAAAACCCCGGCTATAGGCTAATTGCTTAAGAGAAGACTTGTCTGATCAATTCCTTGAGCAATCTTGAGGAATTGAGAAACCCTAGGAAGATAAGGAGACCTCTTGAAATAATTTAATTTGAAAATGAGAGGTAAAAATTTTGGGTACAACACTAAGCATATTAAAAAGGGGTAGAAAGGCCCTTTTTGTATATGACTCCCCCGACCTCTACATTTTCACTAGCTCTCTTCTTCACTAGTATGGTCTTTTATCGGTATGAAGGTATGTTTCCTTGTTCAATGTAGATTTTGATCGGTTTGATCTAGGAAGTAAAGGTAAGTGTGTTGATGTTCATCTTCATTTCCTTCATTCGTTATATGTAAAGGTAGTGTATGCATCTTTTCCAATAAATTGTTGAGATTGAAGTGGCCAATCTTCCTTCCCAAATGTAGATTGAAGCGATTAGTCTTCTCTCCACGAAAACAGACCTTGTAATGGTTATTCTTCAAGTTCCAAAATATACCATAGCTAAATTGGTTTAACAGGATAACCAGATAACCTATTGAGATTTTAACCTCTTGAGATTTTAACCTCTTGAAATTGACTTTTCTCCTAGGAAGTCGACTTCGAAGACTCTTAGGATGGTAGTTGTGATCGGTGGATTTAGAACTGACTGTTTAACGCTGGTTCGCGAAATGTCGCGGAAGTAAGAGTCGCCACCGTCTTTTATTTTCTCCAATATGGACAGGACAAAAGCACAGCAAAATTCCTTATGAGATTATCTCTCGGTTCGGGAGGTAGATTTATAGAAAGGGAAGGTGTTAGCACCCTTTCTATCCATGGTTATCCATGGGCTCTTAGATACTTGCTCATTGTGTTTTCAAAATGTTTGTTTGCTTTTCAAGTGTGAGTGGGTTTGAAAAAGTTTCGTTTAAAGGTTTCTGGATAACTCTTGTATCAGTCCTCAAGAGTGTTTGAAAAATTGTTTTGAAAGCTTTTGAAAGTGTCGATGTGAAAAGACTTTTGATTTGTTTTTGAATAGAGCAAGTATCTATGAGTCATCTATCTACCCTGAGGAATTAGGCTGTGTAAATGTCCTTAAGGTAATGCCATCCCACCATTGAGAGGTAGGTAGCACCACCGTTGGAGGTGTTCGGGTCAATTCGAGTGTAGGGACAGTGTGGTCACCGAAGCAACAGTTAGGACACCTTAGAAGCTACCCTTATGTCCTTGATCCTTTTTTAATCCGAGGCAACCGTTTCGAGGCAACTTTTCCGAGGCAACCGTTTCGAGGCAACTTGTTTCGAGGTAACTGGATCATGGACATAAGGACTTACTAAGACGTCCCATACTTGACGACCACGTTTCGAAGGCAACAGGTGAGGCATACCCTAGAAGTGGTGTGTGTATTTTTGTGTTGTTTTCATGTATTGTTATCTTTGATCAGGGCATTGTGAGCTACGCTTGTTTTTAATTAGCCATACATTCTTTCATGCAATTTAGAATTTAAGAGTGCAGAAATTTAAATGCGGAAAGATAAAAGCTACGCTATTACAAGGCGCGGGTCTATACATCACCACAATACAAAGATCCGTTTGATAAAAATGCGGAAAGTAAAATACCTAATTACTATTACAATCCTTGAGCAGTTACATAATATTCGAAAAGAAAATAAATGTGCGAAAAGAAATTAAAATTAGGACGTCCGAGGGTTTTGACCCTTTGCTTGAAATTAAATGGAATTAAAAGCTAATTAATTATTTTATTAAAAAAAGAAGATGTTTTTTATGTTTTTGGTATTTATGAAATAAAGAAAATTAAAATTAGAAGGAAACCCTAGTTCTAAATATTTTAATTGTTAATGAAGATATTAAAGTTAACCTAATTTACTAATTAATTAATGTACATGTTTATTTACAAAAATAAATAGTAATTAATAATAATAAATAATGAGACAAATAATTAATTAAGAAAAGGATTAAAGTTTAAAACCTAAATTAACTAAATTAATTATTAAAATTTATTTACAAAAATATTTAAATGGTGAAATTAATAACAATTTTACATTTTTCTGTTTTTTATATTATGAAAAGAAAATTATTTTAAGTGAATTAAATAAAAATAATTAAGAGGATTAAAAGAATTAAAAAGAAAAGTAAAGAAAATTAAAAATAGAATACAAACACAGGGGGTATCACGCCCAGAATGGAGGTGTTTTGGAGCAATCTGGCCCATTAGCATAGAGCCTTGTTTGACTTTCCACGCCTGCGTGTACATTGGTTGACTAGGGTGCACTCTGGAATTCATTTAGTGGCCCTTGGATGGAAGCTCATGGCCATGTGGCAAGCTTGGACGTGAGGCTGCATGATGGACCTTGGGGCGTGTACTGCATGGGAATGGATTAGAACAAAAATCATGAATTAAGTGGGGGGACCTGGGAATCGAACCCAGGTCCCTATGCCTGCAAGACACCTCATCAACCAAATGGGCTATTGCGTTTGTTTGTTAACATAATGGAGAGTAATTATTATATGAAAAAACAAGTGTTAGTGGTATGAACAAAAAATTCACGAGCCAAATTTGAATGCTCCTATTATGTGATGACACGCTAGCTTTCTTCTTCGTTTATCTGCAAACAGAAAACAAGTAGCGGGGGTTTTAAACCCCCACTAAACGAAACCTGTGAAAATAGCGATTAGAGGCTGAGTTAATATAAAAAGGGTGCGAGGGCATTATTGGATTCGTCTTGCTGCAACGATTTTGTCCATATAGGTTTGGTGGTCTAATTTTACCATATACGAGAACCCCTAATTTGAAGCTTCTGAAACCCTAGGTTTCATCCATGGCAGATTTTGATACAAGCATCTTTAGAACAATTAAACTATGCCAAAAGTTTCAGAAGGTCATTAGTAGCATGAATCAATAATTAAAACACATGAATGATGCGTGGAAATTAAAATTCGATAATGGACATTTTTGTGGAAAACGCGATGCTGTTCTACCGTTTCTTTGAGTATGGAGACTTGTTCTTGATGCCAATAGTTTCCTAGCAATGTCAGTAAGGCAATGGAAGTGTTTTAAAGCCTTGAATCGCCCTGCAAATATGATTTCAGATTCCAAGTTTTTGATGAAAAGTTGCAACTTTGTTCTGAGTTTGTGAGCAGTTTTTCGTGTGTGTTAGCATTAGGTTATGTTGTGCCTTTGTATCTGAATGGAATTAGGTCAAAAAGCCAAGCCCATAGTCCATGAATTAATGATTTTGATATTTGATTTCCAATCATGTAAATCCAATCTTTTTTTCAATCTTTTTGTTATGAAACTCTTGCCAATTGTGAAAGATATTGCCTTTTTGAATGTGAAACGAAATCTTTAGCACATAATGAGTGAATTTTCTGCACAAAAAGATTTGAAAAGTATTATTTGATATTTTTTCATATTTAAATCTAATTAAATGAATTAATAATAATAATAATTCAATTAATTAGTCAAAAATAAGAAAATAAATCCCTTTGAGGTCAATGGGTCGTGCATGGCCTTTGGGTAATGATTCATGAAAGAAATTGAGGCCCATTAGCAATTTTGAAGCTTTTGAAGCAAAGTTGACTTTTTCAAAATTCCCAAAAATTTCCCAACTTCTCCAAGGCATATCTTGCTCAATTTTGAAGCTATGAACATGTTTTTGGACATTTTGGAAAGGACTTGAAGTCCTCTAACCAATGTCTTTGGTCCCATGTCATTTTGATTTACCAATCTCAAGTTATGGTCTTTGACTTAAAGTGCCTTTTTGTTGACTTTTGAAAATGACCTATAATGTTGAAATTGATAACTTTTTGTGAGAGCATTTCTTGGACTTGAAGTGTGAAGATGAGTTGTAGTAAATGTCATTCTCTTAAAAATGAGCATTGGATGGGATTTTTCTGATAAACCATGAGGAAGTTATGCTCTGGTCAATTTACAGTTGACTTTTTCAACTGTCCAAAAATAGAAACTTTTGCATCTTGAGACTTTTCGAGCCATGCTTTGAGAATCATGATCAATAATTGATCAAATGATGTTTGTGGCTTCAAAATAAAATGTTGATAAAAAATTTTGACTTTTGACTGTCAAATGACCATTTTGCCCCTGCAGTTGACTGTGAAGCATTTAGGGTTTTTGACTGTGCAATTTGATGCTGTGAGTCTTGAAACTTGGCATATGGATGCTTGACAATGTTTATGGGCATATGGGACTTGATTGTACCCTTGAAAACTTCAATTTCTTTGCAAGAACCAAAACCCTAATTTTGACTGTGTTAGGAGGCAATTGGACTGTGCAACCTTTGAGGGATTTTGAACCATCTGGAGATTGATCTTGGAAAATATTGAAGAATATGGGAGGGAAAATTTTGGGGTACAACAGTTGCCCCTGTTCAATCTTCTTAAACCTGAGGATGTAGATTGGCTGGCGTGCCTTTCGTAATCCGAAGGTGGAAGATGATTGAACACTAGAGTGCCCAGAAATTTGCACTCACATAGTAGAATATCAGCAATGTGATGTCGGGAATGGGCTTACAGATGCCATTTGGAGAGATGATGGATAGGAGGATGGGCTTATAGATGCCATCTGGAAATGTGACAGAACCTTGTCGGGGATGGGCTTATAGATGCCATTTGGAGACTGTTGGTATGTGGATGGGCTTACAGATGCCATCTAGGTGTCGATCGCGTAAGAGGTTCCTTAGCGAGAACTTGCGTACCTGAGAAAGAAAATAATTACCTGGCCTGTTACAGGAGTTGATCTTCAAAATCTTTATGTAGATGTGCCCTGGCTGGATACAGGAATCGAATCTTTAAACTCTTCAGACGTGCCCTGGCAAGATACAGGAATCGAGTCTTTAAACTCTTCAGACATGCCCTGGCAAGATACAGGAATCGAGTCCAGAGTTAGTCGTCAACAGATACACCCTGGCGAGATACAGGAATCGGATCTTCGAACTCTTCAGACGTGCCCTGGCAAGATACAGGAATCGAGTCTGGAATATAGTCGTCAACAGATACACCCTGGCAAGATACAGGAATCGGATCTTCGAACTCTTCAGACGTGCCCTGGCGGGATACAGGAATCGAGTCTGGAATATAGTCGTCAACAGATACGCCCTGGCAAGATACAGGAATCGATTCTTCAAACTCTTCAGACGTGCCCTGGCAAGATACAGGAATCGAGTCTGGTAATGTAGTCGTCAACAGATACACCCTGGCAAGATACAGGAATCGGATCTTCAAACTACTCAGACGTGCCCTGGCAGGATACAGGAATCGAGTCTGGAATTAGTCGTTAACAGATACACCCTGGCAAGATACAGGAATCGGATCTTCAAACTCTTCAGACGTTCCCTGGCAGGATACAGGAATCGAGTCTGGAATTAGTCGTCAACAGATACACCCTGGCAAGATACAGGAATCGGATCTGGAATCACGAAAGTTGATAGTAATCATCTCTGTACTGACCTTTGTCCTGAAAAGACAAAACGTTAGTTGTATGCGATGTCATGATGTATGACATGCGTGATGTTCTCGGAATAAATGAGATTGTATGTTCATGATGCGTATGTGCATGCTATAATGTATGAAGATGCGATGCTCATGAGCGTATTTTTGTCTAGGAAAATAGATCCTTGACGACTGCCGGGAGATTGAATCCTGGGCTGATGTGGAAGAGTAGAGCTTTTTGTTTCCGCTGGGAATGATGGTTGCAAGAATACCGGTAGGAGAAGATGACTCCGTTGAGGAATAAACTTGGCGAATAGATTACTCTGCGGGGAGTGAACTCTGTGGGAAGAGAGGTACTTTGCTGAGGTTGATGATAACTCCGTTGGGGATACCATTGTTATGTTATGTTGGAAGATTGATGAACTCCGCTGGAGGATAGGAAGAACTTCGCCGAGGACGATCTTTTTGTGGTAATTAGCTGAGGATAACCCAGTTAGAAGCTCTGGTGGGGAATAACTTCTGAACATGGTCGGGGAGAGATACGTTGGTACTCTGCAGGGGACAAGCTTCCAGAATCTACTGGGGAGATTGATTCAACTCTCCTGGGGAGACTTTTGGAACTGTACTGGGGAATTGGCTCCACCGGGGAACAATCTTATACTAAGACTATCGGGGATGCTTGCTTAGGAACATCTATATACTCCGCTGGGGAATATTGAGATTTTCTGGGGATACCCAACTTCCTTAGGGCTGGCAGTAGACTAACTCTGCTTGGGGAGAGTATCGCTGACTTGCTGGAGATACCGTGCCTTTTTAGGGCTGATGGGAGACCAACTGCTTGGGAGAGAATGGTTGAATCTTGGCTCACTTTCTGGGGAATTAAGGCATCTTGGTTACATTCTTCAGCCGAACTTACCTTGGTACCTTGGTGGACAGATCAATTAGATCGCTTAGATAACTCATTATTGCCCCTGTTTCTAATGTTACCTGTAATTAATCCTTTGTTTCGCATGCAAATATTTATGAGTTAGCAATTAGTGTCAAATGCATATATCAAAATTTGAACATTGGACGTTCTTCGCAAAACAAAACAGAAAAAGGAAAAAACAATTGGCAATTGGTCTGAACAGTGAATTTGTATTGATTTTTGAATTTGCCTGTAAATAGGCGTTTATATACAAGAGGCTGACGTCCTAGTAAGAGAACGCCGCCGAACAACAGAGTTTATACAATTTTGTGAAAAAGGAAAAACAAAACAGCTATGTGAAAAGAATAATCCCACTGGGTTCCAACTCTGCTATCGCCTTTATATCTTCGAGCGTCTCATCACTTGGCTGCTCGGTTGAAGATGAAGCTGATTGATCGATGCCGTTTGAACTTGATGTTGATACCGTATTCTGGATGCAAAGTGATCCAATGAGACATAGTATTACGCTTTATCCCTAACTTTTGCCTGGACCGCCCTTTCGGGTTTTCGATCCACCGGGATACCCATTTTTGCCCAAGCCGCCTTTTCAGGTTTTTGACTTGCCGGGTGTACAGATTTTTTCCATTTCATCCCTCATTTTGCCCGAACCCTTTTGGTTCGCCGGGAAGCCCTAATTTTTGCCTAGGTATGTCAACCTAGCGGGTCTTTTATCATGTGTAGTATCTTTTTACTATGTCTGCATTGGCGGGGTGAGGAAGGTCGTCACCATCCATGGTGGTTAGAATCATGGCTCCTCCTGAGAACACATGTTTAACCACAAATGGCCCTTCATACGTAGGGGTCCATTTGCCCCTGGGATCACTTTGAGGAAGAATGATGCGCTTGATTACCAGATCCCCAACTTGATACTCTTGTGGTCTGACTTTCTTGTTAAATGCCCTGATCATCCGTTTTTGATACGTTTGACCATGACAAATAGCAGTGAGTCTCTTTTCGTCTATTAGATTTAATTGATCAAGTCGTGTCTGGATCCAGTCATCTTCGCTCAGATCTGCATCCTTCATTATCCGGAGGGAGGGCATCTGGACTTCAATTGGCAAGACTGCCTCCATGCCATAGACCAAGGAAAAGGGAGTTGCCCCTGTTGACGTTCTTGCTGAGGTACGGTACCCATGGAGAGCGAACGGTAACATCTCGTGCCAATCTCTATAGGTCACTGTCATCTTCTGCACAATCTTCTTGATATTCTTATTAGCTGCTTCGACAACCCCATTCATCTTCGGCCGGTAAGGAGAAGAGTTGTGGTGCTGTATCTTGAATTGCTCGCAGAGCTCAATGATCATCTTGTTATTAAGATTGGTACCGTTGTCTGTAATGATCCTTTCCGGTACACCGTATCGACAGATCAGGTTATGTCGAATGAACCGTGCCACAACGTTCTTGGTTACAGTAGCATAAGAAGCTGCTTCAACCCACTTTGTAAAGTAATCGATCACCACCAGGATGAAGCGTTGCCCGTTGGATGTCGTAGGTTTAATCTCGCCGATCATATCAATGCCCCACATTGCAAAAGGCCAAGGTGCTGTCAAGACATTCAGAGGAACTAGAGGAGCGTGCACCTTGTCTGCATATATCTGGCACTTATGACATGTCTGAGAATGTTGGTAACAATCAGCTTCCATTGTGGACCAGAAATATCCTGCCCGAAGGATCTTCTTTGCCATGGTGTGTCCACTGGAATGTGTTCCAAAGGTACCTTCATGCAGTTCTGCCATGATTCTTTCTGCTTCAGTCTTATCCATACAATGCAGTAAGGTTGAATCATAGTTTCGCTTGTACAGAATGCCGTTGCTGAGGAAGAACTTCGCTGCGAACCTTCTCAGAAACTTTTTGTCGTTGACAGATGCACCTTCAGGGTATTCTTGAGCTTCCAAGTACCTTTTTACCTCGTGATACCATGGTTTCTCAGTTACTACCTCAGTGTCAAGATCACAACAGTATGCAGGTTCGTCCAGTTTCCAGATGATGATCTGGGGAGCCTCATTATCCCACTTGAATTTGAACATAGAAGACATCGTAGCTAACGCGTCCGCTAACTGATTCTCCTCTCTTGGGAAGTGTTCAAAAGTTATCTCTGTGAAATGGGGGATCAATGTCAACACACATTCTCTGTAAGGAATAAGATTCAGATGTTTCGTATCCCACTCGCCTTTGATCTGATTGATCACGAGAGCGGAATCTCCGAAGACACTCAAAAACTTGATCCTTAAGTCAATCGCAGCTTGAAGACCCATGATGCATGCCTCATACTCCGCCATGTTGTTGGTGCAGTTGAAACATAGCCGGGCGGTAAGGGGAGTATGAGTGCCTTGAGGGGATATGATCACAGTGCCGATACTGTTACCTAAAGCGTTGGAGGCTCCATCAAATTGCATAGACCATCGGGATCCTTCCTCAGGTCCTTCATCCGGTCCAGGTACTTCACAATCAGTCACTACCATGATGCTTTCGTCAGGAAATTCAAAGTTCATTGACTGGTAGTCATCCACTGCCTGGTGTGCCAAATGGTCTGCCAATACACTTCCTTTGATGGCTTTCTGAGTTGTGTACTGGATGTCGTATTCTGTCAAGATCATCTGCCATCTTGCTATTCTCCCAGACAGAGCAGGCTTTTTGAATATGTACTTTATCGGATCCATTTTTGAAATCAACAAAGTAGTGTGAGTCAGCATATACTGTCTCAGCCGTCGAGCAGCCCATACCAAAGCGCAGCAAGTTTTCTCGAGCAGTGAGTATCGGGTCTCACAGTCGGTAAACTTTTTGCTAAGGTAATAAATGGCGTGCTCTTTTCGGCCAGAATCGTCATGCTGTCCCAGCACACACCCCATTGAGCTGTCAAGTACTGTCAGGTATAGTATTAGAGGTCTCCCTTCAACCGGTGGCATAAGGATGGGTGGTTCTTGGAGATACTCTTTGATTTTGTCGAAAGCGGCCTGACATTCATTGTTCCAACATACTACCTGATCTTTCTTCAGCAGCTTGAAGATTGGTTCACAGGTAGCAGTTAGATGCGAGATGAATAGGGCAATATAATTCAGACGTCCTAGAAAGCCTCTGACTTCTTTCTCTGTCTTGGGAACTGGCATCTTTTGTATGGCTTTAACCTTGGCAGGGTCCACTTGAATACCTTTTTCGCTCACGACGAAGCCTAGCAACTTTCCAGATCTTACCCCAAAGGTGCACTTGTTCGGGTTCAACCTCAGCTTGTATAATTTCAGACGGTCAAACAGCTTCTGTAGATGGTCGAGGTGTTCCTCCTCAGTTTGGGACCTTGCAATCATATCATCGACATACACTTCAATCTCATGATGGATCATGTCATGAAATAAAGCAACCATGGCACGTTGGTAGGTTGCCCCTGCATTTTTCAACCCGAATGGCATGACCTTGTAGCAGAAGGTGCCCCACTGAGTAACAAAGGTAGTCTTTTCCATATCTTCAGGAGCCATCTTGATCTGATTATAACCTGAGAAACCATCCATGATAGAGAACACCTTGTGCTGAGCCGTATTGTCAACCAGAACATCGATGTGAGGTAGAGGGAAGTCATCCTTGGGGCTGGCCCTGTTCAAATCCCTGTAGTCAACACACATTCTGACCTTACCATCTTTCTTCGGCACCGGAACCACATTGGCAACCCACTGAGGGTAAGAAGTCACTGCTAGAAACCCGACATCAAACTGTTTCATAACCTCAGCTTTGATCTTCTCAGACATCTCTGGACGCATACGGCGGACCTTTTGTTTAACCGGAGGGCATTCTTCCTTGGTAGGAAAATGATGGACCACAATGTCGGTATCCAACCCAGGCATGTCTTCGTAAGACCAGGCAAAGATTTCCATGTAGTCATGCAGCATCTGGATCAGCCGTCGTTTCACACTGAGCTCTAGATTCGCACCAATCTTGACTTCCTTTCTGTCTGTCTCAGTACCCAGATTTACCGTTTCCACTGGCTCTTCATGTGGTTGAATGGACCTCTCTTCCTGGAGTAACAGTCTTGCAAGTTTGCCAGGCACCTCGCAATCATCTTCACCTTCGTCTTCGGCTAAGTTGATCGGATTTTCGAAGTCATAACTGGCAGTAGCAGAGTCGTTACCAGTGAGATCCAGAGTGGATTGAAACCTGTATGGGTGAGTGTGTGTAAATATAGCTGTTTTGCAATATATAAAGAAAGAAAGAAAGATAGGGAGCACAAGATTTGAAATGCAAAAAACGTCCAATGTCTTTATTCATGATATATGGAAATGACAAGTAATAAGCCCTCACAAATGAAGCCAACGGTGCCTCGGGTAAGACATTGGGCCATAAAGTTTCAATTTATTGTTTATTACAAATTAAAAAACAAAGGAATTCATTACTGCGTAACAAAAGTAACAGGTATGTGATCTTTGGAAGTCCAATTGTTCAGTCCACCGTCGGCCGTCGGGTAGATCCAGCTATCAAACTCAGACTCCTCCACATCGCCTTCAATAGCGTTCACTCCCGGGTTGGTGATGAACACGGGAGGTCTTCCGATCTTTGCTTTGCGCACAACCCTCTAAGCCTCTGCAGTAAAACCCAGCCCAAATTTGTCAGTCTTAGGAGTAAAATCAGGGAGCCGGCCCCAGTTAGCACATTCACCTTTCTCAATTACAGCCTGGGCATCCTTCAAGGAAGCCATCTTCAAAGGAAAGTCTTCTTCAATCACTCTCTCAGTTGACGCCAATGTTGGAGGTACCTCTTCAAAATGTTGAAAGGGGGTTTCAATAAACTCCCCGTCCATCTCAATATACCGGAACGAGTTCAGATGACTAACCATGTATTCTTCCTCCCCCTGCACTGTAACAATCTTCCCTCTGACAGGGTATTTGAGCTTCTGGTGTAGAGTGGAGGTCACTGCCCCAGCTTTGTGAATCCAAGGTCGACCCAGCAAACAGGAATAAGATGGACGGATGTCCATCACATAGAACGTTGAATCAAAGACTTGGGAACCAACATGAATCGGAATATCCACCTCGCCATGAACCATCCTCTTCGATCCGTCAAAGGCTCGGACAATGATGTTGCTAGGCTTCAACTCCAGGCCCTCACAATCCAACCGGTCTAAGGCCTTCTTGGGAAATAAATTCAGGGAAGAACCGGTGTCCACCAACACGTGTGCGAGAGTAGTGCCCCTGCATTCTATGGAGACATGCATGGCATCATTATGGTTTTTTCCATTAGCGGTAAGATCAGCATCCGAGAAACCCAAACCATTTTCAGCGGTCAAGTTGGCCACACAGTCAGTGAATTGATCCGTAGATGTCTCTTGTGGCACATGGGCCGTCTTCAGAAGTGAAATCAGGGCCTTGGCATGGGCCTCTGAGCACAGCAGCAATGATAGCATAGAGATCTTGGAGGGGGTATGCCCCAGCTGTTCAACGATGTTGAAATCACTCTTCTTGATTATCTTAAGGATTTCCTCCATCTCTTGCTGGGAGGCTTCAACATTAACAGTCTTTGGTGCCTCCATCCGGGCAGGCACATCATCAATCCCATTGCCCCGAGTGTCAGATGACTCGGCAGCAGGGGTAGAAACTGGATCAGAAGTGGAAACAGGCGCACTTGCAGGCGTTATTATAAGAGGTCTTCGAATAACTGGTGGCGCAATGTCAGGAGAGAAGAGCCTGCCACTGCGAGTAACTTTAGCGGGACCAGTGATGTTACTGATACCGGTACCGGTGTTGAACTCCTGCTTCACTCCAAGTACATACACATCTTCCCCATAATGCCATGGGACAGCCTTGTCAGATTCATAGGGGAGAGGCCCCGGAACAGTAATGATAATGGGTGCAACAGACATGATTTTGACTGGCTTCCTCGGGGGAGCCTTGGTAGGATTATTGAAAATTGTGACGACAGATACTTCTTCAGCGGGAACAAAAGGAACAGTGGTCTTCTTGAACAATATTTCTTTGCTATCCATCAATCTTTGGATGCCTGACTTCAGCAACGGACAACCAGTGGGGGAAACAGCACACAGAAGGCAACCCTTGCTACAACCCGGAAATAAACCGGCCAGCAACAGGATCCTCTTAACGGTCAATAAAGGGGTAGCAACATGATCCACAGAAACTGCATACAAGTCTTCCTCAATAGCATTTACTCTATGTTGGGGCATAGGAGCAGTCACAACGTTGGGCCTTTCGGGCGCCTCAAATTGTATCTCCTTCGCATCGATAAGGTCCTGAACCTTATTTCTCAGGGCCCAGAAATCATCAGTAGAATGCCTCGGGCTATCAGAGTGATAAGCACAGCGGGCATTTGGATTATACTTCGGAGAGGTCGTGTTCACCACCTTCGGTGCCTCTCTGACGGTCACCAAGTTGGTCGATAGCAGTTGTGGCAAGATCTGTGACAAGGTCATACTAAGCCGGGTATATTCTCTTCTGGGTCTCTCATCCCTTGGTTGGTTAGGTTGCCGAGGAGCGGCAGCAGGCTTTGCAATCACCACCGCGTTGACAGCTTGGCGGCACTCT
Source organism: Vicia faba (assembly GCA_948472305.1). Classification (NCBI taxonomy): domain Eukaryota; kingdom Viridiplantae; phylum Streptophyta; class Magnoliopsida; order Fabales; family Fabaceae; genus Vicia; species Vicia faba. The sequence goes on from OX451738.1 coordinate 494,581,814, forward strand.
GGTTTGTTTTGCCTCCTAGGCCCATACACAGCACTAGCTTCCTTTTTGAAAGGCTTCTTCTCAGAACTTGAGGACGCACCTTTCTGAATCTTCCCTGATTTCATACCAGCCTCTATCCTTTCCCCAGTCAGGATGAGATCTGTAAACCCTGCATACGAATTGCCAATGAGATGATTGAAGAACTGCCCGGATAGAGTCCCCAAGAACATGTCCACTAATTCACGGTCGGTTAATGGTGGCTGCACCCTGCCAGCCAGGTCCCTCCATTTCTGCACATACTCTTTAAAACCTTCTCCCAATCCTAGCGACATACCCTGGAGTTGGGTACGTGTAGGAGCGAGGTCGGCATTATACTGATACTGCTTGTAAAAAGCAGTAGCCAACTCCTCTCAGTTATGAACCTTGGTTCCATCCAGCTGATAGAACCATTCGAGATGAGTCCCTGAAAGACTCTCCTGGAAGAAGTGGATCCACAAGTTCTTGTCCACAGTGTATGGTTGGATCTTCCGCACATAAGATCTGAGATGTAGCTTAGGGCAGGACGCCCCATCATACTTTGCGAAAGATGGTGCTTTGAACTTGTGTGGGATCACCACACCAGAAGATAGACCCAAGTCTCCGAAATCCAAACCAGGCACCTGTTGAATTTCCATGGCATTCAGATGGTCTTCCAACTGTTTGTACTTGTCTTCAGCAGGAGGGTACTGCTCCTCATTAAAATCAGTCTCGTTGTCAGAGACCACCGGACTAGGAACCCTTCCCCCTTGGGGACTGCCTTTTCCCACAGAAGAACCAGCTTGATCAACCTCATTCTGCAGTGTGTTACCAAACCTCCGGCCCGTGTTGAATAGTACAATTCTCTTCTTCTTCTTTTTGACCAGCAGAGCCTTCAGTTCCTCCTGACCTTGGGCTAAACTCATAATCAGCTCTTGGAATTGGGCATTCTGAGCCCGAAGGGCCTTGATAGACTGCTCGGTAGATGATTCAGGGTTCATGATGCTGAAATAAATAGCGAAGAACATTAAGCAACTTGAAAAGAAGAGTACCTGCGATGCACATGATGCATGATATGTGTTTATGCAATGCATTCAAGGGTTCGAAAGTTAAAATTTGTTGTAGACAAAAAGGAACACACGTTATCATTAGGAAATAATTGTTCAGTACATCAAAGCCTCATGGGCAAAATATTACAAAAGCAAATCAATCCCAGAAGACACTACGCATCCTCTTTGGAGCTATGTAAGTGTTGAGAGTCTTTTCCTCGTGCAGTAGGCGGGTGAGCTCCAAGACCTTCTTCTCACTAGCATGTAGACTGGTCTCAAGAGAATTCCGTTCTTCCTTAAGCTGGATCCAGCTCTTCTGCATTTCCTCCCAGGATGTAGGCATGTCAGGATGTTGAATGGTGTAGGACATCTCTCCTTCCAAAATTGGCTCCTTGATCACTGGGAGAACATGAGGATATGGCATCACTAACTTCTGGGAGCGGGCTCGTACCCACTTGAGATAAGGTTCCAACGGGATGGAATTCCTGTGCCCCAGTGTCTTGCTGTCTATCTTGTTGGGCATCCTCCAAGCTCTGATAAATCTCTGGCGAAGTCCTTGTGCATCGTCGTCGAAGTCAAAAACTATGTCAGGAAGTAACATGTCATGAGGGCCATCCCTCCGAGCATAACCAAACAGTCTCCAGGCCAGACAGGGGTTGTAAGTGATACCTCCTCTGATTCCAAGTAAAGGAACATTAGGAAACTCCCCGCAATGATCAATGATAGTGACATCCTCTCTGGACCGAGAACACCAATGTATATCAGCATGTGTAAGAGTCATTAACCGTTGTGACCATCTCAAACCCCGCTCATTCTTCAGAACTGATTGTGGAAGGTGCGAAATTAACCACCTTCCCAGGAGAGGAGTGCAGCACATAAGAACACCTCTTTTTCTCATGGTTCGAGTGTAACATGAGTGAAGGATGTCCCCAAGCAACGTAGGTATAGGATTCCTGGTCATGAAGATCTGGACTGCACTGATATCTAAAAGCTGATCGGGATTCGGGAACAAAACCAATCCATAGACAAGGTGGGCCACAACTTCTTCAAAGGCTTGTAGGTCAAGGGAATTCCAACATTCTTGGGCCTTCTCAAACAGAAACCTGGCCAAGAACCCTTTGATACCACTTCTAACTTCCCAATATCCCTTGATGTCAGATGGTTGTAGGCGTAGTGCTTTGGCAATCTCTTCCAGTTTGGGTTCCTTTTCCGTACCGTTGTAGGGTAGTTGACTAAGGATAGGGATCTTCAGAAGCCGGGAGAACTCTTCTAATGTAGGCACCAGTTGATAATCCAGGAAAGTAAAACAGTGGTGCAGAGGGTCAAAGAACTGGAAGAGGACCTTTATCATATCTTCCTCAATGTTGGTGTTGACCAAGCTGATGAGTTTTCCATGTCTCTCACCGAAAGAAGAGCTCTCTGGAATCCTGGATATAAGTTCCTTAAGCTGAGGAGGGATCCTTACAAGGCTGATCTGAATTGTCTTTCTGCGAATAGTTTCCATGTGCTACAAAACAAGAACAAAGATGAAGATTCGAACCCCTGAAATGGTTAGTCAATGCATATGATGTTGTATGATGTTATGATGCTATGATTAAACACACCACAAATATTCACAAGAAGCAAACATGGTAAGGCACACGAGTCACACCACAGCCCTTAGAGTTTAGGCCAGCATGGGGTCTAGGTATTACCCTCTTGAAGTTGTGGGCTCAAAACCTGTCCTATCCGAAGTAATCGGGTTCTAAGGGTCCCAATATCATTGGATTGCTTTCATTGTTCATCGTTTCGATTTAGCCACTGAACTGGCGAACGAAATATTCCAAGAAAACAACCCTCAATTGAGTGTAGTATCGAGTATCAACCAACCTCGGACTGCACCAAAGTCAGTTATCTCACTACCCTAAAGAGGCCAAGATGGTTCAATTAAGGTTCCTAAGGTCAGTTGATGCTTCACGACACCACGCGGCGGCCCCGTACTCTCCTTGACTGGACTCAAGGGTTACCGGTACTCACCAAAGTGCCACATCAACGTAGCAGACTGCTTCAACCATGTCGGTATACCCCGCACAGTTCCCTCACAGTCTTGTTGCTACTTTCTAAGAAGGTATCCCCCAGATCCGGGTTAGGATCTATAGAACTCCCAAGACAGTACCCACAATAATAAAGCAAACAATTCAGACAATTGAAAACACAAATGATCTTAGTCCTAAGGAACACCTCACTTTAATAGTTCCCAGCAGAGTCTCCAGTTCTGTGATCGGTGGATTTAGAACTGACTGTTTAACGCTGGTTCGCGAAATGTCGCGGAAGCAAGAGTCGCCACCGTCTTTTATTTTCTCCAATATGGACAGGACAAAAGCACAACAAAATTCCTTATGAGATTATCTCTCGGTTCGGGAGGTAGATTTATAGAAAGGGAAGGTGTTAGCACCCTTTCTATCCATGGTTATCCATGGGCTCTTAGATACTTGCTCATTGTGTTTTCAAAATGTTTGTTTGCTTTTCAAGTGTGAGTGGGTTTGAAAAAGTTTCGTTTAAAGATTTATGGATAACTCTTGTATCAGTCCTCAAGAGTGTTTGAAAAATTGTTTTGAAAGCTTTTGAAAGTGTCGATGTGAAAAGAGTTTTGATTTGTTTTTGAATAGAGCAAGTATCTATGAGTCATCTACCTACCCTAAGGAATTAGGCTGTGTAAATGTCCTTAAGGTAATGCCATCCCACCATTGAGAGGTAGGTAGCACCACCGTTGGAGGTGTTCGGGTCAATTCGAGTGTAGGGACAGTGTGGTCACCGAAGCAACAGTTAGGACACCTTAGAAGCTACCCTTATGTCCTTGATCCTTTTTTAATCCGAGGCAACCGTTTCGAGGAAACTTTTCCGAGGCAACCGTTTCGAGGCAACTTGTTTCGAGGCAACTGAATCATGGACATAAGGACTTACTAAGATGTCCCATACTTGACGACCACGTTTCGAAGGCAACAGGTGAGGCGTACCCTAGAAGTTGTGTGTGTATTTGTGTGTTGTTTTCATGTATTGTTATCTTTGATCAGGTCATTGTGAGCTACGCTTGTTTTTAATTAGCCATACATTCTTTCATGCAATTTAGAATTTAAGAGTGCAGAAATTTAAATGCGGAAAGGTAAAAGCTACGCTATTACAAGGCGCTGGTCTATACATTGCCAAAATACAAAGACCCGTTTGATAAAAATGCGGAAAGTAAAATACCTAATTACTATTACAATCCTTGAGCAGTTACATAATATTCGAAAAGAAAATAAATGTGCGAAAAGAAATTAAAATTAGGACGTCCGAGGGTTTTGACCCTTTGCTTGAACTTAAATGGAATTAAAAGCTAATTAATTATTTTATTAAAAAAAGAAGATGTTTTTTATGTTTTTGGTATTTATGAAATAAAGAAAATTAAAATTAGAAGGAAACCCTAGTTCTAAATATTTTAATTGTTAATGAAGATATTAAAGTTGACCTAATTTACTAATTAATTAATGTACATGTTTATTTACAAAAATAAATAGTAATTAATAATAATAAATAATGAGACAAATAATTAATTAAGAAAAGGATTAAAGTTTAAAACCTAAATTAACTAAATTAATTATTAAAATTTATTTACAAAAATATTTAAATGGTGAAATTAATAATAATTTTACATTTTTCTGTTTTTTATATTATGAAAAGAAAATTATTTTAAGTGAATTAAATAAAAATAATTAAGAGGATTAAAAGAATTAAAAAGAAAAGAAAAGAAAATTAAAAATAGAATACAAACACATGGGGTATCAGGCCCAGAATGGAGGTGTTTTGGAGCAATCTGGCCCATTAGCATAGAGCCTTGTTTGACTTTCCACGCCTGCGTGTACATTGGTTGACTAGGGTGCACTCTGGAATTCATTTAGTGGCCCTTGGATGGAAGCTCATGGCCATGTGGCAAGCTTGGACGTGAGGCTGCATGATGGACCTTGGGGCGTGTACTGCATGGGAATGTATTAGAACAAAAATCATGAATTAAGTGGGGGGACCTGGGAATCGAACCCAGGTCCCTATGCCTGCAAGATACCTCATCAACCAACTGGGCTATTGCGTTTGTTTGTTAACATAATGGAGAGTAATTATTATATGAAAAAATAAGTGTTAGTGGTATGAACAAAAAATTCACGCGCCAAATTTGAATGCTCCTATTATGTGATGACACGCTAGCTTTCTTCTTCGTTTATCTGCAAACAGAAAACAAGTAGCGGGGGTTTTAAACCCCCACTAAACGAAACCTGTGAAAATAGCGATTAGAGGCTGAGTTAATATAAAAAGGGTGCGAGGGCATTATTGGATTCGTCTTGCTGCAACGATTATGTCCATATAGGTTTGGTGGTCTAATTTTACCATATACGAGAACCCCTAATTTGAAGCTTCTGAAACCCTAGGTTTCATCCATGGCAGATTTTGATACAAGCATCTTTAGAACAATTAAACTATGCCAAAAGTTTCAGAAGGTCATTAGTAGCATGAATCAATAATTAAAACACATGAATGATGCGTGGAAATTAAAATTCGATAATGGACATTTTTGTGGAAAACGCGATGCTGTTCTACCGTTTCTTTGAGTATGGAGACTTGTTCTTGATGCCAATAGTTTCCTAGCAATGTCAGTAAGGCAATGGAAGTGTTTTAAAGCCTTGAATCGCCCTGCAAATATGATTTCAGATTCCAAGTTTTTGATGAAAAGTTGCAACTTTGTTCTGAGTTTGTGAGCAGTTTTTCGTGTGTGTTAGCATTAGGTTATGTTGTGCCTTTGTATCTGAATGGAATTAGGTCAAAAAGCCAAGCCCATAGTCCATGAATTAATGATTTTGATATTTGATTTCCAATCATGTAAATCCAATCTTTTTTCAATCTTTTTGCCATGAAACTCTTGCCAATTGTGAAAGATATTTCCTTTTTGAATGTGAAACGAAATCTTTAGCACATAATGAGTGAATTTTCTGCACAAAAAGATTTGAAAAGTATTATTTGATATTTTTTCATATTTAAATCTAATTAAATGAATTAATAATAATAAAAATTCAATTAATTAGTCAAAAATAAGAAAATAAATCCCTTTGAGGTCAATGGGTCGTGCATAGCCTTTGGGTAATGATTCATGAAAGAAATTGAGGCCCATTAGCAATTTTGAAGCTTTTGAAGCAAAGTTGACTTTTTCAAAATTCCCAAAAATTTCCCAACTTCTCCAAGGCATATCTTGCTCAATTTTGAAGCTATGAACATGTTTTTGGACATTTTGGAAAGTTCTTGAAGTCCTCTAACCAATGTCTTTGGTCCCATGTCATTTTGATTTACCAATCTCAAGTTATGGTCTTTGACTTAAAGTGCCTTTTTGTTGACTTTTGAAAATGACCTATAATGTTGAAATTGATAACTTTTTGTGAGAGCATTTCTTGGACTTGAAGTGTGAAGATGAGTTGTAGGAAATATCATTCTCTTAAATATGAGCATTGGATGGGATTTTTCTGATAAACCATGAGGAAGTTATGTCCTGGTCAATTTGCAGTTGACTTTTTCGACTGTCCAAAAATAGAAACTTTTGCATCTTGAGACTTTTTGAGCCATGCTTTGAGAATCATGATCAAGAATTGATCAAATGATGTTTGTGGCTTCAAAATAAGATGTTGATCAAAAATTTTGACTTTTGACTGTCAAATGACCATTTTGCCCCTACAGTTGACTGTGAAGCATTTAGGGTTTTTGACTGTGCAATTTGATGCTGTGAGTCTTGAAACTTGGCATATGGATGCTTGACAATGTTTATGGGCATATGGGACTTGATTGGACCCTTGAAAACTTCAATTTCTTTGCAAGAACCAAAACCCCAATTTTGACTATGTTAGGAGGCAATTGGACTTTGCAACCTTTGAGGGATTTTGAACCATCTGGAGATTGATCTTGGCAAATCTTGAAGAATATGGGAGGGCAAATTTTGGGGTACAACAGTAGTGATCATTGATCAATATGTTAGATTTGTTGATGGATCTTATTTTATTTTTGGTCATGTGAGAAAATACTCCTTCTACCTAATTTGTTGGTATGTTATGTGTTAAAAGTCATAGGGGAGTAATGTCATCTTTGGTGACTTAGTTTTACTTGTGTTTCTAGGGATCAAGATCCTTTCTAGGAGGTAATAAATAATTATAACATTAGGTTTTAGGAGGTATGATTTAAATGAAAATTTTCTTTCCTTCATGTTATTTGATACTAGAGATTTTATGGCTACATTTCTTTTGAAGTTTTTCAGTCTAGTAGGCTTGTCTTATTTGTAAGAGGCTCCTAGGAAAGGTATTTCAAATTTTTTTCTGAAGCGTTCATTTTGAGTTGATATCTTCACATTCTTAACGGATGATATTAGGGTTTTTCCTACAATGATTAGGTTGGTGTTTAATTCTCTTAATTGGATCTGGATATATTCTATCGGCAATTTAGTAAAGAAATCTCTTAGGGATTCTTGACATATGCGGGAGTAGGACTTGTATCCTCTCATGAAAGTTCCTTCCATGTACCATGATTCTAAGATTCTCTTTTCAAGAATCACCTTTCTATCTTCTTGATACTTATCTCTTATGGAGGAAAAAATGTTATCTCTCTTTTGTTGGGGGTATCTTAGGCCTTTGGTTTTATGGCTTCATGATAGAATAATATGAGAAAGGAAGTAATCCTACTTGAGAGAATAAAAGTATGACATATGTAAGAGAAGGTTAGAGTTCAATACTGATTTATAGTGATGCTTTATGGGCTCTTTGAGTGTATGGATCGAAGGAATTTGATGAGTATATTACGATATCCTAAAATTAAATCAAAACTTGCTTTTTCTGATCTTGATAATCGATTAAATTTCCTTCTAATCAGTAAGATTTCTCAATCTTCCCGTTCTGGAGGAGATCTTCATAATTGCTAAGATTCTCTTTGCTTGGCGCCCATGATAAACTTTGATTTGTTCTGAAAATATATTTTTGGATCTTTTCTAATCGGTTAGCAAAATATTTTAATCAATTACTTTCTCCTATTTAAGAATTGTTGAGCTAGCTAGGCTTTGTGTTCTATTCTCCATCTTTATGATTCTCAGTTTCTCTTTGTTTGCACCTCCAACTATTGCTTTAGTACCCTTTTTCTTAAAATATTTGAAAACATTTATTTTATGGGTTAGAGATATTTAACTCAAAAGATTGGTAGAAATAATTTATGTCAAAGCATAAACAAAGTAATTGAAATTATGGGACTTTAAAACATATGCAACGACTGATGTCCCAATTCCAACATAATGTCAAGATAAATGTCATGACATCATTTGCTTACAGAAAATACTTGCTAAAAAAGGATATTATGCATAAAATAAATTTCAGAAAAATAAACAGCACAATTAATTGTTAAGCCAGTTTGGTGCAATGTCACCTACTCAGGGGGCTACCAAGTCAGAAAGGAAATTCACTACGATGGTATTAGTTCAAAGCTAAACCAACCCTAGTTTACAACTTATCACCTAATCTCTACCTTGTGCAACTTCTACCTAGACACCTCCAGATATGATATCCCCCTCTCACTTTTAATCAACTCAGTGATACAAACAGTCACAAACCTTGTGACTAGACTAAAAGAACCAAATAGAAGATTACACTTCAAATACAATACTTAGTTTTTCTTAAAAATTTCAACTAAGAAAAATAATCAACTCTTTTATTAAAAGCTCATGAGTGATAATAATCAGTCTACCTCAATGTATCCGAAGATACATGAGTGACACACAAAGAACAAAAACACAAAGAACTTAAAAGACTCTCAAAACCCTAAACCTTTATGTTGCACCCATGATTTTGTTGTTATGAATGCTTAATATTTTAGGTTTAGCAAGTCCTTATTTATAGACTCTTGCAGTATGGGCTTGAACTCTTCAATCAAATCCAATCTTCACTTTTAAAATCAACTGCAAGATCTTCACACAAAAATAGGAACAAATCTTCAAAGTTTCCTAAAAAGTCTCAAAGATCCTTTTTATGAAATCAAATCAAATATGCACTTGTTCCTAAAAAATCCTTAATTAGTTGCGCCTGTATGAGTACCAAAATCTTCAAGAATCTCATTTTTTTCAATCAAATCTTCAAGAAAAATAAAAGCAGCGCCTGTTGTACAATAGGCCACGATGTCACGACATCTAGCTCAACATATGTCTAAAACACATGAGAGCAGAACATGTCATGACAGATGATCAAGATGTTGTGACATCTTGGTCAACATCAGATAAGAACCATGTTTTAGCAAAAAATTTGTCAATCCTAAAGTCGTGGATCTAATAGTAATAAAAATAACTATTTTAAGGGGTTAACAGATTTAACTGATCATTTCAAACTTAGAATAATTTTTACTTTTCTCAATAAATAATTCTAGATATGTATTTCCCAGGTGGGATGAACACCTCATGGTGTACCCTTATCATCACATCGTTGGATGTAGGAGTTGGTAAACAATAGAATAAATAAGACCATTGCAAACCTTTTATTCAACTGATCCCTTCTGATCATTTAATCTTGAGATTTATCTCAAATATTTTTCTTTGATCATAATGGTTGACATCGTTCATCCTTGTGATCAAATATTTTAAATAGAATTTGTATACTTCTAGAATATACTGATTCTTTGTACAACTTTTACATAATCACTTAGTCTCAGAGCTATAAAAAAATCCTGCAAAAACAAATAGATTTTTTCCTTTGGTGCCCATAATATAGCAATTATTGGAAACTTCCCTTTTCTGAGTTTTATGATCCCATGATCTCATCTTTCTCATTGTGTGTCTTTATGCATATTTCTTCTTCTTTGTTTGAAGATGTTTATTTCTTCTTATTTATTCTAATGTTTCAGAAAACTTCTTCATCTTCTCTGTTGTTATTTGAACAAGAGGATCCTTCGCCTGTTTTATCTTTGAGTTTTATCTTTTGAAGGTTTAAGCTGGGTTGGTAGGATGGTGATTCTTCTATTTGGATTTGTTCATCTTTAATTCAGCTCATTCATCTTCTTTATGATTTCCTTCTTCCATGAAGTTTATGAAATAGATTTAAGAGTTGGATTGATTTTCCAAATCTTAACTCTTAGATGTTTGTTAGAAAAATAATTATATATGACTCGATCTAGAAAACTTTTAAAGCTAATATCTATTTTATTTTTTGCCTTGTGTGTTCATTTTCTCTTGTCGGGTATTTTTGAAGAAAATTCATATTTCCTTTTCAGATCTCCCACATTTCCATTGCGGTTGAATAATGGTGAAGAGTTCACAGGAATTAAAAATACAATCATAAAGCTCTTAATTTTAAAGATCTATATCAATCCTTCTTTACCTCTTTAGCCAAAAAATATTTGTCCACTATCAATCATAATTTTGATGAGTAGGGTGAACTGGACAATCAACTATTGTTTTCAAAGAAAAAATTTAAGTTTAAATTTCAAAAAGTGAAAGTTTGTTATTTTCAAAAAGGTGGCGGTGACTTTAAAAATAGAACTTGTGTAGGAAGTCGTCTTCCTCCAGAGATGATAGTCCTTTAAACATGAGTTAGACTCTGATACAACTCGTTGGACTTGATACTATACACACAAGAGGGGGAGGTGAATTGTGTTATTTGGAAAAACATTTGTTCTGAAAATTTTTGGCAATTTAATCAGAAATTGAAAATATTTTCTAAGTCTAAGCAGCGGAAATAAAATATTTAAATTGCAGAAATTAAAATTTTTAAGGGAGAAGAAAGACACCATGAATTATAGAGGTTCAGTAAAAAATAAAAGTACCAACTCCTCTCCCCAAGACTTGGTATTGCAATTTTCCAATAATACTTGAGAGCTTTTACTATAAAAGACTCACGAACCCCCTTATACAAGGAAATGGCCCTACAACCGTAATAATACACGGTGGTAGATATGAGCATTTGCGTCTTTTCCAATAAACTTTTTAGGTTGAAGTGGACAAGCTTCCTTTCCAATTGTAAATTGAAGAGGTTAGTCTTCTCTCCATGAACACGGACCTTGTACTCGTTAGTCTTCAAGTTCCAAAATATATCTGAGCTTAATTGGTTTAACAGGATAGCTAAATAACCTTTTGGATTTTAAACAGGATGATATCAAAACCTATCATGGTTTTAACTGGGATAACCATGAATCAATGGTAAGATATTCAAAGCTAGATGATCTTTAACTTATAGGGATTGTATGCTTGGAAATACCTTCTTAGTTTTTGAGTTGCCACCATCACAGCCAAGGCAGCTTTCTCAATTTTCAAATATCGAGTTTTTGCTCCAGCTAAGGCTTTGGATATGAAGTATATTGGAGTATTCCCATTATTTTTTCTTATGAGGACGACACTTAATGCTTCCTCGATCACTGCTTGGTAAAAATATCATTTCTCACCTGGTGATGGTCGGGTGAGCTCTGGCGGGGTAGCCAAGATCCCTTTCAAGGAATCAAATGTAACATTACATTTGATGTTCCAATCGAACTTTGCTTATTTTCTCAGAAATTTGTAGAATGGTAACACTTGTTGGTATAATTTCAAAATGAACATATTCAGAGATGTCAGTATTCCGTTCAATTTATGTATGTCCTTCTTAGAAGTTGGGGCTTTCATTTGAATGACTGCTTCATATTCGTTTAGGTTTGCTTTAATCCTCTATTACTTAAAGTAGAAACCTAAAACATTATCGACCCTTATGGAAAAGGTGCATTTTTAGGGGTTAAGCCTCATGTTGTATTTCCAGACCCTTTTAAACACTCGGACGAGGTGTTAAACATGTAGGGAATTTGCATCAGACTTCACGGCCATATCATCCATGTATACTTCCATTGTTTCCCATATTTATTATTGTAATAATTTGTTCATCATCCAATGGTAGGTTTCCCCGACATTCTTTAGCCCGAACAACGTGGCATTATATTGATAATTGGCTTGTTCCATCATGAACACAATTCTCACTCGGTAAGGTCCATACACTGGAATCTAGTTGCAAATGAGGATAAGTGCGATATGTGTGTGCTTAGTGTGCCATAGGAGTTTTGGAGCCTGTACTTGAAGTGGTGAGCATGCTTAGAGTGGTCCTAGGCGGGCTTAGCATGCTATGGTTGTTTGATGAATAAGTGGTTTCGCGCTTAGCATGCTTGTGCGGGCTAAGCATGATCTGCAATTTTAGATTTTGTATAAATAGCTTATAATCGATTTTTTTGGGTTTTTTATCACCCTTTTCCCCTTTGAAGAGGCTCTAGTCCAATTTTAATAGTTTAGAGGTTTAGGAAACATCATTGGGTGCTACACCATTTCGATTAGTTATGGGTTGGCACGAATCACTTTGATAACATGAGAAGTTTTTGGTTCATCTCCTTCTTCTCTATGTATCATTCCAATGATGGGTGTTGTATGTATATTTTAATCTTATTGTATGTACATTTGTTGATCATGGGATTGTATATATGAGAAGAATCTAATACACCCCAAAGTCAGTAGTCAAATCACTAGTTATACCACTCCACTACACACACCATTACTCCCCGTTTTTTCCATTACTTGGAAAAGGCATGAAAATCAAGAAAACCAGAGTAGTACTACCAGAGGAGTACTCCAATGCAAATCCAATCTTTGAAATTTTTTAAATTCAAATCTTTTTACAAACTGATTTGGATTAACAAACTGCATCAATAAGATATTTTCTATATAAATGCAGTACTATATTCTTGGAACTAAGATGTCCCCTACATGTTCTAGACATCTTTCTTGGTAATTTTCCTATAAAAATAAGCCAATAAAAGAAAGAAAAATCTCCCCCTTTGGATATTTTTTAAGGCAAAGCACAAATTAAACACTTCTTCAAGGTTTCACCATAACTAGTACTCAAGATACAAAAACTATAAAATAAGTATGTCATTTTCTTTGTCTCCCCCTCTTTGTCTCAAAAGAGCCAAAGGACATAAGACCAGCAACAAACAACAAACCAAAGTAGATGAAGACACAATAACAACACACAACTTCTTACAAACACGAGTTGAAAGCCACATCCTTTCAAAATAATCATATCATCATCTTCCCCGCAAACTTGTAGTAGAAGAAACAACATGTTGAGATCAAAAATCTCCAACATTTCTCCAACAAAAACCAAATCAGTTTCATCAACAGGTGCACAGCTGTTGGAAACAATGTCTAAGACATCTTTCTGCCTAAACATAATGTAACTAAAATTTAACAACCAATGAGAAGTAACATCATTAGTAATCACAAATTCCTTTATCAATTTAGGAAAACCATATCCATCATTCAACATTGTCTTCAAATACTTAGCATCATTAAGAAGCTCCATTATTTCATAATATTCTAGTACATCAACATAATGCTCCTTTTCCAGAGCCATTTTCCTATGATTAGCAATATTCATTTTCTTCCTAACTTATTTCTTAATAAAAATTACATATTTATTATTCTTCTTAGGAGTCTTCTTTGCCTTTGTATGAGTATAGTTCTTCTTGGAAGAAGCCATTTTAGCCTTCAACACAACCTTTCTATTTTCCACCTTTTTCTTTGACTTCTTGTCAGGCCTTTTACTAAGATCAACATATTTTGTAAAAACAACATGAAATCCATTGTTCTTCACACTATTCACCATATCATACACTTTAGAATTAATAGAGGCAACTTTCCCATCCTTCCTCTGAGTTGGAAACTCAGTTACCAACATGTCATACAGGTTGTCTAGCACATCCTATTTGATATATACCTTCAAGTACCTATTGAGGGATACACTTTTCACTTCCATCTGATAAAGTGTGAACATAAGGCTACAATACATATGTAGAAACATTTAGATGCCTTCAAGATAGCCAATAGGAGTATAGTCTTCTGCATGGCCTTGTGTTATAAGTTTAACCTTCTTACTACTAACAATATTAATATTGTTATAAACAACATAAATGTATTTATGAACATGATCATCATCACTCATAGAATAATTCTTATGGGACACATAATCAATATATGGAATATTATGAGGAACTGTGTCTAAGACATGGTTCTTGACATCCAGCTTATACATGAGATTTAACACACCAAGAGAAACACCAATTTCAGCTTCACCAAACATAGTACATTGATTTTGAATAGTGAAAATTCCATAATTATGAGAAGTAACCCTGTTGCACCCCAAAATTTACCCTCCCATTTTTACTCAAAGCATGCTCCTAGAGATCCTCAATTGCTCAAGGTTAACCAAGAATTGACCAGACAAATTCTCCTCCTAAGCAATGAACCTCTAACTAGGGTTTCACTTATCATCAATATGTGTGAGCTCCAAATGTCTCAAATGTTTTCCATTATCCTTATATGCCTTCAAGATTGTCCATGACAAGTTCCATGCCTTGCACTACAAGTTTGCTCAGTCAATTTCTCAAATGCTTGGAAATCAACTATACTAGGTCAAAAGTCAACTATGGCCCATGTATAGTCAAACTTCAAGATTTTTGGTCAACATCAACATTTTTAATTGATATCCATCGTTTGATCAAGGGTTGATCATGATTCCTCAAAGAAATATCCCAAATTCATCAAAAGCCAAGAATTGCTAAATTAGGGTTTCTATAGGAAAAGTCAACTGAACTTTAACCAGGCATAACTTTCACATACTTCATCCATTTTCCCCCAACCAAAGCTCATATTGAAGAGAATCTCATTCCCTACAACTTCTCATTAGCTCTCAAGTCCAAGAAATGCACCATTTGAAAGATACAAGCTCATACATTACAAGTCATTTTTAGAAAGTCAACAAAAGGTACTTTTTGTCAAGAGCATTTACATCAAGATAAACCTTCAGATGCAAAATTGATCAAAATAGGGATTGAAGTAGACATCTCGGTCTTTCCAAAAAGTCAAAGGTCATCATCATAAGATAAAAATTGAGCAAGTTATGGCTTGAACAAGTTGGGAAAATTTGGGAATTTTCAAGAATTATGCATTGAGCAAATTTGAAGTTTTAAGTCAAGGGCTTAATTTCTCGGACTTCAAGCATCCTCCTAAGCTCATAGAGGACCTATAAAATTACTCTTACCATGGCTTACATTTTTTACTTATTTTTTACACATTTATTTTAATTTATTTCAAGTAAATATAAAATAAAATGTATAAAATGATTAGAGATGAGCTTGGAGCTTTGGGCTGATGTTTTGGTTTGCCTTGAAGCCCATGATTTCGTGCAGCATTGTCTAGACACATTCAAATTCAAAAATGGACAAGTTTGCATGTTTTTGGCCAAAGGTACAAATCTTTATTCATGGCTTTAAAACACATGATCATGGCTGTTTAATTCTATGCTATCTTGTCTTCTCATTCTACTCTATAAATACCAGGCCTTAGCAAGCATTAGCCACACAGAGATAGCCCCCAAAAGTCACACGAAATTGAAAAAAAAAAAAAAGCAAAGTTGGTAAAATTCAAAAGCACGGTTCCTGCTTTTCTCAATCCAAACAAAGGATCCCAATACACTCCTGGAGGTTCCCTGAAGTTATTCCAACCAATTCCAGGGCTTGCAGCTTCGTGAAACACCCTCCCCAAGTCACAGTTTGCATTAATTTTTTGAAATTCGTTTTCCTCCATTCACTCATTATTAATTTAATTTGCTTGCATATTTTGATTCGTGGTGATGCATAGAACGTTTTTGGATGTATTATTTTGAGGTTGAGTACAGTTTTGAGGACCCACCATTGTTAGGGTTCCGAGCTCCCAATTTAGGGAACCCTAGTTTTGTACCCCAAAATTTGCCCTCCCATATTTCTCAATACATTTCAAGTGAGGTCCTCAAATTGCTCAAGGAAGTCCAAGAGTTGACCAGACAAACTCTCTCCTAAGGCAGTCTACCCCAAATTAGGGTTTCAGTTTGCACCAAGATGTTTGAGTCCAAAGGATCCCAGATGCTCACCATTGTCCTAATATGTTCTCAATATCATCCATGTCAATTTTCAAGCCTTGTAGAGGAAGTTTGCTCAGCCAATTGCTCAAAGGCCTGAAAATCGAATTTGCTAGGGCAAAAGTCAACTGTGGCCCACATACAGTCAAACTTCAAGATTTTTGGTCAACATCCTCATTTTGAAGTAATATTCATCATTTGATCAAGGGTTGATCATGATTCCTCAAGGAATGCTCACAATTAATCAAAACCCAAAAGTTGCTAAATTAGGGTTTTGTAGGAAAAGTCAACTCAACTTTGACCAAGCATAACTTTCTCATACTTTATTAAACATGACCCATCCAAAGCTCATTTTGAAGAGGATGTAATTCCCTACAATCCATCTTCAGATCCCAAGTTCAAAATATGCACTCACAAGAAGATATGAATTTGGACATTATAGGTCATTTTGGAAAGTCAACAAAAACACCTTTTGGGTCAAAGCTTCATACATTAACATGGAAGACTCAATTGAGATGAGACCAAAAAGGATGCTTATAGGACATCTTAAGATTTCTAAAAAGTACAAGAACACATCTCTAGGATCAAAATTGAGAGAGTTATGCATTGGCCAAGTTGACCCTTTTTGCAAAATTGCCAAAAATCAAATGTGTCCGAAATTGCAATTTTTGTCAAATGGGCCCAACTTTTTATGCTTTCATTGAGTTTGTAATGTGACCCACGACCCATGAGCTCCTCCACTTCTCATCATTTTATTTTTGTCATTTATTTTGATTTTATTTCATTTAAATCAAATAAAATCAAAATAAAATAGTAAAAATATCAAAAGCTAATCAAATCTTGAGATTTTGTGCATGTTTAGGTCTATTACATAGCTGGAAGTGAGATCAAATTGTGCAAGGCTCATATGGACACAAAAAGATTGCATTTTGCTTGATTTGGAAATATTTGCACAAGGATCAAATCATGAATCAATAATCATAATTGACAGAGATTTGATACAAGTTTGCAACCCAAATTCATTCTAGGGTACATAAGGGACAATTGCAGACCAAAAACAAAGAGGCGAGAGGCGTCCAAGACAGAAAACAAAGTTGCAAAAATTCAAGAAAAGTTGTAAATCAATTTCCAGGTTTCAGACCATCTCAAGCCTTTCTAACCATCTCAATCGTTTGTTGGATATCTCTAGACTATAGTGCAACCATTAACAAGCGTCCCCATGTCTAGAATCACACTATAAGAGTCAAGTGATTCATCCCTTTTCTTGAATTCGCATATCTTAATTCTGGCATCTTTAACATGATTTATTAGAATATTCTTAATCCTTGAGTTATTTGCAAACTAATGGTTACAATTAATTTCGTTTTTGCTGACTGAACATGAAAGTGCCATGGCTAGGGTTCATGTTTTGTTTTTAGGGGTTTTGCATACATGAGAAATTAGGCATGGATAATGGTACCATGATGCTCGTGAGGTTGCAACGAGTTGATTGGTACCATTGGTTGTGATTTATCATGCAGGGACAAGATTTTGGAGTGGACAAGGGTTGTACATACGCCCATTGTCCGTAGGTAAAAGTAGTTTGTCTAAAACGACAGAGGCAACGAGGAAGATGATGGCGTGGCATGCTGTGAATGGACCATTTGAATTTCGCGTGTTTCAGAATTTGGTTTTTTTGTTTTATCATATAAGATTTGTTTATTATCATTTATACAAATAACGAAGCCAACTCAGTTGGCTAGCATGCAGCGTGAGAATGCCTAAGGGCCTGGGTTCGATCCCCAGATCCCAACATTGTTTCATTTTTTTTTGGCATAATCAAGTGCACGTATATCCAGCAAGTCCACCATACATCCTCAGTATCCAACCATTCCATGCATCAACACTCCAGATCCAAGGCCATCCCCTGGAGGTCCACAATACGCCCCAGTCAAGCATGTGCATAGGATTGGAAAAAGTCAAACAGGGCTAGAGCTTGTTAGGCTTGAAACTGCAAACTACACCCCCTTTTGCTGAAAACTACTAGGCCTATTATTATTCTTTCTTTTTTATTTTCTTTTATTTAATTCAATTAGTTTAATTATTTTTAACCTAAATTAATTTCTTTTTTCACAAAAATCACAAAATCAAGTTTCACAAATTTAGATTTAGGTTTTTTTATGATTTTATCAAATTTAATTTAATGATAGTTCAATTTAATTTAGGATTAATTCAAACTTTTTCATATATTTAAAATCAATTAGAAAAAATTAGGGTTAGCATGTGATTTAATTTTTATTTCTTTCTCAAAATAAAAAAATAAAAAAATAGGTTAATTTAATTATTTTTCTTAATTAAAATTAATTAGTAATTAGTTTTTTTTTATTTTTTCAATTAAACTTTATTTTCTTAAAATAATCAAAATAACACAAGAAATGATTTTTCTTTTAATTTGCAATTAGGCTTAGTTGGGGTCAAAACCCTAAATCTCTCGTTTTCGTTTCATCGCACGCGTTTATTATATTTTTTTGCAATATTAATGTAACTGCTCACGGTATGTGATAGTTTAATTAGGATTTTTATTTATTTATCGTTTTACGGGTTTTTGGCTATGTAATTAATCCCTACCCGAAGCCTTGTAATAGCGTAAGTTTTATTTCCCGCATTTTAATTCTCGCAAATATTAACTGTTAGATGTATGTAAATAGGATTGTATGGCAAGATTGCATGATAATTTAAAATGGCTAGAAAACCCTAATGTGCAAAGATAATAACTGAAATCAAATCACACACACATGCGTACCCTTAGGGTATACTCCCACTTCGGTTGCCTTCGGTAAACGGTCATTAAGTATAGGGTGTCTTAGTGGTTGCCCTCCTGTCTAACAAAAGATCAAATGTCCCATTCGGAAATGTAGCCTCGGAAACGTCGCCTCAGAAATGTTGCCTCGAATATGATTTTAAGACATTAGGGTTATTACTAAGACGTCCTAACATTGCTTTAGTGATCGTACGTCCCTTATGAATTGACCCTTACAACTCCAACGACGGTGCTTCCTATTTCTCAATAGTAGGATAACGCTATCTAAAGGAAACAAGAATAGAAACAACTTTTTTTTCGAGTAGGTAGATAACTGTTAGGTACTTGCTCAAAACAACAAACTTTTTTCACACAAACACTTTTCAAACTAAGTTTTCAAAACACTTCGTAACACTCTTGAAGACAGAAGCAAGGGTTAAAACGAAGTAAAACAAAACTTTTCAAAACAAACACACACAAGCAATTTCTAAAGATGAGCTAGTACCTAAGAGCCCATGGAAAACCACAGATAGAAAGGGTGTTAACACCTTCCCTTTCTATAATCTACCCCACGTACTCAAAATCTCGAAAAAGGAATTTTTCTGTGCTTTTTTCCTTTCCGGTTGGATAAAATAAAAGTAGGTGGCGACTCTTGCTTACCGCGACATTTTGCAAATACAAAATACAAACGTAAACCAGCATTTTCAAAATAGTCGGTTATGGTTGCTATACCTTAGGATCTAGTTCATCATAAATTGCTTCTCTTGTTTATTTTGGTTGCTTTACTTTTAAGGGTTATGTTTGGGAGTTACTATAGATCCTAACCCGGATCTGGGGACACCTTTTAGGTAAGTAGCAATAAAGTGTGAGGGAACTCTACGGTGTAGACCGATACGGTTGAAGCAGTATCTACGTTGATGTGGCACATTGGTTGGTACCGGTATCCCTTGTGGAGAAACGAGGAGAATACGAGGCTGCTATGTGTGTCGTTAAGCATCCACTGACCTTAAAACCTTTAATCGACCAACTTGGACGTTAGAAAGTAGTGAGATAGTCGGCCTCGGTGTAAAGCTGAGAACTGGTTGATACTCGATGCTACAATCATTGAGACCATACTCTCGAGATAGTTCCGGCCGCAAGAAAAGATTACGTGAGCTGAAACCATGACCGATGGAGGATGGTCAGTGATATTGAGAACCTCTAGAACCCGGTTACTTTTGCTAGGACAGGTTGAAACCAACTGAACTTCAAGAGGGTAATACCTTTGACCCCATGCAAGCCTTAAACTTAAGGGCTTTGGTGTGACTTGTTTGTATTTTCCATGTCTGTTATCTACTATACCTGTTGTTTTTTTCATGACATCATGCATCATAACATAGCATGCATACTTTATTATACTAACCATTTCAAAGACCGAGGGGATTTATCTTTGTTCTGTTTTGCAGATTATGGCTTCCGCGCGCAAAAATACCATCTGAGTTAACTTTGTGCAAATACCTGCTCAACTTAAAGAGTTAGCCTCAAGAGTTTCTGAGACTTCTATGGTCATTAAGAGACATGGTCAGCTTCTTAGCTTGGTTACTTCAAAGTTTGATGAGCAGATGATGAGTGTACTTTTCCAGTTCTTCGATCCTGTGCATCATTGCTCCACCTTTCCAGACTACCAGTTGGTTCCCACTTTGGAAGAGTTCTCTCACTTATTGGGCATATCCATCCTTGAGCAGATTCCCTTCACAGGTATGGAAGAGACTCCTAGACCAGAAGACATTGCCTCAGCTCTGCATCTGAAACGGGCTGATGTAGTGTCCAATTGGGAAACACGAAGCGGGGTCAAAGGTTTCTTATCCAAGTTTCTGATAGATCAGGCTCAGCTGTTATGGGATAACTTGGATTTTCAGGCTTTCGAGGATATCTTGGCTCTCCTTAACTATGTGTTGGTCCTCTTCCCGAATCCAGATTCCTTTATAGATGTGAATGCGGTTAAGATCTTCCTGTCTTGCAATCTAGTGCCTACTCTACTGGGTGATATCTTGCATGCCCTCTACACTCGTACTGTGCAAAGAAGAGGGACTCTTATGTGTTGCATGCCATTGCTGTCGAGGTGGTTTATTTCGCACCTTCCTAAGTCTGTGCTGAAGAAAAAAGAAGGCTTGGGATGGTCCTACATAATAATGTCACTTGCCCATACAGATATTCTTTGGAGCTCTCGGGCTATGGAGGACAGTGCAGTCATTGATTGTTGTGGGGGATACCCTAATGTCCAGTTGCTGGGAATCAGAGGGGGTATAACTTACAATCCTTGTCTAGCTTTGCGAAAATTTGGTCGTGCTCGGAGAGACTGTCCTCATGAGCTACTTCTTACGGATATTGCATTTGACTACAAGAAAGACGTTGACAAGCATCATCGGAGGCTTATACGAGCTTGGGGCATGGTGAACAGATCTAAACCTCAAGAGCTAGGACCAAGGACTTTCCTTGTCATGCAGCCTTACCTACAATGGGTCCGAGCTCGTGCCCAGAAGCTTGGGATGCCCTATGAAGCAGTATTTCCAGTAATTGTGGAGCCCACTAATGAAGAACGCATTCCTTATACAGTTCTTTATCCTTACATGCCCATCGATCCTGGGGAATTACAGAGGTCTTGGATTCAGCTGAAAGAGGAAAGGGATACCTACTGGGAAAAGTACCATGAGCAAGAAAGGAAGATCTTGAAGCTCACCAGGAAGCTCGAGGAAGAAAGAATGATCAATGACTACGTCAGCACAAAGAGGAAGTGTCCATGGGACTTTTGTTTTTGCTTTTCTAGTTTAGATTTGTTTTCCATTTATTTCTTTGTAACGCCTTAAAGGAATTGTTGAACCTTTTTACAAGTTAATCTAATAAAGTTTGTTTATTTTTTGGTTTTCAAATTTAAATCTCCCAAAGTCTTTGAAATCATTACATGTGTATCCCATTATCATGCACATCATTACATGTACCATTACAGGTTTCTCATCTTCTTCGCTGTTTATTTCAGCAGAAATGTCTTCTGATCAAGCCATCAAAGATCTTCAGGAACAAAATGACCAATTCTAAGAGATGTTCTTGAGCTTGGCTAAAGGGCAAGAGGATTTGAAGACTCTCATTCTAAAAGAGAAGAAGAAGAAGAAGAAGAAGAAGAAGAAGGTCGTTCTTCTGAATATGGGAAAAAGGTTTGGGGATAGGCTGAAACAGCTAGCTGATCTAACCTCTTCATCCAGGGAAGGGGAGAACCAAGAAGAGGAAAAGGGCCCTAGTCCTGCAGTTTTTGATAATGATACGGATTATGATGATGAGCAATATCCTCCTGCCAAGGATATGTACAAGCAGTTATAAGACTGTCTGAGTGCTATGGAGATTCAGAAGATCCCTGGTTTAGATTTTGGAGAGCTGGGACTGGTATCGAGAGTGGTGATCCCTCATAAGTTCAAAACTACGGTTTTTGCCAAATACGATGGAGTATCCTGTCCAAAACTCTATCTCCGCTCGTATGTCCGAAAAATCCAACCTCACACTGCTGATAGAAATTTATGGGTACATTTCTTTCAAGATAGTCTGTCAGGGACTCAGCTTGAATGGTTTTATCAATTGGATTGAGCTAATGTCCAAAACAAGGAAGACCTTGCTGCTGCTTTCTACAGGAAGTATCAGTATAACGTCGACCTTGCTCCCACTCGTACTCAGCTCTAGGGTATGTCTATGGGTGCAAGTGAAGGTTTTAAGGACTATGCTCAAAAGTGGAGAGATTTGGCTGGAAGAGTCCAACCCCCTTTGTCTGACAGGGAGTTGGTTGACATGTTTCTAGGGACGCTATCTGGTCTATTTTTCAACCATCTGATCAGCAGTTCGTCATCTGGGTTTACTGAGTTGATTTTGACTGGAGAGAGAGTAGAAGCTGGTATCCGAAGTGGTAAGATACAGAAGGATACTTCATCAAGTGCAGTAAAGAATCCTTTCATCGGTAAGAAAGAAGCTAGTGCAGTCTATGGCTCGAGGGGCCAAAGCAGACCTTAACACCGTCAAGCAGTAAATGCGGTAGTAATATCAAGACCCACAGTTGCTCCATAATGCAACAATCAACAAAGATGGAAAGACTACATAGGTAGTTCACTCGGCTCAATATGACCCTGACTCAAATTCTACCACGATTATTGAAGACCAATCTGGTAACTCTAAGGGAAGCCCCGAAGAACCCCAACACCACTTCTCCTCATTATAACCCGAATGCCCGCTGCACCTATCACTCCGAAAGTCCAAGTCATGATACAAACAACTATTGGGCCTTTAAAAACAAAGTGCAAGACTTGATCGAGGCCAAAGAGATTGAGTTTGATGCTCTGGAGAAGCCCAACGTCATAACTGCAACCATGCCCAAACACGACTCGGGAATCAATGCTATTGAGGTTGTCTCCGCCACGAAAGATGATGATCATGAGAACCCGCACATCAACAGATGGATCTACCCAACAACCAATGGTGGATTGAACAACTGGACGGCGAAGGAATTCATACCCGTTTCTTTTATTCCACAGTAATTGACTTTTGTTTTGAAAGTTGTAATAGACAGTTTGAAACTTTATGGCCCGGTGCCTTGCCCGAAGTACCTTGGCTTTGCTTGTGATGGCTTATTATTTGTCATTTCATATATCATTAATAAGACATTGGACATTTCTTGCATTACAAATTTTGCACTCTTTGTTTTTCTTTTCTCTGTCTCTCACTCTATCAAAATAGCTATTCTCTTACACACACTCACGTATCATAATGCAGATCCATATCCACTCTGGATCCCATTGATAACGACTCAGCTACTGCCAGTTATGACTTCGAAAATCCGATCAACCAAGCCGAGGACGAAGGTGAGGATGATTATGAGGTGCCTGGAGAACTTGCTAGACTGTTACTACAGGAAGAAAGGGCCATACAACCTCATGAAGAGCCAGTTGAATCAGTGAATTTGGGTACCGAGGAAGACATGAAAGAGGTTAAGATAGGTGCGAATCTAGAGCCTAGTGTTAAGCAACAGTTGATACAGATGCTACGCGACTATGTTGAGATCTTCGCTTGGTCTTATAAAGATATACCTGGTTTAGACACTGATATTGTGGTGCACCGCCTGTCGACAAAAGAAGACTGTCCTCCGGTAAAGCAGAAGGTTTGCCGTATGCGCCCTGAGATGTCTGAGGAAATCAAAGCTGAGGTCATGAAACAGTTTGACGCATGGTTTTTAGCTGTCACTTCTTATCCACATTGGGTTTCCAACGTTGTTCCAGTGCCTAAGAAATATGGTAAGGTACGGATGTGTGTAGACTATAAAGATCTGAACAGGGTGAGCCCCAAAGATGACTTCCCACTTCCTCACATCGATGTTCTAGTCGACAATACCGCGCAACATAAGATCTTCTCCTTTATGGATGGTTTTTCTGGTTACAATCAGATCAAGATGGCTCCCGAGGACATGGATAAGACAACCTTCGTTACACAGTAGGGCACCTTCTGTTACAAGGTAATGCCTTTCGGGTTGAAGAATGTTGGGGCAACTTATCAGCGCGCCATGGTCGCTTTGTTCCACGACATGATTCACCATGAGATCGAGGTTTATGTTGACGACATGATAGCAAGGTCCCAGACTGAGGAAAAGCACCTTGACCATCTCCAAAAACTGTTCGACAGGTTGAAGATGTACAAGTTGAGGTTATACCCGAATAAGTGCACATTCGGGGTAAGATCTGGTAAGCTGCTAGGTTTCGTCGTCAGTGATAAAGGTATTCAGGTGGACCCTGCCAAGGTAAAATCCATATAGGAGATGTCGGCTCCCTGCACAGAAAAGGAAGTTAGAGGATTTTTGGGACGTCTGAACTACATCGCCTGATTCATTTCACATCTGACTGCTACTTTTGAGCCAATCTTCAAGTTGCTGAAGAAAGATCAAGTGGTAAAATGGAACGATAAGTGTCAGACCGCTTTCGAAAGAATCAAGGAATACCTCTAAAAGCAACCAATTATGATGCCTCCAGTTGAAGGAAGACCTTTGATCTTATACTTGACAGTACTGGACAATTCAATGGGGTGCGTGCTGGGGCAGCATGACGATTCTGGCCGAAAAGAGCACGCTATTTACTACCTTAGCAAAAAGTTTACCGACTGTGAGACCCGATACTCATTGCTCGAGAAAACTTGCTGCGCTTTGGCATGGGTTGCTCGTTAGCTGAGACAGTATATGATGACTCACACTACCCTATTGATATCAAAGATGGATCCAATCAAGTATATCTTCTAAAAGCCTGCCTTGTCCGGAAGAATAGCAAGATGACAGATGATCTTGACTGAGTATGACATCTAATACACAACCCAAAAAGAAATCAAGGGGAGTGTATTGGTGAATCATTTGGCGCATCAGGCCGTGGATGACTACAGATCCATGAATTTCGAGTTCCCGGATGAGAACATCATGTTGGTGACCGACTGTGAAGAACCTGGACCGGATGAAGGACCCGAGGAAGGATCCCGATAGTCTATGTATTTTGATGGAGCCTCAAATGCGTTGGGTAATGGCATTGGCGTTGTGCTCATATCTCTCGAGGGTTGTCATACTCCGTTCACCGCCCGATTATGTTTTAACTGCACCAATAATATGGAGGAGTATGAAGCATGTATCCTGGGTCTTCGAGTTGTTATTGACCTGAGGATTAAGTTCTTGAGTGTATTCGGAGATTCTGCTCTAGTGATCAGTCAGATCAAAGGCGTGTGGGATACGAAGCACCCAAATCTTATTCCCTACAAGGAGTATGTACTGGCATTGCTTCCGCACTTTGAGGAGATAACCTTTGAACACTTCCCCAGAGAAGAAAACCAGTTAGTGGACGCCCTAGCTACCATGTCTTCTATGTTCAAAGTCAGGTGGGACAATGAAGCTCCCCAGATTACCATTGAGAGGTTAGACGAAACCGCACATTGTTGTGAAATTAAGATTGAAGAGGTAGCAGCTAAACCTTGGTTTCATGAGGTAAAGAGGTATCTTGAGACTCAAGAGTACCCTGAGGGTGCGTCTGTTAATGTTAGGAAGTTCTTGAGAAGGTTCGCTGCAAAGTTCTTCATCAGTAATGGTGTTCTTTACAAGCGTAACCATGATTCAACCTTACTGCGATGTGTGGACAAGAGTGAGGTAGAAAGGATCATGGCAGAATTACATGAAGGTACCTTCCGAACTCATTCCAGTGGACATACCATGGAAAAGAAGATCCTACGGGCTGGATATTATTGGTCTACTATGGAAGCAGATTATTACCAGCACTCTCGGACCTATCATAAGTGCCAAGTTTATGCTGATAAAGTGCATGTACCTCAAGTTCCTCTTAATGTCTTGACAGCTCCTTGGCCTTTCGCAATGTGGGGCATCGATATGATAGGTGAGATCAGACCTACTGCGTCCAACGAGCATCGTTTCATTCTGGTAGCTATTGATTATTTCACGAAGTGGGTTGAGGCAGCTTCCTTTGCTATAGTAACCAAGAACGTCATGGCGCGGTTTATCTGACACAATCTGATCTATCGATATGGTGTACCAGAGAGGATCATCACAGACAATGGTACAAATCTCAACAACACGATGATCACCAAGCTCTGCAAACAGTTCAAGATACAACATCACAACTCTTCTCCCTACCGACCGAAGATGAATGGGGCTGTTGAAGCAGCTAATAAGAACATCAAGAAGATTGTGCAGAAGATGACGGTGACCTACAAAGACTGGCATGAGATGTTACCATTCGCTCTTCATGGGTACCGTACCTTAGCATGGACGTCGACAGGGGCAACACCCTACTCTCTAGTATATGGCATGGAGGAAGTCATACCCATCGAAGTCTAGATACCCTCTCTCAGGATTATGAAGGATGCAGGTTTGAACGAAGACGACGGGATCCAAACCCGGCTTGATCAACTGAACTTAATCAACAAAAAGAGACTTACTACTATTTGTCATGGTCAGACGTATCAAAAGCGAATGATCAAGGCTTTTAAAAAGAAAGTCAGACATCAAGAATATCAAGTCGTGGATCTGGCGATCAAGCGCATCATACTGCCGCAAGGTGATCCCAGGGGCAAATGGACTTCCACATAAGAAGGGCCATTTGTGGTTAAGAGCATTTTCTCGGGAGGAGATATGATTCTAACCACCATGGATGGTGATGACCTCCCTCACCCCGTCAATGCAGACATAGTGAAAAAATACTACGCCTAATCAAAGACCCGCTAGGTTGAATGGCCTAGGAAAAAATAAGGGCTTCCCGGCGAACCAAAAGGGTTCGGGCAAAAGTAAGGGATGAAAATATAAAAAAACTGTACACCCGGCAAGTCAAAAACCTGAAAAGGCGGCTTGGGAAAAAAAGGGTATCCTGGTGGAATGAAAACCTGAAAGGGCGGTCCAGGCAAAAATTAGGGATTGAAGTATAACACTATGTCTCATTGGATCATCTTGAAACCAGACTTCGGTATCGATTATCCAGCTCAGACGATGCCAATCAATCTGATCCACCTTCGACCAAGTAGAAAAGTGATGAGATGCTCGAAGATATAAAGGCAATAGCAGAGTTGGAACCCAGTGGGATTTGTTTCATATAGCTATTTTTCTTTCCTTTTCACAAATTATGTAATTTCTATCCTTCGACAGCGTTCTCTTACTAGGACGCCAGCCTCTTTGTACAAAACGCGTATTACAGGTTAACTTTAAAAATCAATACAATACATTTTCACAAGAAATTTCAACTTGTTTTTTCTTTTTCTGTTTTGTTTTGCAAGAACGTCCAATGATTCATTTTTTATATATGCATTTAAAAATAATGGTTGCTCATAAATATTTACATAAGAAACAAAAGACAATTACTCGTAATTCTAGGAACAGGGGCAAACAAGAAATGTCCAAACCTTACAGTTGCTCTACCTACCAGGTACAGGGATAGAATCAGCTTGAGAATATGACTAAAGGTACATACATTCCCCGCAGAGTAGGATGTATCAAAAGACAGTGGTGTTAGCTCCCTCAGCCGAGGTTCATAATCACAAATAAGTCGGCAAAATTCTCCCCAAGCAGAGTTTATCTATCACCAGCAATAGAAATTCATCCCCAGCTGAGTTATTTCTCCAAATCAGCAGATAATCCAGTAGAATATATTTCTTCCCCGTAGAGTCTCTCCCGGTAGAATATACTCAAGCAGAACGGACGCATGTCTCCGGCTAATCATCTTCGGTCACTATCCCTAGGGAGAACGAAGAACTCAACTCCTTATACTCTCCAGCAGCAGTCCAGGATTTATTCTCCCTAGTCGGAGAATATCACAAGAACATGGCATATCCATACATCGTGGCATACGCATGTGCATCATACAGCATAATCTCATTTATTTTGAGAACATCATTACTCAATACATTTCATACATCATGAAATTACATACGACTAACTCTTTTCCTTTCAGGGAAAGATACAATCAAGTTCTCACAAGTTTTCTCTGGTTCAGTCAAATCGATACTAAGATTTTTGTTCCAGTTCAAGCTATGAAGCCCGGAAATCGACCGGATAATATCTTGATATCTCAAAAATACTACGAAGCCTGGAATCGACCAGATAGTGGTATGTCTTAAATACAAGCTATAAAGCCTGGAAAGCGACTGGAAAACAGCTTAACCCTTAGCAAGTTATTGTGAAACCTGGAAATCGACCATAAAGCAATAATAAATACCATGAAGCCTGGAACCGACTAGATAATGGTATAAGACGTTGCGAAGAATGGATCGCAACCAGATAGCGGTAAAGGATACTGAAGCCTGGGACACGACCAGATAACAGTATAAGACACTGCGAAGCTTGGAATTCGACCAAATATCAGTTTACTCGGCCAATTACTAAGAAGCCCGGAAATCGACCAGATACTAGTATGCCTTAAATTAAAGTGGAAGCCCATATGTGACTGGATAACCACCTAATTACTTCTGAAGCCTGGATCACAAACAGATAAGAACTGAGAAATTGCAAAGCCTGGAAGACCACCAGATAGCAAGCCTAATCTCATATCCCTAGTAAGTCACTATAAAGCCTAGAGCACGACCAGATAGCAGTTTATTTTCACCTCCTCGACTAAGAGATGATTCCCCAGTAGAGTAACGGATAACTGTCGTTCCTAAAACTCTATCCCTCTCAATACAAAGAACAACATTCCCCAACGAAACCTTCCTCAACAACAGGTGTACGGGCTCCCGCAAAGGAATCTCTTATGCGATCGACACTTCCTCTGATGGCATCTTTAAGCCCGTCTTCCAACATCAACCTCCAAATGGCATCTATAAGCCTATTCTCGATATCGCAAGACAAGTACCACTTCATGCGAGTGCAAATTTAAGGGCACTCTAGTGTTCAATCATCTTCCACCTTCGGATCACGAAAGGCAGACAAGCCAATCTATATCCTCAAGTTTAAGAAGATTGAACAGGGGCAGCTGTTGTACCCCAAAATTTTCCCTCCCATATTTCTCAATACATTTCAAGTGAGGTCCTTAAATTGCTCAAGGAAGTCCAAGAGTTGACAAGACAAACTCTCTCCTAAGGCAGTCTACCCCAAATTAGGGTTTCAGTTTGCATCAAGATGTTTGAGTCCAAAGGATCCCAAATTCTCACCATTGTCCTAATATGTTCTCAAGATCATCCATGTCAAGTTTCAAGCCTTGCAGAGGAAGTTTGCTCAGTCAATTGCTTAAAGGCCTGAATATCGACTGTGTTAGGGCAAAAGTCAACTTTGGCCCACATACAATCAAACTTCAAGATTTTTGGTCAACATCCTCATTTTGAAGTATTATTCATCATTTTATCAAGGGTTGATCATGATTCCTCAAGGATTTCTCACAATTCATCAAAACCCAAAAGTTACTAAATTAGGGTTTTGTAGGAAAAGTCAACTCAACTTTGACCAAGCATAACTTTCTCATACTTTATCAAAAATGACCCATCCAAAGCTCATTTTGAAGAGGATGTAATTCCCTACAATCCATATTCATCTCACAAGTTCAAAATATGCACTCACAAGAAGATATGATTTTGGACATTATAGGTCATTTTGGAAAGTCAACAAAAACACCTTTTGGGTAAAAGCTTCATACATGAACATGGAAGACTCAATTGAGATGAGACTAAAAAGGTTTCTTAGAGGACATATTAAGCTTTCTAAAAAGTCCAAGAACACATCTCTAGAGTCGAAATTGAGAGAGTTGTGCATTGGCCAAGTTGACCCTTTTTGCAAAATTGCCAAAAGTCAAATGTGTCCCAAATTGCAATTTTTGTCAAATGGGCCCAACTTTTTATGTTTTCATTGAGTTTGTAATGTGACGCATGACCCATGAGCTCCTCCACTTGTCATCCTTTTATTTTTGTCATTTATTTTGATTTTATTTCATTTAAATCAAATAAAATTAAAATAAAATAGTAAAAATACCAAAAGCTAATCAAATCTTGAGATTTTGTGCATGTTTAGGTCTATTACACAGCTGGAAGTGAGATCAAATCGTGCAAGGCTCATATGGACACAAAAATATTGCATTTTGCTTGATTTGGAAAGATTTTCACAAGGATCAAATCATGAATCAATAATCATAATTGACAGAGATTTGATACAAGTTTGCAACCCTAATTCATTTTAGGGTACATAAGGGACAATTGTAGACCAAAAACAAAGAGGCGAGAGGCGTGCAAGACAGAAAACAAAGTTGCAAAAATTAAAGAAAAGTTGTAAATCTATTTCCAAGTTTCATGCCATCTTAAGCCTTTCTAACCATCTCAATCGTTTGCTGGATATCTCTGGACTATATTGCAACCATTAACAAGCGTCCCCACGTCCAGAATCACACTATAAGAGTCACGCGGTTCATCCCTTTTCTTGAATTCGCATATCTTAATTCTGCCATATTTAACATGATTTATTAGCGTATTCTTAATCCTTGAGTTATTTGCAAACTAATGGTTACATTGAATTTCGTTTTTGCTGACTGAACATGAAAGTGCCATGGCTAGGGTTCATGTTTTGTTTTTAGGGGTTTTGCATATAGGAAATTTTAGGCATGGATAATGGTACCATGATGCTCGTGAGGTTGCAACGAGTTGATTGGTACCAATTGGTTGTGATTTATCTTGCAGGGACAAGATTTTGGAGTGGACAAGGGTTGTACCTACGCCCAGTGTCCGTAGGTAAAACGAGTTTGTCTAAAATGACAGAGGCAACGAGGAAGATGATGGCGTGGCATGTTGTGAAAGGATCATTTGAATTTCGCGCGTTTCAGAATTTGGTTTTTTTGTTTTATCATATACTATTTGTTTATTATCATTTATACAAATAACCAAGCCAGCTCAGTTGGCTAGCATGCAGCGTGAGAATGCCTAAGGGCCTGGGTTCGATCCCCAGATCCCAACATTGTTTCATATTATTTTTCTTGGCATAATCAAGTGCACGTATATCCAGCAAGTCCACCATACATCCTCAATATCCAACCATTCCATCTATCAACACTCCAGATCCAAGGCCATCCCCTGGAGGTCCACAATACGCCCCAGTCAAGCATGTGCATAGGATTGGAAAAAGTCAAACAGGGCCAGAGCTTGTTGGGCTTGAATTTGCAAACTACACCCCCCTTTTGCTGAAAACTACCAGGCCCATTCTTATTCTTTCTTTTTTATTTTCTTTTATTTAATTCAATTAGTTTAATTATTTTTAACCTAAATTAATTTCTTTTTTCACAAAAATCACAAAATCAAGTTTCACAAATTTAGATTTAGGTTTTTTTTATGATTTTATCAAATTTAATTTAATGATAGTTTAATTTAATTTAGGATTAATTCTAACTTTTTCATATATTTAAAATCAATTAGAAAAAAATTAGGGTTAGCATGTGATTTAATTTTTATTTCTTTCTCAAAATAAAATAAAAAATAGGCTAATTTAATTATTTTTATTAATTAAAATTAATTAGTAATTAGTTTTTTTATTTATTCAATTAAACTTTATTTTCTTAAAATAATCAAAATAACACAAGAAATGATTTTTCTTTTAATTTGCAATTAGGCTTAGTTGAGGTCAAAACCCTAAATCTCTCGTTTTCGGTTCATCGCGCGCGTTTTTTTTTTGTTGCAATATTAATGTAACTGCTCACGGTATGTAATAGTTTAATTTGAATTTCCTTTTATTTATCGTTTTACGGGTTTTTGGCTATGTAATTAATCCCTACCTCGAAGCCTTGTAATAGTGTAGGTTTTATTTCCCGCATTTTAATTCTCGCAATTATTAACTGTTAGATGTATGTTAATAGGATTGTATGACAAAATTGCATGATAATTTAAATTGGCTAGAAAACCCTAATGTGCAAAGATAATAACTGAAATCAAATCACTCACACATGCGCACCCTTAGGGTATACTCCCACTTCGGTTGCCTTCGGTAAACGGTCATTAAGTATAGGGTGTCTTAGTGGTTGCCCTCCTGTCTAACAAAAGATCAAATGTCCTGTTCGGAAATGTTGCCTTGGAAACATCGCCTCGAAAATGTTGCCTCGAATATGATTTTAAGACATTAGGGTTATTACTAAGATTTCCTAACATTTCTTTAGTGATCGTACGTCCCTTACGAATTGACCCTTACAACTCCAACGATGGTGCTTCCTATTTCTCAATAGTAGGATAGCGCTGTCTAAAGGAAACAAGAATAGAAACAACTTTTTTACTTCGAGTAGGTAGATAACTTTTAGGTACTTGCTCAGAACAACAAACTTTTTTCACACAAACACTTTTCAAACTAAGTTTTCAAAACACTTCGTAACACTCTTAAAGACAGAAGCAAGGGTTAAAACGAAGTAAAACAGAACTTTTCAAAATAAACACACAAAAGCAATTTCTAAAGATGAGCTAGTACCTAAGGGCTCGTGGAAAACCACAGATAGAAAGGGTGCTAACACCTTCCCTTTCTATAATCTACCCCCCGTACTCAAAATCTCGAAAAGGAATTTTTCTGTGCTTTTTTCCTTTCCGGTTGGATAAAATAAAAGTCAGTGGCGAATCTTGCTTACCGCGACATTTTGCAAATACAAAACGCAAAACGCAAACCAGCATTTTCATAACAGACGGTTCTGCCACCGTATCACACCTAGCTAGAGGTAAAACTGGACGAAATTAAGGGTACCATCATGCTCAGGAGGGTGAGGCCAGTCGATCCATGGCCTCACATTTGATTTATGTTGTGTATTATGGGTTTTTTAGTTGCAGGGGCTATAGCTATAAACGCAAACTGTCACTATAGGTCTTAACATCTAAAACAGCGGAGGGAAGAAGAGGACGAAGCGTGGCATTGTCCCATTGGTCTAATCAAACTGCGCGTGTTTTTTTAAAATTCTCAGACATTGATGTTTTTTTTATATTATGTTATTGATGTATTATATGTATGAATGACCAAGTAGCTCAGTTGGCAGACGAGGCGTGTGTATGAGGAGAGGACCTGGGTTAGAGTCTCAGGTCCAGCGTTTTGCATTTTTCTAACTTATTTCATGCAGATTTCATGTGTTGTATGGCTAGATGTGCATCATACACCATCATACCTACGCCATCAGAGGCATCTCTGATCCAAGTCAATGCATCCAATGCGCAGATCTACCATGGACATTCATAGGCTGCCCTTATTGGATCCATAGGCAGTTTGGGATCCCTTCAGCTTGGGCCCAATGAATTCAACATCAACACCCCTTTTTTTTTCTTCTTAAACCATCCAGGCCCAGTTATTTTGTGTTTGTTACTATTTCTTTTAGTTTTGTCTTTTTTTAAATCTAATTAGCCATAAATAATCAAATATCACAAAAAAAATAATCAGGATAAGCTTTTTTTAATTAATTAAATTAATTTCTTAAATTAATTATTTAATTAAATTTAACATTTTCTTTGTTCAAATTTAAAATAAATTAGACTTAGGTTTGACTTTATATTTTTAAGTAGTTTTCATGTCATAATCAAAAAAACCATAAAAACTTAGATAACTTCTTAATTAAATTTATTTTTTCTAAATAACTTTTAGGATAATTTATTTATTTTCTTAAATATAAAAAAATGTTAGGTTTTTGTTTAGAATTTAATTTGGATCAATAACTTTCTTTTTATTTTAGTTAATTAAATTTAGATTTAATTTAATTTAGTATTTTCCTAAATAAACAAAAACAACCAAAAAGATTTCACTTAGCAATTCCCTAGGTTTCTTTTAGACATAATATTCGTTTCGCGTGCATTATTTTGTACTCGCATTTTTTATAATAATCTAACTGTATACTGGTATATAATAGACTAA
The DNA here is from genome assembly GCA_948472305.1 of Vicia faba. NCBI lineage: Eukaryota > Viridiplantae > Streptophyta > Magnoliopsida > Fabales > Fabaceae > Vicia > Vicia faba. Next base: position 494,615,990 of record OX451738.1, read on the forward strand.
GTAGGACTTTTTTATCGCTTTCTTTATTTTACATTTGCCCCAGTTTTGTATATTGTAAATACCCCCTCCCTGAAGCCATGTAATAGTGCAGGTTTATACTTCTGCACTTTATTTTCTGCAAAATATTATTGCTAGTAACTAGGCATGTATGGGAAGGCTGAAATTAAAACGTTAGCAAACCCTAAATATGCAAGATAAATAACTGAATTGAATCAATTGCGCATATGCACCTCTAAGGTACGCCCACTTTGGTTCCCTTCCGAAATAAAGCATACATGTCCCTTGAAACGGGGATGCTTTAGCAAAGACCTGTAAATCAAAAAGATGATAGTCCCTCGATGACCCTATAGTTGCCTCTCGGTAAATGATCTAGTCCCTAAACAAATTTTCTAAAGCGTCTCCACAAGTTGCTTTCGTGACTGTATCGTCCCTTCGATGCCCTTGATACATCCAACGATAGGGCTACCTACTCTCTAATAGTAGGATAGCTCTGTATAAAGGATAGGAGGAAAAGAACTACCTTTTCGAGTATAAAAGTAGAGAGTTGTTAGAAGTTTGCTCAAAAACATTTTGCATTTACACAAATACTACTTTTCAAAAACAATTTTCAAAAACATTTGCTTTTGTTAACACTTTTGAGGACTAATACAAGAGTTAAACGCAAACGAAATCGCTGCATTAAGGCATTCTCAAAACATTTTTCAAACACACATAGCACAAAGTACTTTCAAAATGAGCAAACCTCTAAGAGCCCATAGGTAACTACGTCTGGAAAGGGTTCTAACACCTTCCCTTTCAATAATCTACCCCTATTACTCCGAATAATCTCAAAAAGATCTTTTTCTGTTCTTTTCACCCTTTCCTTAATTTGGATAAAAGAAAAGTCGGTGGCGACTCTTGCTTACAGCAACATTTGCAAACACAAACGCAAAAACCAGTATTAAACAGTTGGGTCTGCCACTGCATCACAAACCCCAATAGGAATAATTATTCCATAATCACTAATCTTCTATACCTTCTTCTTCTGAACCACTGTTGGTTTTTCAATGTTGGGACTATCTTCTATAACACCCTTTTAAACCCCATAATTAACTCATAAATAAATTAAGAATAATTCATTAAACATCACCATCAAGGTGTCACACTTCATAAAAATCATCATAATAACAATCATGCTCTGTAACACGGGTTACATCAATCTTAAACATGCATACAATCATGATTTAACATATTATTTAAATTTGTTACAGCAGAAATCATCATCATAAAACAACTTCATTCATCTTTCAAAACTCAAGTATGATAGTCTCATAAAAAAGTATGATTAAAACACTTTAACACCTGGTAATCCCATAAAAACATGTAAATAAAAGTACAACATTCACAAAACATAGTGTTCCCAACTCGATGTTACATATCAGAGAAAGACACCACTAATGAAACAAAATAAATAAAACACTTTGAAGCTATCATCAATGCTTCTACGAACTACTCCTAGTCACCTGTGTGTTACCCACGTGGAGGCAAAATTCAAACCGAAAGGCTGAGTAATCACAATTCAATATAAAAGACATAAGAACAAGACGATTAGTTAAGAACAAATTTATCATATGACCGCACATATTATTCATCAACACGTCATACACATAGATACATTACAATAACACTTAGACACCTTTCATCATCAAAGTCATCATATACGCACATAGTTCACAATTATCATCTCATCAACAAAATCATGCAATGTCTCATAGGATGCCAATGCACTATACTGACTCAATACATGTGGTACCAATATTTTATGAAAACCTGGTGCATTACCCTTTAAATATCCCCACCATAGAATCAACTCCCTCTTGTAAACAGATAATATCATAAACGCACTCAATCCACACAATGGGATTGAGGCTCTTCACAAGAAGACCACCGTCCAAAATAATTCTATGAATGCATGATGCACAAATGTCACATAAAGGTTGACCACAGCTAGTAAAAAGCATCATCATTCATATGATCATCATCCAATAGCATGTATACACATTAAAAATGTACATCATTCAAAATCATCACAAATAACATCAATTACATCATGGCAACATCATAGCAGTTCACAACAACTTCATAGCAACATCAAATTCATCATTAAAAGAAATAGGATATCATAGCATAACAACATGTAATGATTCAACTTTATCAACATATAAGTACGAGAATAATACATCAAATTAATCCTATAATTCTATCATACTAAAGTTATGTGCGTTAGCTTCCCAAAACTTTGAACGAAGCTCCAAACCGAGTCCTGCAACTCAAGTTATGGCATCTGCAAGTTACTTCCAGAGCTGCTCGCCTGATGACGCTAGGAGTGATAGACCACCCCCCATACATTTTCCAGGAGCACCTCTTTTCACCCATATCCCTCGCTGAAGGGGTGAGAAAACACTTAGAAGGGGGGTTGAATAAGTGACTATTTTTCCTTTCAATTTAAAGCTCAACAATAATGGAATGACAAGGTTACTTTTATCCTGGTTCGTTTGAACTCAAACTACTCCAGTCCACCCGTCAAGGTGATTTCGCCTTTCTCAACAAGGACTTAATCCACTATAATCAACTGATTACAAACACACAACAACTGTTGTGACTAACAATGCACAAGTAATCTTACAAGTGACTAACACCACTAAGACTTAAATCTAGTCCTAGTCTGCTTGAGAAATCTGACCAAACTTGGTCTCTCAAGGAGAAATTAGAAGAGTTTAATCTTTACAGATAGTGAAATAAAATTTGCTTCTAATCAAGCTATATCACAACTGTGATTTTTCACTTAGAATAAATTGCACAAAGTGTATGAACAAAGAGTTTTTGAGCCCAGTATCTTTCACGTAGTTTCTTGCTTCTTTTTGAAATGTAATTTGTTAGTTGGCTTGCAATAAATGTCCTTCTATATATAGTAAGAATAAAAAGACCGTTGCTGCCTTCAGAAAAGTGGAGAGCATTAAATGCTTGCGTGTTTTTTTGCACTATTCCATTTTCCAAGAAACTAGCTTTAGGAACTTGAGTGCTTGACGCCGTTTTTGCATTAATGAGTAAACGAAAACTTGTAAGAGCATGTTTCCTATGCTTGATAAGACAAGTTCGTTTGTATCAGAACATGCTTCAACGTCTTGATTTCAGAACAGGCTTTACTTCATCTTCTAGGCATTGCTTTGCTTGCTAAGAACTTGATTAGCACTTGTTTTCAAGTAATCTTCTGAGCAAGGAAACCTGCTAAATATTAGAAGATATATTTAAATAAAATGTCTTACCAGAGTCAGCAGGTGCGTTTAAGACAAAAAAAGGTTCTTTCATTAAAGAACTTCTTCATAATTTTTGCTTAGCACTTCAGCATGCTTCTTGTCAGAACATTATCTGAAATAGTCAAATACGTTCATCAGAGTATAAATTATTTAAAATATAATTTATTGTTATCATCAAAACTCTGAGATAGATAAGAACTAATCTTGTTCTAACAATCTCCCCCTTTTTGATGATGACAAAAATTATTCAGATATAGAAATGAAATATGATAAGAGATAAGAATCTCCCCCTGAAATGAATATTTCTATATAAAAATTTTTGAGAATATTTATCACAGCAAAAAAAATCTTCTTGGATTTCTTCAGATATAGAAATGAAATATTCTTTCAGAGTTAAAAGGATACCTGCAAGAAAAAAAAATTCTTTTGCACAAGAAGAAATTTTGTATCTTGTTAGAATGTCTGAGACTTTAGTCCCATAACTGTTAAACAGTGATTAGTTCAAGAATACACATTTTCTCCCCCTTTTTGGCATAATCAAAAAGTGTAAAAAATGAAGAGCTGAAAAGTTTTAATAAAAAAAATATCCAGAAGTACAAAACAACAAACTAAAGTCAAGAAACAGAAAGACACTAGGATTTCTTAGTAACAAGAGCCATCAGAATATTCTTGATCTCAGAGGCAGATTCTTCTTGTTTCACCATCCAGTTCTTGATTTCTTGATTTTTTTGATCTTTCTTATCCAAGCGTTCATTTATGACTTCATTCTCCCTCTTGAGCTCTTTCAGAGTGTCCATGATAAGTGAGGTAGGAGCAGAGGATGACGAAGCTTCAGCAGAAACAGGCTTAGAAGCAGCAACCGTTGAGTCAGAATGCATGAAGGTTGAAAGTAGAGTGCCCATATCTATTGCAAGAGTTAGCACTGGTTCAGGTTCAGCCTTAACAGAAGGTTTATTCAATAGAACAATATCCAGAGGGTTTGAATCTTTAGAGGATTCTTCAGATTCATCTTCTGATATGTCCATCGTATCAGCTGGTGTATCAGCAATCATTAGCGAAGACTTCTTATTCCAAAAGTCAGCAGCTTCTGTCTTGAAAGCATGCAGATGTTTGGAAACGTTATTCAGCACCTGAAAGTGGCATAAGTCCTGTAGCTTCAGTGACTCAGCATTAAAGGTTCTTCTGAAGGTTTCCCATAGAAGATCCGTTGCAGCTGTGTTCACGCTTCTGGAGCAATCTTCTTTCAGCAGATTCAACCATGCTTGAACATCTGTTAAAAAATTCTGAAACAATGTATTCACATCTAGCTGGACAAGTTTTGGGACAACCTTCTTGAAAGTTTTGTTTTTTATGAATTTTAGAGATTCATAATCCACTACAGTTCTTAAAAATCTAGCAGGTTCAGGATTTTTGGTAGGTTCAGGAGTGGCTGAATGATCAGGTTGGTCAACAAAGATAGGTGGTGCTGATAGTTCATGAGGTTCGGATGATTCAGCAGTTTCTGGTTGTTCAAAAGGTTGTTGTTCTGGAATATGAGGGGGTGAGAGTGTAGGTGAGTTTGGTGTTGTTTGTTGTGGTGAAGTAGGTGGAGTGACATCGGGTGAAATTATTATTGTATTATCAGGAGTGGGAATGGGGTTCTGAGGCTGTGGTCGATTCATAGCAAATTTTTTTCAGATGGTAAGTTGAAAGGAGGATTTATAATGGCCAGAGGTTCACTTATCCCTGGAATTCTCCAAGAGCCAGCATCATACCATCTAGTGGGTCTGGGTGATAGAGGTCTGGGAGGAGGTCTTGAAAAACGTTCAACATGAATGGGTTGAAAAACAGATGGTTCAGGGGGTTGAGTGTGAGGGTTCTGATTGACAGGGTTCTGATTGGGTGTCAGAGTGTTCATCAGAGTCAAAATCACTCAAATATGATAATACTTGATTTTTATGAGGGTTGTCAGCAAGGGAGTCATATGGTAAGGTCAGGTCAATATCAACATCTATATCTCTAAGGTTTGGGAGGGTTCAGCAGATGTAGATACATTGACAGAATCATAAATAGTGATAGTTTTAGCGGGTTTACCTGTCTTCTTTTTCTTCTTCTGAGGAGTGGCAGAAGGTCCTTCTACAGCTTTTCTCTTCAAAGATTCCTGGAGAACAACATCTAGAGCAGCTTGATTTCTTCCTTGGAGGCAAGCTGGATCAATAGGTGTTCCAGTCTCTTTGCAGATTTCAATGTAGTGCAGGATGATACGTGGATGATCTCCTGAGTTGAACAGAGTAAAATCAACAATAGGTATCCTTCTCCTCTTCACAACAGCTGACACATACGGATTTGGTTCCACCATAAGCTTGTAAATTATTTTCCTTTTCAGTAAATTCTTCCCAGTCATAGTCTTACCACAAGTAGGTTCTAGCTCCCCTAGAAGATTGGCTTCATCTAGGTGAGCAATCATACCATTCTCAGTCAGAATGTCTGATATTAATCTACCCATAGGAATCCAATTCCTTTTGTATTTGGGGTTTTTCATCCTTTCATCTTCCCTAGTCTCTTTTACATGGTTCCAGAGATGTTCAAATAGCAAGTAAGGCAAATCAATTTTGACATTAGTTCCAAGGCAGAACAACAAATATTGTTGATCAGCGTTGATGTAATTTGGAGAGCTGGTGTCTTTTCTGTGGTGAATCCATCCATGAATAATCCTTTCCTAAATCTTGTATTTATCTTTCAAGTCCCTGACTTTTAAAGATCCTTGGCCATTTGTGAAAATCTCTGAGTAGACCCTTGACATTTCTATCCTTCCACTCGGCATACCTGTAACTCCAAGTCCTTTAAACCCTAGCAACTTTCTGATTTGATTTTCTGTAATGGATATTTCCTTGCCCATTGCGAAAGAGAGAATGACCTTAGGGGTTGCAATAGTATGTATCCATAATTCCTTCACCAGATGAGGAAATACTGGACCAATGAGACGATCAAAAAAGTTCTCCCAACCTTGAAACTTAACAGCAGGGAACAAGTCAAAACCATTTTCTCTTATATTCTCAAAACCTACCATTAACTCACTTAAAACTTCTAAACTTTTTACCAGAATGAGAGTTGTTCTTTCAGGCACTATGTATTGCTCAGAGTGGGTATAAGAAGAAGAAGCCATTGAAGTTCTTTAGAGATGAGAGTTTGAAGAAAAGGGTTTAAGAGAAAAAGTACAGAAACACTTGAGTTTGAAAGAGACGGTAAAGAATGAAAAAGGGTTTTTCAAAAAGTATTTATATGCAAAAAATTTCAGAAATAGGGTTAGGAATGAGATTAAAAAAGTATTTAAGACGAATTTAAAATTAATTTAAATATGGATTTAAAACAAATCTCATCATTACGTGCATTTAATGATTTTGCTAAAAATAAGGGGAAAACGTGAGATTATGGCTAATCATTAACAGTTACCTAGAACGTCATCAGTAGCTTTAGCACGCGTGACCTTTCAGAAACACACCACGTGTTCATCTCCTGAAGGATGCATGTAACAGGTGTTTATTCTAATGAACTTCTGAATTATACTTAGAAATGAAGCGTTAGAACATTTCAGGACTTTTCATATAGCTTTTGTTGCAACTTCTCTTCTAACTTCTGAAGAGTTGTTAAACAGAGCATTCGTTTCAGAATATTCTGAAGTCAAACACAGAAGATAAATATTATTTTATTTAGGACATAATTCCATACAAATATTTTTCAAAATGAAATTAAATCTATCTTCTGAAAGGGGTTTGGTAAAAATGTCAGCCCATTGATGATCTGTTTTTACAAAAATTAAGTTTAAAATTCCCTTCTGAATATAGTCCCTTATAAAATGATATTTAATTTCAATATGTTTGGCTTTAGAATGTAAAATTGGATTCTTAGAAAGACAGATAACAGAAGTATTGTCACAGAAGATAGGAATCTTACTTTCATAAAGATTGAAATCTTCTAGTTGAATTTTCATCCAAATCATCTGAGAACTACATCCAGCAGCAAATATATATTTAGCTTCTGTGGTTGAAAGTGCAATTGTTGTTTGCTTCTGGCTGTACCAAGAGATAAGATTGTCACCCAGAAACTGACAGCTTCCAGAGGTGCTCTTTCTTTCAATTCTATCTCCAGCAAAGTCAGCATCACAATAATCTACTAGTCTGTAATCTTGTGATCTTCTGTAACACAAACCCAGATTAGTAGTACCTTTCAGATACCTAAGAATTCTCTTAACAGCTGTTAAGTGATATTCTCTAGGATCTGATTGGAATCTAGCATACAAGCACACGCTAAATAGTATATCAGGTCTAGATGCAGTCAGATAGAGAAGGGATCCAATCATACCTCTATAGAGCTTCTGATCTACCTTCATACTTACCTTATCTTTACCCAGAATGCAGGTTGGATGCATAGGTGTCTTGGCATCTTTGCTTTCTGACATCTAAAATTTCTTTAGAAGTTATTTAACATACTTCGTCTGATGTATGAAAGTACCTTCTAGAGTCTGGTTGATTTGAATTCCCATAAAGAACTTCAATTCTCCCATCATGCTCATTTCAAATTCTGCCTACATGGTCTTAGCAAATTCTTTTCCAAGGGAGATATTAGAGGTTCCAAAAATTATATCATCAACATAAATTTGACAAATTAAAATATCATTTTTAAATGTCTTTCTGAAAAGAGTTGTGTCCACTTTCCCTCTGGTAAAATCTTTTTCTAAAAGAAAATTACTCAGACGATCATACCAAGCTCTGGGAGCTTGTTTTAAACCGTACAAAGACTTTTTTAATTTAAAAATATGTTCTGGATGTTTTGAATCATTAAATCCAGGAGGTTGATGGACATAAACTTCTTCTTCAATATAACCATTTAGAAATGCACTTTTAACATCCATTTGATATAATGAAATGTTATTTTGTACAGCAAAAGAAATTAATAATCTTATAGACTCTAACCTGGCGACTGGGGAAAAGGTTTCATTATAATCAATTCCTTCTTGTTGACTATAACCTTGTGCAACCAGTCGTGCTTTGTTTCTGATTACCTCTCCTTGCTCTTTCAATTTGTTTCTGAAAACCCATTTGGTTCTTATAACGTTGAATCCTTTGGGTCTTGGAACTAGATTCCATACATCATTTCTAGAGAATTGATTGAGTTCTTCTTGCACTGCTAAGATCCAATCATTATCTTTTAGAGATTCATCAATGGAAGTTGGCTCGATCATAGAAACCAAACCAAACAAAAATTCTTCATTGATTCTGAGAGAGGATCTTGTTCTGATGGGATCTTCTTTTCTTCCAATGATTATGTCTTTTTTTTGAGATGAAGATATTCTAGGAAACCTTTTCTGAGTGGGTTGATCAGATATTCTGAGGTTGTTCAGAGCATTGTCAAGAGGATGATCTGCTGAGTCTTCTTTTGCTTCTGAAGTTTCAGAGTTTAAGGGATGATCTTCTGTACCTACAGAAAAATCAATTTGCTTTGGCTGTTGCTGGCCAAGCTTATCATCAAACCTGACTTTGATTGATTCTTCAACAATCAGAGTTTATGTGTTGTATACTCTATAGCCTTTTGAGTGTTCAGAATATCCAAGCAGGAAACACTTTTGTGCTTTGGAATCAAACTTGTTCAGAATTTCTTTGGTGTTCAGAATAAAACAAGTACATCCAAAAGGATGGAAATAGGAAATGTTGGGCTTTTTTGTTTTTTCATAATTCATAGGGAGTCTTTTCAAGAATAGGTCTTATAGAGATTCTATTCTGAATGTAACACGTTGTGTTCATAGCTTCTGCCCAAAAGTGCTTTGCCATATTAGTTTCATTGATCACGGTTCTGGCCATTTCTTGTAATGTTCTATTCTTTCTTTCTACAACTCCATTTTGCTTGGGAGTTCTAGGACAAGAAAAATTATGAACAATACCATTTTCTTTAAAATACTTTTCAAAATAATGATTTTCAAATTCACCACCATGATCACTTCTGACTTTTATGATTTTAAAATCTTTTTTGTTTTGCACTTGAGTACAGAAGTCAATGAACACAAAATGTGACTCATGCTTGTGTTTTAAAAACTTTACCCATGTCCATCTGCTGAAGTCATCAACAATGACCAATCCATACTTCTTGCCTCTGATGGATGCAGTTTTAACTGGCCCAAAAAGATCAATATGAAGTAACTCTAATGGCTTAGAGAAAGAGACAACATTTTTGGATTTAAAGGAAGGTTTTAAACATTTTCCTTTTTGGCATGCTTTGTACAGAGCTTCTGAGTTGTACTTCAAATTGGGAAGTCCTCTGACTAAATTTAATTTATTTAGTTGGGAGATTTTTCTAAGACTGACATGTCCCAATCTTCTGTGCAATACCCATTGCTCATTGCTAATAGACAAAATGCGTTTGACGTTTTGAGATTTAAGATCTGATAAATCAATTTTGTAAATGTTGTTCTTTCTCTTTCCAGAAAAGAGGATTGATCCATCTTTTTGACTTACAACTTTACAGGAGTTTTGATTGAAGATAATGTCATAACCATTGTCACTTAATTGACTTATGGACAATATATTATGAGTTAATCCTTCTACTAGTAAAACATTAGAGATAGAAGGAAGGTTACCGTTTCCAATGGTTCTAGAACCAATAATCTTCCCTTTCTGATTACCTCCAAACTTCATGACTCCTCCAGCTTTAAGTTCCAGGCTTTGGAACATAGACCTTTTTCCCGTCATGTGTCGTGAGCACCCAGAGTCCAGGTACCATGACTGGTGTCTCAATTGAGTTGTTAAGGACATCTGCAACAAATATTATTTTATCCTTAGGTACCCATATCTTTTTGGGTCCTTTTGGGTTAGAGTGTTTAAAGTTCTGTTTGAACTTTGGGTTAGCATAAGAGTCTCCAGAATGTGATGTATATTTTATATCATGTGAGTGTCCAAAATTGAATTGTTTATTCAGAGGTTTGTAAGTGAAAGTCATTTTAGAAACAGGTTTTGGTATGTATGTTTCCTTCCCTTTGGGAGGTTCATATCCAATTCCTCTTCTATTTTACCACTAACTCCGTAGATTATTGAAGCCATTTTACTTCTATCTATGCTTTTATCTAGGAAAGTTTGAAAACTATAGTCATATTCTTTCAGAATATCTTTTGAACTAGACACAGATTCTGAACTAGAAGTTTTTTGAACGTTTTGAATTTCTTCTTTAAGTTTAAAATTATTTTCTAAGAGTTCAGATTTTTCTGCTTCATGTTTCTCAATATCAGATGCAAGACTCTTCTTGAGTTTCTTGTATTTGATTTTGAGTTTACTATAGTTTTCCAGAAGTTCTGATAAACTAACAGCAAGTTCATTTCTAGTGAATTCAGAAAATACCTCTCTTGGTTCTAACTAACAATCTGAGTCATCTGCTATGATAGCCATCAGAGCTAGGTTGGCATTTTCGTCTTCAGAACCAGATTCATCTTCAGAAGAGTTTGAGTCATCCCAGGTTGCGATCATCCCTTTCTTCTTACCAAACCTTTTCTTTGGTTTTTCTTTTTGAAGCTTTGGACAATCATTTTTGTAGTGACCAGGTTCTTTGCATTCACAACATATAATCTCTCTTTTGTTTGACTTTTTGTGTCCGGAAGATTCAGGTTTATCTTCTGACTTCTTGAAGTTTCTGAACTTCTTTTGTCTGTGCTTCCGCAAATGATTGATCCTTCTGGAGAGCAAGGATAGTTTGTCTTCTTCTGACGCTGATTCTTCAGAGTTTTCCTCTTCATCCTGAAAAGCATTAGTATCAAACTTCTTAATTAATTTAAGGGCTAGAGACTTACCTTTCTTCAGAGGCTCGTGCTCATCAAGTTCTATCTCATGACTTCTGAGAGCGCGATGAGTTCCTCCAGAGACACGATGTTCAGATCCTTTAAAACTTTGAAAGCAGTGACCATTGGTGCTCGTCTTCTGGGTAAGCTTCTAATGATCTTTTTAACATGATCTGCTTTAGTATATCCCTTGTTCAAAACTCTTAGACCAGCGATCAGAGTTTGAAACCTAGAGAACATTGCTTCTATAGACTCACTTTGTTCAACTTTGAAGGCTTCATACTTTTGAACTAAAGCCAGAGCTTTAGACTCCTTAACTTGAGAGTTTCCTTCATGAGTCATTTTAAGAGACTCAAACATATCATGCGTTGTATCTCTATTAGTGATTTTTTCATATTCAACTTTAGAGATAGCATTTAGAAAAATATTTCTAGCTCTATGATGATTTTTAAATTCAGCTTTTTGTAGTCTATCCATATTTTTCCTGTTAACTTTGTTTCCTTCTGAGTTAGTAGGATGTGTGTAACCATCCAAAACTATATCCCATAGATCACTATCATGACCTAGAAAGAAATTTTCTAGTCTGTCTTTCCAGTACTCAAAATCTTCTCCATCAAAAACAGGAGGTTTGTTGTAACTATTGTTGTTTTGTTCAGCAGCCATTGTGTTTTCTTCTGGATCTTTTCCTGACACGGTTAAGTGTTGTGCTCAGAGTCAAGCTCTGATACCAATTGAAGGGGTAAGAAAACACTTAGAAGGGGGGTTGAATAAGTGACTCTTTTTCCTTTCAATTTAAAGCTCAACAATAATGGAATGACAAGGTTATTTTTATCCTGGTTCGTTTGAACTCAAACTACTCCAGTCCACCCGTCAAGGTGATTTCGCCTTTCTCAACAAGGACTTAATCCACTATAATCAACTGATTACAAACACACAACAACTGTTGTGACTAACAATGCACAAGTAATCTTACAAGTGACTAACACCACTAAGACTAAAATCTAGTCCTAGTTATCTTGAGAAATCTGACCAAACTTGGTCTCTCAAGGAGCAATTACAAGAGTTTAATCTTTACAGATAGTGAAATAAAATTTGCTTCTAATCAAGCTATATCACAACTGTGATTTTTCACTTAGAATAAATTGCACAAAGTGTATGAACAAAGAGTTTGTGAGCCCAGTATCTTTCACGTAGTTTCTTGCTTCTTTTTGATATGTAATTTGTTAGTTGGCTTGCAATAAATGTCCTTCTATATATAGTAAGAATAAAAAGACCGTTGCTGCCTTCAGAAAAGTGGAGAGCATTAAATGCTTGCGTGTTTCTTTGCACTATTCCATTTTCCAAGAAACTAGCTTTAGGCACTTGAGTTCTTGACGTTGTTTTTGCATTAATGAGTAAACGACAACTTGTAAGAGCATGCTTCCTATGCTTGACAAGACAAGTTCGTTTGTATCAGAACATGCTTCAACGTCTTGATTTCAGAACAGGCTTTACTTCATCTTCTAGGCATTGCTTTGCTTGCTAAGAACTTGATTAGCACTTGTTTTCAAGTAATCTTCTGAGCAAGGAAACCTGCTAAATGTTAGAAGATATATTTAAATAAAATGTCTTACCAAAGTCAGCAGGTGCGTTTAAGACAAAAAAGGTTCTTTCATTAAATAACTTCTTCATAATTTTTGCTTAGCACTTCAGAATGCTTCTTGTCAGAACATTATCTGAAATAGTCAAATACGTTCATCAGATTATAAATTATCTAAAATATAATTTATTGTTATCATAAAAACTCTAAGATATATCAGAACTAATCTTGTTCTAACACTCGCCTCTTGTCTCTCCCGATGATGTTAAGGTGACAGGCACGCCCCAAGCTTGCCACGGGCTCGCCTGACGACGGTCGTGATTCATCACTTCGTAGTTTGCGATCTCGCCTCTTCCAGGCCCTCCAAACTCCAATTTTTTGTAATCATATTGAGTTCAAACTCATCAAAAACATCATGTAGTTCATGATAACATTAACCATATTATATATACATTATAGGGTTAAATTATGGTATCTCTATTTTGTCAACATCACTAAATTCATCATGCAATTCATCATACTTTTCACCAAAGCAGCATACAAGACAAAACCCTACCATACCTTAACCCTCTGTCGATCATGATAAATAATATTAAACCCATTTTCTCAATTTCCTATCAATTTTATCACCTTAAAGCTCTATAGAAAATCCCTTCCTGAGCCCTAGCCTTTGTTTTCCTCTTTTCCTCTATTTCTCTCTATTTCACGAGTGATGCAAATGTGTTCTCACTCTTCCCTATCATTTCTTATTATTTTACCCCTTAGACCCTTTCTATGATCTTCCCATCATACCCTCACTGATCTCTCTTATTGTTATTGTAACACCCTTATCAACCCCAAAGAATATTCACGAATAATTTAATAAAAAAATCAGAGTAAATCACCAACAAGGGCGTCAAATCTTCATAGAACATCAATTAACAAATAGTCCTGCTCTGTAACACGGGTTCTCTAAATTTAAAATAATTATTTCTTCATAGGTGATCAACACCAAGATTATAAATTTCGTAGTGGAACGCATGAACTCAAAACAACTTTATATATAAGTACTCTCAAAACATTCATTGAATCCTCATCATTAAAAGTTAGGATTTAAAAAAATTCCAACAACGAAATAATAACTCATTATTTGTATCAAAAGAGAAATACATGGTTCACTTTAAACGTCTCCCAACCCCAATGTTACATCATATCATACTCTCTTATTTAACTTAATGAAATACACACACTCTGAAGCTATCCTTTAAGCTTCACTACACTAATTCTGATCACCTGCAACTTACCCATGGATAGAGGTGACATTTCCAACAAGAAAGGGTGAGTAAATCATAATCATTATAAAAGACATAAGGAATAAATATAGTAGATATGCACATAGGCAAGGAATCACACATCATCAGAACCTCATGTTATACTCACACCTTCACAACACATCATCAATACATAACAACATATCATCAAAACACCATTTATCAACAAGCATCATTTAATAATGTCATTATGCAATGTCACTTATAATGTAATGCAACGTCATAGACTCATGCATGTGTCATCAGTGGTTTTTACACAAATATTTAGAAGTTATTCCAATTATCGTTTTTTTTACTTATCGAGGTTTTATTTTGTATTATCGTATATTATGTTGTGTTTTAGTCTTTTCAGGTACAGGACAATAAAACAGGACAAATTGGGGCGGAAAAAGTGCATAATGCAAAGTTTCAGAGGAAATGCTACAGAAGCCCTGACACGGGTGGCCGTGTCACCTGACACGGGTCATGTTAGGAGGAAGACTTGGAAAGCATGGAAAACAGGGGCTGGCACGGGAAGCTGTGTCGCCTCACATAGGTAGTGTCAACATGCCTGGAGAATAAAAATTTCTGATGTCCAACACGGTCGGCCGTGTCGCCTGACACGGTCTGTGTCGGCCAATGACGCTGATTTTAGGTGTTTTTATAATTTGGGACCCAGAGGGGCATTTTGGGAATTTTGGACTGAGACAAATGGATTATTCACTATTTAGCCAAGCTTCCACGATGAAAAGGAGGACTTTTTGTTGCTCCGAATAATAGTTAACATGATTGAATATTGGAGAGATCAAGGTTCTTGGAGAGTGGAAGATTCTCATGAGCGGAAGCAATTGAAGATTTAAAGCTTTCCAATTACTTGTAATGTCTAATCTTTATCTTGTGATTATTTTTGAACAATATGAGTAGCTAAACCCCCCCCCCCCACCCCCAATGTGAGGGTGTGTCCATGATTTGACTCTGTAAATGATTTCGATTCCTGAATTTCTTTAATACAATAGTCTTCTCTATTAAGTTTAATTGTACAATGTTTTTATGCTTTTCTGACCAGACAAATTAGTATTGATTTATGGTTAACAACCAGCTGGACCGCAACTGTTAAGGTTTTTGTATAATTAGACTATAGTAGATATCATCTAGGACTACAGATACCCTATAGTTACCAGATAAAACCCTTGATAAAACAAAGGCTTGACTCCATCAGAAATCTCCAAGGACTTAGGATTTAGGATGGATGGTTCAAAGGTTTTCCCACTAAGGACTTAGAGGATGATAACCTAAAGGGATGGTAACTTAAGGATATGAGCTTGTTGAAGAGATCAAGATTCAAGACAGTTATAGGGAAAATTATACACCTTACCCTAGCATACTCCTCATATATGTGAAAAATTATGCTTTTTGTTACGTGACAATATCAAAACCAAAACCCAAAATTAAGTTTTTCTTTAATTGAACTATGAATTTAACTTAATAATTACATGCAGTCCTTGAGATCGATATCATGGGAGTTTCCTATTATAACTACAAGGCAAAAATAGTACACTTGTTATTTTTCCTATCAAGTTTTTGGCGCCGTTGCCGGAGACTTCCTAGTTATTAAGTGTAATTTGAGTTCAATTAGAATTTTGTTGCTCTGCAACTAAAATTTCTTTTCTGTAATTTTTATATTGTTGTTATTACTGATTTTTCCCAACCTTTGCATGCGAGGAAAACCCTCAGCTGAATTTTCTTTTGATTTACACACTCATGTTTAGAATCAGAACCCGAAACTATGGGTGAAAATCCACAATCACCAAAGAGACTTCTTGGGGATTACGAAGGAGAAAATTCTCCAGCGGGTAGGTTGACTATTGTGAATCGACCGATTAATGTTACAAATTTTCAACTGCATCCTTCAACCATCCTCCAGCTCGAGAATATATATTTCACCGGAAAGATCAATGAAGATGCCAATAAGCATTTTCAGAGATTCCTCACCATGAGTACTACTTTGAAGATTGAGGGGCACTCTGAAGAAGAAAAGATATTAAGGATATTTCCATTCATGTTGTCTAAAGATGCTGAAGATTGATTTTACTCATTGCCTGCTCGAAGTATCACCACTTGGGAACAGATGGAGAAGACTTTTCTTGATGAATATTTTCTTGCTTCTGTTTACATTCGCAAAAGATAAGATATTGTGAATTTCAATTAGAAGGAAGGAGAGTCGCTAGATGATGCGTATAAGAGGTTCAAGAGGTTATTAGTAGCCTGTCCCACTCACAACATGGGTCAAAGTGAGCAAATGTAAATGTTTGTAAATGGCCTTCGAATGAAGACAAAGCAGCTTAATGATACAGCAGCCGGTGGCTCATCTAACTTTACGAAAGCCACTGGTGTAAGGAAGATTATTGAAGCCATTGCTGGAAATGAGCATCTGGAACTATATGACAGAGTTGTGAGTAAACCATAGGGGTGATTGATCTAAAGTTAGAAATTAATAAGCAGCTGAAAATTGAAGAAACAATTGTTGTATAAGTAGAAAAAAAAGTTGAAAGAAATGAACATTGATACTCAACAGGTAACTCAGGTTCAACAGGTACAAAAGGTTTCTTGTGAAATTGGTAGTGGAGCACACATGATTTTCCAATGTCTTGCAACTCCATAATAAATTGAGGAGATAGAAATTTTGAAGCAGAATAATCCGTATTCCAACACTTATAATCCTGGGTGGAAGAATCATTCTAAATTCTCCTAGAAAGATCAACAACAACAAGCTCCACAAAAAGCACAATGGGAAGTGCCTATTAAAAGATAGATGCCAACACCTCTCAATTTCAAGAAGAGACAAGGATTAATTACAAGAATATCACAGCTGCAATCAAAAATTTGGAAGTTCAAATGGGACAGATTGCATAACAAGTAGCGCCGCGAGCATAAGAAAATCAGAAAAGTCGTGAGAATACGAATGTTGTCAAAACAAGGAGTGAGAAAGTTGCTAGAGAAAAAGAAGATGAGGTGAATTTTGATGACAATATCATAGAAGTAGAGCTGGAAGTGAGAGAGAACAAGAAAAAATAGGAAGGAGTGGTATCACCTATAAAGCCAGTTGAAGATAAGACTAAACCTGAAATCAAGTTGTCGTATGCATCTCGAGTTGTAAAGAAGGACACAAAAGAGAAAAAGTTTGATAAATTTTTCCAGTTGTTCAAAAAGCTAGAGATCAATATACCATTCTTTGAAGCACTCGAGAAAATGCCTTTGTATCAGAAATTAATGAAGGAGGTATTATCAAAGAAGAGATCAACAGGAGACGGATCGGTACCCTGTGATGAGAAATTGTGTGTAATTGCACCCTGAGAGGAAAATACCTGTCAAGCATAAGGATCTAGGGTCAGTTGTAATACCATGCACCATAAAAGACAGAACTTTCAAGACGGTTCTGGTTGATTTTCGCTCTAGTGTGATTTTAATGCCATTATCGATTTTCAAGAAGCTCGGTATTAAGAAGATAATCGGAAATGTGACAAAATTGAAATTTGTTGATCACACCATCAAGCAGTCATATGGAATAACTGAAGATGTATTAGTAGAAATTGACAATTTTGTTTTCCAATTTGATTTTTAAATAATGGACATACCAAAAGATGAAGAGACTCTTATCGTTCTTGGTCGACTATTTATGTTGACTAGTCGATGCAATTTTGATATCGAGACAAGTAATCTTACAATGAAATCATTTGATGAAAGGTAACTTTAAAGGTGTTGGAGATTAAAAAGCAGGGTGCAGGTGAAAAGAATCAAGCTACAATTGGTATGATTAAATTAGCAGGAGATAAGAGAAGTTTAAAATCACCTCCAGAAAAAGTCTCCAGCATAAGCTCTCAGATGGCATCTACAAAATTTCTAAGTTCAATCTAGCAGTCAAGAAGAGAAAGAAAAGGAAACTCAAAGGTGAGAATACGAAAGTTGGAAGGGACTGGAAGCACAAAGTGGTCAATGCTTTTGATCTAGATGAGTTTTGGTTTGTGGAAAGGACAAGCAACAAGGTGTGGAAGAGGAAGTACCGTCGACCAATCTGACGCTAAATGAAGCACTTTGTGAGAGGCAATCCACGCTTTTAAATAACTTATTTTATTTTTGTGTTTGTTTCATTTTGTCAGCATGTAATAAAAGGGAGCCTTACTGGTGAAAGCTAGGAGGCAGCAGCTTGTGTTGCATTACCCTCTATGAGTCACCTTCTTGAGCTTGTTATGAAACATTGGAGTCAATGTTTAGTTCAAGTTTGGGGGGGGGGGGGGGTACTGCTTTTCTTTTGGAGTTATTTTGTTGGTTCTTTTCTAATTGTGGTGTAAACCTACGAGTTGAAGTCCTTCCCAAATGTGGACCGAATTTTTATGTTGTTTTGATCAAGAGTTTGTATTTCATAGGGATCTGGAATAGTATAAAGAGACAAAGGGATCGTTTTTTAAGGTTAGGAAGTTTGGAATAATGTGACAGTGATACGATTCTAACGTGTAGATTTGTACCATAGTGCTTGAATCTTGAGAAGTACTCCTTGAGTAGTTTATCTTTATAGTCTGGCATAATATAGAGTCACATACATGTATGATTAGTTGAGAAATAAATAAAGTTGGCACAAAATGATGAAAAGGAGGTAAAAGGTAACTGGCTCGCTAAGTTGGGTAGCCCTCACCAGGTTATTCAGCCCAAACGTCTTCCATAAAGGAGAGTATATAAACTGAAAAGTTTTGAAAATTTCACCTCAAATTAAAAAGGAGCAAAAGCTCTTATTTGGTGCTTGGACAAAAAATTTCTTGATTAGGATTGTGCGTGTGATGATCATCAAAAATTATCATTGCCTTAATTTGACTGTCCTAATGAAAAAGGGGGAAATCGGAAAAAGACTTAAGTACAAAGCATAGTTAGAGAGGTATCTAAAGAGGAAGCTCAAGGTTTAAAGGTTCCTACACAAAATCTTTGCATCATGTGAACATTATACATACTTCTTTTTGATCAATTTAAACATATGTCTCACGTATGAGTACCAGGATGTTATGATTTTCATGAGTTCTTGTAATGGTCGCTTGAGTTCAAACAACGGTTTAAGTTTGGGGGAGTTTGATCAGTGGTTTTTACACTGATATTTAGAAGTCATTTCAGTTATTGTTTCTTTTTTATCGAGTATTTATTTCTTTTTATCGCATATTATGCTTTAGTTTTGTGTTTTAGTGTTTTCAGGTTCAGGAGAATAAAATAGGACAAATTGGGGTGGAAAAAGTGCATAATTCAAAGTTTCGATAGAAATGCTACAGGAGCCCTGACAAGAGTGGTCGTGTTGCCTGACATGGGCCGTGTCAGGGGGAAGACTTGGAAAGTGTGGAAAACAGGCGGTGACACGGGCGACTGTGTCGCCTGACACGGGTCGTGTCAGCATGTCTAGAGTAGAAAAATTCCTGATGGCCAACATTGGCGGTTGTGTCTCCTTGACACGGACCGTGTCAGCTAGTGACGCTGATTTTAAGTGTTTTTATAATTTTTCATGATTTGGGACCCAGAGGGGCGTCTTGGGAATTTTGGACCGAGATAAATGAATTGTTTACTATTTAGCCATGTTTCCACGATGAAAATGAGGACTTTTTGTTGCAGCGAAGAATAGTTAACACGTTTGAAGATTGGGGAGATCAAGGTTCTTGGAGAGTGGAAGATTCTCATGAGTGGAAGTAATTGAAGATTCGAAGCTATCCAATTACTTGTAATGTCTAATCTTTATCTTATGATGATTTTGAACAATTTGAGTAGCTAAACCCCCCAATGCTAGGGGGTGTCCCTGACTTGACTCTGTAAACGATTTTGATTCCTGAATTTCTTTAATACAATAGTCTTCTCTATTCAATTGAATTTTACAATGCTTTTATGCTTTCATGAT
This sequence comes from Vicia faba, assembly GCA_948472305.1. Taxonomy (NCBI): domain Eukaryota; kingdom Viridiplantae; phylum Streptophyta; class Magnoliopsida; order Fabales; family Fabaceae; genus Vicia; species Vicia faba. Next base: position 494,635,875 of record OX451738.1, read on the forward strand.
CGGAAAAATTAGGATTGATTTATGGTTAACAACTAGCTGGACCGTGGTTGTTAAGGTTTTTTACAATAAGAAATAGTAAATATCACCTAGGACTAGGAATGCCCTATAGTTACCAGATTTAACCCTTGATAAAACAAAGGCTTGACTCCATCAGAAATCTTTATTGACTTAGGATTTAGGATGGATGGTTCAAAGGTTTTCCCACTAAGGACTTAGGGGGAGATAACCTAAAGGGATGGTAATTGAAGATATGAACTTGTTGAAGAGATCAGGATTCAAGATAATTACAAGGCAAATTATACACCTTACCCTAGCATGCTCCTCATATCTATGAAAAAGCAATTTTATATATCTTCTTTTTGTTACATGACAATATCAAAACCAAAACCCCAAATTAAATTTTTGTTTAACTGAACTACGAACTAAACTCAATAATTTCACATAGGATACCTTGGGAATTTCCTATTATTACTACAAGGGGAAAATAGTACACTTGTTATTTTCCCTATCAATGTGGTACCAAAATATCACGGATGACTCAGTCATAATTTTCTTCAAAGATCCTCACCAATATGATCGATTCCCACTTGGAACCAAGGCACTTCACAATTTTTCACTCAATCCACACTATGGGGTTGATACCTTCACTGAACTGTTTTCCTATCATCTTCAGTGGACTGAAGTCCTAAGAACATCACTGGACCAAAGTCATAAACTATGCCATGATGCATGATATGCAACAACATAATAAATACGACTGTTGCTACTCAAAAGGCATCATTATTCATGAATTTTTCCCAACATCATCACATCATCAAAATATATAAAGCATCATCATAACATAACCATATCATCAAAATATATAAAGCATCATCATATCATCAAAATATACAAAACATCATTGTAATCCAACATGGGAAACCTAACTTCTTCCTATCTTATGTATTATAAATATACTTATTATTTCTTATTTTATTTCGTCTAACTAAATTTCATTGTGTTAGCTATCCAACACTTCAAATGACACCTCAAACCGAGTTCTAAAACTCAAGTTATGGATCTTTAAACAATCTTACTTTTGTTCGTCTCCCACATCTCGCCCGACGATGTGGGAGCGATAGCCCACCTATTCCATTATTGACACCAACGACTAACGAAGCTCCTTTCTTGCCTGGCGACACACCCTTTGCGCCTGCTTCGCTTGGCGACAGTGTGAGTGACACACTACAATAACATCTTTCTCATCGCCTCCTTTTTTGCCTCGCGACAGCCAAGCGACGCCATCATCTCCCAGCGACACACCTCATTGCCCAATGAGTATGCGGGAACAGGGTTTTCCTGTTGCGATTTCCTACATAAAAGCCAGTCCCAATTCTCGCGATTTTGCACCAAAATAGTCCCAATCCTTATATATTTCAACACCTATTCATCGTATAATATCCATACAATATTATAGGCATTATTACACAAACTCATGGAAATTCTACAAGGTATTTTCACCAATTCCAACACAAATTCATCAATTACAACACAACCATCAAATCACCAAAACCCAACACAACCTATATTTATCAAGACCTTAGATCAATTATAATAATAATGATAAACACTTGTTACCTTAAGATTATTGCTAGCTTCTGATTCCTCTTCTTGTTCTACATATCCTCTTTGCCTCTCTGCCCTAGCTTTTGCACTACCTCTTACTCCTTTCCTAAAAACTATCATACAAAATGAGCGCTACTAAACTCCCATTTCTCTTTGAAGGATAGAAAAACACAATAAATAGGGTTTTGAATTGGGGTTTTGAAAAATTAAAACAGTATAACACATTTGGTTATCCTGGTTCATTTGAACTCAAACTACTCTAGTCCACCCACCAAGGTGATTTCGCCTCTCTCAAAAGAGGTCTTAATCCACTAATCAAACCTTTGATTACATAATCACAAAGACTATCGTCAATGTCTTCTTGAGATTAAACTACAACTTGGTTTCTCAAGGTATTATAAAATATGAATCAAAATGTGTAAAATAGTGTTTCTAGAAAAACTATATCACGAATGTGATTTATACACAAGGTTAAAGCATAATGAATAGGTAAGAGAGAGCTTGTGAGAATATTTCTTTTTATACGCAAGTATATTTGATCACTCTTCAAGAATCCTTTATATATGTGAAGCATATGAGATATGAGAAGATGATTTTGGAAGGTTGATAAAAAGATGTCAGTGTACTTCCCAAAAATATAGATCTTGTCTGGTACCATTCGTTACTCTTTGATTTTCAATGATTGAATTATAATGCATCTGAACTTGCTTCTTTAAAAACTAATCATAATAAAAATTTAACGTTGAGACTTTAGATCATCAGAGTTTTTCTTCATCAGAGTTTTAGTGTGCAACTTTGGTGCTTCAGAAGTTTTAGCATTATAACTTCTTTGAGCGTGATATTTCAAAAGTTATACAAAAATTATTATCCGATCTTGTTAGCATAATTTTGTTTGCCAACTTCTATGCTTATTTCTCATAACTTATCTGCATATTTTATTAAATTATTAGAGAGCATATTTGTTCTTTATGTATATATAATGTATTTGTTATTATCAAAACTATTACAAAGATGTAGAACCAAACTTCGTTCTAACAATCTCCCCCTTTTTGATGATGACAAAAACTTGTATATTTTTCTAAATCACATAAGAACATAAATAATTAGGGTCTCCCTCTGAGTTTAATACTTAGATAAATCCATTTGACAGAAGTTACTTTTTAGAGACTTTTCCTGTTTGCTTTCAAAAAGTTAAAGAAAGGTTATGATATTCAAAATGTTTTAGACTAAATCTCATCACTTTTATATTCAAAATATCTTATGTTCAACCCCTTTTTATCATAAATCAAAAAGCAATAAAAACACTAAAAGATAACAAAAAGGTGATGCATTCAACACAGATTAATACAAACAGAAGCAAGTGAACAAAAGTTTTTAAACAAGAAACAAACATATCAGAAACAAGAAAAAGATCATAACAAAGGTTGTGGAGGAGGTGGAAGTTGTGTGAAGAAGGCTTTCAATAGACTTTTGTCCAGCCTTTCCTTAATATATGCATTCTATTTCTTCAACTCATCAAGAGTTTTCAACACAAGATAAGAGGAAGTTGTTTCAACAGAAGAAGCCACATTCTCAGAAGTTACTGCAGCAAATTCTTTCTCAGGAGATTCTTCAACTGAATGGCCTTTATCTTTAAAAACAACCAGAGGAAGAGGTTGAGTTTCATGAGATAGTTCATTAAATTTTGATTCCTGTGAGGCTTCCCAGGAAGTATTGTCCAAAAGAAGAAGGGTTTCTTTACCCAGTGACGTAGAACTTGATCCTTGAAGATTTTCAGGTGATCACAGATGTTTTGTTGAGCAATTTCATAACTGAGTTCCTTCATCTTCAGAAATTCAAAATTAAACTATTTTCTAAGCTGAGTCCACAGAGAATCAGAAGCAATTGGGTTAAGATTATCCATGCAAGCTTGCTTCAAGGAGTTAACCCATTCATGTATTTCTGTTTTAAAAACCAGTAGAGCTTTACTAACATTTAATTTGGATAGTTTTGGTGTTGGTTTTGGAATGTCTATTTTCTGATAAGTTGTGACAAGATTATCCCAGCCTTCTAGATCAATTATGGTTCTGAGAGGATCTTCTGAGTAGTCAGTGGAAGTGGGAGAGTCGGAAAGGATTATAAGAGAGTTAGGGGGTGTTGAATTATAATAAGATGGAATATCTTGAAAGGATAAGTGTTGTGATGTTATGGTGGAGATATTAGGCGGTTGAGAGGTGTTGAGTGGGCAAGTGATGCCTGGAATGGCTGATATGGTTTATGGCATTTGTTCAGAGGAAGTATTTGTATTCTTGGTTTAGGGAGATTCAAAAAATGGATCAAATTGATTAATATCAGAAAGAACTTGTGTAAGTTATGGCTGAGTTTGAACAAATTGGGTAGAAGGTGGATTAATTAGAGGATGGTTATTGGGTATTGAGGTATCAATTTATATGTCAAAGTCATCAATGGTTTGAGGTGAGATATTTTCAATAGGTTTTGGATATGAGGAGGTTTCATATGTTGATAAGAAAACTGATTCGATAATAGAAACAAAAGAGGGGTTACCTTTCTTTTTAGAAGCTTTGGCAGTTTTCTGAGAAGTTCCTTATCCAACAACTTTCCTTTTTCTTGTCTTTCAGGTTGTAACTTCAAGAGGTTGTTTCCTGAGATCAAGGATATTTACATCTATAATTGTTCCATCACTCTTGCAGGCTTCCAGATATTTGAAGATAATTTCTGGAGATGAGTCTGCTTAAGTGAAGAGAGAAAAATCCTTTAGAGGGACTCTTGTAGTGGTGATGACTTCCATTGAGATAAGTGTGGTAATGACTTCCAGCACATGGTTCCAGAACACTTGCTTGTTGAGCCTCACTCAAATGCTTTATTAGTTTATTCTCTGTCAGAATATCTGAGATAAGCCTTCCTAACATAATCCAATCTCTTTTGGTTCTTTCTTCTTCCCTTGTTTCCTTAACACTAGTCTTCAGATGATTGAATAGAATATGATGGAGGTGGACTTCAGCTTTAGTTGTGATAAAGTATAGCAGGTACTATTGATCAATATTGGTCTAGTCAGGAGAACTAGTTGGTTTTCTGTGATTGATGCACCCCAGAAATATTCTAGACCAAATTCTAAGATAGTCCTTCAGATCTTTGATCTTGTTTGAGGATTGTCTAGAGGAGAGCCTTTTTCTTCCATTTCACTGCATCTTATACCGCTTCTGTCATGATCAATAAGCTTTCCAATGAGATCTTCCGTGATGGAAATCTTCTTTCCCATTACATAAGAAGTTACTTGATGATTTGATGCAGTAATATGAATCCAAACTTCTTTAACCAGTTTGGGAAAAACTTGACCAATTAATCGATCAAAATATTTTATCCACCCTTGAAACTCAACATCAGGCGTAAGGTCATACCCATTTTCTTTCATGGTTTCAAAATCAACTATGAGTTCACAGAGAACTTTCAGAGAATCAACCGGAGTGAGGAGAGTTATTGTAGGGTCAGCATACTTTTCTTTGCTTGTAGTAGAGGATGAACCAGGAATGTTGATTTGAGAATCTTGATACTTTTGTTGTTGTTGAAAAGAAGCCATTGTTCACATACTTAGGGTTTGAGAGCACACAAAAGGGAAAAGAGAAAATACAGAGAGAATAGGGTGAGTAAGAGTGAAGGTGTGAAAGTGTTTGTGAGAAAGTGAGGTATAAATAGCCAACGGGAAAAACATGAATTTTAATTTCAATTAATAAAATAAACAAAATGATTAACAACGTTAATGATTTTTGAAAAAGGGAGATGGGGTGAAGATTCTGAACAATTACCAATGTGACTCGCGCCTCAATGCATCAACTCAACCGTTTCAGCCTTTCAGATTTTGAACATGTATTCAGCCTTAAAGAGTGACTTACCGTTTAGGGTTGAGAGATATTGATGTAGTGAACTTCTTGCTTCTATCTTTGAAATGAAGCGTTTTCAGAAAACGTTCATATCTTCTGGATAGTTTCTGAGAAAATTTTCCTTCTCACTTCTGAAGAACTATTGTTCAGATGTTCACAAAAATAAATCAAAAAAATTCTGAGGATTAAATATACAGAAACTACATTTCCATTATGGGTACAATTCCATACTGAGGTGTTTCAGAATGAAATTAAATATATCTTCAGCAAGGGGTTTAGTGAAAACTTCAGCCCATTGATGGTCTGTGACTATAAATTTTAAACAAAGAATTCCCTTATGAATATAGTCCCTAATGAAATGGTGTTTAATTTCTATATGTTTAGCCCTAGAATGTAAAATAGGATTTTTAGAAAGACAAATAGCATAAGTATTATCGTAGAAGATAGGAATGTTACTCTCATAAATATGAAAATCTTCAAGCCGACTCTTCATCCAGAGCATCTATATCCAGTTGCACCTATATATTCAGCCTCAGTAGTTGATAGGGAAATATAGATTGTCTTTTGCTTGACCATGAGATTAGGTTATCTCCCAGAAATTGGCAGCTTCCTGAAACCACCGGCTTGAAATCATCGAACAATGAAGTCGCCACCGAACACCTTTTATCCCATTGAAAGGGAAAGGTAAACATCGAGAAAACTTGGAAAGGGAGAAATCACGGTCTTTCGACTGAGAGATCGGGTAAGGGAGTCTGTTACGCGAGGGGAAGGTGTTAGCACCCTACACGCCGGTAGTACTCTACGGTATCCACTCTTGTTGTCTAATCTAATGGGGGTGGTCAAATCCTATGTCTATGGCTTAAAACTAAAAAGGGAATGCTTGCAAAAGGAAGAAGAAAATAATGTAGGGAAACTAAAAGTTGTGCTCGATTGAGCCCTACCCCAATGCCTACGTATCACTTTTAAGGAATCAGAGCAGCCGTAGTTCGGCTTATGTGTTTTGGTTGGTTTGTGTTTTTTAGTTAAGACAACAAAAACAGTCAAGATGGCAAAACATCAAATGAAACAACAAACAAATAAGATGGTTGAACATCGACTAAATAATAACAAAGTAACATGTCAAAGATGGCGAAACATCAAATGATAAAACATCACACCTAACAATGACATTGAGAGTCAAAGTAGGATCACAAACATATGGGATGGCGAAACACCGGCTTCAAACAAGTGTGCGATGGCGAAACATCGGCTAAAAGATAACAAGATATCATGGAAAAGATGGCAAATCATCAATAAAATGGATGACAAGACATCACACCTAACAATGATATTGAGAATCAAAGTAGGATAACAAACACGTGCGATGGCGAAACATCGGCTTCAAAATAACAAGATATCATGACAAAGATGGCGAAACATCAATAAAATAGATGACAAAACATCACACCTAACAATGATATTGGGAATCATAGTAGGATAACAAACACGTGTGATGGCGAAACATCGGCTTCAAGATAACAAGATATCATGGCAAAGATGGCGAAACATCAATAAAACAGATGACAAAACATCACACCTAACAATGATATTGCGAATCATAGTAGGATAACAAACACGTGCGATGGCGAAACATCGGCTTCAAGATAACAAGATATCATGGCAAAGATGGCGAAACATCAATAAAACAGATGACAAAACATCACACCTAACAATGATATTGAGAATCAAAGTAGGATAACAAAATGTGTGATGGTGAAACATCGGCTTCAAACAAATGTGAAATGGCGAAACATCGGCAAAAAGATGACAAAGATATCATGGTAGAGATGGCAAAACATCAATAAGACAGATGGCAAACATCACACCTAACAATGATATTGAGAATCAAAGTAGGATAACAAAATGTGCGATGGCGAAACATCGACTTCAAACAAATGTGAAACGGCGAAACATCAGCTTCAAGATAACACATACAAAGTAAGATTGGTTTGTATCTTTTATTCTGAAGAGGAGTTTGAGTTTATAAGAGGTGTTCTTATGATTTTCCAAGAAAACAGGTTTTGTTTTAAGATTCCAAATGCGAAGAAAGAAAAACAACTAAGGGGAACTAGCCTAGCACTATCCCTAGTGTTATCATACAATGGTTGACCCTAAGGTTGATGATAAAGGAAAGTCCTATCCTATGTTAGCATACATGGATTCCTATCTTAATCAGCATGTCAAAGAAAGCTTAACAAAACTATCCTATAGGGAACATGCAATGAGAGCGAAGTCGTGATCTCAATATCTAAATTGAGTGACTCATCGATCAACAAATAAAGATGAAAAGCAATAAACATCCTATAGGGAACATGCACTGAGAGCGAAGTCGTGATCTCAATATCTAAATTGAGTGACTCATCGATCAACAATTAAAGAAGAAAAGCAATAAACATCCTATAGGGAACATGCAATGAGAGCGAAGTCGTGATCTCAATATCTAAATTGAGTGACTCATCGATCAATAAGAAAACATAACACATGTATCAGACAAAAAACCAGAGGGCCTCCTGACATATATCAGCTACAGAGGTCCCATCATGCAATCAGAGAATTATGCAAAATGAAAATGGGAGAAAGGAGGTAGTACAAAACCAAACAGATAATTATTTGTAACAATCAAGCAAGAATAAAATAAACCCAGAGAAACTTCAAGCAAACTGGCATCAGTAAACAAATTGAGTCAGGAATCTATCAGATATGAACAAGTCCCAGGGGCAATGTATGGCATTCACAACCATAGATATGTGTATCCTGCATAAACCATCAAGCATGCCAAACACAAAAATAATGCCAATGTAATAAACTGTGTTCCACAAATAAAGTGGAACACAACAGCCTCAAGCCAAAAGTGGCAACTTTCTCAGAGTACCTCGCATATTCAACAACCAAGTTAGTATTCCATAAGGGGAAAAAGTGAGAACAAACATGATGGCTTTAGACATGATGAACAAGAAGAAACAAGCATATGCACAGATTAGGTCAAAAAGAATCAAAGGAATGTTGCTCTTTCCTATCACCATGTTGAATTGACAATTGAGTGTAAACCAAGGATCATAAGAGCTTGAGAATAATATGAACAAGAACCAAAAAGTTCAGTAGCAATCATATTTCAATTATGTACAATTAATTCAATCACAACTTCATGAATTTAATAGGAAATGAAACCTACATAATGCATTAGATGGTTCAAAATATTCAAACATGAGGCTTCTAAGTGGAATGGCTTGAGCTAACATGGACAAGTCAGAACCAACATGATCATTAGGTTCCCAATTATAGGCCTCACTCAAGTTCATTGGCCATCAAACAAATTGCAACAAAACATGCAAACATAATTGGGTACCTTCACTTCAACATTTCACCAAAAATAGAAACAAGGATCCATAAATCAAACCAAAAATACCTTAACATCTTGGAAGTGTTTAGAAGTCAGAATGCAAGCCCTAAGTTAATGAATGTTTGAGGAAGAGGACAAATGAAATTCAAAATTTAAGGCTAGTTGGTAAAACTACCAAACTAGACAAGTTTTCAAAATTATTTGTGGAAAAATGCCAAACCATGTCAAGTAATTCAAGAAAAATAGTTTTGAAGTTCCCAATACATTCATGAACCATGATCTAGACCTGAAATCCAATAAAAGTCCAAGGCACGAGGGTTTTGAACATGAAACTTGCACCATAAGCAACAAAACCCTAAATTTTGACTTTTGATCTCAAATATTGATTAAGTGAGATCAAAAATCAAAATAAATCTAACCAAAGTCCAACCAATCACCAAGAAACCTTAAAAGTCAGAATATACATTTTTCATATTTTTTTTGAATTAGGAAAAGGCAAAGAATGGAATTAAATTCAAACAATTAGGTAATTAACAATATTCACATATCAAAATAATATTTAAATCAAAAATTCAGAAAAATGGCCAAACAAAATTATATTCAAATATTATGGCTAAAAACATAAATCCCTGAATTTTTGTGAATTTTTTGGATCAAAGGAAAATATTAAAATCAAAAAAACAAACAATTAATAGTGGAATTAATATTTAAAGGCAAGAAAACACAAACCATAACCAAAAATCATGAAATGGTCAAAGTAAAAATATATTCAAATTCTATGGTCAAAAACAAGATTACATGATTTTTTGGAATTTTTTGAATTAATAGAAGTATTAAAAATAAAAAATAAAAACAAACAAATATTACAAATATCCTTTGAAATTGAATTTTTAATCAAAAATAAGAAAAATGGTGAACCAAAGTCAGAATCAATTTTCACATTATTTTGGAAGTCTCAAATAATTTTTGTGGATTTTTTAGGTCAAAGGAACTATTAAAATAAAAATTATCTTTGATTAATTAATTAATGAAACCTAACAATTTTTAAACAAATCAAAATAATTTCAAAAAAATATACAAAGTCAGAAATAATATTTTGAATTTATGATAATTTTTTCAGAATTTTCCAATCATTTTTGAGCAAGAAAGTAAATCTTGGAAATCAAATTATAAAACAAAAATTCAAATAAACCAAAATTTCAAATGGACCAATATGGATGTGCCACCACATCATCTTTAACCTCTAGACATCAAAAAAGGCGCACATCTTCTCAGGCCTAGGGCTCACTTTCAGATCCATGTAACTCACTCAATTTTGCATCATTTTTCATGAAATCAAAAGCAAATCAAAGCTAGCATGGCAAGGAATCTATAGCAATTCGAATCAGATCAAATCATCAATCATATCATCCATAATCAAGCCATGAATATGAACAAAAAAAATTGAACCACAAGTTTCAGAACATCCAAACATGCATAATTCATCAAATTAAATGCTACAAAGCTTAAGAATCAATCCATAGACTTCAAACAACATGATAATGAACTTAAATTACACGAAGCATGGCTAGAAATCAGAATTCAAAGTTGAGAATTCATACCTTTGGAAAAAATGGATCTACTGTCTCCTTCACTCCAGTTACAATCTAAGCCTCGATATACGATCCTTATCACTTGAAGAAGAGAATGCAAGAAGAATTGTCCAAAACGCGCAAGGGAGATGGAAGAATCAAAGAAAAATGCAGAGCTACAAGCTATGGAGTTTCTGACTTTGATTGATGAAATGAGGCATGAACCCTTCACACTGAAGCTTGCTTCACAATATAGAGAACATCAGGAGGAGGGTAGAATAGATTTTTCGCGCTGAAAGCTCTTGGAATCAAAGAAATCTTCTTTTGGCCAAAATTAAGTATGCACATCCAACCTCTCATTCCCTCGTGCGTTGGCTTGCTTTCTTTGTGCATTTTAATCCATTTTCCCTCAGGAAGATATTAGCAACAAGATTAGCACTTAAATCATTGCATTAAGCTTGTGTTGGTGATTAGGCAATTTTGAGCAAGTTTTTGCAAAACCACGAATTCCTTGTTCCTTTGCCCACGTGCAGCTCAAACTTTGGCATGATGGGCCTCAGCATGTCACAAATTACTAATGGGCTTGATTAGAGGCAAGGATAATGACTAAAACGTAAGTTTGCAAGAAATGGCCATTTTGCATATTTGCCAAATTTCAATGAAATGCCCCAAAATTCCAAAACTCATAACTTGCTCATAATTTTGAGTTTTGGCACAAATGAGAACAATTTGGAAAGGTATTAAAAGGACCTACAATTCCTTAGTTTATAGTTTTTTAAATTTAATCCATTAAGGTCCCCAAAATTTGGCTTGAAATTCATTAATTTTGAAATATATCCTATAATTTTGTAACTTCAAAAGACCATAACTCTTGATTCCTTCCCAATTTGAATATGAGACGAAAAGGAGGTGAAAGATCATTCTCTTAGATTTCCAAGCATATTTCATTTGCATCTTCTTGATCAAGGATGAATAAAATATGATTTTTTGAAATTAAGTCCTTATTTTCCAAAATTAGTAACTTTTAAAATTTCTTCAAGAATAAGTTTCAACCCAAACTTCAATATCTTTGATCCAATGACCAAAATGGACTTGAAATATGAAAAGTAAATCCTTGGATTGATGGTTGGCCAAAAATTCACTTGGTCAACCTTGACTTTGACTGATTTGGGCCAAAATAACCATTTTGCTCCTCTGAATCAATTGATCCACTTCTCTTCAAAATTGACGATCAAAACTTCAAACATATGATCTTCCGAACATGTAAAGGCCATGTGCAAAGTTTCACTTCAAAATTCTCAAGAAATCTTGATGAAATCCCAAACCCTAATTTTGGTCAACACATTAGGAGACTGATGAATCATCTTCAAAACTTCAAATCCTCTGGGCATCTTGACCAATTTCATGTACAAAGACCTTTCAAAAATCAAAGAAATGTTGTAGCTCCAAATATCAAGACTTGTACATCGGCCAACAATCTTGCTCAAGCAGACCCTAATTTGGCTGATGAATCCAAAGAGATGGGTAAAAACATTTTGAGATATGCCATAACCTTTGAGCTCAAATGATCCAGAGGTTTGGATTGTAGGATATTTCTTGAGCAACTTGTCCATGCAAAATAACCTTCAAGGTTTGAGGAAGACTTGGTAACCAAAGAACTTTGATCCTATCACAATGTATGAATGCAATGCACTATGATGTTCATGATGAGACATAAGCCTAAATCAAGAGGGTAAATTTTGGGGTGCAACAGCTGCCCCTATTCAAACATATTCAACATGATAAGTGAGAAAAATGATAACTTTCGAGCGTTCAGGGTTGACGATGTTTGAATATGAAAGAACCCGAAAATTTACACTCTTGAAAGAAACTGAAACAAAACTCCCAAGACATGCGTCAGAATGAAGCTGCAACGCAGGATGAAACAGAGCAAAAACAAAGGAAGAGTAGGCGCAACTAAGCTTCTAGACAAACGTGCCAGGGAAAAACTGTGCTTCAAAAGGGAGGGGTGAGGCAAAACTCAACCAACAGAGTGTAGACGAGACTAAGCTCTGCAACAAAAAACGTACGTGGGTGAGGAGACGAAACTCGAAGCTCGACCCAAGGCAAAGCAACTAGAGTGCGTGATTCTAGGAACACTTGCTAATCTCAACTAAAATATACAGTATGGAGGAACTGAAAGAATCTCAGAAATGAGGAAAAAAGGAGATACGAAACTCGACTCAAAGACCAGTTAGACGAAACTAAACTAGATGAGTACCAGGATGAAACTGGATTTCACGCACGGGTAACGAGGCGAAACTCGACCCAAAGCAAAGTGACAAGAGTGCATGTTTCTCAGAGCACCTGCTGGTCTCAAATCAATGGATAAACAGTGACGAAAACTTTTAGGAGAATCCAAAGAACAAAGGAGACTGGTTTCAAACCAAGGACGCAGCACGAACACTGCACTCGGTAAACAAACACCGTCAAAGAGTCCAAAGTAGGAAAGCAAAAACGAGACGAAACTCGACTTAAAAACCAGTTAGACGAAACTAAACTAGATGAGTACCAGGAAAAAACTGGATTTCATGCATAGGAGACGAGGCGAAACTCGACCCAAAGCGAGGAGATTAGGGCGTACACCTAAAAACCTGTAAAAAGCGAACATCAGGACGAAACTGGTATTTGAAAAGGTGTATCAATAGACACTGGAATGAGCCAGAGAGGGTAGTAAAGACTAAACCCGAGAAGACTGTGTCAGGGTAAAACTGAACTACAGTCAAGAGTAGACACTCAAACAAACAAATGATTGACGTTAGAAGAGTATTGGTATGGGATGTAAACTGAGATTATGAGGACGAAGACCACGCTGGGGATTAAATCCGAAGTGTTATCAAATCACTGGGGATGACGGAAACAATAATGGATTATGTTCCGATGCATGTTTTGAATTCTTTTTATAGCGCAATGCTCCATATAAAGGAAATGCTACGCGTTTTGGTAGATGCAATGTGATGATGTATGTTTAAAAGTCTCACTGGGGAATGGCCAAATGAGAAACCAAAAACCAATAAGTCAACATATGACATGACTTGAAAAAATAAATTGCAAAATCCAAAGGAGAGGAAAAAAAGCGGGGAACCACTAGAGAGGAACCCTTGAAGAGATAGAGCTTCGTGGAGAAATGAATGAACAACCAGGAGAAACGTGCCACAAACAAAGAGAGGAGCTGAAAAAATAAATTGCAAATTCTCGGGGAAGATCAGGTCGACACTGCAACTTCCGGAAAAGGACGAAAACCTTTTGTTGGGGGAACAAAACCCTGCTGAAGAGGTGGGACTTCACGAGAGAGGTAGAACTCTACTGAAGATTATCTTGCCGGAGAGATATTCTCTTGGAATGCAACCAAAGGACGAATCCTGCAGATAGCCACACGGTACTAAAACCTTACTGGGGAACAAGATGAGATCCTTAACAAAGGATGCCCTGGTCAACAGATCGACTGGGAAAAGAGAGGTCAAAGCGAGGGATCTCCATTGGCAAATCCGCTGGGAAGTTGAAACTTCCAGAATGTGGATTCCTGCTTAACGACTCCATTGGGGACAGGCGACATATCCAAACCTGAAGTCTTGGAACGAGGTTTTTTTTTGAAAGAAAATCCCTGTAGTAACAAAACTTTGCTGCTGAAGTGAAACTTTACAGGGGAAAGGAAACTTCACTGGGGAAACGAAAATTCACAGGGGATAAGTAGAGTCCTAATCAAAGATGGGCTCTGTCAAAACATAAGAAAGCCGAACATTTCTTTTTTGACCATCATTAAGCTCTTTACAGGTATTCAATGTGTAAACTTTTTTTTTATGTCAAACAGCTGTGTCGCATCTCTCTGTTGTGAATGAATCACTGGCTAGAGTGAAAAAAGGTTTTAAAGCTTTTCTCTCCGCTTTTTGAAAAACAAGTTAAAATGCGAGCGATAAGATACCAACACGGCCATGCAATACATATTTGGGGAGTTTAGGAAATGTTATCCCATTGTTGTATGCTTTCGAATTAAACCCTTGTTTCAGTTAGGACTTTTAAATGTGGTAACGTGGCCTGGTTCGAGGTTCTTTTGAAAAAAAGTTTTCAAGGCTCAAAGTACTTGGTTCCCACCCCCTTCGTGATATTCTCCTATCCTAAGTTCAGCTGATTTATCACAAGCATTCATCTTTCAAAAAGATTTATGATGGTTGAGTGATCACGAAAATTTTATTCCTCTTCTTTTGACGAAAATTTTATTGGATAATCTCTTTTTCCCTGGCCTTTTAGGCTCTCTTTTCCCTAACTTTTGCCTAGACAAAATCTTTTGAATTTCCAATTTAGGAGTCCAGCGGGATACCCTAACTTTTGCCTAAGCGACTTGTTTTCAAGTTTCGACTTAGCGGGGCTTTTTGTTTCATTCTTATTCATGATTTCCATTTTTAACAAGCAGATGTGACTTTAGGTCTTTGAACTTTTTTTTTTGAAGGAAACAAATGCCTCATTCCTTGGTCGGCGAGGGATAACCATTATTGTATCGATTCGATCTCGACCTCTGGACTTTGTGAGGAAACAAACATCGTGGTTCAGCCATTTTTCTTGATCTCATGATGTGAAAGATAAATTATGGTGATCCTCAAAGGGGTCATTCCTTCTGAAATTTGGATGCTTGGTCAAATCAACTGAATATTTACCCTGCCCCTGGTTAAAAAAGGTTTATTTTATTTTTCGAACAGAAATAAAACTCCTACTTCTAAGGCTCAGAGGGGTTAACGAGGGTCTAACTCCCTTATATCTCCAGTGTTTAGGGGTTGAAACAATGCATGTACATCGTCAATGGGGTTCTACTCAAAAGCATACTACTATAGTCACCTTTTTTAGCTAAACTCCCTCCTCCAAATTCTTGGTCATGCGAAAGAATTAGCACGGCTGGTATCAAAATTCCCAGAAAACAATTAAAAAGTGATTTTGTATGAAAACATTTTAGGCAAAAAACATTCAGCGCTTAAAGACTGACATTCAGCTATAAACAAAATCCTATATGCAGACAATGCTTAAAACAATCAATCAAGATGACATATGAAAGTACGACAAAGGAACGTAATAAAAGCCATTATGAGGAAGAAGTATCTCCGACCAAGTTCACTGGTCCTGCCGACCTGTCGTAACCTTGTTATTACCCTTACCTATGATTTTTACCAACGGCCCAGAGTTGTGAAACAAAATGGCAAGGAAAACGCCAACAGAGTGAAGGAGAGATTCACCAAAAAGAGAAACAAACATGCCCCTTACACATCGGTGGTTGTGTTGGTTATCCGCATTTCAAGCGATCAACCAATCATGACTTGTATTACCATATCCGTGTAAAGTCCACGAAGTTTATATGCACATGCTTATCAAAAATATGGGACGTTTTTGCAAACAAAATAATAATAGGAGAGAAAAGAAACGTAAACGTATACTGGAAAGAAGATTTTCTATTGATTTTGAGAAATTAGCTTGTGAAAAAGGCATTTACACTGTGAAACAAGAAATTGCAAAATTAAAACAAACAAGTGTTTACAAATGGCAATGCGAATGTGAATATCCACCAAGTCCCGACTCTGCTATGACTCTGATGACTCTCATCTTCCTGCTTCCGGTCATTCTTGGATTAGCCTCGAGCTCATGCCAGGTGACAGAACGAAGGAAAGAAGCAAAGGATCTCATGCTTAGCGTAGTCATTTGCTTTAAGTCCCTAACTTTTGCCTGAATCGCCCTTCCGGGTTTTCGATTCACCAGGACACCCTCTTTTTGCCTAAACCACCCTTTCGGGTTTTCAGTTTAGCGGGTCTTTATTATTTTTTGTGCAAAGTATTTTTTAACTACGTCGGCATTCACAGGGAGAGGGAAGTACTCTCCGTCCATAGTCGTGAGCATCATCGCTCCTACCGAGAAAACTTTTCTGACCACGAAAGTTCCTTTATAAGTTGGAACCCACTTGCCCCTGGGATCTCCCTGAGGAAGAATTATCCTCTTCAGCACAAGGTCACTTGGCTTGTAACACTGGGGTCGTACCTTCTTATCAAAAGCTTTCCTCATCCTTTGCTGATATACCTGACCATGACACACAGCCGTCAATCTCTTCTCGTCAATAAGTTCCAACTGATCCAGCCGATTCTGTACCCATTCACTTTCATCCAGCTCAACATCTCTTATGACCCTAAGAGAAGGAATCTCGACTTCTACTGGCAATACTGCTTCCATGCTGTAAACCAATGAAAATGGGGTTTCCCCATTCGAAGTACGCACAGTGGTGCGATAACCATGCAAAGCGAAAGGCATCATCTCATGCCATTCTTTATAGGTTACTACCATCTTCTGCATGATTTTCTTGATATTCTTATTGGCCGCTTCTACAGCGCCATTCATCTTTGGTCTATATGGGGAAGAGTTATGGTGCTTGATTTTGAAGGACTCACAAAGTTCCTTCATCATCTTGTTGTTCAGATTAGACCCATTATCGGTAATGATCTTCTCGGGCACTCTGTAGCAACAGATAATATTGTGCTTAATAAACCGAGTTACCACTTACTTGGTGACATTGGCGTAGGATGCAGCTTCGACCCACTTTGTAAAATAATCGATGGGAACCAGAATGAAACAGTGCCCGTTGGATGCAGTCGGTTCAATTTTGCCGATCATATCAATTCCCCACATCGCAAACGGCCAAGGGGAAGTTAAGACATTCAAAGGTACTGGCGGAACATGCACCTTATCAGCATAGACTTGACATTTGTGGCAAACCCGTGCATGGTTGTAACAGTCAGTCTCCATGGTGGACCAATAATAACCTGCTCGCAAAATATTTTTAGCCATAGTATGCTCGTTGGAATGGGTCCCGAAATCACCTTCATGTATCTCTTCAATGATTCTAGCTGCTTCTTTCTAGTCAACACATTTGAGCAGTGGACCATCATGATGCCTCCTGTACAACACACCACCACTGAGAAAGAACTTGGCTGAAAATCTTCTCAAGAACTTCTTATCTGTGACGGATGCCTCTTCAGGGTACTCTTGTGTTTCAAGATATCGCTTAACATCATAAAACCAAGGGTTACCATCTGGTTCCAAACAAGCCTCAAAGCAGAAAGCTGGCTCACGCAAACTTCTGATAGTAATGGAAGGTGCTTCATTAGCCCACTTAACCTTGAAAATGGAGGAAAAAGTCTCCAGTTCATCGACTAAATTGTTTTCTTCTCTGGGAATGTGCTCAAACGTGATCTCTTGGAAGTACGGGATCAGTTTCATAACATGCTCACGATACTGAATTGGTTCTGATGGCGAGTCTCCCAATCTCCATTAATTTGGCTGATAACAAGATTGGAATCCCCGTAAACTTTCAAGAATTTGATGCGCAGGTCGATCGCCGCTTCAATGCCATAGATGCAAGCTTCATATTCGGCCATGTTGTTTGAGCAATCAAAACAGATACGAGCCATGAAAGGAATGTGTTATCCTTCAGGGGAAGTGATGATAGCTCCGACATCGTTACCCATGGCATTAGAGGCACCATCAAAAACAAGCGTCCAACATGATCCTTGCTCGGGTCCTTCGTCTGGGCCTGGTATGTTACAATCCCGAATATACACAATTTCCTCGTCTGGAAAATCAAACTTCATCGGTTCATAATCGTTCATGGGCTGATGAGCAAGGTGTTCGGCCAATACACTACCCTTAATTGCTTTTTGAGTAGTGTATTGGATGTCATATTCAGTGAGTATCATCTGCCAACGAGCTACCCTTCCTGTAAGAGCTGGCTTCTCAAAAATGTACTTGATTGGATCCATTTTGTATATCAAGTAGGTGGTGTGAGTTAACATGTATTGCCTCAAACGTTTGGCGGCCCAGGGAAGCGCACAACAAGTCTTTTCCAATAACGAGTACCTCGACTCGCACTCCATAAACTTCTTACTCAAGTAGTAAATAGCCTGCTCCTTCTTCCCCGTCTCGTCATGCTGACCGAGGACGCAACCCATTGAGGTCTCCAACACAGTTAAGTACATGATTAATGGCCTTCCTTCCTCTGGTGGCATGAGTATCGGAGGTTCCTGCAAATACTCCTTTATTTTGTCAAAGGCCTTCTGACAATCCTCATTCCATTTCACTGTTTGACTTTTCTTCAACAACTTGAACATAGGTTCACAAGTGGCAGTGAAATGAGAAATAAATATGGAAATATAGTTTAATCTCCCCAGGAAACCACGTATTTCCTTCTCTGTCTTTGGCTCAGACATTTCCTGTATCGCTTTGACTTTGGCCGGGTCCATTTTGATACCTTTCTCACTTACAATAAAGCCCAATAGCTTGCCGGATCTTACTCCGAAGGTGCACTTATTCAGATTCAACCTTAGCAAGAACCGTCTCAGTCTCCCGAACAATTTTTCTAGATGAACAAGGTGTTCCCCTTTCGTGTCTGACTTAGCAATCATATCGTCTACATAAACCTCAATCTCTTTGTGAATTAAATCATGAAAGAGAGTGACAATGGCGCGCTGATATGTTGCCCCGACATTTTTCAAACCAAACGGCACCACTTTATAACAGAAGGTTCCCCAAGGCGTGATGAATGTTGTCTTTTCCATATCCTCCGGAGCCATCTTAATTTGATTGTAGCCCGAAAAGCCATCCATGAACGATAACACCTTAGAATGAGCAGTATTATCGACCAACACATCAATATGCGGAAGAGGGAAATCATCTTTAGGGCTGGCCCTGTTCAAATCCCTATAATCCACGCACATCCTGACTTTTCCATCTTTCTTAGGCACAGGCACAATATTTGAAATCCATGGCGAATAATTGACAACTTTTAAGAAATTCGCGTCCAACTGCTTCTGGACCTCCTCCTTGATCTTCTTGGACATCTCAGGATGAGTTCTTCGGAGCTTCTGCTTGACAGGAGAACAACCTTCTTTGAGCGGTAGTCGATGCACCACTATGTATGTATCCAACCCAGACATATCCTCATAAGACCAGGCGAAGATATCAGAATACTCACGGAGTAGCTCAATCAATCTGGCTTTTACACTTTCTTCGAGATTGGCCCCTATCTTGACTTCTCTTCTTACCTCTTTTGTACCAATATTCACCACCTCAATTGAATCTTGATTCGGCTGGATGACCTTCTCCTCTTGTTTCAACAGTCTTGCTAATTCCTCAGGAAGATCACACTCCTCATATGCTTCTTCTTCAGCTTGATAAATAGGAGTATCAAAGTCATAATGAGCCATAGCAGAGTCGTTATCGATAGAATCGGTAGTGGAAGTGCATCTGCATGAATGACATTTTTGCGTTTTTTAGTGACAGTGTGTGAAAAGAGAAACATTGCCATTTAAAAAGAAAAAGAAAAAGAAAAAGAAAAAGAAACAAGGATTTGAATGCAAAAACGTCCTTTATTTCATGATAAACTTGCAAAATAAACATGGTGGCCCTACACAAATGATTCACTACGCCTTGGGCAGAGCGTAGGAATTATGATATGATAATAAAAGAAACAAGAAAATTACTCCCCAACGCTTGAAACTTGGATAATATCCACAGAAGTCCAATTGTTGAGTGTCTAGCCTGGAATACTTGGACGAATCCAATCTTCAACATTATAGCCATCAACTATATTATTGCCAACCGCGTTAACGTGTCCTTATTAAGTAGCACAAGGACGGGAAAACTTCACAGGAGTGGATAAACTAGATGCTCTGAGAGCACACTGCCGACCTGGATTAAAACCAAGACCAAATTTATCAAACTTCGGAGTAACATCTAGCACCTGACCCCAACCTTCAGGGTTACCACCTTCCACTACAGCTTTTGCATCTTTGAGAGAAGACATAACATATCCGGTTTCTTTTTCTGCTCTAGAGGGGGAAGATTGACAGCATGAACTGTCTCAAATGCCTGAAATGGAGATTCATGAATCTCGCCTTCAACTTCAACATAGTGGAATGATGTCAGATGACTCACGATGTACTCTTCCTCACCGCACACAGTTATCACCTTTCCCTCTACAGGATACTTGAGTTTCTGATGAAGAGTAGAAGTGATGGCTCTTGCTCTATAAACCCATGGCCTCCCCAATAAGCAACAGTATGCTGGCTGTATATCCATCACAAAAAATGTAGCGGTGAAGGTGCGAGGACCAACTTTGATTGGTAGCTCCACCTCCCCAAATAGTGACCTTCGAGACCCATCAAACGCCTTCACCATCAAATCACTAGGGCGCAACTCTAGTCCAGAATAATCAATCTTCATTAAGGCTGACTTGGGCAATACATTTAAAGACGATCCAGTATCTACCAAAACCCGGGATAAAGTAGTGCCTCTGCACTCCATCGAAATATGCAACGCTTTGTTATGGTCTGGTCCCTCTGGAGGAAGATCAAAATCTGTGAAGCCCAAACCATTCCCGGCGGATATATTAGCACAGACATTCTCAAACTGATTGACTGTTATCTCATGTGGCACGAACGCATTCTTCAACAACTTCATCAAAGCACTTCTATGCGGTTCTGAATAAATCAACAGAGACAAGATAGACATCTTAGAAGGAGTATGGCTCAAATGGTCAATTATGCTATAATCACTCTTTCTGATAATTCGCATCAGCTCTTCAACCTCATCAGGAACTGAAGAAGCTTCTGGTATCAGAATTGGTTGAGTCGCGTAGGCTGGCATAACCTTTGGATTACCAATCACTGCTTGCTGCTTTCCTTTTTCTCTTGCAGAAGCATCTGCCGCATCTTGCATATTGGAAGGACCAAATACTCTCCCGCTTCTAGTCATTCGACCTACACCAAAAAAATTATGGACTTCCTCTTCATCACCTTCAGCGCGTTCTTCCTCAGACAAACGAGCATTAACCTCCTGCTTTACCCCGTGGTAATAAACATTGGCACCGTAATTCCACGGGACAACCTTATCACTGGTATACGACATAGGACAGGGTACCGTAATCATCAGAGGGGGTGCCCTTAATGGGGAAGGAATGCGTGCAGGGGTGTAGGGAATAGATATTACAGCAATATCTTCTTCGGTAACATTGTGGTAGCTCAATTTTCTATCGAACTGCAGGGAACCCTCATTTATTAACAACTGGATACCTGCCTTCAAATCATCACAGCCCTTCGGTTGCTCTCTACACTTGGCACACTCTGTGTTAGAACAAAGTTTGAATCTACTACCCTAAGTTTAAGTTTTGATGATAACAAAATGAAAGGATATATTAATTATGTGATTCATATAAGAACTATTTGCTACCTAAAATATTACCTTCTGTTTTGCAGAAACTCTGATAGGTATCAGCAAAAGTACATCTTAATCAGCATTAGAATATTGGTTATTAACATCAGCATCAGAAGATGCTATATCAGAATACCAGAATCAGAAGAACAATTCACGCGTATGCTGAAGCTTGATGAACAAAACTGCGCTCAACACTCTGATAAAGACAACAACAGTTCATCAGCACTTAAGCAGAGTCAGAATGAGCCAAAGCCAGAACACGCTTTAAGTAGCAACGGTACTGTGCATTCAAAGCGAATTATTACCAACGACATCATTCCAGACAAGATCTGCTCAATAAGGAAAGTTTGTTATTGGCATTGAATCAAGATTATTGCTCCAACGTTCAACAATCTCAGTGCTATATAAACAAGACAATGAAGATTGAATTGGCTAATGCTCTACATCATATTACACGCCTAAAAGCTAATCATCATCTTCCTTCTCTCAGTTTGCTAAACGCTTCATATTTCCTTACTCAGTATTTTAGCAATCTAGTTTCAATAAGCTTAAATTGTGTAATATCATAGTTATGATACAGTTTTGTAGAAAACATTCACACACCTAGATTTCTCTTCTTTGTAAGAAAGTGTTTCCTTGACAAACCGGTTTGTGGTTTGCATCAAGAAGGCTTTAGCAGTTGTTAAAGCAGTTTGTAATATTCAGTTGAATATAGTGGATTAAGACCTCGTTGGAGAGAGGCGAAATCACCTTTACGGGTGGATTGGAGTAGTTTGAGATCAAACAAACCAGGATAAAAATATCTTGTTCATTGCATTGATTTTCAGTTTTACAATTCAACCCCCCTTCTTGTGTTTTTCACTTCTTCAATTGGCATCAGAGCGCCTGGTTCTGAGCTAAAACACTTAACCGTGTCAGTACAAGATCCAGCGTCAGAAAAACACAATGGCAGGAAATTATTCTCACACCAGCAATGACAACCATGAGGACAGAGACAGATTCAGCGGGAAACCTCCAGTCTTTGATGGAGAAAACTTTGATCACTGGAAATATAGAATTGAAAGCTTCTTTCTGGCACATGATGCCGATCTGTGGGATATGGTGACAGATGGATACACTCCACCTTGTGAATGCAAGCGGTCAGAAGATTGATAGGAAAACAATGTCTGACCAACAAAAGCGTGACTTCAAGAATCACCACAAGGCCAGAACCATCCTTCTCAGCGCCATCTCGTATGCTGAATATGAAAAGATCTCCAACAGAGACACAACAAAGAACATGTTTGACTCACTCAGAATGACGCATGAGGGCAACGTTCAGGTCAAAGAAACTAAAGCTCTGGCGCTCATTCAGAAGTATGAGGCATTCAAAATGGAAGAAAGTGAATCCATTGAAACAATGTTCTCAAGATTCCAGATTCTGGTAGCTGGTCTCAAGGTTCTGGATAAAGGTTACTCTATTGCTGATCACGTCAAGAAAATCATCAGAAGCTTACCCAAGCAGTGGAGGCCAATGGTTACAGCTCTGAAGCTAGCAAAAGATCTCAACAAAATTTCTCTGGAGGAACTTATTAGCTCCCTCAGAAGTCATGAGATAGAGCTAGAAGCTGATGAACCCCAGAAGCAAGGTAAGCCTTTAGCATTAAAATCTAACAAAAAATCTGAGTCTAAAGTTTTGCAGGCAGTTGAAGAAACATCTGATGGATCCTCATCAGAAGAAGACGAAATCTCCCTCCTCTCCAGAAGAGTGAATCAACTGTGGAAGCAGAGGCAAAGGAAGTTCAGGAATCCCAGAAGATCTGATCAAAACGAGTCTTCTTCCAGATACAGAAAGACAAATTCTTCTTCTGGATACAGAAGATCTGAAGGCTCCTCAGGTAGTAGAAAGCCAAACACCAAGGACATCATCTGTTATGAGTGCAATGAGCAAGGACACTACAAGAGTGACTGCCCAAAGCTTCAGAGGGAAAAGCCCAAAAAGAAGTTTGGAAGAGAAAAGAAGAAAAGTCTCATGGCTACATGGGATGACTCTGACTCGTCTGAAGCTGACTCAGAATCAGATGATGAGAGAGCAAACATAGCTCTCATGGCCAACATTTCAGAAGATAGTGAAGCTTCTAAATTAGACTCAGAATCAGATACTGAAGAGATATCTTTAGCAGCAAATCAGAAACACCAGTCATTGTACCTGGACTCTGGCTGCTCGCGACACATGACAGAAGAAGGCATATGTTCTAAAGCCTGGAACTTAAGCCTGGAGGCCACGTTGGCTTTGGAGGCAATCAGAGGGGAAAGATCATTGGCTCTGGAACTGTAGGTAATGGAAATCTTCCCTCTTTTAATAATGTTCTGCTAGTAGATGGATTAATGCATAATCTATTATCCATAAGTCAATTAAGTGATAACGGTTATGATATAATCTTTAATCAAAAATCATGTAAAGCTGTTAGTCAGAAAGATGGGACTATCCTGTTTAATGGAAAGAGGAAAAACAACATTTACAAAATCAAACTTTCTGAACTGAAAAGTCAGAATGTAAAGTGTCTTCTGTCTGTTAACAACGAGCAGTGGATCTGGCACAGAAGATTGGGGCATGTTAGTATGAGAAGAATATCTCAGATTAACAAACTCAATCTGGTCAGAGGACTTCCTAATTTGAAGTTCAATTCAGATGCTCTGTGTGAAGCATGTCAGAAAGGCAAGTTTGCAAAACCTTCTTTTAAATCTAAAAATGTTGTTTCTACCTCTAAGCCATTAGAACTTCTGCACATTGACTTATTTGGACCAGTTAAAAGTGCTTCAGTGAGTGGCAAGAAGTATGGGTTAGTAATCGTAGATGACTATAGCAGATGGACATGGGTAAAGTTCTTAAGACACAAGGACGAGTCACACTCTGTGTTTGTTACCTTCTGTAACCAAGTTCAGAATGAAAAGGATCTTAGAATCGTTAAAGTCAGAAGTGATCATGGTGGAGAGTTTGAAAACAAAGATTTTGAGTCATTCTTTAATGACAGAGGCATTCTGCATGATTTCTCTTGTCCTAGAACTCCCCAACAAAATGGAGTTGTAGAACAAAAGAACAGAACATTGCAAGAAATGGCCAGAACCATGATCAATGAGACAAACGTTGCTAAGATCTTCTGGGCAGAGGCAATAAACACAGCGTGCTACATTCAGAATAGAATCTCAATAAGACCTATTCTGGAAAAGACTCCATATGAATTGTGGAAGAACAGAAAGCCCAACATTTCATATTTTTATCCATTTGGATGTACCTGTTTTATGTCAAATACAAAGAATTATTTGAACAAGTTTGACTCTAAAGCACAGAAGTGTATCATGTTAGGATACTCTGAACGCTCAAGAGGGTACAGAGTATACAATACAGAAACACAGATTATGGAAGAATCAATCAGTGTTCGTTTTGATGATAAGCTTGACTCTGAAAAGTCAAAGTAGAATGAAGTTTTTGCAGGTATGGAAATTGAATTTACAGGTTCTGAAGACAAGTCATCGGAAGCTCTCAACACAGACACTCCTTCAACGTCTGAAAGGAGCACTGCTAGCAATCCTACAACAGCTGCTGATCAACCTCAGAAGAGATTACCCAGAAGCAGCTTGGATCTCCCAGAAGAAACTATCTTAGGAAGAAAGGAAGATCCAATCAGAACAAGAGCAAGCTTCAGAAACTCTGAAGAAACCCTCATGGGACTTGTGTCTCTGATTGAACCTTCTTCTATTGATGAAGCACTTCTGGATAATGACTGGATTCTGGAAATGCAAGAAGAGCTGAATCAATTCACCAGAAATGATGTATGGGATCTTGTTCCCAGACCAAAAGGATTCAACGTCATTGGAACAAGATGGGTATTCAGAAACAAGCTAAATGAACAAGGTGAAGTCATCAGAAACAAAGCACGACTGGTTGCACAAGGTTATAGTCAGCAAGAGGGGATAGACTATACAGAATCCTTTGCTCCAGTCGCCAGGTTAGAATCTGTCAGACTTTTAATTTCATTTGCTGTTAATAGAGGCATCACTCTGTATCAGATGGATGTCAAAAGTGCATTCTTAAATGGTTATATAGAAGAAGAGGTTTATGTGCACCAACCCCCTGGTTTTGAAAATACAAAACATCCAGAACATGTTTTCAAACTAAAGAAGTCACTATATGGTCTGAAACAAGCTCCCAAAGCTTGGTATGAAAGACTAAGTAACTTTCTGTTAGAAAATGAATTCACCAGAGGGAAGGTGGACACTACCTTATTCTGTAAATCAGTTAAGAATGACATCTTAGTTTGTCAAATTTATGTTGATGATATTATTTTTGGTTCTACTAATCCTTCTCTTGGAAGAAAATTTGCTAAGTGTATGCAGGCAGAATTTGAGATGAGCCTCATGGGGGAACTGAAATTCTTTCTAGGAATTCAGATCAATCAAACTCCAGAGGAAACTTACATTCATCAGAGCAAATACATCAGAGATCTTCTGAAGAAATTTGACCTCTCAGAATGTAAGCCATCAAAGATTCCAATGCATCCCACGTGCATTCTGGAAAGAGAAGAGGTAAGCAAAAATGTAGAACAGAAAGTCTACAGAGGTATGATTGGTTCTCTCCTTTATTTGACAGCTTCAAGACCTGATATATTATTCAGCGTATGTATTTGTGCTAGATTCCAATCAGATCCTAGAGAATCTCACTTAACAGCTGTTAAGCGAATTTTCAAGTATCTGAAAGGTACTACTAATCTGGGTTTGTTTTATAAGAAAATCTAGTGATTACAGTTTAGTAGGCTACTGCGATGCTGACTTTGCTGGAGACAGAGTAGAGCGTAAAAGTACTTCTGGAAGCTGCCAGTTTCTGGGAGAAAATATGATCTCTTGGTCCAGCAAAAGGCAATCCACAATTGCGCTATCAACAGCAGAAGCTGAGTACATAGCAGCAACAAGATGTAGCACACAAATGCTCTGGATGAAAAGTCAGCTTGAAGACTTCCAGATTTTTGAGAGTAACATCCCTATACTCTGTGACAATACTTCTGCTATTTGCTTAAGTAAGAATCCCATTTTACATTCTAGAGCTAAGCATATAGAAATAAAACATCACTTCATTAGGGACTATATTCAGAAAGGAATTTTGAACTTAAAATTTATAGATACAGACCATCAATGGGCTGATATCTTCACTAAACCCCTTTCTGAAGATAGATTCAATTTCATTCTGAAACATCTCAGCATGAAAATCTGCCCAGAGTGAAAATGTTTTAATTCCATATATTTATCTTCAGAATGTATTTGTTTTACTGTGAACTCCTGATCAATCTCTTTTCAGAAATATAGAACATGCAGATTGTATCAGATGCTAGTCTTAAAGATCTGAGCGTTTCAGCCCAAGGATAGACGTGCTGATCACTAAATCAAACAAGTGTCATCCAATCATCAGCAAATCTCTGAAGCAGAACGCGTGCATGCTTCTGAGAAGGCAAAACGCTGATTGGGTGCATTGAGACACATGTCTGGTAACCGTTTCAAGTATCTTTCTCAAATCCCCCAAAATCAGCAAGCATTAAATAACAGTAATCATGTTTTTAAAACGTAATCATGATTTTATTTCTCTTTCTTGAAAATGTTTACTCTTTCAAAATATTCTAAAGCCTATTTAAGCACGTTAACTTCTCACATTAATCTCTTACAGTTTTTCATTATCTCTCAAATATTTTCTGCATTTTTCTCTGTGTTCATCTCTTTCAAATTTAAACCCTTTTTTCTCAGTTTCTCAGAAAAACCCTAAGTGTGAACATGGCAACCTCCAGCAGTGCTTCTGCAGGTTCTCAGAAGAAAGCATCCTCTGAACAGTACCAAGTTCCATTCAGAACACTCCTTACTCCAGTGAAGAATCTTGAAGTGTTATCTGAACTGATTATTGATTTTGGCAGTCTGAAAGAGAATGGCTTTGACTTGACAGAAGAAGTCAGGGCACAGAAATGGGAAAGGTATTTTGACAGGTTGGTTGGACCAACATTCCCAATGTTAGTCAAGGAGTTCTGGATACATGCGACTGCTTCAACGCATCAAGTCACCTCCTACATAATGGGAAAGAAGATTGTGATCACTGAGGATCACATAGCAAAGTTGATTGGTTACAGTGGCGGTGGCGTCCGCTGTATTGATATGGCTGAAAGATGCTCTGACATTGGTGTCATAGCAGAACAGATTTTCACCCTTGGGGTGCCCAGCAGCGAAATCAGAGACCTCAAGGATCACCACAGAGTTTGGGCGAAGATAATTCTGGGGTGCTTTAATCATAGGAAGCCAACTAGTTCCCCTGATTACATAAATATAGATCAGCAGTTTCTGATCTATTTTATCAATCAGAAGGTAAAAATCAACTTGGCTCATCTTCTGTTTAATCACCTCAGAACAAGCGTGAAGGAGACCAGGGAAGAAGAAAGAACAAAGAGGGATTGGATACCCTTTGGAAGGTTAATATCAGATATTCTGACTGAGAATAGGCTGATAGAGCACTTGATAGAAGCTCAAGAGTTAAGCACCATTGAACCAACTGTTGGCAAGCCTCTGAATGCAAAGAATCTGAAGAAAATGAAGTTAATAGAGAATATCAGAAAGGAACCCAGCATTACTCCTACTGCTGACATCACCAGCAGAAGAGTCCCACTGAGTGACTTTCCTTTATTTTTTGAGATAGAATCTAAACCAGTGGTGGTTCTCAGATCTTTGGACGCGTGCAAGGCTGATGGTATAGATCCCAAGCTGAATATCAAAGATCTGCACCAACCTCAACCAGAAGTTACACTGAAAAAGACGAAGAAAAGGAAGGCCCCTTCAGAAGGAACATCCCAACAGACACCCAAGAAAAGAGGTAATATATCTGTTGCTTCTGTTTTAAATTCTTCTGCTATTCCAACATCAATTCCCACTCCAGCTTCTCATAGAATCCCAATCCCCATCCCAACAATAGATGAAACCGAACCAGAAGATGACCCTTCTGAGGCACTACAACTCAGAAGACCCCGCACCAAACATCCCAAACCAACAATTTCAACAACATCAGCACTTGACAATGTTCTATCTGACATTGATCAACATGCTTCTGATAACCTTCCAAACAATCCAAACACTGAACCAGAAATTGCCCACTCTCCCCAACCAGAACAACCTCTCTCACCCATTCCAAAAGAACCCCATATTCCTGAACAACCAGAAATTCCTCCTCCTTCTTCACAACCAGCAATTCCTTCTCCCTCTCCTCAACCAGAAATTCATCCACCATCACCTCAACCTGAGTTTGATCATTCTGAAACTCCATCTCCTCCACCTTCTGAACCTCATTCTCCTCAATCATCTGAGCCACAACCTCTGGCAATCCAGCTGCCATGTGGAACGACAGTAACCATGGCCCAGTTGCCATCCTCGCCTGAAACCACACCACCAAATACTCCCAAAACCCCAAACAGTCCAATCATTATTTCTGATTCACCCACTCCATCTCCAAAACAAACAGCTCCCAAGCAAACCACCGAAGACCCCAGCAGGACCTTCATAGATTTAACAATCCTTGACTGTCTTGCTGATCTGAAAAATAAAATAGCCATTCCAAAACCAAAACAGCCAGATGTTGGCTCTGGTATTATGAAATTTGAAACAGGTTTGCAGCAGTGGATTGCTTCTCTGAAGCAAGTCTGTCCTGGAATGATTAATCCAGCTGCCTCTGACCAGCTCTGGTCACAATTCAGAATTTGGGTACGTGCTGAAGCTCTAAAATTGCAAGACATCAACTATGAGCAAGCACAGCAGAATTTCAGCAAGCTTCTGAATGAAGTTGGAAGTCAGCTGCTGAAAGAAGACGTGCTCCTTATGGATAGTGAGCCATGGTCTGAGAAGCATCCATCTTCAAAGGTGCAGCCAAAAGAAGATCAAACTATTCAAGCTGAAGCCAGTCAAGCTGAAGATGTTGCAGAAAGCTCTCAGAAGCTCCCTGCTTCTGATGTTTCTCAAGCTGCCTTGGACAGGCAGACTCTGGAAGAGCTGAAACTGAATGATATTTGTCTGCAGCAAAGGATGGATGAAAATGACCAGAAGATGAAAGAAAGGATGGATGTGCAGGATAGCAAGATAGATACAGTAGTCAGCATGGTGCACAAGCAGACTGAGACTGCTGATCAGATCAAAGCAATGCTGGAGACTCTGTTCACACGCCTTCCTCCCCAACCTTAGATTTTCATTCATGCCATTTTCATGTTTTCTTTGCATATCTTCTGTACTGTTTTGTCTGGCTCTGACTATTTTAATATGACAAGTTTTTCTGCTCTAAATGTTTTAGCACTTCACTTACACTTTTTGATTGCTGACAAAAAGGGGGAGAACAAGAATGATATTTTTCAATAACGGATTACTAAGACAGAAAATCTCAAACATTCTAACTCTGATATACTTGAATATGTTTTCTGTTTTTTGCTTAAGTCTACAGGTACAAGAATGCTCTCTGATATTCTGAAGACTAAAGCTCTGACACTCTGACCCGAAGCAAAGCTCTGATACTCTGATCTGAAGCTCTGCTCTAACATTCTGATCTAAGGCTTCTGATAGTCAACTCTGATATTCTGATGTTCAAAGAAAGGCAATAAAGATCTGATCCTGAAGAACTCTTGGAATTAAAAAGGGAAATAATAAATTCAGGGGGAGTATCTCTCAACTCTGATATCTCCTTATCCCTTATCTTTGATAACCTCTTACTCTGATACATCTTATCATTTAGTTATCTCTGATACTTTTTCATGTTATTTTAAAATAAAAATATCTAGTTTTTGTCATCATCAAAAAGGGGGAGATTGTTAGAACAAAGTTTGAATCTACTACCCTAAGTTTAAGTTTTGATGATAACAAAATGAAAGGATATATTAATTATGTGATTCATATAAGAACTATTTGCTACCTAAAATATTACCTTCTGTTTTGCAGAAACTCTGATAGGTATCAGCAAAAGTACATCTTAATCAGCATCAGAATATTGGTTATTAACATTAGCATCAGAAGATGCTATATCAGAATACCAGAATCAGAAGAACAATTCACGCGTATGCTGAAGCTTGATGAACATAACTGCGCTCAACACTCTGATAAAGACAACAATAGTTCATCAGCACTTAAGCAGAGTCAAAATGAGCCAAAGCCAGAACACGCTTTAAGTAGCAACGATACTGTGCATTCAAAGCGAATTATTACCAACGACATCATTCCAGACAAGATCTGCTCAATAAGGAAAGTTTGTTATTGGCATTGAATCAAGATTATTGCTCCAACGTTCAACAATCTCAGTGCTATATAAACAAGACAATGAAGATTGAATTGGCTAATGCTCTACATCATATTACACGCCTAAAAGCTAATCATCATCTTCCTTCTCTCAGTTTGCTAAACGCTTCATATTTCCTTACTCAGTATTTTAGCAATCTAGTTTCAATAAGCTTAAATTGTGTAATATCACAGTTGTGATACAGTTTTGTAGAAAACATTCACACACCTAGATTTCTCTTCTTTGTAAGAAAGTGTTTCCTTGACAAACTGGTTTGTGGTTTGCATCAAGAAGGCTTTAGCAGTTGTTAAAGCAGTTTGTAATATTCAGTTGAATATAGTGGATTAAGACCTCGTTGGAGAGAGGCGAAATCACCTTGACGGGTGGACTGGAGTAGTTTGAGATCAAACGAACCAGGATAAAAATATCTTGTTCATTGCATTGATTTTCAGTTTTACAATTCAACCCCCCTTCTTGTGTTTTTCACTTCTTCACTCTGAAGTACAACCCGGGAAAATAGAATTGTCGAGCAAATACCTCTTAACAAAGCTCAACGGAGTAGTTACTTGTTCCACATTCATGATCAAGTTCAACACTTCCCCATTATCATCAATCATGTTAACAACACCCCCTCCATGCCTAAGCATCGGATTTTGAGTAACGTTCGGCCCGTTCACTGGAGTAAATTCAATTGCCTTAGCATCCAATAAGTATTGTACCTTGCACTTTAACGCAAAACAATTGTCAGTGGAATGACCAACCCCGCCTGAATGGAATTCACACCTAGCGTTAGCATCATAGTTAATAGGGAGTCTTGCGGGTGGTGGTGGCATATTCCTTAAATTGATCAACTTCAGATCAAGCAGGTGGTGGAGCGCTTCAGTAAGAGTTACCAGCAAGGGATCAAATTTCCGTGGTTGTCTCAGATGTTGGTTATTATACTGACGGGGAGCATCTTGTTGCCTTTGTTGTTAAGGCACTGTATTCGGTCTTTGCTGCGGAGCATTAATAGGAATAGAAACAGCATTGACTTGTTGGTGCTGACGACCCTCTCTTCTTCCTCTATGAGAGTAAACTGCACTTGCTTCACCTTCCCTTTTCTTAGGGTAATTGTTGAATGGTTTCTTACTGCCCCCTGATGAGCCACTAGAACCTCTGATCTGAATCTTTCCCAATTTCAAACCCACTTCAATTCTTTCACCAGCCATAACCAAGTCTACAAATCCTGCCGAAGTACTTCCTATCATGTGCTCATAGAACGGACCTTGCAGGGTACTCATAAACATATCAATGAGTTCTCTTTCCATGAGTGGAGGTTGAACCCTCGCAGCCAACTCACGCCACTTCTGAATGTATTCCTTGAAAGATTCTTTTAGTCCTTGCGACATATTCTGTAATTGGGTGCGATTAGGCGCCATATCCATATTGTACTGATAATGTTTGACAAAAGCTCGAGCAAGATCATTCCAGCAGCGAATATGAGTTTTCTCCAACTTCATGTACCATTCCAGGGATGCCCCAGATAGACTATCCTGGAAAAAGCAAATTAAAAGCCCTTGATCCTCAGTATGTACTGACATCTTCCGGAAATAAGTAGTTTCATGAGTAATAAGACACGACATTCTGTTGTATTTCTCAAATGTAGGAGGCTTGACTTTGGAGGCACCTTCACTCCAGACACCAACCTGAGATCATTAGCATCCATACCAAGGACTCCTTGCCCTTCCACAGCCTTCAAATTCTCTTCCAACAAACGATACTTCATATCCTCAATCTGAACCCCCGGCTCTGAACGCTGCACAGAAAACTGATCTTCATCTTGGTTAAAGTCAAAATCCTTATCCTGATAATTCCTTACACCGCCCTGCTTAGCTCTTCTGTTCCCCACAAGATGAGGTCCAGGAGACAGAGGAAACTGCCCTACATTACGCACAAAAGGGTTTCCCGGCATCCCGTGAAAATTTCCAGCAGGTTGATCTTGTACACCCCCCATTCCTACAAAGATGGCCTGATAGAGCCCTTGATTTCCACCATCCCCTGGATGGAAGCGCTGGTTGTTGACAATAGCAGTTAGCTCTTCCTGTCGGCGATTCACATTGGTGATAACCTCCATAAACTGAGTCATCTGAGTAGCCATTTGGGCCCTCATTTCAGCGAGTTCAGCTTGAACCTGTTCCATCTGTCTCGGCAAGTTATTTCTGGTGGAATATCGGTGAGTAGTCGTCTTGAATTCTGGATAAGAAAAGCAGCAGAATATGAAAACCGTCTTGAGATAACCTGCAATGTTATGAAATGCATGATATGCATGATATGTTTGTCGTTTCCAGGTATCCAAGAGTCCTTTTATTCATCAGTCAC
Organism: Vicia faba; assembly: GCA_948472305.1. Classification (NCBI taxonomy): domain Eukaryota; kingdom Viridiplantae; phylum Streptophyta; class Magnoliopsida; order Fabales; family Fabaceae; genus Vicia; species Vicia faba. The sequence goes on from OX451738.1 coordinate 494,669,256, forward strand.
GGCGTGCAATCATACAATCAAAAGAGAAAGGATAATAGGATGAACACTTCAAATATTTACAAACAAGAGGAACGATGTCCAAATGACTTCGGACAATTAAGAGTAAAATGATAAACAATTAAATACATGTCTTAACAAAAAGTAAAAAGAACTGAATAATAACAACAATCAATTGGCCCCTTCCAACAATCCTAGGGGTGGCCAAATACACCAAAAGCAAATAACAGAACTAAATCTCCGGAACTAAACATGCTTCAAGATGTTTGCAGTACTCTTCGAGTCTGGCTTTCTCCTTCAAGAGTTGAGATGCGACAATTTTTCTCTCTTGGAACCATCTTCTGCGACACACTTCTGGGCAACTTCCTTCTCAAGCTGAGCATCCTTGTCTTTGAGTTGTTTTTCTAAGTTCTGAATCTTCTTCTTATAGCTATTTTCTGAGGCCTGAAGCTTCCGACACTCTTGCTGAGTCTTACTCAATTCTTCTTCTATTTCAGCATAAGACCTCTTCCTAGAACTGGTTGCATCAGAAGTTTCCCCTTGAGCTTCCTTGAGTTTGCGAGCTAAGTCGACCCTTTCTTGACCTGCCCAACAATATTTCATCACTGCCTCACGGTCTTTTGCACGAAGCTGAATATTCTCAACATGAACCTGGGTGAACATCTCGGTTGATACCGTGTTACCTAGAACATTATGAGGTTGCTCATACAGAGGAGTCGACCTTGCAAATGGTAACCGTAAGATCTTAACCCTGGATTTAACCCACTCCATGTAAGGAACCCTAGCAATAGGAACCTTCTTGCCCAAAGTAGCTCTATCCTTCCTGTGAATGCCTTTCCAAGCACTTGTTACTCTCTTCAACATCTTAGGATCACTTCCTCTAGCGAAATACACTGATTCAGACACCTCCTCAACCTTTGGCGGTCCATCCATTGCATATCCCAATTGTCGATAAGAAAGCACAGTATTATAGTTGATGCACCCCTTGGTTCCTATGAGGGGAACATTAGGGAAATCTCCGCAACTAGTGACAACACTTCGCACTTCCCCCATATCATAATTCCACCGGATATTGAAAGAAGTAAGGTTGACGAACCTTGATGACCATCGGAGAGAAAGCCTGGTATCCACGAAAGGACCACTTACTGGTAGGTGCAACATAAGCCATTGATACAACATCAAGTGGCATAAACCTACATTACCACCTTTTCCGTGCCTGGAATGGAGGGTATGAAGAGTATCTGCCAAGAGTGTCGGTATCGGGTTCCTGTTTCTAAAAACACAAATAGCCGCCAAATCCACAAAAAGTTTCTTGTGAGGGAAGAGGACGATCCCGTATATCATAAGAGCATACAGAGAACTGAAGTCATTCCAATCGCCTTTCTTTGCCCAGCCTTCAGCTTTCTTCACTAATAAATCCAAATAAAACCCTGCAATACCCTCACTGGACTTCCAATTATCTTTCACCACTTTCCAACTCAAATGGAGAATTTCAGCAATGACTTCGAACTTTGGCTTCTCCGGTATTTGGACAAAAGGAACTTCATTGGACAATATTATATTAAGAAGGTACGCGTACTCTTCTAGGGTAGGAACCAGTTGATAATCTTGGAAAGTAAAGCGCCATAATTCTTTATCATAGAACTGGAAGAGAGTGATCAAAGCCATCGGGTCAACTGGAGTATTAAGGACCAGTAACAAGTTGCCATAATTTTTGTTGAAATTATTTAGAACATTGCCCTTCAAATAAGAACCCAACCTCTTCAATTCAGACACATCAATAGGAGGAATCTGATAAGAGAAAGTATGTCTGGTAAGCTATTTAACATGAATTGAATCACACTCAACTAGAGGGATACCAGCCATTTCTAATGGAAAGAAGACTCTTGAATGTCCCTGGAAAATGACATGCGTATGCTAGTTATTTTTTTATGCATCATTTTTTAGAAATAAATATGCTATGATGAAACATGACAGGATCAAAGTTTCACACTGGGTCGTGGTTGGACCATTACAGAACAACACCACTCAAGATCAAAAGAGAAACCCGAAGCTTCAAAACTATCATGGGAACCTGAGTCACCTTCGCAACACAAAGTCACCAACAGTACCTGTACCTGTAAGAAAAGTCTTCCCGCCCCTCTCACGGGTGTAGTCTAGGTCAAGGTAAGGTTTAAAGCCAAATCAGAGTACGAGAGCTCGAATGTCGGTATCATCATACGATGACACCTATCCGAACTACCTCTGAAGTCATGGATCTCATGGTCAAGTCTACAAAGCATCCGCTCCATAGCTGCCATGGCCACTATATTCCTAGTTCCTATGGATTTCACTCATAGCCTGGGTACGAGGCCTTTTACCTCATGCAACAACCCACCCATCAAGAAAATCCAGAAACCAAACAGTCCAGCCAAATCCAGCATGCAGAAAGTAAAGCACACATAGGATGCAATGCAAATAGATAAATATGCAAAGCGGTAAAACAAACACCCAAAAAAGAAAACAAACAAGAGCTAGGATCGACTCCAGGATGGACCAGCAAAAGGTCAATCTATCCCCAGTGAAGTCGCCAGCTGAAACCACCGGCTTGAAATCATCGAACAATAAAGTCGCCACCGAACGTCTTTTATCCCGCCAAAAGGGAAAGGTAAACATCGAGAAAACCTGGAAAGGGAGAAATCACGGTCTTTCGACCGAGAGATCGGGTAAGGGAGTCTGTTACGCAAGGGGAAGGTGTTAGCACCCCACACGCCCGTAGTACTCTACGGTATCCACTCTTGTTGTCTAATCTAATGGGTGTGGTCAAATCCTATGTCTATGGCTTAAAACTAAAAAGGGAATGCTTGCAAAAGGAAGAAGAAAATAATGTAGGGAAAATAAAAGTTGTGCTCGGTTGGGCGCTACCCCAATGCCTACGTATCCCTTTTAAGGAATCAGAGCAGTCGTAGTTCGGCTTATGTGTTTTGGTTGGTTTGTGTTTTTTAGTTAAGACAACAAAAACAGTCAAGATGGCAAAACATCAAATGAAACAACAAACAAATAAGATGGTTGAACATCGACTAAATAATAACAAAGTAACATGTCAAAGATGGTGAAACATCAAATGATAAAATATCACACCTAACAATGACATTGAGAGTCAAAGTAGGATCACAAACATATGCGATGGTGAAACACCGGCTTCAAACAAGTGTGTGATGGCGAAATATCGGCTAAATGATAACAAGATATCATGGCAAAGATGGAAAAACATCAATAAAACGGATGACAAGACATCACACCTAACAATGATATTGAGAATCAAAGTAGGATAACAAACACGTCCGATGGCGAAACATCGGCTTCAAAATAACAAGATATCATGGCAAAGATGGCGAAGCATCAATAAAACAGATGACAAAAACATCACACCTAACAATGATATTGTGAATCATAGTAGGATAACAAACACGTGCGATGGAGAAACATCGGCTTCAAGATAACAAGATATCATGGCAAAGATGGCGAAACATCAATAAAACAGATGACAAAACATCACACCTAACAATGATATTGTCAATCATAGTAGGATAACAAACACGTGCGATGGCGAAACATCGGCTTCAAGATAACAAGATATCATGGCAAAGATGGCGAAACATCAATAAAACAGATGACAAAACATAACACCTAACAATGATATTGAGAATTAAAGTAGGATAACAAAATGTGCGATGGTGAAACATCGGCTTCAAACAAATGTGCGATGGCGAAACATCGGCAAAAAGATGACAAAGATATCATGGTAGAGAAGAAAAGATGAAAAGAAATAAACATCCTATAGGGAACATGCACTGAGAGCGAAGTCGTGATCTAAATATCTAAATTGAGTGACTCATCGATCAACAATTAAAGAAGAAAAGCAATAAACATCCTATAGGGAACATGCAATGAGAGCGAAGTCGTGATCTCAATATCTAAATTGAGTGACTCATCGATCAACAAGAAAACACAACACATGTATCAGACAAAAAACCAGAGGGACTCCTGACATATATCAGCTACAGAGGTCCCATCATGCAATCAGAGAATTATGCAAAATGAAAATGGGAGAAAGGAGGTAGTACAATACCAAACAGATAACTATCTTAGCAATCAAGCAAGAAGAAAATAAACCCAGAGAAACTTCAAGCAAGCTGGCATCAGTAAACAAATTGAGTCAGGAATCTATCAGATATGAACAAGTCCCAGGGGCAATGTATGGCATTCAAAACCATAGATATGTGTATCCTGCATAAACCATCAAGCATGCCAAACACAAAAATAATGCCAATGTAATAAACTGTGTTCCACAAATAAAGTGGATCACAACAGCCTCAAGCCAAAAGTGGCAACTTTCTCAAAGTACCTCGCAAATTCAACAACCAAGTTAGTATTCCATAAGGGGAAAAAGTGAGAACAAACATGATGGCTTTAGACATGATGAACAAGAAGAAACAAGCATATGCACAGATTAGGTCAAAAAGAATCAAAGGAATGTTGCTCTTTCCTATCACCATGTTGAATTCAGAATTGAGTATCAACCAAGGATCATAAGAGCTTGAGAATAATATGAACAAGAACCAAAAAGGTCAGTAGCAATCATATTTCAATTATGCACAATTAATTCAATCACAACTTCATGAATATAATAGGAAATGAAACCTACATAATGCATTAGATGGTTCAAAATATTCAAACATGAGGCTTCTAAGTGGAATGGCTTGAGCTAACATGGACAAGTCAGAACCAACATGATCATTAGGTTCTCAATTATAGGCCTCATTCAAGTTCATTAGCCATCAAACAAATTGCAACAAAACATGCAAACATAATTGGGTACCTTCACTTCAACATTTCACCAAAAATAGAAACAAGGATCCATAAATCAAACCAAAAATACCTTAACATCTTGGAAGTGAGATAAAAAATTAAAATAAATCAAACCAAAGTCCAACCAATCACCAAGAAACCTTAAAAGTCAGAATATACATTTTTTTAATATTTTTTTTGAATTAGGATAAGGCAAAGAATGGAATTAAATTCAAACAATTAGGTAATTAACAAATATTCACATATCAAAATAATATTTAAATCAAAAACTCAGAAAAATGGCCAAACAAAATTATATTCAAATATTAGGGCTAAAAACATACATCCCTGAATTTTTGTGAATTTTTTGGATCAAAGGAAAATATTAAAATAAAAAAAATAAACAATTAATAGTGGAATTAATATTTAAAGGCCGGAAAATATAAACCATAACCAAAAATCTTGAAATGGTCAAAGTAAAAATATATTCAGATTCTATGGTCAAAAACAAGATTACATGATTTTTTGGAATTTTTTGAATTAATAGAATTATTAAAAATAAAATAAAAACAAACCAATATTACAAATATCCTTTGAAATTGAATTTTTAATCAAAAATAAGAAAAATGGTGAACCACAGTCAGAATCAATTTTCACATTATTTTGGAAGTCTCAAATAATTTTTGTGGATTTTTTAGGTCAAAGGAACTATTAAAATAAAAATCATCTTTGATTAATTAATTAATGAAACCTAACAATTTTTAAACGAATCAAAATAATTTCAAAAAAATATCAAAAAAATACACAAAGTCAGAAATAATATTTTGAATTTATGATAATTTTTTCAGAATTTTCCAATCATTTTTGTGCAAGAAAATAAATCATGGAAATCAAATTCTAAAACAAAAATTCAAATAAACCAAAATTTCAAATGGACCAATCAGGATGTGCCACCACATCATCTTCAACCTCTAGACATCAAAAAACGTGTGCATCTTCTCAGGCCTAGAGTTCACTTTCAGATCCATGTAACTCACTCAATTTTGCATCATTTTTCATGAAATCAAAGGCAAATCAAAGTAGCATGGCAAGGAATCCATAGCAATTCGAATCAGATCAAATCATCAATCACATCATCCACAATCAAGCCATGAATATGAACAAAAACATTCTGAACCACGAGTTTCAGAACATCCAAACATGCATAATTCATCAAATTAAATGCTACAAAGCTTCAGAATCATTCCATAGACTTCAAACAACATGATAATGAACTTAAATTACACAAAGCATGGCTAGAAATCAGAATTCGAAGTTGAGAATTCATACCTTTGGAAAAAAATGGATCTACTGTCTCCTTCACTCCAATTACAATCTAAGCCTCGATCTACGATCCTTATCACTTGGAGAAGAGAATGCAAGAAGAATTGGCCAAAACGCGCAAGGGAGATGGAAGAATCGAAGAAAAATGCAGAGCTACAACTTATGGAGTTTCTGACTTTGATTGATGAAATGAGGCACGAACCCTTCACAATGAATCTTGCTTCTCAATATATAGAACATCAAGAGGAGGGTAGAATAGATTTTTCACGTTGAAAGCTCTTGGAATCAAAGAAATCTTCTTTTGGCCAAAATTCAGTATGCACATGCAGCCTCTCATTCCCTCATGTGTTGGCTTGCTTTCTTCATGCATTTTAATCCATTTGCCCTCAAGAAGAGATTAGCAACAAGATTAGGACTTAAATCCTTGCATTAATCTTGTGTTGGTGATTAGCCAATTTTGAGCAAGTTTTTGCAAAACCACGAATTCCTTGTTCCTTTGCCCATGTGCAGCTGAAACTTTGGCATGGTGGGCCTCAGCATGTCACAAATTACTAATTGGTTTGATTAGAGGCAAGGAGAATGACTAAAACTTAAGTTTGCAAGAAATGGCCATTTTGCATATTTGCCAAATTTCAATGAAATGCTCCAAAATTCCAAAACTCATAACTTTCTCATACTTCTGAATTTTGGCACAAATGAGCACAATTAGGAAAGGTCTTGAAAGGACCTACAATCCCTTAGTTTATAGTTTTTTCAATTTAATCCATTAAGGTCCCCAAAATTTGGCTTGAAATTCAATAATTTTGAAAAATGACCTATAATTTTGTAACTTCAAAAGATCATAACTCTTGATTCCTTGACAATTATAATATGAGAGCAAAAGGAGGTGAAATATAATTCTCTTAGCTTTCCTAGCACATTTCATTTGCATCTTCTTGATCAAGGATGAATAAAATATGATTTTTTGAAATTAAGTCCTTATTTTCTAAAATTAGTAACTTTTAAAATTTCTTCAAGAATAAGTTTCACCCCAAACTTCAATCTCTTTGATCCAATGACCAAAATGGACTTGAAATATGAAAATTACATCCTTGGGTTGATGGTTGGCCAAAAATTCACTTGGTCAACCTTGACTTTGACTGATTTGGGCCAAAATGACCGTTTTGCCCCTCTGAATCAATTGATCCACTTCTCTTCAAAATTGATGATAAAAACTTCAAACATATGATCTTCCGAACATGTAAAGGCCATGTGCAAAGTTTCACTTCAAAATTCTCAAGAAATCTTGATGAAATCCCAAACCCTAATTTTGGTCAACACATTAGGATACTGATGAATCATCTTCAAAACTTCAAATCCTCTGGGCATCTTGACCAATTTCTTGTACAAAGACCTTTCAAATATCAAAGAAATGTTGTAGCTCCCAAAATCAAGACTTGTACATTGGCCAAAAATCTTGCTCAAGCAGACCCTAATTTGGCTGATGAATCCAAAGAGATGGGTAAAAACATTTTGAGATATGCCATAACCTTTTAGCTCAAATGATCCAGAGGTTTGGATGGTAGGATATTTTTTGAGCAACTTGTCCATGCAAAATAACCTTCAAGGTTTTAGGAAGACTTGGTAACTAAAGAACTTTGATCCTATCACAATGTATGAATGCAATGCACTATGATGTTCATGATGAGACATAAGCCTAAATCAAGAGGGTAAATTTTGGGGTGCAACACTTCCATAAGTACTTTTTCTTTCTATTCTATCTCCAGCAAAGTCAGTGTTACAGTACCCTACTAATTTTTATTCTCTGGGTTTTCTATAACAAATACCAAGATTAGTAGTACCTTTCAGATATTTGAAAATTCGCTTAACTGTTGTTAAGTGAGATTCTCTAGTATCTGATTGGAATCTGGCACAAAGACAAAAGCTATATAGAATATGATGTCTTGGAGCTGTTAAATATAAGAGAGAACCAATCATACCTTTGTAGATATTATGTTCTACTTTCTTACTTACCTCTTCGCTTTCCAGAATGCATGTAGGATGCATATGATTTTTGGATGGCTTACTTTCTGACATATCAAATTTATTAAGAAGTTCTTTATCATACTTGCTTTGATGTATGTAAGTTCCTCTTGGAGTTTGATTAATTTTAATTCCCATAAAGAACTTAAGTTCACCCATTAAGAACATTTCAAATTCTGCATGCATAGTCTTAGAAAATTCTTTCCCCAAGAAGGCTTTAGTAGATCCAAAAATTATATCATCTACATAAATTTGACAAACCAGAATGTCATTTTTAAATGGTTTACAGAATATATTTGTGTCCACCTTCCCCCTGGTAAAATCATTTTCTAATAGAAAGTAACTTAGTCTTTCATACCAAGCTCTGGAAGCTTGTTTCATACCATATACAATTTCTTAAGTTTATAAACATATTCTGGATGTTTTGTATTTTCAAAACCAGGGGGTTGGTGAACATAAACTTCTACATCAATGTAACCATTTAAAAATGCACTTTTGTCATCCATTTGATAAAGTGTGATGCCATTATTTACAGCAAATGAAATTAAGAGTCTAATAGATTCTAACCTGGCGACTGGAGCAAATATTTCTATATAGTCTATCCATTCTTGCTTACTATAACCTTGTGTGACCAGTCGTGCTTTGTTTCTAATAACTTATCCTTGTTCACTTAGCTTGTTTCTGAAGACCCATTTAGTTCCAATGATTTTGAAGCCTATTGGTTTAGGAACTAGATCCCATGCATCGTTTCTGGTAAATTGATTTAGTTCTTCCTACATTGCAAGTATCCAATCATTGTCTAGAAGTGCTCCGTCTATGGAAGTTGGTTCGATCAGAGACACTAATCCCATAAGAGATTCTTCAGTATTTATGAATGTAGATCTTGTTCTGATTGGATCATCTTTCTTTCCCAGAATCTTGTTTTCAGGATGTGTTAAGCTGCTTCTGGATTGTCTTTTTTGGATGGATTCTTCAGAAGGTGTTGTAATATTTGTGATGTCTTCTTCTGTTTATGGCTGAGGTTGTGAACTTTTATTTTCTGAAGATCTGTCTTTAGTACTTGTAATTTGAACTTCTGTATCTGCAAAAGATTCATCCTACTTTAACTTTTGAGATCCAAGATTATCATCAAATCTGACACTAATATATTCTTCCATAATTCATGTTTGTGTTATATACTCTATAACCTTTTGAGCATTCAGAGTATCCTAACATGAAACACTTTTGTGCCTTAGAATCAAACTTGTTTAAATGTTCTTTAGTGTCTAATAAAAAACAAGTACATCCAAATGGATGGAAATAAGAGATGTTGGGCTTTCTGTTCTTCCATAGTTCATATGGAGTCTTTTCCAGAATAGGTCTTACTGAGATTTTATTCTGAATATCACTTGTTGTGTTAACTGCTTCTGCTAAGAAGTTTTTAGCACTATTAGTCTCGTTAATCATGGTTCTAGCCATTTCTTGTAAAGTTCTATTATTTTGTTCTACAAATAAGTTTTGTTGAGGAGTTCTAGGACAAGATAAATCATGAGAAATGCCATTCTTATTATAAAAAAATTCAAAACTTTTGTTTTTGAATTCCTCACCATGATCACTTCTAACTTTTACAATTCTAAACTATTTTTCATTTTGAACTTGGTTACAAAAAGTAGAGAATACATAGTGTAACTTGTCTTTGTGTCTTAAGAACTTTACCCATATCCATTTGTTATAGTCATCTATGATCACTAATCCATACTTCTTGCTGCTGATGGATGCAGTTTTCACTGTTCCAAACAGATCTATATGCAGAAGTTCTAATGGTCTAGAGGTAGAAACAACATTTTTTGATTTGGAGGGTTTTGCAAACTTAACTTTTTGACATGCTTCACACAGAGCATTTGAGCTGAACTTTAAGTTAGGAAGTCCTTTTACCAGATTGAGTTTATTAATCTGAGATACTCTTCTCATACTAACATGCCCCCAATCTTTTGTGCTAGACCCATTGCTCATCGTTAACAGACATAAAGCATTTTACATTCTGACTTTTTAGTTCAGACAATTTTATTTTATAAATGTTGTTCTTTCTCTTGCCATTAAAAAGGATAGTTCTATCTTTTTGACTAACTACTTTATAGGACTTTTGATTAAAGATTATATCATAACCGTTATCACTTATTTGACTTATGGATAACAGGTTATGAATTAATCTATCTACTAACAGAACATTAGTTACAGAGGGAAGTGTATTGTTACCAATGGTTCCAGAGCCAATAATATTTCCTTTCTAATTACCTTTGAAACCTATGTATCCTCCAGATTTAAGTTCCAGGTTTTTGAACATATGCTTTCTTCCCGTCATGTGTTGAGAGCATCCAGAGTCCATGTGCCATGATTGGTGTTTCAACTTTGCTGTTAAAGATATCTGTAACATAGATGATTTTACCCTTAGGTACCCATATCTTTTTGGGTCCTTGTTCGTTAGAGTTTCCAAAATTCTGATTGAACTTAGGTTTCACAGAGTAAGAATCACTAGTATATTTTATATCATGTGAGTGTCCATATGTAAAGTGTGAGTTTAAAGGTGTGTGTTTTATAACCATATAATCAACTTTATTTGGTTGATATAATTCTTCTCCTCTTTGTTTCACATATCCTATGCCTTTTCTGCCGTTTCTGTTAACTCCATAGATCATTGAAGCTATCTTGCTTCTATCTATGTTTCTAGGTAGAAATTTTTGAAAGTTGTGATCATATTCTTTTATGATGTTATCAGAACTATTTGAAACTTCTGCAACAAATTCTTTCTGAGATTTTTGTAGTTCATTTTTAAGTTTAGAATTAATTTCTTTTAGCCTAGAGTTTTCTGTTTTTTGTTTCCTAGTTTCTTCAGTTTCAGATACAAGAACACATCTCTGGTTCTTGTATTTGACTCGAAGTTGCTGATATCTTTCAAGATTTTCAGATAGACTTTATTCTAATTGAGATCTAGAGAATCTTGAAAATACCTCTTCTGAATCTGATTCGGATTCTGATGTATATGTGTCTTTGGATATGTTGGCCATTAAAGCTATATTGGCTCATTCATCTTCTGATTCTGTTTCAGCATCAGAAGATTCCGAGTCATCCAACATTGCCATAAGACTTTTCTTCTTTTCTTTCGAGAACTTCTTCTTAGGCTTTTCCTTTTGAAGATTTATACAGTCGCTTTTGTAGTGACCTGGCTCTCTGCATTCGTAGCATACAACATCTTTGTTACTAGATTTTCTGTATCCAGAGGATGATTCATAGTAAATGCATGTTCTTCTGGGGTTTATGAATTTCCTCCATTTGTGCTTCCATAGCTGATGGATTCTTCGAGAGAGAAGAGATACTTCGTATTCCTCTAACGAGGATCCACCAGAGTTTTCTTCTTCTGCCTGAAAAGCTTTAGTTTCATATTTTTTATTAGATTTAAGAGCGAGAGACTTACCTTTCTTTTGGGGCTCATCTTCTTCTAGTTCTATCCCATGACTTCTCAAAGAGCTGATAAGTTTTTCAAGAGATATTTTGTTAAGTTCTTTGGCAAGTTTAAGGCTGTGACCATGGGTCTCCATTTCTTGGGTAAGCTTCTGATGATTTTCTTTACATGATCTTCTATTGAGTACCCTTTGTCCAGAACTTTTAGCCCAATAACCTGAATTTGAAACCGTGAGAACATTGTCTCATATCTTTCATCTTCTTCCATTTTAAAGGCCTCATAATTCTGGATGAATGCAAGAGCTTTAGTCTCTTTGACTTATGTCTTGCCTTCATGCATCATTCTCAGAGAGTCAAACATGTTCTTAGATGAATTCTTGTTCGTGATATTCTCATACTCGATGTACGAGATAGCACTCAAGAGGATTGTTTTGGCCTTGTGATGATTTATGAATTATTTCTTTTATTGATCTGTTATTTTCTTTCTGACGATCTTCTGACCGCTTGCGTCAACTGGATGAATGTAGCCATCAGTTACCATATCCCATAGATTAGTGTCATGAGCTTGAAAAAAACTTTTGATTATGTCTTTCCTATAATCGAAGTTCTCATCATCAAAGATTTGAGGTTTTTCGTTGATTCTGTTTTTCTCATCATAGTTATAATTGTTGTTGTTCTGACTTGGTCCCACCATAGTGTTTTTATTGTTAGGATCTTTTTCTGACACGACTAAGTGTTAGCACCTAAAACAAGGTGCGTTGATACCAATTGAAGGATAGAAAAACACAAGAAAGGGGGTTTGAATTTGGGTTTTCAAAAGTTAAAATAGTATGACACGTTTGGTTATCCTGGTTCATTTGAACTCAAACTACTCCAGTCTATCCACCAAGGTGATTTCGCCTCTCTCAAACGAGGTCTTAATCCACTAATCAAAACTTTGATTACACAATCACAAAGACTACTTTCAATGTCTTATTGAGATTAACCCACAACTTGGTTTCTCAAGGTATTACAAAATATGAACCAAAATGTGTACAATAGTGTTTCTAGAAAAACTATATCACGACTGTGATTTATACACAAGGTTAAATCACAATGAATAGATAACAGAGAGCTTGTGAGAATATTTATTTGTATGTGTAAGTATATTTGATCACTCTTTAAGACTCCTTTGTATAGGAGAAGCATATGAGACATGAGAAGATGATTTTGGAAGGTTGATAAAAAGATGTTAATATACTTTCCAAAAATATAGATCTTGTATGGTACCAACCTTACTCTTTGATTTGTAATGATTGAATTATAACGCATCAGAACTTGCTTCTTTAAAAACTTATCAGAATAAGAATATTAACATTGAGACTTTAGATCATCATATTTTTGCTTCATCAGAGTTTTAGCATGAAACTTTGGTGCTTCATAAGTTTTAGCATTAGAACTTTTTTGAGTGTGATATTTCAAAAGTTGTACAGAAATTTTTATCAGATCTTCTTAGCGTAATTTTGTTTGCCAACTTCCATGCTTCTTTCCCAGAACTTCTCTACATATCTTATTAAATTATTAGAGAGCATATTTGTTCTTTATGTATATATCATGTATTTGTTATCATCAAAACTATTATAAAGATGTAGAACCAAACTATGTTTTAACACTCTTTTGTCTCACTTATCCCTTGGACCCTTAATTGGTCTTTCCTTTATCGCCCTCACTTAACTCTTCTCAAGTGACCACTATGTCCTCATAGTTTCTACCTCATATTTTATTTTTAATTATCTAACTAAAATAATTCTAACTAATTATTATAAAATGTTCATAATCCTCTTAATCCCACTACCCCACATATATCATCATATTGAATATTGTATTAACCATCATACTCATCTCATCATCATAAATAGTCACAAGGACTCACATAAAAACACTCAAAACATCACATATATCAAATTCTTCACAATGCCTCATATGTTCACGCTAAATTAATTAAATAGTTAATCAATCTAGAATTTACGGTGTTACAATTATCATTTTTCCCTTAGCACTTCTACACATAATTATCTCCTTTATTTTTTATTATTAAACTATATGGAATTATTATTTAAATAATTCTAGTTCTCCCAATAACATAAACAACACAACATATCATCACACATCATATAATATTCATAAATAATCAATTAAATAATTAATTATAAATCTGGAGTGTCACAACTCTCCCCCACTTAAAGAATTTCCGTCCTTGAAAATTACCTGAGGAAAAGAGAGTTGGATACGACTCTCTCATCTAATCCTCACACTTCCAAGTCAAACTTCCACCAGCTGGTCCACCCCAAAGTACCTTTACCAAGAAAATCTCTTTACCCTAAATTGCTTCACTTTCCATCCTTCTATCCACACTGGTGATGCTACAACTATCATGTTATCCCTCACATGTATATCATCCATTTGGATCACATGCGAAGGATCTAGAACATACCTCCTCAAATGAGATACATGGAACATATCATAAAGATTCACAAGCGACGGAGGTAAAGTAATCTGATAGGTTACCTCACATATCCTTTCTGAAATCTGATATGAACCAACAAAACGCGGCGTAAGCTTTCGTGACTTTAGAGATCTACCAACACGAGTTACCGGAGTAACTATCAAAAACATATAATCTCCCACTTGGAACTCAGGTTCTTTCCTCCTCTTATCATGATAAATATTCTGACGACTCTGTGAAGCTTTCATCCTCTATTAGATCATCTTGATCTTATCAGTTGTCTCATATACAATCTCAGGTCCGAGCACAACACTCTCGCCTGACTCGTACCAACACAATAGAGTTATGCACCTCCTACAATATAATGTCTCATAGGGTTCCATTCCAATACAAGAATGGAAACTATTATTATAAGTAAACTCAATCAAAGGCAAGTGGCTATCCCAAGCTCCTCCTTGTTCTAACACACAAGCCCTTAACAAATCTTCCAAAGACTGGATAATCTTCTCTGTATGAGCGTACGTCTACGGATGATACGCAAAACTCAACCTCAACTTAGTACCAAAAGCATTCTAGAAACCATCCTAGAACTTTGACGTAAACCTCAGAAATACTCGAAGTTAAATCATGCAATTTCATAATTTCTTTGGTATACATCTCAGCTAACTTCTGCATAGGATGATTGATCTTCATCGGTATGAAATTAGCCGACTTATCCAATCAATCCACTCTCACCCAAATCGAATCATTGCCCTTAACAATCTTTAGAAAACCCGACACAAAATCCATGGAAATGTTATCTCATTTACATTCCGGAATATTCAACGGTTGCATTAGACCCAAAGGCTTATGATGCTCAATCTTTGACTTCTGAAAAGTCAAAAAAGCATAAAAAAATTTAGCAACTTCCTTTTCATACCGGGCCACCAAAATAATTTCTTCAAGTCTTGATACATCTTCGTAGCACTGAGATGAATACTTAGTCCACTTTTATGTCCTTCTTCAAGAATACTCTTCTTAAGTTTTGGCACATCCGGAACATAAACTCTATTCCCGAACCTCATCACACCGTTTTCATTGACTTGAAATTCACCTTCATTACCTTAGTTAATCAGAAACAATCGGTCAACCAAACTAGGATCATGTTTATGATTTTTCTCTAATCTCTTCAATAATACCACTAGTTAGTTTCAACATCCCCAACTTCACACTATTAGGAGTCTCTTCACACACTAAATTCATATCTCTGAATTACTCGATCAATTCTAACTCCCGCACCATGAGCAATGACATATGCAAAGATTTTCTACTCAAGGCATCTACCATAATGTTTGCCTTACCATAATGGTAACTCAAATCAAAATCATAATTCTTCAACAAATCAAGCCATCTATTCTGCCTCATATTCAATTCCTTCTAATCAAACAAGTACTTCACACTATTATGATCACTGAACACTTCGAATTTGGAGCCAAAAAGATAATTCCTCCAAATCTTCAACACATATACCACAGCTACCAACTTCGAGTCATGCGTAGGATAATTCCTTTCATGAACCTTCAGTTGGCTAGACGCATAAGCAATAACTTGCCTATTTTGCATCAATACACCACCAATACCCATCTTCGACGCATCACAATATACCATAAAAGATTCACTCAAATTAGGTAAAACAAATATTGAGGCAGTCGTTAACTTCTTCTTCAGCTCCACAAAACTCTCTTCACATGCAACATCCCACACATAGGCTTAACTATTCCGATTCAAATGCGTTAAAGGTAGTGAAAACTTAGAAAATCCTTCGATAAACCTGCGATAATGACCAGCTAGACCAAGAAAACTTCGAATCTCAATTGCATACTTTGTAGTTTCCCACTACAACACAACATCAACTTTAGAAGGATCAACAATAATTCCACCACTAGAAATCACATGGCCAAGGAAACTCACTTCCTTCAACCAGAACTCACACTTTGACAATTTAGCATACAACTTCTTCTCCTTCAACAGTTGCAACATAATTCGCAAATACTCAGCATGTTCTTCTTCTGATTTAGAATATATTAGAGTATCATCAGTGAAGACCACCATAAACTTTCCCAAATGCGAATGGAAATTTTGATTCATATACTCCATGAAAACACATGGCTCATTATATACACCAAATGGCATTACAGTATAGTCATAATGACCATACCTCATTTTGAAATCCGTCTTCAGAATATCATCTGGTTTAACATAAATCTGATGATAACCGGACCTTAAATAAATCTTGCTAAACATGCGATCACCTACTAGTTGATCCATCAAATCATCAATCCTCAAAAGTGGATACTTATTCTTGATAGTCACCTTATCCAACTGCTTGTAGTCCACATATAACCATATACAACCATTTTTCTTCTTAACCAACAACACAGGAGTACCCCATAGAGATACACTCGGTCGAACAAACTTATTCTCATGTAATTCCTTCAATTGTTTCTTCAATTCGCCCAACTCTGAAGCTGACATCCTATAAGAAGTCATTGACACCAGACTTGTACCTAGTACTAGGTTAATGGCAAAGTCTACTTCACACTATGGAAGTAAATCATTGATGTCATCTGGAAACACCTCTGGAAATTCAGACAACGGGTAATTCAACACTTGCAGCTTCACGATCAACTTGCAATGATACAAACATGTCAAACATCAAGTCTTCATCATCTAAAAGTCCTTATACTTGTTTAGCAGACAAAAACATCAGCTCTCCACTATCACCAAACTTAGGGAACCTCACATTCTTATTATAACAGTTGATATGAACATAGTTAAACTCCAACCAGTTCATTCCAAGGATAACGTCAATTTAGTGCAAGGGTAGACACACCAAATCCATCACAAAACTTTTATCAAAGATAGTTAAAGGGTAACTCGAACAAACAAAAGTTGTAGTAATAGAACCCTTTGCAGTAGTGTCTATCACCATACTAACATTCATAGAAGACAATTGTAATCCCAACGTTGTGGCACATTAAAGAAAAATAAATGAATGAGTAGCACAAGCATCAAGAATTGAAATCAACTCAACATTGTTAATAAGACAAGTACCTCGAATCAGGTTATCCTTCTTGGGGACTTCTGAACCACTCGGAGCAAACACTCTGCTATTAGTCTGAGCACCAGTAGCCATATTATTTGGCTTCCGACATTGGGTATTGATGTGACCTTGTTCACCATAGTTGGAATAAGTAGGACCTTCATTCTTTCACTCAGAAGCATGATGACCTGTCTTACCGCATTTGAAACATCTCAATACCTTATTTCCATAACTATCAGTGTGATGGCCTTGCTCGTCACATTTAAAATACTTGACCAAAGCAAGAGTTCCTCCCCCTCTTAGATTCTTCTCATCATAAAATTTCGGGTTCCCTTCGGTAGTAGGAGCCTTGTACGGCTTACCATGACCTTGGTTCTTCCCTTTCTTCTCATTATAGCTCTTATTAAAAGAAGATTTGGCTTTGGTATCCTGATCATAGATCCTACACTTATTCACTAGTACTAGAAACTAAGGAATCTCCTAATAATCGATTCCTTTCTTAATCTCAGGATGCAATCCATTCTCAAATTTGATGCACTTAGACGCCTCAGCTTCCAGATTATTATAATACGGTCAAAACTTCACCAATTCCTCGAACCTTGTAGCATACTCAACAACAGTCGAATTCCCTTATTTTAGTTCAAGGAATTCAATCTCCTTCATGCCACACACATCTTCAGGAAAGTACTTCTTCAAGAATGCAGCTCTGAAAATAGTCCAAGTGATTTTTGTACCCAAAATCGTCATTCTCTTACGTGAGTTATCCCACCAGTCTTCAGCCTCTGCTAGCAACATATGGGTACCAAAATCCACCTTCCCCTCCTCTGAGGAAGCTACCACTCTGTAGATCTTCTCGGTCTTTCTGAGTCACACCTATGCACCATCATGCTCATGTGTTCCCTTAAAGATTGGTGGGTTGGTTTGCTGAAACCTTCCAACACATGGAACTCATCATTCCCTCTAGCATTCGAGGGATTCTGCTGATTATTGGCCATTGCCCGAGCCAATGACTCCAAACCCTTAACAATTTCATCATCATTTCCTCCTCTAGCCATTTCTCTCTGCATATAAGAAAACATCATTAGAGGAAGGAAACACAATTGTGTTTACACACAAATCGATCATCGGGATACGAACATCATATAAAAATCTGGCCGGACTAACCGACTTGCTCTGATACCACTAATGTAACACCCTTCTAAACCCTATAATTAAATCACAAATAAATTAAGAATAATTCATTTAAAATCACCACTCAAGGGTGTCACACTTCATAGATATCACCATAATAACAATCATGCTCCGTAGCACGGGTTACATCAATCTTAAACATGCATCCAATCATGATTCAACATATCATTTAAAATCATCGCAGCAGAAATCATCGTTATAAAAAAACTACATCCATCTTTCTAAACTCAATTATGATAGTCTCGTCAAAAAGTATGATTAAAACACTTTAACATTCGGTAATCTCATAAAAATGTGTTAATAAAAGTACAACATTCGCAAAACATAGCGTTTCCAACCCAATGTTACATATCAGAGCAAGATACCACTAATGAAACAAACTAAATAAAACACTATGAAGTTATCATCATCGCTTCTACGAACTACTCCTGGTCACCTGTGTGTTACCCACATGGAAGCAACATTCAAACAGAAAGGGTAAGTAATCACAATTCATTATAAAAGACATAAGGAAAAGAAGAGTAGTTACAAATAACTTCATTATATGACCGTACACATTATTCATCAACTTGTCATACACATAGATACATCACAATATCACTTAGATACCTTTCATCATCAGAATCATCATTTACTCACATAGTTCCCAATTATCATCTCATCAAAACTTATTAACAAAATCATGCAATGTCACATAGGATGCTAATGCATAATACTGACTCAATGTATGTGGTACCAATATCTTTTGAATAATTGGTTTATTACCCTCCAAAAATCCCCATCATATGGTCGATTCTATCTTAGAACCGGAGCACATCATAAATGCACTCAATCTAGACAATGGGATTGAGGCTCGTCACAAGCGGACCAACGTCCAAGGTAGCGGATCATCAATCAAAATAATGTTATGAATGCATGATGCACAAACATCACATAAAGGTCGACCACGGCTAGTCAAGCACATCATCATTCATATAATCACCATCCCATAACATGTATACACATTAAACATGCACATCATTCAACATCATTACAAAAAACATAAATTACAACATGGAAACATCATAGCAATTCATAACAATTTCAGAACAACATCAAGTTCAGCATTAAAATAAATAGGATATCATAGCATAGTGACATATAATAGATCAACTTTATCAACACATCAGTTCAGTAATAATACATCAAATAACTCCTATAATTCTATCATATTATATCTCTATATGTTAGCTTCCTAATGCTTCAAACGACGCATTCAAACAGAGTCCTGAAACTCAAGTTATGGCCTTTGCAAGTTACTATCAGGGCAGCTCGCCCGAGGCTCACCCAGTGACACTAGAGGTGCTCAGCTCGCCTGGTGCTCACCTGACAGTACTGAGGAAACAGACCATCCCTCATACATTTTATAAGAACACCTCTTTTCCACTATTTCCCTTGCCACTTGTCTCGCCTGACGATGCTAATGTGACAGGCTCGCCCCAAGCTCGCCACAAGCTTGCTCGGCGACAGACATGATTCTGCACTTCACAGTTTGCGATCTCGCCTTTGTTCAGGATCTCCAAACTATGATTTTTGGTAATCACACTCAGTTCAAACGCATTACAAACATCATATAATTCATGTTAACATAAACCACATTATATACACATTATAGAGTCAAATTATGGTATCTTTATTTCGTCAAAATCACTAAATTCATCATGTAATTCATCATACTTTTCACCAAAACAATATACAAGATAAAACCTTACCATATCATAACCCTCTATCGATCATAATAAATCAGATTAAACCCCTTACCTCAATTCCTAGAAATTTGATCACCTTCAAGCTCCATGGAAAATTCCTCTCTGATCCATAGCCTTTGTTTTCCTCTTTTCCCATGTTTCTCTCTATTTCACGAGCGATGCAAAAGTGTTCTCACTTTTCCTTATTATTTCTTCCTAATTTCCCCTTATACCCTTTCTATGATCTTCCCATCATACCCTCACTAATATCTCTTATTATTACCATTCTTTCCCTTAGCACTTCTACACCTAATTATCTCCTTTAGTTTTTATTATTAAAATATATGGAATTATTATTTAAATAACTCTAGTTCTCTCAACAACACAAACAACACAACATATCATCACACATCATATAATATTAAAAAATAATCAATTAAATAATTAATTATAAATCTGGGGTGTTACATCTCTAGCCTAACCATCAACCTTCCCTTCAATGACAACTCCTTTCATGAATCTCATAAAGTCTATAAGTGGTAATTCAAAAACATGAATAAGATGTTAAAGCATCTTGTATGACATCTTGGTTTTCTTCCAAATTTTGCACTCTCCACAAATTTTTCCTTCTTCAATCATGAGTTTTGGCAATTCCTAGACAACATCTTCAGATATGATCTCCTTAATACTCTGAATGCTTTAAGACATATAGAGTGTATAAATCTGATACCATAATGGTTGAAGATTCTATACATGTCAGATTTGGTGACAAAGATCCTGACACAAAAATGTTATAGCTTTTTGAGAATTTGGAGATATGTAGGTATCTGAAGAATCCTCTGACACTGGATGTTCCATTATATCTCAACCCATTATGGTTAACTATTCAGAGTCTGCTCAACCTTTAAAAGTTGTGTGTTCAGGAGATGCTCAACCATCAGAAGACGGTCATCCAAAATATGATCCAACTTTAGAAGCTCAAGTAGCAACTAAACAAGCTCTTAATGATTATTAAGAATCAATACAATTCAAGAGCTCCTTTCAAGTATAAGTCTTCACATCCAGAAGAATTAATCATTGGAAATCAGGATAGTCCTAGGAAGACAATATTTTCATTTAGAGGAGGACACTCTGTGCTAGGAATTAGCTTCATGGTTGAACCAACTTCTGTTGATAAAGCATTATGAGATGATGGGTGGATTATGGTAATGCAAAAAATGCTGAACTAGTTTCAAACGAATGATGTTTGAGATCTGGTACCAAAACCTCATTAGAAGGACATTATTGGAACAATATAGGTCTATAGAAACAAGCTCAACAAACAAGGATAAGTGAAAAGAAATAAAGCTAGGCTTATAGCTCAAGGTTATAGTCAGCAAGAAGGTATAGGTTTCTTTGAAACCTTTGCACCTGTTGCAAGGTTAGAGGCAATCAGCTACTCCTTTCCTATGTTATTAATCATAATATTATTCTATATAAAATGAATGTCAAGAGTTCTTTCTTGAATGGTGTGATTTCTGAAGAAATGTATGTCATACAATCTCTGGGATTTGAGGATTCTATCAATCCATATTATGTTTTCAAGCTTAAAAATATCTTTATGGACTCAAACAAGCTCCTAGAGCTTGGTATGAGAGATTGAGTAATTTTTTGATAGAAAAAGGTTTTAAAAAGGGCAAGGTTGACACTAAACTATTCAGGAAGAAACTAAAGAATGAAATATTGATTGTTCATGTGTATGTAGATGATATTATCTTTGGTTCTACTAATGCACTCTTTGCAAGGAATTTTCCAAGTCTATGCAGGATGAATTCGAAATGAGCATGATGGGAGAGTTAAAGTTCTTTCTTGGAATTCAAATCAACCAATGTAAAGATATATTTTATGTTCATCAGACCAAATATACAAAGGAACTTCTGAAAAAGTTTAAGCTATATGACTGCAAAATTATGACAACTCTAATGCATCCAACCTGCAATCTAAGCAAAGAGGAAAGCAACACCAAAGTTGATTAGAACTTGTATAGATGTATGATTGGTTTATTAATTTATCTAAAAACTTATAGACCTGATATTTTATTCAGTGTTTGTTTGTGTGCAAGGTTTAAATCATATCCTAGAGATACTTACTTAACTATTATTAAGAGAATATTTAGGTACTTGAAGGGAACAACTAATCTAGGGTTACTTTATAAGAAATCCTTAGACTATAAGCTTGTTAGATTATGTGTTGTTGATTATGCAAGGGATAGAATTGAACTTAAATCCACTATTGGAGGTTGTCGATTCATAGGTGAAAACCATATATCCAAGGCTAGTAAAATACATGAAACTATTGCTTTGTCCATAACAGAAGTTGAATACATCTCAGCTGCTAGTTGTTGCACACAACTACTCTGAATAAAGTATCAACTAGAGGATTATCAGATTTGGGGGAGTAGTATACCAATCTTCTATGATAATACTGTTGTTATTTTTTTGACAAAGAATCCAGTTCAACATTCCAGAATCAAGCACATTGAAATCAAGCATCATTTTATTAGAGATTATGTTCAGAAGGGTGTAATAGATATACAATTCATTGATACAGATCATCAATGGACTGACATATTTACTAAAACACTAACTATTTAAAGATTTAATTTAATTAAAAAGAATTTGGACATGCATTTTGTTGAAGACTAGTGTTGGTTTCTAAATGAAGGATCAGAATCTGATGATAATTAGAAGATATTGTAATCAGAAGCTCTAGAACAACTTCTGATGAACAGTAGACTCTGAAGCATCTCAGTATCTGAAACTTAGAACCTGATTAATTGTTTATAATAGAAAATAAGTGGAATATTTTTTAAATATATTTTGACCACTTATGTGTCACTTGTATGACTGGTCCTTTGAACTAGTTTATGTGCATTATCTGTTGGATCCTTAATATCCTTCAAATTTTGCCGTGTTTTCTCATTCATGAGCTATATTAATTTGGATTTATCTTGTATTTTTGATAAAATAAAAACATGTCTTAAGTATCCCTAGTATAAATTTAGTTCTCAAATTTTTTGACAAATTATGTTAAATTACTTTGCAACCTCAAGATTGGTTGTCAAATCAAGGGTAGAGTCAGGAGGATTATTTGCATATAAAAGAGAAAGATCTCATTTTCATTCATATGGAAATGATTACATAATTCAGATTTCATATGACATCAGTTGAGCCTAAACCAACAATGAAATAAACATTGTCTTCATCTGCATCTTAATCACTTGCAAAATCCTCAACAAGACTCTTTTTCTCCTTGGGATTCTTCTTTGATGTCTCTGAAGATCTCCATATCCTTAAAGTTGTTGTAGAAATGCTTGAACCTTCACTTTCCATGATCGTCTGAGCTTTTACAGCTTTAGTAGATCAGATATGTTCTTCCCTTTCTCGCTTTATCGTGATTTTGCTAACCTCCTTAGCTAAATCTATCCTCAAGTTCTTATCTTGCTTTGGATTTTCCATTATGCTTGAAAAGATAAGTGTGGAAGGAGAAATATATGATCTTATTGATAATTCAAGGCTACGCTTTATATAAATAAAAGGATAATGCCTGGTCAAGGTTATGAACATTGACAGAGAAGCTCTTAAGAGGTAGTTTCTGAAGACTAGACTATGAAGAATCAACTTCTGAGCAAGTCATCTTCTGATGATCAGAACCTGAAGTCTCCAAGATTTGAACAAGCCAACATCTGAAGAGTCAGATTCTGAAGGATTAGAAGTCAAGACTCGGACTCTAAAGGACTAGAACCTGAACCTAGTTAAAACTCAAGAACCGAGGAATTCCTAACACGTCCTATCAGACTCTGAGGTCAATTTGTCCTGTTTTGGTCACATGATAACTCAGTAGAAAGTTGCAGAAGCTTGAAGGTTTACAATTGATAATTCCTTTTGTAGCAAAGGACATCCAAATGAGTTTGCAATGAAATTATCCTTTTGAGTAAGCTTTGCAACACATCTATTTATGCTTCTATATAATAACTCTCTTGTGCTTGAAGATATCTCTAACGACTCTTTCATGGAACTCTATAAAAGGAGATGAAGATTTAGAGAAAGACATAATACTGCACCTTGACAAGAAAAAGAGAAGTTACTTTGTCAAAACAAATATCACAAGCTAACTTAGAACT
Organism: Vicia faba; assembly: GCA_948472305.1. Classification (NCBI taxonomy): domain Eukaryota; kingdom Viridiplantae; phylum Streptophyta; class Magnoliopsida; order Fabales; family Fabaceae; genus Vicia; species Vicia faba. The sequence goes on from OX451738.1 coordinate 494,693,513, forward strand.
TCTTACCAATTGTACATTCTTAGAATTTCTTAAGTCTTAGAGTTTTCTATGTTGTAATATGTTTACACATATGATTGTACATCAAGTGTAATTATCACTCTATCACTATTATTTATCTGTTAGATATTTCGTTAAAAGTATCTTGCTTGTGTGCTTGAGAAATAAGAAGTATCTTTCTTGTGTGCTTGAGCATTTGGAAGTCTCTTACTTATTTTCTTGAGAAATTGGAAGTCTCTTGCATGTTGTTATACGGTGGGAGAACTGACTTTTTTGGTTTTATCAAATTTTGCTGATAGCTGGAGTTGCCACCGACTATTCTTTTATCCAATATTTAGGAAAGGTGAAAATAACAAGAAAGACCTTTGATAGATTTTGAGTTCGTGGGTAAGTTATGAAAAGGGAAGGTGTTAGCATCTTTTTCATCCGTAGTTATCTATGGGCTCTTAATTGCTTAGCTCACTTTTGAAAACTTGCTTTGTGTATAAAATTTGTTTGAAATTCTTTGGAAATTTGCAATGTAAGGCTGACTTTGTAATGATTCTTGTATCTGTCCTCAAGAATGCGTACAAAGTGTTTTGAAAATATTTGTTTGAAAGTGATGTGAAAATTTATTGTTAGTAAAAAGTTATGAGCAAGCAATTAAAAGTTCTTATCCACTAAATCCTTTCTTATTCTTTTCCTAGTATTATCCATACCATTAGTTGGTAGGTAGCCCTATCTATTAGATGTGAAGGGACAGGCGAAGGGTCATTGAATGATCATTGAAGGCAACACATAGAGATACCTTAGCAATTATATCGAAAGGACTAGATCAGTTTTTGTAGGCAACATTGGAGGGTCATCGAGGGACTATGATCTTTATTTCAAGGTTCGTTTTCTAAAGTATCCCTATTTCGAGGGACATGACCATTATTTACGAAGGCAATAAAGGGAGGTTATCCTAGAGGTGCAAGTGTGAACAGTGTGTTCAGTTCAGTTATTTATCTTATATTAGGGTTTTTCTAACGATTGTTTTTAGATCTTGCCATACATGCCTAGTTACTAGCAGTATAAAATATAGTAGAAAAATAAAGTTGCGGGAAGTAAAGACCTAAGCTATTACAGGGCTTTGGCGCAGTTACATAAAAATGCGGGAATGTAAAATGCGGAATTTAAACCTAAACTATTACATCCCGTTAGTAGTTACATAATAAGAAAAAGATGCGGAAAGATAAATCTAAACTATTACAAGAATCATACGACCTATACATTCGTCTAAAAAAATTTAAAGGCAAAAAGAAATAAGAACAACGTTAAGAAAAATGTTTGAATGTTTGTTTATATTTTTTTAGAAAATAATTTGAAGTTAATTAAATTGTTAAAACCCTAAACCTAATTAATTTTAATTATTAAAAATACCTAAAGTCTAATTAGTTTTATTATCTAAGAAAATGTTAATTAACCTAATTAATTAGTAAATAATAAAAAATGTCAAAATTAATTATTGATTAAAACCTAAATCTAATTTATAAGGGTTTTGGAAAAAAATAATTAAATTAATTAATGGTTGATTAAGGAAATAATTAAGAAAAAGGAAAAAAGTTAGGGTTAGAAATCAAGGAAATTAAGTTAAACAAAAAAAGGGTACAACTTCATGGGGTGGGTGTTGAACCCACACCCTCCTGCCTTCACATAGCATAGCTTACCACTAGGCCAAGTTGTTGTTAGTGTTAGGAGATACGCGCTGCATATTATATAGAAAACCTGCATGAATTGGAAAATAGCAACAAAAAAAAGATTTTGAAGCGCAGGGTTTGAACCCACGCCTTTGAGGTGAGAAGTTACTTTGCACGCACGCTCTTGCAATTGTGGTGGATGTTACATCTGGTAATCAAATGAAACAAATTAAATATATTATAAAACGAGTGGACCAGAGAGACGCAAGAGCCCTAGCTATGGTCGTCTTCTCCGGTCCACTCATTTTATAATATATTTAATTTGTTTCGTTTGATGGTCGTCTTCTCCGATGAGATGATTCTTTCAACCTGTAAAATAGCGCACGTAAGTGATCAAGAAAGACCTTACCCCCCTAATTTTAGGGCTGCGAACTCATTGGTGGCCTTAGTTTTTGCTAAATTGTCCTGTACAAAGACATATGATTAAAATAATTCAAAACGGTTTAAGCACGGTGATGTATGTGTTGTACCCAAAAAATTTCCCTCCCATTTTCTTCAAGACATTCTCCTAGGGTTCTCAAATGCTTAAGGTTACTCAAAAATTGGTCAGATAAATCCTCATCCTAAGCAATGGACTTACAACTAGGGTTTCACTTTTCTCAAGGAAGATTGGGTTTCTAATGTCTCAAGTTGGCTCCATGGTCTCTTATATGTCTCCAAGAATTCTCATACCAAGTTTCATGACTTGCATCACATGTTTGCTCAGTCAATGGCTCAGATGACTGAAAATCAACTAAATTGGACAAAAAGTTAATTATAGTCAACATACATCTAAACTTCAAGATTTTTGGTCAACATAAACATTTTGAAGTCATATTCATCATTTTATCAAGGTTTTATCATGATTCATCAAGAAAACTACCAAATCATCAAAAGTCAAGAGTTACCAAATTAGGGTTTTCTTAAGGAGAAGTCAACTAAACTTTGACCAAGCATAACTTTCACATGTTTCATCAGATTTTCCTCAACCAAAACTCATTTTGAATGAAATTAATTTATCTACAACTTTTTCTCTCTAAGCTCAAGTCCAAAAAATACTTCATTTGAGAGATATGGGCCAATACATTATAGGTCATTTTAAAAGTCAACAAAAAGACACTTTTTGTCAATGCAACTTACTTCGAGATAAATTCTTCAAATGCAAAAATAATAAAAATAGGGATTGTAGAGTACATCTTGGGATTTCCAAAAAGTCCAATATCACCGACAAATGATAAAAATTGAGAGAGTTATAATTGGTGTAAGTTTGGAAATTTTGAGCAAATGCATGAAACCAAAAGTGATCAAACTTTGAATTTTGGGCTATTGGGCTTGTAATTCAAAGTCCATGTATGCTTGGAAGCTTATAATGAACCTCTGAATCACTCCGTACACCTTATGGATTTTTTGTCCTATTTAATTTTATTTTTATTAATTAAATTCAAAATAAAATAAGATAAAGCAAAGGCTCTTTCTTACCAAGACCAAACCCACTATATTTTAACCTAATTCTCTTCTATAAATCTCATGCATTCAGACAAGCAAGCCAGACAAAACCCTTGCATAAGGTTGTCTTCCAAAATTACAAAATTATTCAAAACTAGGGCAAACTTCCAACCCTAGTTTCAGCCCTCCTCAATGCAAACCACCCTTTCCAAACAACCTCTAAAGTGTCGTAGGGTAAGATTGAACCGTTTGCAATGATCCAAAAGGTTGGAAACATATGAACATGCATCATCGGTTGTACATCCTTGTATGAATTTGAATTTTCATTTTCTTTATGTTTTAAGGTATATTAACCATACTAATGTGTCTATAAGATATACATATGCAGGAAAAACCCAACGCATGAGTCTCATGCTATCAGAAACTTGAACTACCATATTCATACTGATCCATGTTGTTTTCGTTTTACCTCATAAACCAGTGCGATTCAGTTCCAAATATAGATTCCCTCGAACTCGCAGGGTTTTTATTTAGGGGGGTTGCCCTTGGATCTCTAACAATGTTTATTTTGCGGGAATGAGAAAAAGAGCCACCAAAGAACACGATCGGAGCTAGGGCTCTGGCACTTCTTCGATCCATACAATATGTTTTTAATTTATTTATTTTGTTTCGCTGATGTTAATGGATGTATCACCACCCTAGTGGTAGAAGCGCGCACGATAAAGCCTTATTATGCCAGGGCGTGGGTTCGATCCCTGGTTTTGGGAAAAAAAAATTATATTTTCTGATTTCTATTGATCACATACAGCTCTCTTCATAATGTCAACCGTGTACCCAACCATGCCTCATCTTCATATATTTGATCTAATATCCCAGATGCATTCCCCTATGATGCACCATAGTTGATGCCACTCACTGGATCTCATAGGCCAGCGCTTGGGCTTGGGCCTCCATGGCAAATCACGCCCACCTGCTTACTATAATCAGGCCCAAACTCTTTCTTTTTATATTTTTATCTTTTTATTTATTTACTTGTTTTAATTATTAATTAAAATATCAAAATATTAGTTTTTAGGTTAATTAATTAGGTTTAGTTTTAATTACCCTTTTTAATTAATTAATTTAACTAATAAATTTTCTTAATTAAAATTAATTAGATTCTTAGGTTTTTAATTAAATTAATTGACTTTTCTTTTACTAAAATTAATTAGGTTTTAAGTCTTTTTTATTAATTAATCACAAATCACTTTTTTCATAAAAAATTACAAAAAATATTTTCTTTCCCATTTTCATTTGATTTCTACCTTTTAGATCGACTGTGTGTAATTTTTATTCGTCGCTTTTATTTTTTGTTGTAACTGTTTCCTGGGATATAATAGCTAGGGTTTTCATTCTCCGCCATTTCTATTATGTAGTTGCCCCAAAGCGATGTTATAGTCTAGGGTTCACCTTTCTGCCTTTACTTTCTGCACTTTACCATTGTTTTTATTATTTTATGTTTACTGCTTAGTGTGATATGGTGGGAAAACTGACTTGAGTGTTTTGTGTTTGATCGCAAATGTTGCAGTTTAGCAAGAGTTGCCACCGACTTTTCTTTTATCCAAAAGGAAAGGTGAAAAAGCACGGGAAAGACCTTTGAGATTGTTTCTTGAGTTCGGGGGTAGATTATGAAAAAGGAAGGTATTAGCACCCTTTTCATCCATGATTTTCCATGGGATCTTAGTTACTTTCTAGATCACTTGCTTTTGTTTGAAAATGTGATTTGTGTGTTTTTTGAATGTATTTTGAAAAGGTGCCATCGTTTGGGAAAACTTTGTAATAATTCTCGTTCGTAAGAATGTATACAAAGTGTTGATCTTTTGAAAATGTTTTAAAGTTTGTAAGATGTTTTGAAAGTGTTGGTGGTTGTTTTGAAAATAGCAAAGATGTTTTAATTTTGAAAATGAGCAAGTAACTAGGAACAATCTACCTACTCAAAAGTCTTTCATGTTCATTTCCTCTTTCCTTTGACATTGTTATCTTACCATTGATTTGGTAAATAACCCTATCTTTGGATGTAAAAGGGACGGACAAGGGTCAACGTATAGCCATGATTAGCAA